>LR989927.1:64223430-64830395 GCA_905146935.1 Scaeva pyrastri
TCGCGTATCTACTCAGGGTTCCGTAAAAATGTTTACGGTTTTAAGGTCATTCCCTGAATCGGTTAAAATTTTATGTTTATAGGTCAACGGAAATTATTCTGTAGGTTTTAATTGCCTTGTGATATCACAAAAATCGTGAGTTTTTACAACATAAATGGCCATATCTGATCGCGTTGATCTACAAGTTTAGTTTTTTTCACAGTTTTAAGGGACTGTAGACTGAAATCTATATACTAATATGTAATAGGTAAAGCTAATAGTATAGGTATGTCTAACGTTTCAAAAATTGACCCACTTTAACCTTTTTTATGATAATGGAATTTGGTCGAAATTAATGTACCTATTATTGCCAATTATTTGTCATAGAGTTTTTTCTACACAAAATATTATTAATCAATCTTGGTTCCAAATTGCATCCAGATCCGTTCAGTCATTCTGACGAGATTGGAAAAATTCCACGGGAACCATACATTTCACTGGGATAAGAAGTAGCCTATGTGCTATAAATTTTTCTTGAAAGTTACTTTTAATAGGAGACTGCAAATTATCTTATTTTGAAAATAAAATTGGAAATGATCGGTGATTTAGGAGAAAGAGTGACTAGCTATTAGGATTTAATATCGAAATTTTTCCCTGATATCGATGGAATAAAAAATAAAGATTATTTATCAATGGATGCGTTGAAAGGCAAGATAATGTAATGGATCAAGAAAATGAGGTCATTACACACAGGAGTTTCTTAATTCTTTAAACCCGAGTGGCCTTCCCCCACATTTTCCTCAAGTTAAAAAATGGTGCCCCAATATTTTTACTTAGAAATATTAAACTGACGAATTTATTTAACGGACCAACCATGTGTGCAAAATGTGCAAATGAACAGGTCGTAAAATTCTGTTTACATGTGTGCAAATATAAAAAAGGGGCGCTTTACACAACTCTTTCACGGGCCTCAAGATTGGCTAGGGCCGGCATTGTAGCAGTTATATCTACGTGTATACGAGGGTGGTCTGAAAAGTTTCCGACCTCAATGTGAAGACGGCAGTACTCGTCAATAAAAGTCAGGGAATGTAGTTGTGCATCTTTTGACAGCAGCATACGAAGTTTCAGCCATTTTCGACTAGCAGTTTTTATGTGACCATCGTTTGACTGAGTCGATGTGAGTATTTTTGTGAAAATGAAAAAATCGAGTATCGAGGTGTCAATGTAGTACACATAAAATTAAAATGCATATGAGAGGGCGGCAAAATTTCCATCCGCCCCGGGCAGCCGAAACCCACGCTACGCCACTGGTATTAGGTAATCTCTAGATCTACTGAACCGATTTTTAAAATTCTTTTACGAATAGAAAGCTAGCTATGTATATATTTGTGATAAATTGGATATGGAAAGAAGCAGAAAATAGTGCCTCAAGATTTTGTTTAAGAGGAATACAAGGGAAACATAGTAAACAAAATATAAGGTCCATTTATAGGTTTTTATGCTGGATTGGAGCTGGTATTTTCATGCCATCTATTCTCTAAAGGCTTTTTGAATCTTAAAATCTAATGATATAAGTTACTATTGTTCATGGTCCTATAACGTGGTCCTGTAAGTGAAGAGAAAAGATCTAGAAGACACTTTTATTTTGCAAACAAAAAATGAATAGCGTGACCAGAATTTCAAAAGTCATTAATAGAATTGAGATTAAAAATTGCGCTCATTGGTTAAGTTATGAATGCCAAAACTTTATTAGGAACTGGATATGAAGATTTAAAGCAATTTCTTTCACACAATTTGAAAAACAGGGCAGAACAACGTCTGCGGGGTCAGCTAGTACATATATAAATTAGAATCTTATTTCCAAAACAACTATGCCATATCATAAAGGTTGAGAAAGGCTAATATTCTAGAGGCTAATCCCTGGATTAAATACTGAGTTATTTTTTTAACTTTCCTCAGACTGATTATGAGAGATTGTTCCTGGTCTATAAATTCCTACCTATCATGCCTAATGTCACTTCTCCGGGTAAGTGGATTGAAGAGGAGGTGAGGTCTAAAGGACGCCAGACGAGATGAGGTTTTCGTACTAAAGCCCTCAACTAGAGCTTGTAAGCGAAGGCAGCATTTCGTGTTCGAAAATCTTGACTTTACATTTACCGGTCACAACTTTACCCTTTACCCTAAGACATAAGTCCGATCTGTATTAAGTATTTTAAGCAAGAGAACTCCTTTTTTCCAGTTCTATAACAAAAACCAACTTCTTTTATAATAAAAAGAAAAACAATACAAAAACAGTAATTCGCACTTTATTAAGACTCATCTTATATTAAAATTATATTACATTTATTTATATTGAAACAAAAATAACTGAACACAGAACCCAATTCTTCCACATGCCCAAACATAGTCGAATTTATTGAAATTAAGGTCATTTCCATCATAAACATAAAAAGAGGAGAATTTCATAAACGAAATATTCGATGGCGCCTGAAATCATTTTTATGTGTTTTTGAGTGTCACTCAAAAAAAAAAAAAAAACAGAACAAAAAAAAAAAGACGAAACACGAAATCGCTTCGAATGAAATAATGTTCCGAACATTGCTCTGATTTATTTCCAAGTCATTTAGTGTCCCCAATTCACCTCTAATACTGCAGATGTTAAGGAGTCCCAGCTGGATGTTGGTATAGGAAACATTTTTCTTTCTGTTTTCGAACCTAAGTATAAGTATTCAGGAACGGATATACATACATTACATATGTATGTATGTAGATGTAGATAGGCACTGATGGTAATGGTATAAGTATTTTTGATTTTCCTGTTCATGAGTATACGAGTATGTAGCAATTTTTATTGTTCACCAGTTTTCATGTTCTATAATAAATTTAATGCCTGTGCGGCAGCCACTGAAAATATTTTGAAAATCATACACGTGCTTTCCTAATTATATTGGGTCGGCATTAAATTTCACATTTGTCATTAAATGCTGTGTTTTTTTTTTTGGGTTTTTGAAACATGGAATTGGGTTCGTGTGTGACATCAAATATTGATTTAGGGCTTTTTTGATTGATGGATAATTTCGTGGGAAAGGCATAATATTTTCCTTAACATACCTATACTCGTAGACGCATCAGATAAGAATGCTTGAATAGATAATTACTTATTTGGAATAATTAATTGGCACTTGATTATTGTTCAAGTAATTAAAACAGTTCTAATTAGATTGCTATTGAAAACACAAATCGAATCAATTGGGCTTAAGGACATCACCCGCTCTGGAAGTTCTTAAAAAATGGTAAAACACATGTCCTTAGATTACGCGTTTTGTAATCTTAAAGTTGTTTTACTCTAGAACAATAACTGTACATACATACACTGCCAATCACTAGGATGAGGCCACATATTTTTTAATCGATTTTCGTTCTTTATACCTGCTGGAAATTTCGTACCCATAAAAATGTACTACATTTGAGTAGGTAGATATTTTCTTTAAAAAAAAGTAATAAAATTAAGGGGTTAAATAGAAAAGACTGTTGGAATTTCCCTACATTAATGAATGAGCTACCTAAAAAGGATATAAAAAAGTGCGTCACTTGGATGAGGCCACATGAGAAATCTTATAAAATATCAAAAAAATGAAAGAAATGTTTACAGTTTTTGGTTTTCTAACATTTATTTATTAAGTTTTTCTCCATTAATAATGAGTATACCCCCCTTTTTAGGATATGACCTCTATTAGATGGTTGGGAATGGAATCATAAAGTTTTTTTAAATAGTCAAGTGAAATCTCATCCCAGGCATCACGGATAGCTTCAATTAAGGAGTCCTTGTCTTCAAATTGTCTACCGCCTTCATAAACTTTTCGAGATAGCCATGCCCATACGTTTTCGATTATGTTCAAGTCCGGTGAATAGGGTGGCCATGGCAAAAGCTCTACGTTTTCTGATAAAATCCAGCTTTTGACAACCCTGGAAGTGTGGATGGGGGCATTGTCTTGTTGGAAAATCCAAGGCAGAGGTCCAAAAATATTTTTCATCTTCGGAAATGACCGTTCCAACAAGCATTTGTAGCTGGTTCCGTTCATTGTTGTAGAAAGAAACTCCAACTCGATTTTACCATAGTAGGTGATAGCTCCCCACACCATAACACCTGATGTACGGCTGTGATGTCTTTCCAAAATTAGTTCCTCTTTTCTTAAATCATGGAAATAAAAGTTGTAACCATCGGGGCCGTCAAGGTTAAACTTTTTTCATCCGAAAGGCAACGCGTTTCCATTGACTGCTCCAAGAGACATGTTCGGTTGCAAAGTTCATTCGCAGCTCCTTGTGTACTTGCTTTAGAACAGGTTTCTTTTTGAGTTTTCTTCTCTGGATAGTACCATCTTTTCTTATTATCCTTCGGACTGTCGAAATACTGGCTGATACTCCGCTTTTGGACCTTATTTTAGTAGCTGATTGAGTAGAATTTGAAGCAATACGTAAAATTAACCGCTTTTCTCGGGATGTTGTTGCTTGGGCTGTGCGTCCTTTTTGGTTTTTTCCATAGTTTTGAGGATCAGCAAGATAGTTGTTTCAACTGTCTTACTTCTGTTCAGCTTCCTTGCTAATTCTCGGCTTGAGAGTCCCATTTCCTTGAAAGCATAGATTTGTCCTCTTTCTGCCACTGTCAACGGGTTTCCGGAACCCATTTGTAATTGAAATTTAATAAAAGGAGTTATTTGTAAAACGTTCTTAAATATTGCAACCAAAATTTTCAAAAAAATTGCTGATGTGAACTTCTACAACGAAATATTCGCAATGGCCTCATCCTAGTGACGCACTTTTTTATATCCTTTTTAGGTAGCTCATTCATTAATGTAGGGAAATTCCAACGGTCTTTTCTAATTAACCCTATAATTGTATCACTTTGTTTTAAGAAAATATGTACCTACTCTCATGTAGTAAAAATTTCCGGGTTAAACAAATTCCAACAGGTATCGGACCGAATTAAATCGGTTGAAAAATATGTGGCCTCATCCTAGTGATTGGCAGTGTATATGTTTATTTCATGAATAGTGGTATTAAATTCAATTAAAGTTTTTAAGTGTTGTGGATATTCGATCCATTTTGATACAAAAATCTTTTTTTTTTAATGAACTAAACATTTTTAAATCATTCTCTTGCTTTTAAAAATAACGAAATAAAAATGGTGTGTGCTTAATTATTATTTTTTTTTTTAATGAAGAATAGTTTTTTCTATACGATAGTAAAAATCATAATTGAACAACTCATTATTCAATAAAATTTAAAATAAACTTGGTTCCCTTCATCATTGCAAATAGATCGATACTAATTTAAATATGATTTTCTCAGAATTTAGCTGAATTTTATTAGTTGTCTGGATTAAATTGGTTTTAGTCACCTATTTTTTTTTTTATTATTAGCATACATACCTACTTATTTAATAAAAATATTAAATATTTTTATCAACATTTTATTTTTTTTATTCATTAGGAATCTAATTTTTAAATTTATTTTCACGAGAACGTTTATCAGAACATGTAAATATAATAAAACAAAATTAAAATTGTCTTATTTTATAAATTAATTTTATTTAGAACTATGACGCCGCGCCACAGGGCACGGAAGTGTTGGAAAATATATTTTGGATACACAGATTAACATTTCCATTGTTTTTGAAACCGGATATTTGTAAAAGTACGAACTTTGTAATAAGTTCTCAAGCGTTTAGCTTATGACAATCAAAATTTCAAAATACATACATAAATAGAATCCTTTTCAAAATTATCCTAAGTGTATTTTCAATCAAAGTGGTATTTTTAGGACCGCATATAATTCAAAATATGTACCTTAAAAAGGGGAAAGGTCTATTGTCAGATATCGTTGAGTGAAACTAATATCTGCCACTCGAATTCAACCGCACAACGTAGCTTAATAGCGTCATTTAACTTCTTTTGTACCGAAAATCAAAAAAGAAGCCACAATACAGTCACGTGTCTCTGGGATCTTACTCAACCCCCCTTCATAACAGATTCCAGCTATAATAGCCGACAACAATAAACTTGAGTGGCTGTACCACTTAGAGCTCCATTATACGCTTTCTAAACCTTATTTCAACAATTTTGACAATAATTACCACCCACTTGGTTATTCCGACCGAACGACCGACGCGACGTTTTCTGGTAAAGAAGAGTGTCAACCTGACAGTGACACTTACAATTAAAACTGACAAGTTGAATTTGAAGACACACGGTCCTCTCCAGCAGCCGCGCGGTGGCGGTGCGGGACTTGTTCGAAGCTCAGTGACACCTATTCTACCGGTGCGTGGTGGTGGTTTTCCTTATTGTATCTGCACCTCTTGAAATAAATTCCACAGAAATTATAATCAATTTAAATAGACTTACACTCGCTCATTGTTTTTTATGTCCTGATGGTCCTGGTGCTCCAGGTAGGTCTATAGCTCTAGATACATCAAGGTGATGGACCCACCTTCTTCTCCAATTCTGACATAATGGCGCATCATTTATTCCTGGGCTGCTGTCAAACAACCAATGTTCGTCGCGTCATTGGGGTGAAAGAAATTCTGTATCAATTTGAAATTAGGTTTCTGTGTCCCAGCGAGAGAACGTTCCCTGAATAAAAAGTACCTTTAGTCGTTTGGTCCTTTTTTCGTGCAGTATAGTCCTCCTTGGCCGTATAGACCCCTTAGCCGTCGTCGTCGTTGTTCGTCGTCGTAGTCGTAGTTTGTTGAAATATTGAGGTAGCTTTTTTCGGATCCTTGTTTTGTTTACTCAATGCCTTACTCGAAATTCAAATCACGTCCGGACAGTTATTGAATACTGCTCATCGTATATAGCGTCTTCGTTTGATACACTTCGCCTTCGGCCCCATTTTCGCTTCATTTTATTTGTCGATTTCTATTTGGGATCAACAAAAGTTGAGAGTTATCTCCCCCGTGCCGACCGACGCGACGAGTTCCGACAATAGTCCTCCAGTTCCTAGAATGGATGGGAAGTGTCGATAAAATGTTTTCGTGTGTTTTTTGTTTCTTTTCAGTTAATGTTTTTCAATCATTTCAAGTTGATATACGACACAAAGTGCACACATAGGGCAGTAAAGTGCAAGAAGAGGACTTTTTGAAGTTTTTTTTTTTCCTTTTTTCTTGTTCTTCTTGGTTTTTAACTTATTTGTGTTTTCTTTTTTTTTTGAAAAACATTCCTCATTTTGGTTGAGGGTCATGTAAATTTATTCAAGAAGTTGAATTATAACCATCATCTCAGACAGAATACTATGCTGGAATATCAATTCTAATTTAAGTTTTAAATCGTTCACGATTTCGAAGGAAAACAGGATAAAGTTTAAGGATGAAACTAAGTCATTATAGAATTTGAATGCAAATTTTTAACAAAAGGTGTACTTTCACTGAGTGAAATTCATAAAGAAGAAATTTTGTAGGAAAAAAAATACGAGTAATGTAGTCAACTAAAGGACGAAACGTAAAAGCAAGTGCTTAGTTCTTGACAAACTTTAAATTTACTATGATTCTAATAAAAGTGTATAATTATTTTAACTTCTTTGTAATATCTACGAAGTTATAAGAAAGAATGAGATTTATTCAAAATTCAAGTTTTAAGAAGAGGTCAAGGAAATTAAATGAATATCTGGAAGAGAGTACGGTAACTAGGGCGCCAAGATTTGATAACGATTTTTTTGTATAGAAGGGTCAAAATCAAGTATTTTTTTTTTTGAGAAAATAACTTCAATTGAAAAAAAAGTTATGCAAAAAAACAACAGCAACATTTACAATAAAAAAAAGTACTATGCCTGTTTTGAAAGCCAGAAGTCTGTTCTAAATCCAAAATTAAAAATTAAAAATTTAAATTTTAAATGCAAACTCAAAATTTTGATTATTTTTTTTTCAATTGAGAAATCGGTAACAAAAATTTATTCCATCACTGTAAAAATAAGAATTAATCAAATTCAAAGATTTTAAATAGAATTAATTAGTCAGTAATCGAAAGCATTACTTTTTTCAAAAAAAAAAAAAAAAGAAGAAGAGAAATGAAACCGAGTGGCATTTTTTTATTTTTTAGAATTTACCGCTATTATGCTCATTTTTTGAGAGAATACAGCTCATAGGAACGATCGATATCATTATCAACAGTATAAACATTTCTAGTTTGATCTAAGCCACAGTTAAAGTCAGGCTGTCGAGCTCTTTAAAAATGACCGGTAATTCAAGTGCTCGTAAAGAGGTAATTTATATAATTTTTAATAATTTATTTTTTTTGAATACACTTAAGTTTTCAAGAAAAGATCTTACCTTACTTAAATATGGCATTTTTTGTCAAAAAAAAAGTTTCAAGTTTGTAAATTTTAAATAACCAAATTCGTGTAACGTTATAAGACAAAATTCCTTAAAAGTTTTTTTTACTTTTCATATGAAAGTTTTAGAAATTGAATTTTATTGAGTCTTTTGTATTTATTTAACAAAACTAAAAAAAAAATATATATAAAGCGACCATTTTCATTTAAACAATAGTTAAGGGTGTGTAACGTTAAAAGACATTTTTTGCTAAAGTCAATGAAGATGAAGTTTAAGACTTTCTTGGACTTCAAATATATTAGTGAACTGTCTTGATTCTTTATTTATATGCCAAATTATTTATCTGCTTCAAATTTGACGAAGAAAAATTAATTTTAAAGGAAATTTTAAAAATATTTTACCTGCTTTTCTAAAAAAACACAACATTTACTGTAAAGGACTATAACTTCTTACAGGGTTGTCCAATTTCTTTGATTTTGGTTTTAATGGATTAAGCATCGAAAGCTACCCTAAAAGCATGTATCATATGATTTGGGTGTACTAAAACGATTAAATGAGTTTGTTTTACCTGGACCACCACCCACCCTCCCCCCTTAAAATACGATTTTACAAAAATGGGAATTTTGGAGAAGTTTTTGTTGTGTTGCATAGAATGATGTTTGGTGTCGATTCCAATCATAACATTTCTTAAATCAATTTTTTTGGACCTTTCGGTTATATCTTGGCTTTTTTATCCGCCCATTTACGTTATAACAAAAAATGAAGTACCTTATGGTAAATAAATTATTTTTGTATATAAATTTGTTTTCTTGTTTATACTTTACTAGAATTTTTCCTTTCAGTCATATTTTCACCAATTTTCACACAAGAATTCGGAAGGTAACGTTATAAGACTTTTTTCTGTAACGTTATAAGACACACATTTGACCTCAAATAACACGTAAAAACATAACTTTTTCTTACCTAAACAAAAAATGGTAAACTGTTAATTGGAATTTTATCTCAATTCTCTAAAAGAAAAAAAAAAATAATTAGCACACCAATTTCACAGAGTTTTTTAAATATGTCCAGTAACCTCAACAGCTACTTTTAAAAAATGTAACGTTATCAGCCAATTCGGAGGGGAATATTTAAAAATCTAAAAGAGATAATTAAAAACTTTTTTCTACAAAAATTAGATTTCGAAAAGATCTTTCAGACGTATGTTTAAAAATCAGATTAGCATTGTAGTTTTTCTAGTAATAAGGAAAAAACACGTACAATGTAACGTTATAAGACGGAAGCCATGACCATATGCATCCAGTATAAAAAACATGCTAAAATCAAATTCTTATATTTAAAAAAAAAATCTCTTTAAAAACTATAATATGCACATATCTTTAATAAAGTGTGAGTAGCTACCTAAATTGTAGGAATTGTTAGACATATCGGTTTGAAAATCTGACAAAATCTTTTGGAAAACTATATTTTGATAATGTTGTTTTCTATGGAATAATCTCTAAGCCAACAAAAGATGATTGTTTTTTTTTTGGTTCAAAAGATAATGATCAATGATATTTGTCAAGATTTATTATCATTTAGGTATTGATATTGGTTTCTTCGTAAAAATTGGTCAATTCGATATTTGATTATGTAAAAAATAAAATAAATTCGAAGTTAAAATAATCGACCACTCTCGACAAATTCAAGTCAAGAAACTAAAAAAATAACTTTTAATTTGATATTTGTCAAAATTGCATCATATACTTATCTAAATATACATACATTACAAAAATATTAATGATTGTATTTTATATAAACTTTAACAAATTTAAAGTCAATATCGCTGCCTATTCTCGAGATATTCAAATCCAAAAAAATTGTTTACTAACTTTTGGTAGAATTTTTTGTACTTTTTTATTTTTTGTAAAAAAAACTGTTAAATGATTTGATAGGCTACAAATGACGAATTTAGATTCTAGGGACCATGACCGTCAAATTTCGATTTAATTTAGTAAAAGGTTAGATTGAAATTTAAGTTATGTACTAAGTTTTGGCAATTTCATATTTTCATGACGAGTCGAAATTAAATAAACTGCTAAAATGAACAATGCGGTTTTGAAAATAATAAATTTTAATTGAAATTCAAATATTGTTTTGCACTTTGACTTTTTTTTTTTTGCAAAACTCGTGCACATCTTGAAAATTGTTTACAGTTGCCGATAAAACTGTTCGCACATCAATGAGGTTGTACGGATTCCATTTCGAAAACCGATAGTATTTTTAATAAGTTAATATTTCTTAGATTGTAAGTCAAATTGTCAAAACAATTTTCATCAGTTATTTTTATTTGAATTGTAAGAAAATAGAACATACTTTTGACTGAACAAAATGGGAACTTATGTGAGAAATGTTGTTAAAAGCTTTGTTAAAATTTTTTTTTAAGCTTTAACAACAAAAATTTATTTTTAAAATAAAATGCTCATTAAGAGGACTCAATTCTTTGAATATTTGTAGGTTAAACTACTTTTTTCAAAAATGTTATCATCTGTTATTTATATAGACATTAATAAGTTGTTTTTGTCAAACAAGTTACAAAGAAACTAAATCAATTCTCGCTCTTTAACCGAAACTATAAATGTCTAAAGGGAAAGCTCAATAATTATATTTCGACGTCACAGGCGCTTACTTATAATTTTAGACGGTAAATAAAAGCCTCTGAGGGATTTCTTTTTTATTCACTCAAGACCAACGGCCAACAACAACACCATTCAAAATAATGACTCAAAAGCAGTCTGCCACTGCCGGCCGTTTTCTTTTCGAAATAAAAAGAGTTGAAACATCAGTGAACAAAACACATAACTGATTGCTGGTTGTTTTAATTTTAAAAAAGGACTGTGTCCAGACTTTTGAATATCCTGGAACTGAGTCCGACACGTTCTGTTTTCTAATTCATTTTTCTCTGTTCTTTGTACGGTATATTTATATATATTTTTTTTTTACTTAAATAATTATCTGACTTTGAACTGCCCAAGTGTCCATTGTAAAATTCAAATAATATATTTTCAGTTTTTCTTGTTGCTTACACCACGAATACAAATACAATCCACCATTCACATTTGTTAAATTTTATACTATTGCTTGTGCAGTTTTTTCCATTTTCTCAGCTCAGCCTTTTCCTTTACAAGAAACACCATCATCATCATGCACACAACACACAAAATAAATGTGATGGAAAATTCACAGCAAAATGAGTACATAATTCACATTCCAGACTTTGGCAATATTCCAGAAAAATGGGAATAACTACCTACCAACCAAACCGACTTTAAGTCGTAATAGTAAACAAGTTCCTCTCTGAAACTATACATACATAAATGGGAAAAGGGAAAGCTTGTGTCTCCATTTTTAACAAACGACGACGATGACGACGTAGACGACGACGTGCAAACGGCCCAACATTTGACCCCAACCAAAAAATGGCGGCTAAAGGTCACCACCCTTTCAATAATAATCATATCGTCAGCAAGTTCCTCTATAAGCGCAGTAAAATGTAAAATTTCTTGTCAAATGGTGAATTTCACAAGTACTTAATACGAATAAAACAATTAAAAACTTTGTTAATGCTCGAAATTTATCACACACTATCAGATGTTATGTCTTTTTTTTAAATGGCTTCTCTGGGGAAATCCAAGACTTAACAAGCTTGAGACCAACGTGGCTTCACGGAGAAAATTCTTCAAGAATGCAAATAGCCGATTATCAACGGAAATATTGCGGGAAGTCTTGGAAAATGTGATAAAATTGACAGAAATTTTTATCAAATCATAGAAGTGCATTTTGATTTATTTGATGCTGGCGAATTTCACCCATCGAGTGGGGTGTGCCAAAAGTGAATGAATATTTCTTTCGATGAACTTTGTCCGGTTCAGGGACAGAAGACAGAAGACAGAACCACAACTTCAAACTTAAAAAAAAAAAGCAAAGAAAACCATAAAGAAGAGGAAAGAAAACAAAGAAGAGTTTTCTTCTTCCTGAGGAGATAACTCCTCAAACTTTTGTTTTTCACTGGTTGATTTCCATTTCGGGATCAGCTATAGCTTTAGTCTTTGACTCTTGAAAAGCAGGCACAGTTCATCATGAAGAAATAATGAAGAACTCTCATTCGAATGATGGGTGTTAAAGGGGTTGGCATGGCAATGATATATTGCAAGGAGCTCTTTTTTGTATGTCTACAGAATTATTTACGTATAGGTTAGGTTTTAGGTATATCCTTAACTTAGTCGAGCATGGTGAAGCCTTAGAATGTGCTGAATGAAGAAATGTCTTCTGGTTCGAGTAGCAATCCTTTTGTATACATTGAGTGTCCTTAAAGTGAAACCTTTGGTGTGGTAAATTTCTCGCGCCAAGTATTAGGTGTACTCGTATACCTCACCTATAACGTGGTGATTGAATATCAGGAAAGGAGAATGGCTGCCCGATGATGGTGGAGTATTAATGACGTACCTCTTCACTAGCTCGAGCATAGAATGAAAACGGACCAGTTACATCCATATGTAGGTATGTATATTGTATAGTATATGTATGAGTTTGAAAGCCTCCCATTGCTTGATGATGATGATTTTATAGGATACTATATAGGGATATACATATCTATGTATGTATGTATATAGCCATTGAAAATTGAGAAGCACACCAGAAAAACAGTCTTAGCTAGGTATAGAAACTCAATCCTTCATAAGGATTTTGATTCAAAAGATATAGAGGCAGAGGGAGAACATATCAGCCCAGGCGAAAGTCATTACCGGTTTGAAAAGAAAGTTTAAATCAGGTTTTTTGATTGAAAAGTTCTTCAATAGATCGATGGATGAAAACCAATACCCGATGGAATATAGAAAAATGATGATGGTAGTGACTGACTGAAAGATAAAAGGAATGGAGCGCAATTTGCTAAAGAGTGATAGTCAGAAGCTATTATAAAACTAGAAAATGGAATAGGTAAGATTTATTTTTTTTTTTTTTTCGTAGAAGCAGTATAGATTCATAGTCGTTCTAAAAGTTCTACAATTACTATATCCCTTTGGAGTATATTATAAATTGTCATACTCGAAGTGCCGGTAACGGTATTTTATACAAAAAATAAATAAGTACAAAAAACATCATCAATTCATAAACAACAGTAGGTAGACATTAGACAATAATTTTTTTTCTTCACTAAAAAAAAGGTGTAGGTACATTAATCTTTGAACTACGATCATCGACCGATTTGAATTTTACATTTATATACATATACATATACATATGTATGAAAAAAGCATGGTAAACAGTATAATCAGTGGATGTTTTAAAATATCTCTGTTTCAAAAATATTAATCATGACATCAACAAAAACTAAAAAGCTTGAGGAAAAGAAATTGTTGAGGAAACGTTGAAATACAATCGGCTTTAAAGGCACGAATATGTTCATATAGTTTTTAAAAAACAATTATTAATTATTTCTTGAAAAATGTTGGTCCAGTTTCTCTACTTTCTTTTCTTAATTTAATTCAAAACAATTAAGGAAACTTTAGATCTTTTTAAATCAAGCCTGACTGAAACGATTTTTATGTAAAAACGCATCAAAAACCTAGAATTGTATTTATTTTGAAAAACATAAAACAAATAAAATATAATACTGCAAGTTACTCTTTAAAGAAAATGTGTAACAATTTAACAATTTTTAGACGATTATTCCTTATTTCAACCTGACTAAGTGGAGTGCGAATTTGGGAGACAGTATCTATTTTTTTAAGGGGGTATTCTAATTTAGAAAGTTGAAAAAATCGATTTTTATGTTTAATTTTTCGACATTTTTAACATTCAAGAAAAATAAGTTTTTCAAAATTCGAATTATTTTAAATTCGACAGATATTCTTTAAATGAATCACTGACAACTCCAAATTTTGATGTTGAGTATTAAAAAAAAAAATGTAAAGAATAAGGAAAAAAAGAACCGATTTTATTTGAGTAGCTGTCATTTAGCGAAAAGAATTTATTTTTTCTCATTTTCATGGTTCATGTCAAAGTTACAGGTAATACTGAAGGAGGACGGTGTTAACCCTGGTCGCCAGTACTACAATTTTTGTTCTCCCCCTCAAAAACAAACTAATGAGGCATAAATCTGTTTTTACCTGAACTTTTTTTTTTGTATTCTTCAAATTTCAATAAATTAAAAACGTAAAAAAATGGATTTAAAACCTTGATTTGTTTTTTCACAAAATACTATTTATGTGAGCAGAATACAGTAAAAAAAAAAAAATAAAAAACACTTGATTCTTTACTTGTGGGCACTACACACATATTTACAGGTATTAAGGATTAAAAAAAAAAATAATAATAATAAAAAATATAACAACTGCAAATCCCCAAATATATCGCAGTAAATTTGTATTTATTTCTCTTAATCTTTTTTCAGAATAAAAACCAAAGGACTTACATCTAAATTTTTTTTTATTTTCATGCTTTATCCCAGGACCATTGAAGCCACAACATTTTAAGATAATCGGGTCTTTCGCAAAACCTTAAATATGAAGTTGGACAAAATGGTGAGTCTTTAAATCCAGTATAGTATACACTCCACCCCCAGAAAATGTTATAATATACAAAGTAACAAATGGGCAAATGTCCCACAAAAATATAAAGGTAAACACTAGGTATATATACATACTATGTTCATGTGTACTTATGTACATAAGTACCTATATGCCCCCAAACCTATATCAATACTTTACTTTTTGAATGTTAATCTGCCGTTCTTAGTTGCAAAGCATATGTGTATATCTATTTGTGGATAGTTCAATGCAATCCGAATCGATACGAAGGGTTTGTGAAATCCCGAAATGCTTGTTCTTAGATTATTCATATCTGCAAAACAACAGAAATATGTTTTTGTGTTTTCGATTCAAGATATGAAATTTAAGACAGAACGATAGAGAGTGAGTGAGAGTGAGCGAGATGGTCGATAGAGCGGACAGCGTCGTGCAGTTTCAGCTTCAGATTCAGAAACGTTATTTATGTTCGAAGATCGAAGCATGTAAGATTTACGTACAAGAATTAATCCGTTCTCATGGGAAATCTAAAAGTATACGCAATGATATGCTTCAATACCCAAAGCAAATGTATCTAACCTTTCCTCCTTGGAGTCGTCCTATACTTAAGCAATATACCTTCATATATGGTACATGGATTGGCTAAAGGTATCCATATAGTATATGCGGATAGAGGATCTCTCCGTTTCCATCCTATATCTGCTCGGTGCTCGGACGCCTTAACAACAAAAACAACAACAACAAAAAGGAGTAACACACAAGTTACCTTTTTCGCAAAGCTTTCCGAAATATCCACGTGTGTCTGTCTGTTGCGGCATGAAAATTATATTTTACCATCCGTTCTGTGTCCATCTACGACTTGACCACGACCGTCAATATTGCCATCGCTCCATCATGGGAGACCAAGAGGCCAGAGACCGGAATAGAGTCTATACCTACACCAAACGTATTCCAACCTATACGTACTAGCAAAACATCGCATCCGATGGCTACGGGCGCGGCGGTGTTGACGACGACGACGGCGACGGATGGACAACGAAAACGACGGACAACATCGAGTCGTATGTTTTAATCGAATAAATCGATTGCCATTCCAATGTTGAATTGTTGGATTGAATTCCTTCCGCTGCTGAACCGAAAAGGAACACAGATTCTGTAAGGATTGCGATGTGGAGTGGAGACTAAAGTGAAGTGGATTGAATTGGAGTTGGAGTTGGAGCACAGCAGAAAAATACACGATTTATGGGTTAAAGGAGGGATTTCATAAATTTCAAATGACTTTGGCAAAATAACCAAAACAAAATAAAGCAAAATACTGAGAGCTGTGACGGTCAAGTCAAAGGGCGCGAGTCCTAGCAGCAATCGAAGGAAGAAAGGTTTTGATTTTGAAAACAACCATAGAAAATAATATATATGTATATGTATTGGTATTTCTAGAAAAAAGAAAACAACAAACAAAAATAAGAGCAGGAAGAAGTAGATATAAAAAAAGCATCAAATCAATCGGAGAAATCGGGAGGGTTAAATTGTTGCAAATTATACCCTTTTGATGAGCATTTAACATTGTGCTCGTTTCTGTACCCTGCATTTATCATCAACTGACTGGGTCGGATTTGGATCCGATGATTGTTAAGATATAGGACTTTGATTAAGTGCGAGTAACACCCTATCATTTATTATTACCAGCGCAGCGTGCGACTCTTCGATGGGGTTTTGGTTTGATGAGGATGAGAAATACATATAGGTATACATAAGTATGTATGTTAAACATTTTCGATAACATTCCCTGAGACTTTATAAATTTAAGGAAGATGAAATTTACTGTCAATTTTTATGTTCCGAATCAAATTTGACCCAAAATCCTTGATCAGTTAACACATCGAAAATTGTTTGCTTAAACAATTTCAATGATTCTCATTATGTAGCGAATATATAGCAGAGTTATTAAAACTATGTTACATTTTAAAAAAAATGTAAAAGAGGTTCGGTGCAAACCACACTGATAACGGAAAAACAATATTTATCAATTTTTGTTAGAACTTTTTGTAGTTTTTCATTTATTGTAAAAAAATGTTATCATTAAGATCATTATCATTAAGACAAATGCATTATAATGAAAAATGCTTGTTGTGAAGATATTTGAAAAACAATTTTTGACACTTTTCGGTAAATTTTAGTTTAAGTTTTTTATTTTTCGTAAAGAAACTGTCAAATCGATATTTTTCAAAAATGTTTACAATTCTATTTTGTACATATATTATAATCTTAAAAAAATTTAAGTCAATATCATTGCCCATTCTCAATACGAGTATTTTCAAGTCAAAAAACATTTTTTACCAACTTTTCGTAGAACTTTTTGTACTTTTTTATTTTTAGTAAAAAAAAACTGTCAAATGATTTTTTTTTGAAAAATTCACCAGATGTCAAGACAGCATTTCGCATAGTAAAATATTTTTCCGAAGATAATATCATTTCTCCTCCTAAAAAATAACGGTATGTTGAACGTACGAACCATAAAACCATAGGACCATATAACGTCCAGATTTGTAAAAAAATTCAATTTAAAAAATCGGACCAATTTATTAATGGCAAGTTAATAAATAAATAAAATCAGTTACATCCCCAAAAGTTGATGTTTTCAGCACACTTTTTCAATATTGTTACGACTGAACTATTCTGTTCAGGACTCCGTTGTATGGAGACTCAAGGGATACGAGGAAGAACTGGAAAAATCTAGTGATCGTGGGACCAAATCGACAGTCACTGGCGAATAAAAGTGTAGTCAGGTACCTTGGCATCTGGTTGGATCAGTATTTGTATTTCGACAGACATATTATGAGTGCTGCTCTGGCCAGAGCTAGGGGAGCTTTCGCTCTTACAAAACGATTATTTTTTATCAGCCGTCTTGACAGCAGAGTGAAGGTGATTTACTACATGGCCCTCAGTCGGCCGATGATTGCCTATGGGTGCCCGGTATGGTTCAACGTTGTCCCATCTCAAATGGAAAAGATTCGGCTTTTGAGAAGTAATGTCTTCGACGTTTCTGAAACTAGATCGGTGGCATGTTGCAAGAACAATGTCCTCGACCAACGACTTTATCCCACCCGATGCTTTCTTCTATTGAGACAATCGAGGGCTGATACAGGATAGAGAGGCAATTCCTCTAATCTACAACGTTAGTCCTCGCAATGAACGGAGCTGAGCGCCTTCGGTTCAGTAGAACTGTGTCCGATAGTGACCGGAGAGATAGGGTGAATCATGATAACCAGTGTTGGTGGCTGCAAATGGAAAACGATATGTAAAGTTGTCTGAGGCGTAGTGTCTTAGCCGACTTACATAGTTTTAAAGTTTGGGTTAGGGACAGTCACGGTGGCACCAAAAAATATTTAAAAAAAAATTTTAAAACACCCAAAAAAGCCAACTGTTCTAGTTTTTAAATAATTTTAAGTAGCATAATTGGTTTGAGTAGTTTTATTAAGTTTTAAGTTTTATTAAATTAAATTAAATTTTCTTTATTTTAAAATAAGTTATTGTTAGTTTGTATTTAGATTGTTCTTAGGCCGAAAGGCATTAGTTATAAGACATTGGATTAACCTAGAGTGCCCGCAAAGGGTCAGTAAGTTATTTTTGTATGTTTTTGATAATATGCTAATTTTGAAGAAATTTTGTCTAGCTTAAGATGGTTTTAAGAAAAATGAATTAATAAAAATTAAATTTGGAAAAAAAAAAGATTCAATTCATCTGTCAGTTTTTCAACAAAATCTGCTCTTCTAATTAAGCTTTTTATGATTTTTTAATTTTCATAAATTTTCCAACATCTCATCATTTTTTTTTCTCCAAACAGTTTGTTTTTATTAATTTTGTAGAATAACTTATCCTTTTTGTACGATCTCACTCAATCAACACATGTTATCTTATAGGCACTCGTAGTTTCATTTTATTGGCCTAAGGTTATTGACGTTCTTTCTTGTCTCAGGGCATTCAGTTTCGATAACAAAAGACAATAAATTATTGCAATAAAATTCCATGTGTCTTAATTATTCAATCTTACTCATTCCATTGTTTGATCACATATCGCACATAAGCCCATCAAACAAATTTCGTCCAATTTAACTCCAATTAGCACCAAATCGTTATTTTACAAGCTTTGAACGTTTTCGTCCGCTTATTGTTAACTGCTTCATATACATACATACCATACATATGTATATAATATGTACATTTTTAAAGCTAAAAGTATCTCCAATATCTTAAAAGCGTAAATTATATGTAAGAAATTGTATGTAAGAATCAAAAGACAAAAATCGAAAAAGTGAATTTTATTTCAATTTCAAGAATGACGTGTAACCCCTCAAGTCGTATATTTTGGACCATCTGCAGAAATGCAAAGAGCACTTTCTCGCTTCTTTAATTGCAAACACGAAAACGCGTATAAATAATTCTGACACGATCTTCCTTTTGAGTCTGGAAAGAACTTCCTCCATTCCGCAGATCAAAAGAACTCACATGACACACCCGATTGCACATTAAAAGGCGTTTTTTTTTTTCCAAACATGCCAATGAAAACAAGACCGGAGCTATGGGGGTGACATGACAGTTCATTTCTTGCGTAAAACATTTTGATTCCAATTTTCCATAATATCAACGATCAATCCTTAAAAGATTCGCTCTGACTACGGACCAGAGTTAGAGCGATTTATTTTTTGGAACACTTTTAATTCTGGCCGACCGACATGACGACAATAACAACATGGAAAATATTTTTTTTAAATAAAATGCTAACGCAAAGCATCGCTTCGTCGTCGTCGTGTCGTCGTCGTCGTCGTCATCGTCATCTTCAGTTAAGAGGAAGTTTTGGTTGCTTCTTCTGCATTTGGTGCAATACGACACATGTGCTGGTGATTATCATTCCCCGGTCACAAATCAAAGAAATCAGCTCCTTCAGCTCTGTAAAACAGGGGTTTCATCTTCATCATTTTCAGGGAGTTGCTTTGGTGGACTATGTTGCTCCATGGTTGCGCTTTGCGCACTCTAAACGGTTGAATGGACCGAGCCGTTTAATTGATGACGATTCGGCCTGCAAATATTCCTTATGCGGCTTTTAGTGGAAAGGAAGGAAAAATACCAGATAATTTGTGACAACTTGAGAAATTGGATTTCTCATTAACATTATGGGCTGCTGGGTGATGTGATGACCTGGGAAAGCGTGTTTTCTGATCTTTGATTTGGTGGTGTTGGATTGGCGGTCGTCTGGTCTGGTGGTGATATATGAAGAGCAAACTGTTTGTTGCTGTGATCAAAATATGTGTGGATATAAGGGTGGTCCAATTATTCCTTTTTTTTTGTAGATTTCGGCTGGTCGAAGCTAAAATGTGTGTTTTAAATTTAACTTTTAAAATTCAGTCTTTCCAGGCTCAGCTCAGGTGGAACTCTAGACACTTTATTGATGTAAGAACTTTAGGTTTGAGCAATTCTGATATTTATTAATTTAAATTGCATATAAATTATTACACAAACAAAACACTTTCATGGAATTTATTTGCTATTAATTAATTTATTATTGTTATAATTATTGTGGGCGAAAAATGAAATTCAATCAAGTTCAAAATATACATGTAGTATATTTTGTACTTGATTGATAAAATTTAAATTAAAGGTATTTCGGACCCAATACAAATACCATGATAATTTGTTTTTTTTTTTGGAAAAAATGGGTTTTCGGAGAATAAATTGTTCAAGGTAGGTATTTAATAAGGACTATTCTATTTTATAATCCCTTACTAAGCGCATATATGAAAATTTATTGCATATCGGAAATTCGCATGTTATTAAAACTTCAAATTATGTAAAAAAATTTCAAAAGATAAGATATCATTTATTTAAAGTTTAATTTTAATTTTGACCTGTTTAAAAACTAAAATTAAAGTTATTTAAATATCCTAAAACTTTTGTAATAGATAAGTTACATACATCTCTTGGAGTTGCAAATTAATTCAAATAAATCACTTAATTAAAATTATAAAAAACTTGTATTTTTCAAAATCTTTCCTTAATACAGAAGTGAGTAAAGTTATACTCATACAAAAATGTTTTGCTCTCAGATGTTTGAAAGTCGCCGAGCTGACAGAAGGAAAATATGGTGAACTCACTTTTTTCATTTTACTATCTATTAATGAAAATTTTAATCAAAATCTCGAGTTCATTTTCATCAAGTTGTTAAAAGGACCTAATACATACATATTATATGTAATTTTTTAAGAGGTTTAGAACTGAAAAAAAACACAAAAAATTCCAAAAAATGAATGAAATATTTATTTGAATCGATAGTTTGAACCTTGCAATTTAATGTTTAAAGATAATTTCATGCAAATGTTGACCGCGGCTGCGTCTCAGGTAGCCCATCCGCTGAGTCCAATTTTGGCATACTCTTTCACACATATCGGCCGGTATCTCACGAATGAATGCTTGGATGTTGGCTTCCAGTGCGTCAATCGAAGCGGGCTTGTCCCTATAGACATTAGCCTTGACATACCCCCACAAAAAATAGTCTAATGGTGTCAAATCGCACGATCTAGGCTGCCAATTGACCGGCCCGAAACGTGAAATTAACTGTTCAACAAACTCGCCTCGCAATTGCGCTATTGTTTCGCGTGCTGTGTGGCATGTGGCACCGTCTTGTTGAAACCACATATCATGCAAGTCAAGAACTTCCATTTCGGGCAAAAAAAAAAGTTTGTTATCATCGCTCGGTAGCGTTCACCAAATGGCCCAATAATGCCGCCGCACAGTGGGGTATTCAGGCTCAAAACATGGCATTAACCTATGTGAAAATAGTGACTTGAGTTTTATTTTTGTTGTGACAACGGAGCAACATTTTTTATCAAAAATATAATGGAGTTTCAAGAAGCATATATTAACTGAACTAGAAATATTAAAATGTTTTCAATTTGTGCAGTGTAATATTAATAAATAATTGAATCATTTAAACAATACGAAAATAAACATTTCCCATTTATTGTCGATATATATTAGAAGATTTGTTTATGTTCTTCACCGATCCCCGCTCTGATTTTTATATGTGGTGATAGCTGTATATTTCTCTTATTGGATTCAAAAAAAAAATCTTGCCCCAATTTGCCCCATTTCAAAATAACTCGTTTTTCGAAAACCCTTTTTAATTAATGACCTTTTTTTTAATTTTTTAGTTAAAAAAGTTCATATACAGGATGATAATCATAAGATATACCAAAAATCTATAACAAGTAGGTTGGCTTTGGATAATAAAAAACTTGCATAAGAGAGGGGAGCCTATTGCCCTCCGTTTAGGCGGGAGGGGCAAGTTTTTAAAAACATCACTTAAAACAGAAAAAAAATTATTAAAAATTAACTGTAAGACTTAGAATGGTATGACATACTTTTTTGGAAAGCCAGAAATTTATTCTATTCTTATTTTATTTTAAGTGGAGTTTGCAAACAATTTTCGAAAAATTAATATTCAAACTTCAAATCTTAAAAGCTTTTATTTTTTTATTTCAAACTTTTGTTTTCTAAAATATTATGAGAATAAGTATATTTTTTTTTCAAAATCCAATGTTCTGATTAATTTTTATCAAAAAACTGAAACCAGGATGCGTAAATGTATCTTAGTTTTTGAGAAATATGGCGGTAAACACATCTGTGTATAGATACAATTCGTTTTTATTCTTCAAAAAAGGGTTGTTAAAAAACTCAATATTTTGAAATGGGGCAAATTGGGGCAAGATTGTTTTTTTGAATCCAATAAGAGAAATATACAGCTATCACCACATATAAAAATCAGAGCGGGGATCGGTGAAGAACATAAACAAATCTTCTAATATATATCGACAATAAATGGGAAATGTTTATTTTCGTATTGTTTAAATGATTCAATTATTTATTAATATTACACTGCACAAATTGAAAACATTTTAATATTTCTAGTTCAGTTAATATATGCTTCTTGAAACTCCATTATATTTTTGATAAAAAATGTTGCTCAGTTTTCACAAAAAAAATAGAACTCAGGTCACTATTTTCACTTTTTTTCACTAAAAAACTTGAACTCTCAAAAAGGACCGACTTTGAAATGACACTGCGATCCACTCGTTTTACCGATTATGTTAATGTTTTGTTTTTCTGATACCTTTGATATATAGGCTTAAAATGGCATTTAATTTTTTCTTATTTTCTCAAAAAAAATTAAATAGGTTAATGCCATGTTTTATGGCTGAATACCCCACTGTGCGCCGGCCCATAAACCGCACCAAACAGTGGCTTTTTCGGGATGCATTGGTAGCTGTTGCAATGCTTCTGGCTGATCTTCACTCCAAATGCGGCAATTTTGGTTATTTACGTACCCATTCAACCAAAAATGAGTCTCATCTCTGAACACAATTTTTCGATAAGCAGCGCGCGATGAACATTTCGAACCGAGCACGAATTTTGATAGTAAAATTCAATAATTTGCAAGCGTTGTTCATTTGTAAGACGATCCATGGTTGAATTGCAAACCAAACTGAAGCTGTTTGACAGTGACACAAGGTACTAAACACACGTCAGCTGTCAAAACCAGTGTTGCCAAAACCAAACCAGCTAAAAAATGACCCGTTATATGTATCTTAAATAAACAAATGTATGAAGTTGCAACATCAGATTTTTAGAGCCTTAACGGATATTTTGTAAAATAAACATTCCTATTCTAATGTCCATTCAATCATCTACTCACAACCCTTGACCCTTCAACGTTGTCTACTTTGCATTGGTTTCCATTATGCAATGATAAATATTCATAAATATAAATATAGATACATTTAAATTTACATGTTCCTACCTGACCAATTTATCCATCTATAAATAAGAATTGAAAGGCTTCCATGCAGTCAGTTCAACACATCCTTCATCTGGCAGTATTTTATAGGAATTTAACCCACTGTACAAGTGTACAATCGCGAGCAAAAACACTCCAATACCGCATGTGTGTACATTTCAAAAGTTTTAATTAGTGACCTCATTATGAATTCGATAGATTATTTACAGGAAGGCTATACATTATAGCTATGACCTATATGAGTTCGTCATCAGGCGACATGAAGTTTTGTATATGAGTCGATTATAGTCAGAACAAAAATATATCACACCATCAATACAGGACATCAGCAAAGTTTCACCAATAATAATTCATCTTTCGAATTGGAAACATTAAACCCAACCAAAAAACAAAACGCTCGTGCTGCTGTTAATCGCAGTCTATATTTCCTTCTCATTAATTTGAGTCCTTTATTCCTGTAAATGTATTTCTGTCGGTTTTTAATTAAGAAAAAATGCATACTTCGGTAGCAATTATAATCTGTAACCAGATGCGGTCCACTACGTATTTGTATTTCTGTTTTTGCACTTATACAGATCCCTTATCCAGTTATATATATCCTTTATCCTGGGGCGGGTTTGGTACACATTCTTATAGTTATTCGGCTTCGGTTTCGACTTTAACCTTTTTAGAAGGACCTCTTAAATTTTGTTCCTGCTTACTTTGCTCTTTTATGTATATCCTTAGCCTTCCATAGTACCTATGTACACAAAGGTCAAGAGAGGCGGGTGGAATTTAAAATTTTGGGGGCGTACTTGTAGTCGTATTGGATGGGTGAGAGGGTTGTTTTGGTACGAGGTAAACCTCAATATCAACACTTTCCTGTTTTGTGCTGCTCTGTGGCTAATATCATATTATTCCACCTTTTGCTTGGCTGTTACTTTGAGGACGCCCGCCCGCCAACCGTCACCTTCCCGCCGACTTTGAACCATGAGATCTCAAGCAGAGTTTTTCTCTATGAAAAAATGCCTTTTCTTTTTTTTTTTTTAATTTTTACACCGCTATACCCTTATGATTTTATTTTTTTTTTTTTAATATCGGATCGATAAATCATTTGTTTGGAAAAATAAAAAAGGAAAGAGAGTTTTTCAATGGCGCAAGGGCGTCCGCATCAGCAAAGCAAATTGAATAGAAAACTTTCCTCTGAATGATGAAGTTCGTTCAAAAATAATAGTACAAACCGCAATTTATAGAATTTGATTTTCACTTTTGTTTTTTTTTTGTTTTCATATGCGGCGATATGTGTATGAAGTATGAATATTTGGATGGGGTTAAGCTTTTTTTGTGGAAGGACAAAGAAATCAATTGAAATTGAAAGAAAGTTCATCCGAATAAATTTTAATTAAAACGGAGTTGAAAGAGTATACATACATACAATCAAACATAATATTAAAAATATGTAGGTTTTGAGAATACAAAATTTCAAAGGAAATAGATTTAAATTTAGATAGTCTAACGACTTTGACCTAGAGCCAAGCTGGTAATATGTGTGTGAAATGTTTCATTTGAGTCTGGTTAAAGTTAAAAAAAAAATTAAAGCTTACAAATTTTAATTAATTTCAATTTTTAAAGTAAAGGGTGTTTTTTTAGATGCTCAGCGGTGTTAAACCGCACGATCTTGGTGGCCAACAACAACAACAACAAATTAATTGTTTCCTTGACTATATATGGTATGTAGTAGCATCTTGTTGGAACCAAAGGTCGTCCACATCAACATCCTCCAATTCAGGCACGAAAGAGGCAATAATCATGGCTCTACAGCGTTCCCCATTCACTGTAACATTATGACCTGCTTCATTTTTGAAGAAATATGGACCAATATGACCACATAGTGAATTTTTGAGGATGTAAAGGCATCTCAACAATGGCTTCTGCATAATGATCCCATTCACCATTCACCAAACGGGAAACTCTCTTGATGGTCATTCCGCTTCAATTCTTGGACGAGTTGGATTTTGTAGGCCCGCAAACCAAGATCCTTCCATTAAGTGGACTTGCACAGATCCATAATTGTGGAGCGGGCGGATGGAATCATTCTGGTCTGCTTCGATAGCAGACGCTCCACATCGTCTTTGGTGAGCACTGTACTGTGACGTCTCTATAGGATGCGCGTTATCCACTGCAATAAACGTGGTGCGAAACCCATATAGATGGTTGCTCGAGCTAACGACTCTGCTGGGCGCAGCATGCGATGAGCGAATCGATTGATTATTTTAGTAATAAATTTTGCACGATATCCAAAATTTTAAGTGACAGCTGTCAAAAGAGACTAACTCCAAAAAATTCCCAGGTTGAAAATCACACGTCTACAAAAAACACCCTTTCAAAACCTATTTCAGGTGTATGACTGAGAAAAATTAGAATTGTTTAGAAAAAAAAATCCTTCCATGTTCCACCGAGATGCAATTTTAAAATTTGGAATATAAATAGCAATTAAGTTTGCTAAAATTCTTTCACTCGAAATTCTCTGTGAACTCGATTTTCTAACCTATAATGTCTTGACATTAATTCTGGGAACAAAAACCGATTTTGATTTCCTGCAATTTTTAATAACTGATAATAATAGATGTTAAAACATCCAATTTACATATACATATTTTGAAACAACTAAAAAATACATATAATTTAGTTAATATTATTTAGATACATTATTGCGTATTTTTCATTACACTTAAATATTATCTCATATAAGTTTATTTTGTATTGCGCGATTTTCTTAAAACAAAATAACATCGGGTCACTAGTACCTCTTTTTTTGGCAATAACAATTGTGATTAATTTAATTTAGCTATTGTATTCATCTACACAAGCACTTGAGGTGTCAATCCTGCAGAAATTAGCGTCAAAAGAAGATTTGGAGGTAAGGCCGCCGCCGCAGCAGCTGGTGAAGCTAAAAGTAGAGATTCAACTAAGGGCAATGCCGGTACAACTCCTCCTGCAACTAGTGTTGCAGGTACAGGAACATCAATCACATATGAATCTCCACCTGATTGAATTAATTAATTAATTAATATCTTTACAACAATTTGTTTTCAAGTAAAATCAAACTTACGATCCTGAATTGGTAGTCCTAAAGGAAAAAGGCCTAGTTGAGGCGTTGGCATTGGTAGAGAGGCCACCTGATGCGGGATAGCTAAGCGGAAAGCAATGTTTAAGCAACCGAGAATATACATTATGTACATTGTACATATATATCAATAAAAAATTATGTTAATATTAACTTACAAGCACGGACCAATTAACAACGAATTATGAACTATGATTTTTCATAACAATGAATACTTATATAGGTATGAGCTTACCGCTAAGGGCTACAAGAAGCAACGACGGCACGAATACCAAGATTAATTTCATCGTAGATGATCTTTTTGTCGGCTAGGTTTTTGACCGATGATGTTTTCGACTTTAATTACTCGTAGATTTGAAACGAACTGTGCCAATTTCAGATCTATTTATACTGTAAAATATGTGTAAAGTACACGTTTTACGTTTGTGTCTTACATCTATATTCTATACGTCAATTTAAAAAGTCGTGACTTGTGTATCGATAAAAAAATATATTAACTAGCCCGCAAACGTGCTTCAAACTGTTTATATTTAATAAACAATTTTTTAAGTTTAAATTAACAAAAAAAAAAAATGTAACGACCTAATTTCATTAGGTATACTAGTCAAACTATTCGTTCTTTTACACCCTTAGACAAGGGCGTACCCGTACACCTGGGGGAGGGCATACATAGAATTTAAATTCTATGATAACTATTTACTTTAATTTTTAAAGATAAATTTCAAGAATCATACTAAGATGCAGAAGCATTGAAATTATTTAGGTTAGGTTATGTGAAATACTTGAACAGTATCAAAATAAATATGAGAATGTTTAATGTTTCTATCATTTCGGAAAAGAATTAATTTTCATTCTAGAGCTCTGGATTTCGACCCGGAAACACCAGCAATTTATGGGTTCCCTGGTATTCGGGTACCTAACCCAACACACAACCTATACTTTACCCAGGTACCCGGGATCTTTTAATATTAGTGTCAATTATAAAAAGTGACAAATTGAAAATGTTCACGTTTAAAGCCAAATAAAAATAAATATAGTTTGAAAAAAACTAAAAAACACGCTTTTAAAACCCATCATACTAAAAAAGCGGAAAATAATTTTTAATATAAGCTAAAAACAATAATGAACTAAAAATACAAGTGTTATTGTGAAAAAGCGCATTGGCCATATTTTTTTTCATATATCGAGCGCCCCACGCCTTTGCCCTTAAGAAAATCGGACATTTAACATGTGTATTTAAAAAAGGTATGCATTCGTCAGACTTTCACAACCATGCATTTATGGAAGCAACCTTTGTCAGCTTTTTAATGAGAACAAGCATATTTCAATAAATTTTCCACAATATGTGATGGTAAAATTCACTAATCCTAAAGAAAATTATTTTATCTCTTATGAATTGTTCCTAAAAAATTGTAAAAATTTTGTAAAGTATTGATTTTAATAAATTTTAATTGCATTTTTATAATTTCAACCCAAATAAATGTTTGGTTTGAAATTTGTGGATCGCTTGCACTTTTCAATGCTGCCGAAGTTCAAAAGAAGTGTATTTGTTACCGAACACACCCTCATGTTGCCAACATTTGCATATTTTTTGCACTTCTTGACTGCCCCTACATTTAACTAGATGAAACTCTATCTTCACTAAATTACTATGGATAAACACTAGCTTATTTTTGTTCACTTTTGAGGTGTTGTTGTTTTCCATGTAAAATTTTACTAGCTAGTATTTTCAATTACCAATAAAACACGGTTAATATGTACCTAGTGGAAAAACAATATTTACCAATTTTTTTAAAAACTGTTTGTAGTTTTTTTTTAATTTATTGTACAAAAATTTCAGTTTGATATTTGTCAACAATTTTTCATTTAGGTATTAGAAAATGCATAATAATGAAAATAAAATACATTTGAAGTCAATACCATGTTCTTTTTGTGAAGATATTTAAGCCGAAAAATAATTTTTAACACTTTTCGGTAAATTTTAGTTTTGTATTTTTCGTAAAAAAAACTTTCAAATCGATATGTTTCAAAATTGCAAAAAAAATAAATTCGAAGTTAAAATGATTGACAACTCTTGACACATTCAAGTCAAAAAACATTTTTTTTTCACTAGTTAGTGTTCCCAGTTACTAAAATAATTGGTAGAGTAATGGGTTAAAATAGAAACTGATTACTTTTCGATGAAAATAATATCATCAATTCTCATCTAAAAAATGTCAATTTTTCGAAGCTAAAATTCAGATTTTCTAGAAGTTTTTAAATACGTCAAGATCAAAGCCATCCTCAAATGGAATTTGACAGTTTATGGCTTGACAGATGGAAAACATCATATATTTTTGTGAAAATATTATATTTCCTATCAAATGTCACCCAAAGTCTCTAAAAATGTGAAATTAAATCTGAAAAATCTCTGATTCAGATTTCAAATATATATGTAATGTATATATAATTATTTCAAAATATTAAAAAAATAACGGGGAACTGGTTATAACAGATATTAATGAATAACTGGGCACCCGGGTAATTTTTAAAATGTCCAGGTACCCGGTACATTAAACGGGTACCCGGGTATCAAGAGCTCTAGTTCATTCTTAAGAAGTACGATTTCCTTAAAACAAAATAACACCGGGTCACGAATGTTAACAAAAAATGGGTTTTGTGTTGCATTTATTATATTATGAAGATTGACTATGACCAATATAACAAGTCAAGTTTAAAATAGCCGGATTGCTATTCAGGCCATTAAACATCTATAAAATGGACTCTGACAAGGGAATGCCCTGGGTTGCTTCCTCTTCAACCTGTACCTGACGTTGGAGAAGGTAATCCGTGACTCTAAAACGCGAACAACAGGTTACATGGTCAACATGTTAACATTAATTTTATTGTATTTATTAATTAAAAGCACGGTTTAGAAATAACAATGAAAAAATTTATTGATACGAACATTTTGAATGTTTTCAGTTTCAAAATATTTTCTAGCTGTGATCTGAATCCTATAACGATATAACATGGCAAAACAAATACATATGTAATTATGTATACTAAATATTAGAGTATAAAATAATAATAACATGGCATCCGCCATTAAATAAATTGCACGAAATAAAAATATTAAATACCTATATATTTTTAAATTATAGTAAGTAAATCACGAATCACGATTTTCAATAAACGACAAGTTATTTAAAAAACAAACGATACTTTTTTGGTATATAAGTACACAGTTTCTGAAGAACTTCATAAAGTCAACAATAACCAGATACCAGCCTTGTCCTTAAACAAAAATAATTTGCTTTCAACACTTTAAAATGAAGTTCGTCATTTTGCTTGTAGCTTTTTCTGGTAATTTCTTGATTTTTTTTTGTCTGTTAATAAAAGAGATGTTTCAATTTAATCGTTTTCTCTTTTAAAGCTTTGTTGCAGCTAAGTTCAATTTCAGCTGAACCTAAAGCTCTTCTGGATGATGTAGGTGGATTGGTTCCTTCACTACTTAATCCATTAACCGGGGCATCAGGAGGATTACTTAGTGTACTGAGTCCAACTTCAGTGGCTTCAAACAGTGGGCAAGGTGTAGCTACAGCTGGAGTTGGAGCACTTGGTTAAGCTACTTCAATAAATATGGAGATAAATAGGAATATTCTTAATGGTCTGGATGGTTCAGTTAATACTCTGATTGATGCTGACCTTAACTTAAGATAAGACTATAATCTCCAAAAACTGACGGAAAGCCCTTGACAATACAAAATGCTTAAAACGACTAATTCAAATATTTTCTATTACATATGTATTAAATAAATAGCAAATTGAATAAAAATTTTGAAAGTAATTTTAAATGTGTATATACTCGTATATTAGAACATTTTTAAAATATAAAATCTCATACCTGACACATACATGCATATGTATGTATATACAGAAATTACACGCAGAAATAATTGATTTACAATTTATTGATACGAACATTTTGAATGTTTTCAGTTTGAAAATATTTTCTAGAGTGAGTTTTTGAATTAATAATTCTTCGACTAAAAATTATTTACCTACTCAGTATAAAATAAACGCAAGTAACATACATAAAGGTAACTTAAAAGTAACATTAACATGGTTAACTTCAACAAATTTGAATACCTCGAGTCAATTCAATAGTATAGCAGCTTATACAACAACATAGAAGAAGAAGTACGCGGGGGGCTGCTCAAAGGCAACAGAGCCCACTCTGGTATGTCGAAACTATTTAGGTAAATCAAGAAAACTTACTTACAGGACTATGGTCTTGCGATGTTGTACACATTGGTTGCCGGATATATGTGAAGAAGGACGATTCCAGAGACACTAAAATCATGAACTGTATGTTATCTAATTTTAAGGAGATATAGTGAACAAAATTAAGATCGGTAGACTCCGGTGGTGTGGTCACTTAGCTCACATGCAAGAACAGGTACCAGCTTGGAAGGTCCTTTGTAGTACAATTAATAGTAGAAGATATCGTGGTAGACCATTATTACGCTGGAGATATGGCCTAGGCCAGAACGACCGAATCCTTGATGGGGTGAGCAATTGGATGGTGTCATCGTCTAGCGATCGGGATAAATAGAGAGAATTGTTAAATAAGGCTACGACAGAATCCCGGTTGTCTAGCCGCTGATGATAATTTTAGTTCACTGATTTCAAGTTCGACGGTAGTTTAGAATTTTCATGTGGTCAACTTTTTATTTTTTAAGCTATTTAAAGTGTATAAAAACATACATAGTACGTAAGTGTTACATACATAATTCAAAAGATGAAATTTCGATTATTATAAAAATTTTATTAACCTTTTAAACTACAACAGTTAACAGTAAAAACAAAATTCCCGTATATTCATATGTATGTCAATCTGAAGTCATCCAAAATATCATCAATTAAAAAAGAGGAACCACGGATCAAATATTAAACAATACCTGTCATGAATTTTGTTGCTTAACTTATAAGGTTTATTTTAAGTCTTCTTATAAAATCAAAGCTTTCATTAATATTATTAAAATTACATTAATCCATTTCTTACCTTCAATATCTTTAAAAGAATTCGTAGAAAAAGTCGAAAGCTATTTTTGTATCTGTTTGGATTTCAAAAATTTCACCTGGCTTCATTGACTTTCTGTGATTCAGATGGTTTCAAACATTTCATTATGCCAATAAATTCCCAATACATACAATATTTTCAAGTAGGTGCTACAAAACGAGTAGAAAAACTGAACAAATTGAACAAGCAGCAAATATCTGTCCTAATAAGCAGCATTATTTTAACTTTATTTGTGTTAATCGATAATTCGATAAACGTCCCTTGTTGTGAATAGCTCATTGAATAGAATTCCCAATTATCATCAACCCTAATTTGCAGAATCTATACTTTTTACTGTATTCCTATTGTACTCGTAAATTTCTAAATGGACTTCTGAATCCTTAAGTATGTGAGCCTTTCAACACAAATAAAATAGCTAAATAAGCAGAATTAATAAAATCTAAATGCAATCAATGCAAAAAGGCCTACAACAACTATTGAAATTCAATTGAAGTTGGGTCAGGTTCACATATACATAGTTATCCAGATGCACAAAATACCAATTGCGTTTTGTTTGTTTTTGAGTATGTATCTTTTTGAGTAGGTACCTAGGAATTTTTCGAAAAAAAACATAGATTTTTGAACACAGGGGTCATTGTAAATGGGAGATTCAGAGTACAAGTATTGTGGCTGATAGCTATTGAGATGATGGCACTTGATCAGCTTGAATGTATTGATTATTTGAAACCAAAAATTTACCTTCTTCCTATACCTACCTATAGCATAGAAGGGTATGCCTTATCTATCATACAACAGCTGTGATGGGTTTTGCGTATTTATTTTGTCGGGCATTTTTATTTTTTTGTTTTCTAATTCAATTTTTCCAAAAAATTGAAATACATCCATAGACCTAGACCTATCCACTTGTACATATGTATATGTGAAGTATTTTACTGTTTTTAAACACTCGGATGAGTAAAAGAGCATTAAATCGATCCGAACTGCATCAGATATTTTGTTTGAGAGGCGAAACTCGAAACAATTCATTTGATACTTCAGATACTACTATTTTTTTCTTTTTTTTTTAAGTGATAAAATACATTGACAAAAATAGTCCAGGTATTTAGAGTGGACCAACACTTTGACGTGTTAAAATAAAACTCGTATGTAAACAAAATTTTAGAGATAAATTGGTGTTTAATGGGAAAAAGATAGATAAGTATTTTAAAAGTTTATATATGTTGTTAGTTAAACTGTATTTCGGTTTGGTTTTTTTTTTTTTGCCAGAGAAGTATGAACACAAACATAAAATTTGTTACCTAAGAAGTGATAGAATTGGGTCAGTCTTAAATGTGACAAAAACTAATCATGTTTTACAAAAACCTCAAATTGAATGATAAGCCGAACTTTCAATTTAGTCGGGATTGTAGGGAATTGCTAAATTGCTTATTTGACAAAAATACTCTTCATGATCGGGAGCATAATAAGTAAGTAAATAAAATTTGATTAAAAAATTTTGTATTGATTAAATAATTAATTAATTCAACAGAAAAACTTGAAAAAATAACTTAAATGAAGTCGATAAAATTTAGATTTTTAAATACATCGATGGATGCAGAGATGTAACATATTAGTCATTAATCATCTTGAATTCGATGAAACAAGTAGTAGCTCAAATGTGCAACATAATATGTAGATACATATGTGACCCAGATGATTTATATGGTCAAGCTGTGATCTGAATCCTATAACGATATAACATGGCAAAACAAATACATATGTAATTATGAATACTAAATATTAGAGTATAAAATAATTACAATACAAAGTTTTTCCTAAATTGTCCACATGGCATCCGCCATTAAATAAATTGCACGAAATAAAAATATTAAATACCTATATATTTTTAAATTATAGTTAGTAAATCACGAATCACGATTTTCAATAAACGACAAGTTATTTAAAAAACAAACGATACTTTTGGTATATAAGCACACAGTTTCTGAAGAACTTCATAAAGTCAACAATAACCAGATACCAGCCTTGTCCTTAAACAAAAATAATTTGCTTTCAACACTTTAAAATGAAGTTCGTCATTTTGCTTGTAGCTTTTTCTGGTAATTTCTTGATTTTTTTTGTCTGTGAATAAAAGAGATGTTTCAATTTAATCGTTTTCTCTTTTAAAGCTTTGTTGCAGCTAAGTTCAATTTCAGCTGAACCTAAACCTCTTCTGGATGATGTAGGTGGATTGGTTTCTTCACTACTTAATCCATTAACCGGGGGAGCAGGACCATTAACCGGGGCATCAGGAGGATTACTTAGTGTACTGAGTCCAACTTCAATGGCTACAACCGGTCCCAGTGCGCATGGTCTAGCTGGAGTTGGTGAAATGGTTTCTCCAGCACTAAGTCCATTAACCGGGGGACCTGGACCATTAACCGGGGGACCTGGAGCATTAACCGGGGCATCAGGAGGATTACTTAGTGTACTGAGTCCAACTTCAATGGCTACAACCGGTCCCAGTGCGCATGGTCTAGCTGGAGTTGGTGAAATGGTTTCTCCAGCACTAAGTCCATTAACCGGGGGACCTGGACCATTAACCGGGGCATCAGGACCATTACTTAGTGTACTGAGTCCAACTTCAGTGGCTTCAAACAGTGGGAATGGTGCAGCTACAGCTGGAGTTGGAGCACTTGGTTAAGCTACTTCAATAAATATGGAGATAAATAGGAATATTCTTAATGGTCTGGATGGTTCAGTTAATACTCTGATTGATGCTGACCTTAACTTAAGATAAGACTATAATCTCCAAAAACTGACGGAAAGCCCTTGACAATACAAAATGCTAAAAACGACTAATTCAAATATTTTCTATTACATATGTAGATATTAAATAAATAGCAAATTGAATAAAAACTCTTAAAGTAATTTTAAATGTTTATATACTCGTATATTAGAACATTTTTAAAATATAAAATCTCATACCTGACACATACATACATATGTATGTATATACAGAAGTTACACGCAGAAATAGTTGATTTACAGTCTTCTTATAAAAGTGTTATCTTCATTTAATTCCGATTTGTTGCTATTTTCAAAATGAAAAGAATTTTTCTATCGAATAAACATGTTATCACAATTAAACACTTTTGTAGAAGAAATATCCTAATCATTTAAAAAAGTGATGAAGTTTCAAAAATAATCTTAAAACATTATGAATTATATCGACCGACAATACTCCTATCGATCCAAATCAATATTTCATGCATTTTTATGAATTTTTTGTCTTTGTCTTTTCTGTTTGAATTGTTTTATCTTTAGAAATCCTATAAATCCATAGAAGTATAGTTAATTTGTTTACATTATGTCCATCTGAGGTTTGAATCCCTGCAGCGTGACTTCGACACGATTCAGCGATATTGTGATGACTGGAAGTTAAAAATCAACTTCCAGAAATCGGAAACTGTTCTGTTTAGGACTCCATTGTGTAACTAGAGCCCTTGAGCCTGAAGGGATACGACTAAGAACTGGAGAAATCTAGTGATCGTAGGACCAGACCGAGAACCACTAGCGAATAAAAGTGTAGTAAAGTACCTTGGCATCTGGTTGGATCAGTACTTATATTTCGATATACATATAAGTGCTGCCAGTGGCGTAGCCAGGGGAGGGGGTCATATGCATAATATTGAAGATTACTTTTTTTATAATTTTTTCGTTTAAATTTTATATTTGTTTAATTTTGGCTTTAACAATATTCTTCAATTTTAATCTAAAGAAAAACTATAGTAAGGTAGGTATGTATAATATTATAAAATCATTAGTTAATACCAACCGTAATATAGAGTGTCCAACTAATCTTCTATCTTCTTCTTATACATATGCATATCTACATATATGTATATATAAAAGAAAGTCTGTTTTTTGTGTTCGTTCACTAACCAGCCAAACCGGTTGACCGATTTTCTTAATTTTTTTTTTAATTTAAGAGGAATAAGAGTAGAAAAAGTTATAAAAAAATATGTCAAACAAAGAAATTAAATTTTGGTCGCTTATTTTAACAATATTTAGGAATTTGTGCACACTTAAATCAGTAGAGTTCGTGCGTGGTGTCCTGGTAAGATCTCCGCTCTAGACGTGAGGGGTCTTAACTGTAGCTGGCAACATTTTTTTTTTTTTTTATAAAAATGCATGGTCTGACCCAAAATTTTGGTAAGGAAACGACAAACAATGATTTATAATTGTTTATACTTTTTTATATTTTTTATCCAATTATAGCAACAAAATAGTTATTTCAATCAGGTACCTACTGTTTTTTTTTTTTTTTTTTTGAAAAATTGTATTTTGTTTTGCATTTTTAAGCTAAAAATATCCAGTCTTAGTCTTTTAGTGTTTTCATTTTTTTTTTGTAACCGCATTCGTCGAGTATGGGTCATTTCTTATAAGATTAATAATTATGAAACCGAAGATATTTTTGTTTATAAAAAGGAAGTGGTATGAAAAAATATAAAACAAATAAAAAAATAGGCTCAGTGCTACCCACACTGATAACTTTCCATTTACTTTGAAAATTTGGCTGTTTTTGAAGATTTGCATTACACATCGCAACAAAATCATTTTTTTGTTAAATTTAACTTCTCATATTGAAATTTGGGACAAATATATCGAGAAAGGGGAATGATATTGTAGGTATTCAACTGTATTTTATTTTCAACATACATAATGCATTTTTCAATACATTAAATGATTGTTGATGAATATCAACATTTTTTGTTAAAAAAACTATCTATTCGATTTATTTTTGATTTTTCTAATTAATAACAATTTTAGTAAAAAGATTTTATCACACTTAAGAAATTTTATTATTTTTGAAACATAAAATTAATTCAAAATCAATGCCATGTTTAGCCCTCGGATATTCAAGGTGAAAAACAATATTTGACACTTTTTGGTAAATGTTGAAGGATTTTTTTTCAAAAATTTTACCAAATGTCAAAAACTTTATTTTACGCCGTAATAAAATATTTTGAAGTTTATATCATTTATTGGTCATTGTATATTTGAGCAATACATTGTTTTTCAGTTTTTCTATTTAGTATTTCAGAAGTTATAACCTGTCGAAAATAATATTTAGTTAGAGTCGATATCTCTACCCGCCGAAGAAAAATATTTCTCGAACTTACGAACGTAGGAAAACGTACGTACACTCACACACACAGAGTGACAGATATATAGGTTTTGTAAGATTTTAAAACGTCCAGATATGTCAAAAATTCAGTTTGACAAATCGTACCGATAACAATAACCTCCTATGGGAAGTTAAAAAACTATTTTTGTAACGCCCTGCAAAGCGGGCGGGGGTTTAGCTTGTCTTCTATATAAATAAAAGAGGAACTTTGAAATGTCCATAGTTTCGAACGCCTGCAACAAATTGGACGATTCTTGGTTTTATGTATTGTTAATATAATAATTACAAAAAAATAAAACACTGTGATAAGTTTTTGTCTTTGCATTATTGAACACTGTACTATGTCAAAAAAAATATGTATGTATAAAAAATATTTTTTTCCGTCAATATTTTAAATTGCTTTGTCTGTCTGCTATTACACGACGACTCATGAGTCGTGACTCATCTTCGAATCCTCTTTTGAAATTTCATCCTTTGAGTCGAACACTATTACACCTTGACTCTTAAGTCATGACTCTAATTTGGCAGCTTTTTTTCATTCAAATTTCGTTGTTTGGGAAATCTTTTATTCTGTCTCGCTCTTTCAACTATAAGGGTATTGTACATGTGAACTCGAGCACGGCGAAAAAAATAAAGAGGAAAAGCAAAATAACAAATGAGTGAAAATAAAATGTCAAAAATGAGTCGTGGAAAATGAGTCGTGGAAATTTGCCTGCGACTCACAGGGCAAATTTTCTTCCGTTTCATTTTTTCGAATTTTGTATCTCTCTTGGACCAACGAAGTTCGAAAAGAGTCATGACTCATGAGTCGTCGTGTAATAGCAGACTTTCGAAATTAAAAGACTTACAAGATTTGATGAATGGTGACGAATTTCGACTTATATTTTTTCATTAAATTTTTGACAAAAGGGCCACCGTACCTAAATCCATCGTTTCTCGAAACAGTTGGTAAAAGTTGTAAGGTTGTATTGTGTAATCTATAGATCTAATAAACCGATTTTGAAAATTCTTTTTCCGATAGAAAGCAACGTAATTTGTGAGTAAAATAGGCTATAATATTGGTGATAAATTGGATATGGAATGAAGCAGAAAATAGTGCTTGAAGAATGTGGTTATGAGAAATACAAGGGTAAACATATTGGTAAAAGAGGCTGGGTGCGACCCACACTAATAACTTCGCATTATGCATAATATGAAAACTTTCGTTTCTGATATTAATCGATTTATTTTTGATGCTGATTCATAGCAATTTTACCAACAAAAAATCAGACACGTTGAAGCGGAAAAACAATATTTACAATATTTACAAATTTTTCTTAACTTTTTGTAATTTTGTATTTGTTGTAAAAATATGTCAATTTGATATTCGTCAATATTTTATCATTTTTTAGGTATTGACAGACGCATTATGTTAAAAATAAAATACATTTGAAGTCAACTTCATTGCATGTTGTGATGATATTTAAGTCGAAAAACAATTTTTGTCACATCTGTAAATTTCGGTTTTAGTTTACTATTTTTTATTAGTTAAAATGATTGATAATTCTGGACATTATTCAAGTCAAGAAACTACTTTTGACATTTTTGGTTGTTTTTTTTTTTAATTTTTTTGTAAAAAGACTGTCAATTCGATATTGGTCGAAATTGTAGCATATGTTATTAATTGTATTTTGTTTAAACATAGATAAGTTTGAAGTCAATATTGGTAGATATTCGCGCCAAAATTTTTTTTTAGTTTTTCTATTTTAAAAAAATAACTGTAAGTTGAAAATTTTCAAAATTTATACCAATTCTGTATCACAATACAATGTATATTATAAAATTTCTTTGAAGTCAATGGCACTATCCATTTCTAAGATATTTGCAACCAACCAAAGTGTTCACTTTGAACAAAATTTAATTAGAGTCGATATCTCTACTCGTTCTCGAGATACCGCCAACGAAAAAGGGTATCTCGAACGTACGAACGTACGTACACACGCACACACAGCCATCTCTCTACAAATGACGGATCTAGATTCTAGGAACCTTGAAACGTCCAGATTTGTCAAAAATTTCAATTTGACAAATCGGACCGATTACAATAACTCCCTATGGGAAGTTAAAAATAAATGAATAAAATTAATTTCATACTCGTAACTTATTGATAGCACTGGTCGACAAAATTCACATTTTTTAATTCGTTTAAATCAAACGGCTTTTTTATAGCAGTCGGCTAGACATAAGGGTGAAAGTGATTTGCTACGTTGCCCCATCTCAAATGGAAAAGATTCGAGTGTTTGAGAGGCAGTGCCTTTAGACTCTGTCTTGTATTGCACAGAACACCAGAGTCGGAAACCCTGTATTAAGTCTCATCAGTCCTCAAATTTGGGACAATACCAACTTCCAATTTAGTCGGGATTGTAGGGAATTGCTATATTGCTTATTTGACAAAAATACTCTTCATGATCGGGAGCATAATAAGTAAGTAAATAAAATTTGATTACAAAATTTTGTATTGATTAAATAATTAAAAATTCAATAGAAAAACTTGAAAAAATAACTTGAATGAAGTCGATAAAATTTAGATTTTTAAATACATCGATGGATGCAGAGATGTAACATATTAGTCATTAATCATCTTGAATTCGATGAAACAAGTAGTGGCTCAAATGTGCAACATAATATGTAGATACATATGTGACCCAGATGATTTATATGATCAAGCTGTGATCTGAATCCTATAACGATATAACATGGCAAAACAAATACATATGTAATTATGTATACTAAATATTAGAGTATAAAATAATTACAATACAAAGTTTTTCCTAAATTGTCCACATGGCATCCGCCATTAAATAAATTGCACGAAATAAAAATATTAAATACCTATATATTTTTAAATTATAGTTAGTAAATCACGAATCACGATTTTCAATAAACGACAAGTTATTTAAAAAACAAACGATACTTTTGGTATATAAGCACACAGTTTCTGAAGAACTTCATAAAGTCAACAATAACCAGATACCAGCCTTGTCCTTAAACAAAAATAATTTGCTTTCAACACTTTAAAATGAAGTTCGTCATTTTGCTTGTAGCTTTTTCTGGTAATTTCTTGATTTTTTTTTGTCTGTTAATAAAAGAGATGTTTCAATTTAATCGTTTTCTCTTTTAAAGCTTTGTTGCAGCTAAGTTCAATTTCAGCTGAACCTAAACCTCTTCTGGATGATGTAGGTGGATTGGTTTCTTCAGTACTTAATCCATTAACCGGGGCATCAGGAGGATTACTTAGTGTACTGAGTCCAACTTCAGTGGCTTCAAACAGTGGGCAAGGTGCAGCTACAGCTGGAGTTGGAGCACTTGGTTAAGCTACTTCAATAAATATGGAGATAAATAGGAATATTCTTAATGGTCTGGATGGTTCAGTTAATACTCTGATTGATGCTGACCTTAACTTAAGATAAGACTATAATCTCCTAAAACTGACGGAAAGCCCTTGACAATACAAAATGCTAAAAACGACTAATTCAAATATTTTCTATTACATATGTAGATATTAAATAAATAGCAAATTGAAAGTAAATTTAAATGTTTATATACTCGTATATTAGAACATTTTTAAAATATAAAATCTCATACCTGACACATACATACATATGTATGTATATACAGAAGTTACACGCAGAAATAGTTGATTTACAGTCTTCTTATAAAAGTGTTATCTTCATTTAATTCCGATTTGTTGCTATTTTCAAAATGAAAAGAATTTTTCTATCGAATAAACATGTTATCACAATTAAACACTTTTGTAGAAGAAATATCCTAATCATTTAAAAAAGTGATGAAGTTTCAAAAATAATCTTAAAACATTATGAATTATATCGACCGACAATACTCCTATCGATCCAAATCAATATTTCATGCATTTTTATGAATTTTTTGTGTTTTTTATTTATTGTCCGATATTTCTACAAAAATCCCTCGTCATAACACAGATAAAATTAAACCACATAATGTAGACAAAATTTAAATGTTTAATAATTTGTATAGAAACGAAAATATAAAACATAAATACCATAAAATTGTATAAGTTTTATTTTATGCTAAAATTATTAAAATTTTAAAACCCCTTTTTTTCATATTTTCTGTTTGAATTGTTTTATCTTTAGAAACCCTATAGAAGTGCAGCTATTTTTTTTGCATTATGTCAATCTGAGGCTTGAACCCCTTTACTGATTCAAGTTTTATATTGAGTTTACTATAAATCAACTAAATCACCTTTTATCAAATAATAAAACTCATTAATGTCTGTGTGTTTTGATTTAAAATATATGTAGTGTTCGTTTTGATTTTATATAAAACTAGCTTTTGCTTTTAATTCGTGATAACACGTTTCCCCTTTCCTGATTTAGAACACAGAAGTGATCTGGAAATAATATTTTTACGCTTCTGTATAGGCGATATTACATGTCTTTCATTTTGGGGACAGAATGTAAATATTCTGGGAATTGAACACACTCGAAAATGCTACATACTGACATACAATAAATTGTTAATTTCTAAGTTCACCCCAGCCACCTTTAATGTTTGTCCTTCTGCTTTGTTAATGGTCATAGCGAAACTAAGCTTAAGAGGAAATTGTAGCCTTTTAAACTGGAACGATAGATCCGTGGGAATTATTATGGGATTCGTGGGATCATTACAATTTCACCCAGCATGACAGGGATGCCTTGTTTTTATAGGTATCTATGTACATATATATGTATAATGTATTTGTAACAACAAAATCAATTTACGAAGCAAAATGAAAATTTACTGATAAATTGATGGAGCATTATTAAAAAACTGTTTAACTGTGATGTTCTCCAACTCTTTTCTGACTTTGAAACTCAAAAATTATTATTTTGTAATTTTTATTAAATTTGAGAAAATTTTAGATGCATTTTAAATTTTATTGGTAGGAAATTTTCAATATCGCTTGTATATTTTTAAGTTTTAAATTAAAGTTTCCATGTTATAGTCCAATTATAGTTAAAGATCGATTAACGTATTAACAGAATTACCGGTACCTTTAAGTTGATTAACACCTCCAGCTATAAAGGAATACAAAATTATTTTTTCTTTAATTTTCAACTTAATTATAAATTACTGTTTATTGCTGAAGCAGTGCTAAAAGGTGCCGAAGCTGCAGCTCCTGCAAGTGCTGGAGTTGGATGTGCTGGAGCTGGATGTGCTAGAGCTGGATGTGCTAGAGCTGGATGTGATTGAGCTGCATCTGGAGCTACAGGAGCCCCTTGCAATATAATTGGAACTATTGTTGGATCTGCTGATCCAAGCAATGTATCTAGTAAAGCAGGAACAACTCCCAAATTGGGTTCCGGTTCAGCTAAAACAGCACTCAAAAATTAAGAAGACAAATTTACAGTTTTACATTTTAAAAAATTTACCGGAAAACACTGCAACAAAATTTACCCAAAAATGTCAAAAATTATTTTTCGACTCAAAGTCTAACTGAACCAGAGTAAATTTAGTTTAGTTTAGTTGGAAACGGTTTTAGGGATATTTTACTAAAATCTTACTTCATTTTTAGTTGCGAATCCAAAAAAACCCAAAAAAAATTGACAGTGAAATTAATTACAAACAGCATCAAAATCTTAATCAATATATAATGACATTTTTTTTTAATACCTATGTATATTTATTTACAATACTTAAAATTAAATCACTCACATCAAAACAAAAATTTTTTGTCTGTTTATTTTATATTCGACGTTTTATAGATTTAAAATACATAGTTTTAACATCCTGTTTGTAGTTAAGACTCCAAGTTATCGTTTCAAAATAGGTTTAATTTTTCTATAAATCGATTAATATTAAGAATGCCAAGTTTTCAAAGTAGTGTGGGTTGCACCTTAAAAAATAACGTACATATTTTTAATTCAATATTGTGTTGGGACTGTGGTTGAAAATAAGAACACGATTTATGTTTTTTTGTGACCACAGAAAAGAAAAAAAACTTTTTATTTATTCTTTATTGGGCCACAGGCCTCTTACGCTTTATTTATTAATATTAAATATAACAAACTAAGAAACCAGAATGATCCGCCGTCCAAGCGTCGCTGCGATCATTGGGGTTACATACGTATTATTGGGCTCCGCTGATCGGTTATGACTTTGCTTTTATATTCTTTTAATGCTGACATTGCATTTAGTGGGTGATTGAGCTGTTGACCCTTTATTGCTGATGCCGCACTTATTGGTTGGAAGTGCTGTTGACCGTTATTAGCCGATGCTGCACTTTTTGGTTGATCGTGCTGTTGACCCTTCATTGCCGACGCTGCACTTATCGGTTGCATTGTAGTTGCTGCTATATCATATGTAACTCCTCCTCGGTTTGAGTAAGAATTCTCCTGAATTCTATAATTTACTTGTTTTACATTGTATGTTTTATTATACATTTTATTGCAAAAATAGGTTATGCTTACTGATATACAAATAATCATTATAATCATGCTAATGTTTATTACATATGATATATTTTTATGAAATCTTAACTCATTAATTTCTTTTATATTTTCAAAATTATTTAAAACAATATCATCAAAAGTAATGGTTTTCTTAAAAGAAGTATTAAAATTATTTTCGGGGTAAAAATATTTTTCTTGAACAATTGTTTTGTTATTATAAAAAATTTCTTTTAGCAAATATATTTGACAATTAAAAAAATTAATAAGATAATTGTTGTTTAATACAATTTCTCTGTCATCACAATTATGTTTTAATTTTTCTTTGTATGCATTTTTTACAATTAAAGTTTCATCATCTATTATTTGTATTTGAGTTTTGTTGTTATGTCTCAATTTACAATCTTTAGTTAGGATACAATGTTTGCTTGGTTTTAATTGTTGCACAGTTACATCATTTTGGTATACAAATGTTTTATTATTAATTTCTATTATATATTCGTTTTCGTAATCAATTTCAAAATGTTTATCATTTGGTAAAGGTAAAATTAACTTTTGTTCTACTGTTACATAATTTCTTGGAATTTTAATGGCGATTATGAGAAATTTGTTTTTGTATTCTAGTACACCCATTTTAATTAATTTAAGTTTATGTAAATCAATTTCATATTCATTTAGTTCTTCCAATGTCAATATACTGGGGTGTATTATATTATATTTTGCCGATACAACATTATCTTGAATTTGATTTACTTTATTTTCTATAAAACTTAATTTTGTCATTTGATCTAAAAATAATTGGTTTTTTACAATTTTTGAAATAGAATTTTGTATTCTGTTATAAGTATTCAGTATTTTTTCTCTATCATCTAAAATTGTTTTTTTTTAATGTTTCTATCGATTCATTAAAATTTTTATTTATTTTAATTTGTTCATTTATTGCATCAATTGCATTATGGCTGTTTTCTTCTGATATTCTTAAATAGTTCCAAATTTGTTCCCTATCTTCATTATCCATGGTTCCGAAGAGCCATCTTTCTATGTTTCTGACTACGTTTATTAAACCTCGTCTAAATCTTCTCTGTTCTTTAGGTGTAATCGACTTAATTTTTTGCTATAATTGTTTCTATTTCTTTAAATATCATATCTTTGTTTTCGATCTGTAAGTGTTTAATGTTAGTTTGTATGAGTGTTATTGTGTTCAGAATTTCTTCTGGGTCTATAATATGTAGAATTGTATTTGTTTGGTTAGTAATTTCTAAATCTTTAATTTTTATTTTTAAATAACCTGTTTGTTCATTAATTAGTGTTGTTTGAAGAATGCCTTGTGTTGTTTGTGTTACTAATAGTACTAGGAGCATTATTACCTGAAAATTTATAAGGTCTTTTAATATTGCTAATGTGTACGTTATTGAGATTTTTAATTTTATATCTAGGTTGTTCTTTATGTCGAACATTTTTTAATTTTTTATTGGTCCTACTTCTCTTTTTTCTGAATATGTTTCGCGTTTTTCATTAAGTTTGTTAATTTTCTTAACTTTCGTTTGTTGGATTCTTTCATAAAGTACTAATTCATCAATTTCTTCTTTAGCTATTTTAGGTGTGGTTTTTATCGTGGAATGATATCTGTTGTTATAATTATCTAGAACTAATTGCAATTTCATTTCTATTGATAAATCTTTTTCTTCAATGCCTGTTATTTTTTCTAAAATAGTTGAATGCAATCTTTCAATATCCGCATTCCCTGTGTGGCTATTAGGTTTCGTGAAGTGTATTTCGACCTCGCTTCTATTAAGAAAATCTAAAATATGTTCTGATTTGAATTCGTTATCTGATATTATTTTTTTTGGTTTACCGAATTTTGAGAAATGTTCAATAATAATTGCTTTTTTACTTCTCCAATTTCTATCGGTTATTACATACCCTACTGCAAATTTTGTAAGTTTGTCGATTATAGTTAGAAATGCTTTTTTCTCAATGTGAAATATATCTAAATGTATTATTTCATTTTTATGTTTTGGGGTCTCTGTTAAGTTATATTTTGGTTTAATGGGATTCCTATCGTATTTTATTTCCTGACACTTTTTGCAATTGTTAATTACTATCTGTATTTGCTCGTGAAGTTTAGGGAAAAAAATTTTTTCTTTCAGCGTGTAGTATGTTTCGTTTATACCACTGTGCATAGATTCTTTAGTGTGATAGAGGGAAATCTGTTTGTGAATCTCCTCCTCGGTTTTGATTTCGGCTGCTCTTTTAGTACATTTAATGAATTTTATTTTGTTGTTCATGGAGAATAATTGAATTATAACTTGTTGAACTTTATTATAGTCATGATCTTCTACCTCAGAGTATATACCTGTTGTTCCTTTCTTAGTTACTCTAATTAGAACATTTTTTATTTTGTCCACTCCTTCAAGAGGATTCAGATATATAATTCTACGTTCATGCAATATTTCTATTTCGTTTGTTATTCTACTGTAAGTTAGGATTAATTGCGTTTTATATTTGTTAACAATTTCCTCTTTTATTCCTATATGATCTAAATGCTGTTCCTCGACTGAATGAATTGTTTCTGTAAGCTCCATATTAGATTCTGAATCATTATCCTCGTTTATTTTGGGAGTGTTTTCTAATCTACTTAGGAAATCTGCTACTTTATTCTCTTTCCCTTTTAAATATTCGATTTCAAAATTATACTCTTGAAGTTTCAAAAGCCATCTTTGATTTCGTTGGGAGAACTCCTTTCCTTTATATTTGCTATTTAGATATTTTATTGGAATATGATCAGTTACAATTTTAAAATGATTTCCATATAAATATGGTCGATAATAGTTGACTGCGTAAACAATTGCCAGGAACTCTTTATCTGTTACACTGTACTTTTGTTCGTGTTTATTAAGGGTTCTGGATACGAAGCATACCGGGTGCCCGTTTTGAGATAGAACAGCGCCAATGGCATAATTGCTTGCGTCTGTTGTAACTACAAAGGGTTTGTCATATTCGGGATATTTTAAAATTGGGTGTGAAGTTATTAAATCTTTAAGGTTTTCGAATGCTGAAATATATTGAGGGTCTTTAATATTAATTGTTTCACCTTTTTTCAAATATCTTATCATAGGATAAGCAATCTTAGCATAATCCCTTACGAATTTTCTGTAGTACCCAGTCATCCCTAGGAAACCTTTAAGTTGTTTCTCTGTTTTTGGTATCTTTAAATTATCAATTTCTTTTACTTTGTTAGGATTTGGTTTAATCCCTTCCTTAGTCAAAATATGACCGAGAAATTCAGTATCTCTTTTCATAAGGCTACACTTATCTGCTTGTATTTTAAGGTTATGATCTTGTAATTTTTTAAATATTTTTTCTAGAGAATGCATATGTTCTTCTAATGTTGTAGAGAATATTAAAATATCGTCTAAGTAGACTACGCATATTTTATTTATATAATCACGTAAGATATTGTTCATAAGTCTCTGAAACGTTGCAGGTGCATTCTTTAACCCGAATGGCATCCTGATGTATTCATATAGACCCGCTGGAGTAACGAACGCTGTCTTTTCAATGTCTTCTGGTGCAACTAAGATCTGGTGGTAACCTTTTGCCAGATCTAATGTGCTGAAGTACTGTGATTTCCCTAACTTATCCAATATACTGTCTATATTGGGAATTGGGTATTTATCATCTACGGTTACTTGGTTCAACTTTCTATAATCAACGACAATCCTGTATTTTTGTATACCGGTATTGTCAAGTTTTTTCGGAATAACTATTATTGGTGAACTGTAACGACTGTTACTCTTTCGAATGATTCCTTGTTTCTCCATTTCTTCCATCTGCCTACGTACTTCGACTTCATGTTTTGGTGGATACCTATATAGTTTAGAGTTAATTTGTTGGTCTGTGGTAGTTTTTATTTCGTGAACTACTGTAGTAGTGTTTGTTAATTGATCGCCTTCTTTGAAAATCAATTTTTTATATTTATTTAAAAGCTTTTCTACAGACTCTTGTTCTATTTCATTGAGGTGATTTGTTTGAATGTTACAAACTTCACTTGTTTCCAACACATTAACTTCTTCAAGTAATGTAGTTAAGAATGGAAGATGTATACCATTTACTAAAATAACTTCCTCATTTTTTAAGTCTATAGTTTTTGCATTGTTCCTTATCCAATCCATTCCTATTAGGAAATCGTAAGGTTTATTTAATTCTACTTTTGTCCATTTCATTCTTGCATTGCAAGGCTGATTAAATTGTATTGGACATTTTGTTTTTACTTGTGCTGTTTCGTTAACAATACCATTAATAGTATTAATTTGAATTGGTGTATCGTTAATATATTCGTAAAGATTTGAGGGAACTCTAGTTGAATTTAATAGGCTAATGGTTGATCCTGTGTCAATCAATGCTATATAGTCTGTTTTTTCAAAAGTTAATTGTATGCACATTTTTCTTGAATCCGAGGCTAGTTGATAAAAAACTCGTGATTCTCTATTTGATTGGTTTCATCTTTATTACTTAGATAGTCTACTTCCATAGGTTCTATTCTAGCCTGTCTTGATCTATGTTGACCTGAATTTTGAATGTTTTGGGGATGGTTATTATACCCATTATTTCTAGCTTGGCCTGATGCATTATTATTTCTTATTTGTCCTGTGGGGCTATTCCCATTAGGTTGATTTTGATAACTGTTTCTATTAACTTGATTTTGATTCGTATAGTTATTGTTTCTATTAGGATATTGATTAGTGTAATTATTGTTTTTAAAAGGATTTTGATTAGTGTTAGTATTGTTTTTATTTGGATTAGTGTAATTGTGTCTGTTGTTTTGGAAATTTTGAGAAGTTGTGTTTTGGCATTGATTTCTATGTTCAATGTTGTGTGTTCTATCTGATCGTAAATTATATTCATCCTGACCTATATATTTAAACAAAATTGTTCTAATTTTTGATAAATTGTATTCATTGTAAATCTCTGCAGCTAAAGCTCCTGCTGTTACATCTTTTATTTTTAGAATTAATGCACTATTTAGACAGTTAGCAATTTCTAAACCATTTTTATTGAATGTTGCACATTCTGTTATATAATTAATAATATTTTGTATCTTATCTAATAATTGACTTATACTATATACCTTTATACTATTAATGCTTCTCAGGATTGTTGCTTCGTCTTTGGTTGGCCGGAAGTGTATCTTCAGTTTTTGCTTGCATTCCTCCCACGATGCTGGTGCTTCAATTGCTAGGAAGTTCTTTGCGATTCCTCCGATTTTCTCATTGTAGACAACAGCAAACACTTCGTTAATATTTACCGGTCCAAATTCTTCTATAATTTGGTCTATCGTCGCGATAAAAGAAGGTAACGTGCCTTGCTTTCCCGTAAAGTTCTCTACATATTTTAAACGTTTTTCTATTGTAACTCTTATGTTCCGCACTGCATTATTCTGACTGTTTAGAATTTCAGTCAGTGTTAGTAGACATTGTTCCATTATAGGTTGTGCCATTTTGGTTTTTTAATTTTTTAAAGTGATTATTAGATTCTTACTTTATTAGATTACACTTTATTATAATCACAGTTTTCACTTCGATAACACAAGGTTTTTGGTTTTTTTAATTTTTTAAAGTGATTATTAGATTCTTACAGTCACTTTATTATAATCACATACACTTTGATATTCCGTGGTTATTGTTTTTTATTGAAAAGTTTATTTCTAAAACAAAACACTGAGATTTCTTTTTTTTTTTTTCGTTTCACTATCCTCTAATTTATATTATAGAGGACAACCGACTGCGCCATTTATGTTTTTTTGTGACCACAGAAAAGAAAAAAAACTTTTTATTTATTCTTTATTGGGCCACAGGCCTCTTACGCTTTATTTATTAATATTAAATATAACAAACTAAGAAACCAGAATGATCCGCCGTCCAAGCGTCGCTGCGATCATTGGGGTTACATACGTATTATTGGGCTCCGCTGATCGGTTATGACTTTGCTTTTATATTCTTTTAATGCTGACATTGCATTTAGTGGGTGATTGAGCTGTTGACCCTTTATTGCTGATGCCGCACTTATTGGTTGGAAGTGCTGTTGACCGTTATTAGCCGATGCTGCACTTTTTGGTTGATCGTGCTGTTGACCCTTCATTGCCGACGCTGCACTTATCGGTTGCATTGTAGTTGCTGCTATATCATATGTAACTCACGCGGAAGGCGAAAGACGAATACGAAACCAAACGATATTGCGCACAACTCTTTTCGTTGCATGAAAATAAAAATAACTCAGATTTGGATGGATATGGATGTAGAAGCATATGCCGAGCATAATTTTTTAAAACCAACTCAAATAATTTTGTTCGAAGAGCATGTAGTAGGTATTAAAAAACATGTCTGCTAGTTAAAATCATACATAAGTTTCGTCTCATAAAACAATAAATATGTAGATATCTATAATTGTAATAAAATATTCACAAATTCATAAATTCTGAATGCAACAGGGTTTGCTATCAAATCGTTTCCTTGAATTTGTTAAAATTAATTGCATACCAACAGAGATATGTATATGTGCAATGTGGTGACTTCTATGAAAAGTGAACCGAAATACATACATAAGTAGGGGTTGGCCACGAAGACATGTGATGATAAGTAGAGTGACCAGGGTATTATGGATTCCTTTTTACACAAGTACACCGATATGGTGTCAAATGTGACATTTTGTCAATTTACATTACAGTTACTTGTTAATTTTCTTGCGATTTATGCATATACAAGTAGACGTTGTCATTAAAATATTAATACTATTGTTTCTTTATTGGCAAAACTTTTTAAAAATGTACTAAAGTGTTTTTTTATCGCAAATGATAGTAAAATGTATGTATATTAAATCAATTTTCTTAATAAACATCAACACACATTTCCTAATAAATCGTGAAATGTTCATACTCACTCAGAATCCGGAATATGCCAACAATTACAATGGTGAAGCCATACCATAAAAAATACAATATGATGCCTTTGGATGAGTGTTTAAATTTGTATGCGTGAGTTTTTACCATATCATTTGTTGGAGTTCGATGTTGCATCTCATAATGACTCAAATTAAAACTATATGTACGATTATACATTAGACTTCAATTCCTACTGGTCTCTTTCTAAATTTCTCTCAAAATAAAAATCACTCAAAAAGGTGCGATAAAATGAGAATGAGATAGAAAGACTTTTGTTCTGAACTTCTGATATGAACTTGGGTAACATTCATTTTCATTTTCATTATACATTATTTAGTTTGCTATTGATTGCTGTTGATAAATTATGAATTTTTAAAAACAAAAACAAAATGTCCTTAATTCCTAAGAAAAAAAAAGTTTTTATGAGAAATTATTCCAAAGAGGATAATGTAAACTTGATAAAGTTAGTCGAGCAACGCGAATTTTTGTGGGATTGTAAACATTGGGAGTACTTTAAAAAATCGAGTGTACAAAAAGCATGGACAGATATAGCAGAGATATTAAACGATACACGTACAGTGACTCAAAACAATACTCATGAAGCATTTTGTTATTTTTAATTTGTTTTTAATTCTCTTTTTAGCTCGTCAGTGTCAACAACGCTGGCGGACAATTCGTAATATGTTCGGAAAAAATATACATCCCACACTAAAGAACAAATCAAAACAATATTATCTAGAGCCATATCTTGATTTTCTTCGACCGTTCATAAGATCGTGTTGCCGAAGTAAAACATGCTGTCAACCAATCAGAAAAAGCGATCACAAGAATACACCGGATTTCAGTGAACGGTTAGCCGAAAAAGCTGTCTCAAAAGATTCAACAAAAATTGGGAATGAAATAATTAATATTGACGACGATGATGAGAATGATGAAATAACAGAAGATAAACCAAGAACACAAAATATCCAGAAGTCAACAAAAACCAAAACAACAGAACTCAGTTCAGATATGATGTTCCTTGAAAGTTTACTCCCATTTGTGGATGAAATGACGAAACACCAAACACTACGCTTTAGGTCAAAGGTTTTGAGCTTGGTGGATGATATATGTATTAGGTCAAACTTAAATTAGAAATACTTACGAACGATCTTTTTTTTTATTAAAAATATTAATACAATTTGAGCAAATATAAAATTGAAGATATTTTTACTAACATTAGTTTGATTTCGAATTTGAATTTTTTGCTGTTGGTAGGTTCGTCTCAAGACTACGATAAAGTGGAGTCAATTATTTGAATTGATAATGTCAAAATTTTTATTTTTAGTAATAATCCATGTACTTGGATATACAAATACATATAACCGTTAAAAATGAGGAGTTGAAATTTTTCTTTTTTTAATTAACATTACTAAAAAACTAATATAAGCATTATATCTTTGCTTTTTTATTACCAATCAAGTATAGCCTGAATCGATACTTAGATACTCTGAAAAACCTTTAGTGGTTTTTAATTTCGAGTTGGCATATTAATTACTTTTTTTTTTTTCCTTGATTCATTAAGATTTATTAAAAAAAAAAATCAAATCTGTTTCATTTAATTTTTAATTATATAAAATATATATTTATTTTCGAATTTAAATAGAAAATCGTTAAAACTTCTTGAATAATGAAGTCTTTTTTTATCATAGAAATCAAAAACATATTCCTAAAATGAGTTAAAAAATTAATTGCACAAGAAAATGCCAATTTAATAATAATGTTTTTAAATTTTATATGATAAAAGTATCTAAGAACCTAAGTATGTAGTACATAAGCATTAAGCTAATATTAAATACATATTTTATTTCCTATAAAATTATCCAGTCAGTGAGTTGCAAACAATATTTAGCCTGACTTTTAAAATTATTGAATAATTATTTTTGGGAAATTTTACTTTGAATTTCTTCTACGAAATTGTAGAAATATCTGAACATCACACTGTACCACACTGTATTTTATTTGGTGGTGGTTTATTTAAAACTGATTGTACCTATGTGTATGTTTCTCACTCACACTCCTGCTTCTCTACGATGTCAATGAGTTTTCCATTTCATTTTCAGGAAATCACTCAAAACACAAATATAGTGAGAGAATAGAGAGTCATAATTGTTTCTTTACTTTAGTTAAGTAGTTAAGTTGCAGTTCCTCGGAGTATTTAGCATTTCGCTGTTGACATTTAGTAAATAAGTTAAGCTCTGTAGAAAAAATAAATATTTATAAATGGAGAGGTATCCAAAAACAAAGAATTTGGAATTGATCGAATTAGTTAAACAAAACGAATTCTTATGGAATCATAAGCACGAAGATTATTTTGATAGAGAAAAAGTAGAACATGCTTGGAAACAAATTGCAGACCGGTTAAATGAATCAGGTACAGTGAGTCAAAAAATAACTACACAGATTAGTGTTTTCATTTCTGTTAAATAATAATTTTTGTTTTTGTAGTGCGAAAAATTCAACTACGGTGGAAAACAATGCGTTGTATGTACGGAAATAATGCATATCCAAGTAAAAGGAAAAATAAAAATAAGCCCTACTACTTGACTGAATATCTTGAATTCCTTCGTCCAGTTTTAAAACAAAGTTACAAATGTAGAAAATGTGAAGAATTTACAAAAACCTGTGAGAAGATTAATTCAAAAGATGACAGTGTTTCAACGACAGTTATTGAATCGTCTGATGAAGAAGAACAATCAGTTGATGAGGGAAACCAAACAAAAAATGTCGAAACTGAAGAAGCAACTATACCCATTAAGTTAACTGCCGACATGATGTTTTTGCATAGTCTGCTGCCGTTTGTTGATGAAATGAACAAAAAACAAATTATTCGATTTAGATTGAAGGTTTTAACTATGATTGATAAGATTCTAGATTAAATAGCTGTAAAATAAAAATAATATTTAATGTGTATCCAAATATAGAGAAAAAAAGTCTACTTCTACTTTTGTTTTCAGTTAAATAAGTTCGGTTTTATTAAACACTTAAGTACTTTAGAAGCAACAACAAGAGCTTTATTTATCAAAACAACGATTTTATTCAATTAATTTATTAATGTTGAGATTCAAGTTTCTTTCAAATCAAACTTTTAGATTTTTTCATCATCGGTCAGATTAAGTTTTATTTCCTCTCTTAAATAAACAACGTTTTCGTGACTTTGAAAATATTTACCAAATAAAAGTTTTAAAAAATTATTACTTTTCCATTTTTCTCTAAAGATTTATTTAATTTTTTTTATAAAACTATAATAATTGTAATTTAAAAAAAAAAAACCTTCTTTTTGTTTATTATTATATTTTACTTTATTTTATCAATTCTGGTGAGTCAATATTTTTATACTCTATAATATCTTCAAGAAGTGTCATTACTTTCCGTCTAAATCTACGAATCTGATCCTTGCTCATTTCATCGACGAAAGGTAGAATACTTTCCAAAAACATCCAATTCTTACTCACAACACTTTCAATTGTCCGACTTTTTAAATGTTTTGACTTTGGTTCTATATTTTGAATATCTTTTTTTCGCTTTAAACTTGAACAGCTAGTAGTTGGTTTTGTAATTTGCACGTCATCAACTTTATCTTCTCTGTTATTGATTTTATCGCCTGTTCCTTCAATAAGTTCCAAAAATTGCCGTTCCAAAATTGTCTCTGTTTCCACTGGTACTTCCTTCAGATTTTGCTTTTTTGTTGGTCCTGTTCCTGTATATCCATATTGTAAATTGTCTTTATTTTGTTCTCTTTTCATATCACTTGTTAGAGAACAAAGAGGCATTTTAATATATGGTTTCACAAAATCTACGTGCGGTGACAAATAGTAATTTGATTTAATTTGATTGGTGGTTGTAACCGTCCTGACATGCTGTGAATACGCTTGTCGAATATACCTCCAGCGTCTGTTACATCTTTCTTCTAAAATCAAAAACAGAAACAAAAATACTGAGTTATAATCATGTGGTCAATTCCAAAACAGGAAATAAAGGCAAAACATAACCGTGATTTTCATACTATGAAAAACTAAAAACAATACACTAAAATAGTGTAGGAAATACTTTTTGAGCCAATGTACTAACCTGTGCTGTTCACAGCCTTTGCAATCTTCTTCCAAGCTTCAACTTTTTTATGATTATTTGTGTAGTTTGGTGAGTCCTGTTTCCATAAACATTCATGTTGTTCAATTATTTTAAGAAAATTTATATTTGCTTTTAAATTGTCATTTGTTCCTATTAAATTATTTCTTGGAACAGTTGACATTTCTACTAAATGGAATACACTCAAAATAAAACTGAAACTGAACCAAGCCAAATGCTGATTGCTGCTATACCGCGCCGCGCCGTAGAAATAGAAACCTAAAGTCAATACAATATATAAACCATGCAAATACAAACAAAACAACTTGAGATCGCAGTCTCGCACACAAAAGTAAAGCGCTCAGCGTTATACTCACGAAACGGAATAGATATTTGGCTTACTCTTACTGATGGTAAAAAAATGAGATGAAAATAGGTAGGTATAATCTGTTCAGCATTTCACTCCAAACACAATGAACATGTATGCTTCGTTTTGTGAAGTATGATGTATGAATAGAAGCGAGACAGCTGTAAGTTTAGGGTTTGGTACGAAACGAATTAGAGCGGCATGGTGCTCGATAGCTCGATATGATGATGGAATGCATTACAACTTCATCCAACCAGAATTTTTGGGTTTTGTTTTGCTCGAATATTTTGAATGTACATATTATGACAATTTATAATATACCATCTCCATCTATGCGAACACGAACTACATACGATATTCAAAATTTCACTCAAACCAAACTGACTAAATGAAAATGAAATCGCTATTTTGTATTGCGTTTTCTTATGTTGTAGGTAGACACATGTTATATTTGTTTGGTTGGTGGTTAAATATAAAAAAATTGGGACTTACCAAGGGGTTTTGCTTAACAGTGCTAATCGCTGAGTTAGATACAAAGTTTGCGTGATTATTTAAATGTTCTAAAAATTTCACAATTTAAATATTTTTGTTTTGACAGTTCATTTATAAATAATTAACCTTTTTTTACTTTGAAATTCACGGTTCTTGTTTTAAAATCAACACCAACTAAAAAAATAAGTTAGGTGAAGTTTTAGTAAAAGTAAACATTTTTTATAAAGTTTGGTATTTAATAAATTGATATTTATTTAGAACTTACATACATATTTAAACCAGGTAATTTGTGTCCTTTAGTTATGGAGTTGGGATATTTAAAAAATACCTTTTGTTGTCATAAATAAATATATGTAACTATAGAACAATTGAAAATTTAAATGATGTCAAAAATTACTCTCAAAAACTTTGTTGAAAAAGAATGTTTATAAAAGTTTATCTTTTTCTTAGTCGGTACTTGTATTCCCATACATGATGTTCATTACCTGTGTATCTACAAAAATCTATATGTAAATAAAATAATACTATATCTCAAAACTAGGTCATTTCAATAAATACTTACTCTTTATTACAAATTGGCAAGAAATATACTTACTTACTTAGGTCAAGAAAACAACGAATATACCATACCTTAATTCATGAAAGAATCAGTCGGTTAATTGATTTTTGTTATTCCATAAATCCTAAATTAGAAAAAAATACAAAAGTAGGTACTATTTATTCTTAAGAACTACATATTTATTAATTATTTTGTCCTTCAATATCCCTGTCATCTAAAACATCATCAATGAGACACATAATTTCTCGTCTAAATCGTCGGTTTTGTTGAGTATTCATATCATCAATGAAAGGTATCAAGCTCTCAAAAAACTTTCTATTTGCATCGATTAAACAATGATTCGGATGTTCAGTCTGCTCTTCTTGTTTGGTTTCTTTTCTTTTATTATCTTCGTTTGAATCAATTTTTCTTTTGCGTTTATTGGTAGAAGAGTTGGACGGAGATACAGATACTCTATTACATATCTTATCTTTCTCTTCTTCTTCATCCTCCATTTTAATTATATCAAATAAAATTTCTTCAGCGTTATTTATGGATTCGACATCTTCTTCAGAATCTTCAGGTTCGTCTTTTATTTTGACATTCGTTATAGATGTTTGTGAAAGTGAGTCATCTGCATCACTGGTAACTTCTTTACTGCAATCCCCACCGCCATTCCTGTCATCCTCAACTATGCTCCCACAAACCTGATTTATATGAGGACGGACAAATTCTAGAGCATTAGCCAGGTAATATTCGCTTTTTTGATAAGTTCCATTTTCATTAATTTTAAAAGATCTTGAATATGCCCTTCGAATTTTCTGCCAATGTGTTAGACACATTTTAGCTGTAAGTAAAATACATACAAGAGATAAATAAATAATATGGATAGTTAATTATATTTGATGAAGATTGATTAATAAATTACATAAGTAAATATCATTTAAAAACAAATTCTAACCAAAATTAACCCGAACTACTACACAGGATTTTAATATGTAAGTTATGTGTGTATTGTTTAAAGAACTGGAGTGTAAATTATGAAGCAAAAGCAATTCTATTCACATATCACATCACAAATCAACCTCTACATACATAAGTTTATAAGTCATAACTGAAAAATACCGAAATAATTTCGTATATCAATAGTCCAAGATCATTTTTATAATTAAAAGTTCGAATTCTCCAGTAGGTTGTATTTCAGCACAAATTTGTAAGACGAAATATCAAGCTTGCTTGACACACCAACCAACCCACATTGCGATTGTTCACATACACACTCATTCCATATAGGCAATATATATGTAGTTGTGTTTTTTCACACAATTTCACTATTCACTTACGTGTATCACTCATTTCTTTTGCAATTTTTTTCCAAGCATCGTCAATATCCGACTTAATTTTGTAATTTATCGCAAATCTGTTCCAAATGCATGGATATTCTTTCACTAATTCAATGAATTTTAAATTTGCCTTTTCTATTTCTGATGTTTTAAACAACGGCATTATGCACTTAAAAACAAAATAACTTCAGTATACAACAAACATGTACGAACTAAACTAACTAAAATTTATAGAATTGAGTGCTTCTCAGAGACTATAATATTTCACTCAATGTCAGACTCAAAAGTCACAACTCATACATGTTGATACACTCGTGCAACATTAACAGGAATACATACCTAAACATATTTTTGCAAATTGCAGAAAATAAGGGATGGAAGTGGCAGCAGGTAGGTAACGAATAAAAAAATAATGCTTCAGGTTCAGGTATTGTACGGTGATAATTTAAATTCATATACGTGTATATACATACAAATACATATATATATATACGAAGGAATTAAAACGAAGATCAGCAAGAAATCGGTAATTGAGCCAGGTTTAATCGATAAAATTTAAATACCTGAAAAGTTAACGAATTAATTATCATAGTTACCTTTAAATTTTTTTGTAAATTAATAAAATTAAATTAGCAACTACATATAATCTAAAAACAGTCGAGGAGAAATCTGCGAGATTGGGAAAGAGCTGGAGGGCGCTAGAATACATCGCTGGAAACCGCACACGATGGCGCGTAGGAGTAGTTGAGGCCCTGTGTCCCGCTAGGGAACACCAACGGACTTCGTAGGTCTGAGGACCTAAGTAAGTAGTAAGTAACTATAATCTATTCAATTAACATATCTGTATGTATGTATTTGCAGTACAGGGAAGATATGATATTTGTCTTCCAGTTTGGACATTTTCTTTAACTTAATACTTAAGGCTTTTATAGGGTTGCCATAGTGACGCCAAAACCTGTAAAATCAAACTCCATCAACTAGGCAATGGTAAATTTGATATTTTACTTGTCGATAGTTGTTGATTGCTAGTTGGCGATCAATCTCCTTTCACCAGGGAAGCAAAAGGGTCGTGGTTACATGTTCCTCAAAAAAGAGGTGTGTTTTTTTTTTGAAAAAAATATCCGCAGAGAAGTACAATTTTACACGTATTATAAATACAACATCCTCACTGCCGATAAAAGTAGAAATAGGTTCCAACTGCGGATAGAATTTTTGCCTGATTCATTTTTGAAGAAATATGAACCAATGATTCCATTTGTCTAAAAAACACACCAAACAGTGACTCTTTGAGGAGTGAAAGGCTCGGCGAGGCGTCTCAAAAATGGCTTGTGGATTATAATTACTCCAAATACGAAAACTTTGCTTATTAAATAAAAATGAGCTTCATCGCTTACCTAACAAAAATTTCTTATAAAAATCGGGATCGATGGCCATCTCGTTTTGGACCCATTCATAAAACAAGTTCCTTCAGCAAAATCTTCCATAAATTGGATAAACAAAGCTCCAACTGTTGCACACGATGGCGGATGGACTCATTTGGGTTTTCTTCGATACTTTGCTCCATAGTCTTCAGTGCGCACTTAGGATGCGCATTATCCACTAGAGTAAACTGATAGATGGTAGTTCGAATTACCGAATCTGCTGGGCGATTATGTAGACCGAATATTGGACGCAGGGCGCCATTCGTCACTCGAACCAAACAATTATTTTGGTAATAAATTTGCACGTTTTGCAAACGTTGTTTAAGAGTTAGTATATTCATTATGAAATGGCAAACCAAACTAAGCATGAATAAAGTGACAGCTGTCAAAAAGACCAACTCAGAAAAAAGTATTGTCAAATTTAAAACCACGCGTCAAAAAAAAAAAAAAAACACCCTTTATTATTACATTATGTGGTGCCCTGCTCTTTTAAATTAAATGTATGAGGTCGATCATAAAAAGACATTCTCATTTATGTACATTGTGAACTTTTTTTTAAAAGGGGAGGTGTAAAACGCTTTCTATAGCTAGGTCCTTGACTCCACAGAAATTGTTGATATTTATGGCAAGAACAGAAATATAATAATTAATTTTGAAACATCTCTTACCAACTCCATCGGCAATAAAATAACAAAAAATCACTTTCCACTTTCAGTAATTCATTGCCATTTTATACTTTCCGACAAATTACACATTACCATCATAAAAAAAAAAAAAAAATACCTAGCAAAATATTTAGGTATTTCAAAATAATATAATGAACATAAAGATCTATTGCCATTGCCATCACACCATATGGCATTAGGAGCAAATGAATTTCGATAAATTGCGAGGTAATCAATTCCATATAAAGTAGAACCAAGCGAACGAAAAGAGTAGGTACCTACTTACTTAGACCTATTCCTTTCCCTTTCCCTTTCCCTTTCCTCTTCAACTCTACCCACCAATTCATACCTACATTGGAAACGTTCGTCATTATGTCTTTTCTACTATACCACCACCGCCACCGCCGATAATATTTTGCATATAAATCATTGGTACGGCCGTTGTAGAAAGTATAGAGCCTTCATTTTCTTCCTTTGAACACAATAAAAATAAAATACCTTCACCCTGATTACTGCAACGGCCCACAATAAAGTTACAAATTCTGGAATCCCAAATACCGATGTTACTATACCAACATCAGCACCACCACCGCCTTGTAGCCGCCGCCGCCTGCACCTTCGTCTTCGCCTCTACCGCATCAATGTAGCTGGCATCATGATAAGAATTTTAAGCTAAAGGAATACACAGAGTCAAGGTATTGAGGTGGGAACTTGGTGCTCCTATACTCCTCCGTTTAGGCATATGCTATTGGAATGCCTCCGAGCTCCACCGCCTCTTAACCCTTATTCCAACAGCCCATGAAAGAGTTGTTATATTGAATTTTGCACACTGCTGGGGCTCCAGCACCTGCGACATGTTTGCGTCCGCCTGTCTGGGTGTTTTATGACTATATTAACCCTTCTACCACCATATCTACCAGGACTCGCTTCCACTTCAACCACCACCGCCACCACCATCCCGCCCGCACCATGCTCGTTGGCATTGGCATAGTCCCATAGTCTCAGTGCCAGTCGTAGTCAAAATCAGCAGCTTGGAGATTGGAGAATCAGTAACATCATAGGTACGAGTATAGAGCAGAACCCTTTTCCACGTCTTGCTTGGTCTCTCTATAAATAAATTGACTTTGTGATGTTGTTGTTTTCGTTTTGTTATTGTTAGTGGCAGCAGAGGAATGGAATCTAGCAGTGCACCAGTGCCGTTTTATTGGAATATTTGAATAAGATGATTTTCAATCAGCAATGTGCGCACCCAGGTAAACGAGCAACGTTCCAAAGTTTCAAACGGTTGGGTCGGCCCTAAAGAAGACCTTTTTTTTTTTGCAGACGGTATAAGCAGTGGGGGCAGCAGCAAAATAACAAACAAACCAAAAAAACAAACACTTTGTGGTAGCACGTTTGGTTCGTTTAACAGTGGAGATTAAAAATGTTCAAACAGAAAAAAAAAATATATATAAAAAAAAAATACAAAAAAATACAAAGGCCAGGATGGTTATTTCTAAATTCAAAGTTATAGGAGCACGACAGTCGATAGTGCAATATACTTTGATGAGAGTATATTTTGTACATACAGAAGTTGGTATACACATACATACGTACACAGTATTATGCAGCTGTTGGACCTTATCAGAGTTGGTAAATATTGTCAATACCAAGGGTTCGTTATAATCGAAAATGCTCAGCTTGATAGGTGCACTTTACTCGTATTTTTGTTCAAATCAAAAGGTAACAAAACAAAGTAAGGACTGATAGACATTTTAGACTCGACATCAAAATAAAATCCTTTGAGTCCTAATTGAGTTTATATAAAGATGGAGTTTTATTGGATTTTAACAGCGCAAACACTAACTTGATCTCGTTATAGTGATAAACACAATTGAAGATATTACGGAAGGTTTTTTTTTAACCACAATACAGAGAGATTCTAATTTTTGAATTAACACCAGATAAAATACGAAGGTATTTTCATAAAATTAGCATTTTAATCCAGAAATTAAAGGCTATGCACTAAGAAAGCTTATTAGAGTCTTGAAACCAGATTCTAATATATTGTGTGCAATTTAGGAAAATAATTCCTTAACAAACACTTATTCAAAATATTAAGTTTGTCACAGTGAGCATACCCTAAATAATTATGTAGCCTATACCGGTGCGCTATGAGTATAAAAACAAGTTATATAATTATAGGCGCGTTTTATTGCTAAACTTAGGTTAGCTTAGTAATCGGAATCGTAATAAAACGCTATCCTTAGTTTTAAACTGACTTTCATTCTATATTTAAAAGTTGGATCCCCTTGAGCCAAATTTCAATACTTTTAAGAGAAAAAAAAGAAAAAAAAATCAAATTAAACGTCAAAACCTGTCAGAGAAAGAAACAAAATATTGCTTTGAAATAAAAATAATAAAATGTGTCAAATAGCCGCAACATGTATCCTTAGTAAATTACTGAGCTCGATTACTAACTTGTTTCTCCTCAGTTTTCGTTTGTTGTTGTTTACTATGTTAAATTTTACTAACCTAAGGATAAAATGAACAACAAAACGCGCCTTATATGCACATCAAAAGTTTTGAAAATGAACAGTCTTTTCGAAAAGAAGTACATCAAATAACTAAATTAACCAAAAGAAACTTGTATTTTACATTCTTTTTTTTCACGGCACGGCAGAAAGAAGAGCTGTCAATCTTGTATTTAATTTAAAAAGTGCTTTTTTCTTTGAACCCAATCCATTTTGAAAGCTCAGTGAGCATTACGAATACTAGAATTATAAAACAAGGAGATCGAAGGTTTCGAAAGCCTTCAACTTTTAAATTATGTTTATATTTTGAATTAGAAGAAAAATATGCTGAAGAACTTATTTTTGAAATAAACACAACAAGAGCACATTTAAATTTTTAATCAATCGATCAAAATTTTCATTAGTTAAGCTAGTATTACACGGTCAACGTAATGGGTCAACGCGTTGACTCTCTCTGACGTCATCGAAAAATCAAAATTTTCTCTGTCAACGCACCGTCAACGTTCACATTGTGATTGTATTAAACGTTGACCATCACACGAATGACACCCTTCGGTCAATGCTATCCCAACATGCGTTGACTCATATGTGAGTCAACGTTGTTTTATTATCACAGTCAATGCATTGACTCAAAAAACCATGGCAATCACATGATTTGAAAAGTAATGTGTCAACGTTATACCTACATACATAAATAACAAATTAAATTCAACGCTTTGACTCAAAAATGTGCGTCAAAGCTATAGTGTCAATGTACTCGTCAACGCGTTGACTGTATTTTTCGTTGACGATTACACGACGTGACACACTTGGGACAGATATTATTATTATTAAAAAAACACTATCTACTATACATACATATGTATATAAATCAAAATTCGTTGTGTATTTTAAAAGATTTAATACTATATAGGTAGTGATTACTCATAAGCCATAACTCAAACAATATTTTTAATTATAACTGAATATCTTCGGCCTCGAGTGTAAAATAGCAAACTCTGTTTTTTCCTAAATCTAAAAAAAAGGTTATGAACAAAATATTCAATTCGCCAAAAACCAATTCAGTTGTATATGTAAGCAGTTTCAAACTAAATCGAAGATAAAGTTGTAATCCTAAATACTCGCATGAAATAAAAATCAACATCGAATTTACTTAATTAAAATTTACATAATTTCCGTTGAATCTTTTTTATTGTGAAAATTGAAATAATGCGTGTTGGTGGGTCTAGAAGAATTTTAAAAATTATCTAAAATGATACTGAATATATTATTTGAATCAAAAGAAACAAAAGTCTCCATGTTCAGTGCAGTAAAATCAGCAATGCACTTAAGGAAACATCATAATTGCATTCTCATCGCTTCTCTATCTTTAAACATTAAGTACACTTCTGGGGGGGGGTCTCACTTTGTTTGATAACTTATAAAGTGTAGATTATTATTGTCACATCAGTGTCACATTGAAGTAAATACGTGACACATGCCCGATACGATATGCAACTATTCATGTCTGTCTGTAGTATCCTTTATTTCATATACGACACACAATGAGAGCTGTGACGTTAAGTTGTATAAATTTAAAGCAGATATAGTTGTGTGACATTAGTTTTTCAGTGCTAAGTTAATATCAGAGTTTATAATCAGATTAAGTTAATCCTGAATCCAGAGTTTATTCATGGAGCAGATTTTCTGTGCAGGATTTATTTTTAAATGATGAGTGAATTTTAATTTCGTATCACTGCAAAAATATCGATATACATAATTAGGTATGTATAGATGTCAAAAAAACTATCGAAATCGAATTTTTCGAACTAATGGAAATGATTTGATAGCGTTATGATAAGTTTTTTTCTTCTCAACACTGTTACACATATGCGTAAGGTCAGTATCCGATTACAAAAAACTTATATAGAACATATTATCTCCAAACAATACCAAAACAAGATTAATGCCAAAATAGCGATTTTATTTTTTAAATTGACTAATATCAAAATTCTTGAATATGAAAACCAATGCAATCCACCCGATTTACAACATCACATCCGAGACTATAGCTTGAATTGTTCCACTTACAAAAAGTACTTAAAGTTTACTTAAAACTTGATATATCAGTGACATATTCATTAATAGATTTGATCTCGAAGCTACAATTTTATTGATTGATTTATCGTTTGATCGGCAAGCATAACAATTGAATTCTCGTTCATTTGTCTGTTTGTCTATTAGCGTTTGCGTGATGGTGCTGCCTCTCCTCTGTTGGATTGGAATGGGGTGTTGAGTTTATGAATGAGATCACTGAGATAGAAACGTTGGCGTTGGTTGTAAGAAATAATAAAAGAAATCTATTTACCCCAAAGATCAAAAGTCTGACAAGACTACGCAACAATTGATTGAATGCAATCCAAACTCAACCCCTTTTTCAAAGAAAAAAAAAAGGAAAATTATTTGCTGATTGATAAGATTCATCGTGGTCGTAACAGCCAGCCGCTCGTTCTTTGCGTGCGTCGCGTCGTCATTGTGCGTCGACAAAAGTCGATACGATTCTGGAGAAAACGCAGAAAAGTACACATTTGATGTACATATGATGTTTTTTTTTTATTCCACCGACAGACATTTTGTTTAGTTATCGATAAGTCTATCGGAAACGTGGACCCACCTATAGTATTTGGGCCATGACAGACACATACATATGTATTTGCTGTGTGGTTACTTTAGTAAGAATGTACTTACTTAGGAAAGCCTAGTTCTGGATTGTTTGTATAATTTTACAGCCATAAATTTTAAATTTATTGTGAACGTAAAGGTGGTTAGATCTTTGTGCCTCGTTCCTCGTAACTCGTTTGTCGGATAAGTAAATATTGTTTTAAGATTAAGAGTAGGTACATATATTACATACTTACAAATATCATCATTCCGATACCATCGGGAGATACTTTAAATATCTGTCGTATTTCAGAATTATGATTAGAAATCATGGGTATTGATAAAAATGGAATTTACAAAAATGAGTCATATTGATGTGTGTTTTTTTTTTTTGTGAAAAATATCAGCAGTGAAGTAAAATTTTACACGTATTACAAATACAATATCCTCACTGCCGACAAAAGGCGAATTAGGATCCAACTGAGGTTGAATTTTGACGTTTGTTCGAGTCTCGAATATGAATTTTAGTAAAAAAGATATAACTCTTCTGTATCTCGAAGGCATGTTCCTAGAGTACTATAAGTAGATTTTTGTTTAGTATTTTTCATTTGTCACTGAGAGTTTACTACTTTTACCGTTTGCTGCAATTTTTGAGATTTCATTGTTAAAAATAAAAACGCTGTCGCTAGAAGAAGGCTGCATTTTGTATCATATTGTGGTGTCATAGAAAGCTGTGTAATCTTTCCTTAACCAACGCATCAACATAAGAGGTTTTACTAATTCATTGTTTCATACTTTAGTTAAACAGCCGGCATGTAAGAGTTACTAATGCCAAAACTAAATGAAATCTAAGAACATACCATTTGACTTATGTTTTGATATCTGTCAAATGATAAAAAAAAAAATTATAAAACAAATAGCAAAATTGCGGATGCGTTTTTATTTTTGGTAAATCCTACTTTACTGCGGATATTGTTCTCAAAAAATCACACTTATTATTTGGTTTATTTTTATTAAAAATAAATAGACAATTATTATGGTTTTAATTGGTTGTTTTGACATAAATCAAGTCGAGTTGTTTTTGGAGTCAGAAACATACACCAATACAGTTTAACATAAGTCTTACAAAAATGTCATTTCTAGAATGATATAAAAATCTAAAAGTACGATATTGAAATTTTAAAAATTGAGGGCAAAAGATATTATTATCATATCATACAGATGATTAACTTGAAAATAGAAATGAGCGAAAGTTGGCTCCGTATGTGAGGAAGGACGATTCCGGAGACACAACAATCATAAATTGTATATGTTATAGACTTCAATGGCCTGGTCACCTAGCCCGCATAAGTGAAGAGGAACCAGTTTCGAAAATCCCTTGTAGCACATTTAATGCGAAGAAGATCATACTGGAGAGATGGATGGCGTAGTTCAGGAGGTGCTTAGCCATATAGGGTGAGCAACTGGATGTCTTCGTAGCCTACTTGCGATCGGGATAAATGGAGAGACTTGTTGAATAAGACCAGGACCGGATGAAGGCTGCCGAGCAGATGATGATGATGATGATGATGAACAATTAATATTAATTTAAAAAAAAGCCAACAAACTCTGCACACGAGTACATTTCTTGAATTAGTCTAATGTGACTGCGATTGCAGCCAAAACATTGGTTGGTTAAATGCTTATTTCAAATGGAATAAGAGGAAAAATGAGTCAATCCGTCACATTTAGATTGAATACATGTATATGAAAATTATTATATTTTTATGATTAAAAGACGTTTCCAAATTACTCAGTTTATGTATTTAAGCATTTTCTTCAAGCCTTAATAAAATTTTAACTTGGCTGACTATTTTGTACATTCTTCTGAATATTTCACTGTTTTCAATTTTTTCATGGTTCATCATTTTATACAATTTATTATTAATTCTGAATGAAAACAGAAAACAAGTGTGTGGGGGCCAACAATAGACTGATTAGCTTCAGTAAAACGTTAGTGGAGACGAAGAACTCTGCTAGCCCTTGATAATGCCATTTATGGAAGGTTCAAAGTTTTAAAAAATTTGTATGTATTTTGAAAATTATAATATCTACCTTCTTATTTTTATATAGTTATGTTTATCTTTTTATTTTATAAAAGTTTCTTAATGTTTGTGTATATTTAGTTGGGGTGAGTTTAATTATTAACTTCATCATTGATTGGCACTCCTCAAGGAAACTTTTGAAAACAAACACTTGTATACTTGTCTTTTTATTTCTTCGTGGTTGTTCCATGATTTAGGAATTCTCATGTTTCAGTTCTGAGAAAAAGTACCTGGTAAACCCTTTTTTTTGAAAATTACTGTTTATAACATCAAATAAACACACCTAATAAATTATTATTATAAACAATCTCTTCTTACCTGTTTATATAAATTAAGGAATTCCGAATTCCTTTACAAATTAATCAAAAACCTTCAATTTAAATACGAAAGGTATACTTTAATTTAATTTGCATAATGAAGGATAAAAAAAAAATAACAAATCATTTTTAAAACTCATTTTAAGTTGAAACGGCCAACTTTGTAATATATCAAATTCATACCGAAAAAAATAACTCCTACCATGAATGGAAATTATTAATTTGCGACATTGAGCTGAAACACTTGTATGTATGTAGCTATAAAAGTACTTAGTTTTGCAATGCCATCACGAGCTCTGATTTCAATTCAAACTGTCAACATAGCTAGGCAAATACGAGATATCTATCGGGGCCGCCAAACCAGAGCCAGACTCTTAAATTGACCATTTTTTTCCACCATCACGATGGCTCACAAAAATAATTTATGAGACAAACTCCATGATAGGATAGGCATATATTGGAATATGCTTTTTCCATCACATACCTCTTCGTTTTTTTTGTAATTTTCATTACAAGTTTATACTAGCCTAGCCACATACATACATACATACATATATGTACATAGGTATTCATAAATATGCAAATCACTATTTACTATCATGAATTTTAATTTTTTAGCATCTGCAACTTTTTCCGAACATTAGTTACTGTTCTGTCACGAAAAATTCCCATGAATTTCATCACTCATCAGTTACCACATAGCAGACTATTCAATTTATCTTCCCATATTTTAAAACGCTACAAAACGATTCCAAAAAAAAAAAAACCTTCCCACTTTGCACCCCCTCCCGTGACTATTATCGTATTTTTTTTTTTTTGGTACTGCATTTTACCCTTCCCATGCATATGCAATATGCATGTATGTGTATGTAGGTTTAAAAAATGGACACATTTAAAATAAGTTTTAAACCAAATTGATTCCGTGGCTCGGAAGTTAAAACGACCACTCAGTCAGAGTTGCCTGGTTTTACGATAGAATAATAGCAAATAATCGATTTGAATGGTTGAAAAATAAAAGGTGAAAAAAAAACAGAAATTATAACAAATACGGTAATCCCCCCAACCGGTGTTGTAAGAGCCGGCCTGCTGCGTACGGGTATTGTAAGAGTTCTTATGCAAATGGTTTTCGGTTAGTTCACGTGATTTTTTTGTGTCAAACAAAATTATTTGAACTTTATTTTTGATTGAAATTTTGAAAATGTTTATTTATGTTAAAGCGGGATAAGCCAAAACAAATTAATGATGTTTTGATAGGTAAGACGTAAAATGAAAGAATACCAATTCAATATACTGAGTAGACTTAGTGTTCAGGAACTGCTTTGAAAATGGTGTTTGAATGCAAAAAAATAATAATAAGTATACGCCATGTATACCATTATTATGTCACTATCTCATGTAATAATTATGAACATATTTGAATATAAAATATTAAAAGACAAAACCATCGTCACCTTATATCTAATAATTTAATAATTTTTTTATTTCCTCCAGTTTCTAACCCTGGAAATGGAAAGTAATAATTGTACATTGCGCCACTGTCTTTTCTTCTGTCTTTTTTCTTCTTATGCTTCCTCCGCTTAAAGATCGTTCAAAGGTTAAATCTCCTAACCTTTTGAGTTCCAATAAACTACATCTATTCTATGTATATATGTAATATAAAAGAATGTCATGTTGATTACACTCCATCCACTTTTTAATAAACTTTAAATAACTTACTTATTTAGAAACTATGAAAAAATTGCATAGAAAATCGAAAAAACAGCAACAATATTTCTCCATAGCTTGAGTTTCTCATTTCTGCATTAAATTTTGGCGAGACGAAGCTTACTTGGCCCTCTAGTAAATGTATATACAAATATATGTAAGTGTATGTTTTTAACAAAAAATTGTTTAATAAAATAAAATTATTACGAAGGTCTTTTATATCAGTCAAAATTATTAAAAGTTTTTATGAAAAAAATCATTTCATTTTATAATGTATTAAATTGCGTTTGGGTGTATGAGCTTGGATAAACAATCTAGTTCCTAACGGTGTCCTGCCGTTCCCTTCCCGGTCAACAATTGTATAGGGTTATCCATTTTGCGGTTTCAAAAGTATAGGGCTGGAATTCGACATCTGTCAAACTAAGTTTTTAACCCAATTTTTTTTTCAGTTGAAAGTCTGACATTTACGAAAATGGATCGCTTAACTATCGCACAAAGCATAAAAATTCAACAAGACGGTGCCACATGCCACACAACTCCAGCGAATATGGCTTTATTGCAAGAGAAATTTCCTGGCCGCGTAATTTCTCCTCGTGGTGATATCAACTGGCCACCAAGATCATGCGATTTGACACCTCTGGACTGGATAAACCTTTGACTCTTGAGCACTTAAAAACCAACATTCGTCAAGTTGAGGCTGAGATACCGCCCAATATGTGTCAAAAAGTGGTCGAAAATTACCTCAACAGAATCGATGCTTGGTCATTTAAATGACGTAGTGCTTCACATATAATGTCAACGTTCAAACTTTATAATAAAAAAGAAATAACATGGACAAAATATTGTATATGTGTTTTATTTACGTTTACTTTTGAAATCGCAAAATGGATAACCCTTTATTTGTGGCAGGAACAAATCCTTTAATTTCAAAAGAAACTCTACACAGATTGCTTCGCTTAATTTATTAATTTTTTTTTTAATTATTGACTTTTTTAATTTTTAGATTTTGACTTAGTTCAGATATTTGCATACATACAAATGTGTGTACATAATTATGTAAATTTGGGACTATATCATTCGAGATTAATATTTCTTTCTATTTTTTTTTTAATTAGAGATTTTTATTTTTACAACATACATATGAAGACTTGAATATCAAGACATTACGTTTTTGGGAAATGCGGTTCACTTCTCCAATCGTGCTTTTTAATTATTTTGGTATTTATATTAAATTGTAAAACCTGAAGCCTTAAGTGCAATGTCATGAATTTGGAAAAAAAAATGTATGAATATTGGAAAATTAATTAAATAATATGATACGAAAGTAATTAAATTATCTACAAACTATAATTACATTTTTTATCAAAGCTACATAATGTAATCACGCCTATGTAGTACATTTTTTGAAAACACTAAGTATTGAACTTAGTATGAAAATGTACTTCTAATACCGTATTTAATACACTCTGCAAAGAAAGAGAACCGCGAATAATTTCTAAGAGAGTCGTATTCCGTCTGCAAGTTGCAGCAACACAGCAAATGAATCAAAATATTCTCTTTCTTCGAATTCATTTCAAATATACAAAATACAACCGCCTTACTTAATACAGCAAACAGCACCAACTTATGAAGGAATTCCCAACATTCCCATTCATTTTGCGGCTTTTTTTAAGCGCATGCAGAGCGAGTAGCGACAGCAACCATCATCAGTTCATCGCCACTCTCTCGCTCTGCCTCTCTTCGGTTGTAACTTGTTGTAACAAAATCTGTAAGAAAAACCATTCACAACATGTCTACAACTGCAGTGTTGTGCTTGTGTTGTTGTTGTTGTTGTAAGCGCAGTCGGGTTCGGGTAACTTGAACTTTACAATTATTACAACAAAAGTGTTGTCTTCTTTTTGTTGTTTGTTGTTGCAAACACACATGTGCAGTGTGAATCCCGCAAAACATACGGCAAAAGTAAGGAATAAAAACAAATTTCATCCCCGGCCCGGCCTAACCGGAGCCAGCACAGCACAGCACAGCGCCAGCCAACAGCACACCACTCCGACTCTAACAGAACCAGAACCCCGGATGGTTGGGAAAATACCAAAATCCAATCAAACAGTTATACGGAGACTTTCGTCGGAATAACGTTGAGTTTTTTTTGGTGGTGCGGTTGTTGTTTTGTCTTTGTCGTCGTGCGTCGTGTTGTTGTTCATGTTGATTACCGTTGGAAAATCTCTATTTTGGCAAAAAAAAGAATAAGATTTACTTTTTTTTTGTTTTAACACCTGCAATAATAGGACAGGAAATAAAATTCGTTTCCTGATTGTTGTAGCGCGGGCTGGATTTTCATACCCTACCGTTCATCGTCGTCGTCCGTTGTTTGATAGTGGATTATTGATTCTAATTTTTACTTGAATAAAATATACAATTTGTAATGTGAATTTGTTTTTTTGTGAACAATTGGATAACCTACTCCAAATATACAACATACAAAAAAAAAAATATCAATACAAACAAACAACTGAAAACAGTTTTAAACAATATTAGGTACCTATCTACCGTTAATTTGTTTATTCCGATTGTTCCGATTCAAACACAATAATTGTGATTCAAAATTATTATTGTGCTTTAGTGTTTTACTATTTTGTGTAAAAAGTGTTAAAAAAAAACAAAATAATAAAGTCATACATAAGAAAAAAAGTATATAAAAACAAAAACCTTGTGCTTCAAAAATATCTATTATTATTGTTCTTCAAGACATATCTTATTTGGATAACGAAAAGAGCATCTTGAGGTGAGTCTGAGTTCTCTATTATTTTTATCATTTCACTTCATTATAAAAAATGAATTCATGTTCATAGTTATCCTCAGCTCGGAATCTTGAGGGTTCCCGCAACATTAATCTTACAGTTGCATCAATGAAACTCTAATTTGCATTTGAAATAGGAAGATTTGCCACCTCATTTTGGATGTCGTTTAAAAGGATAGTTGAAGGGGATGTTTTTATCCACCCTCGTCTCATCGGTATTGTTGTGGGGATGGTCCACAATTTTCCGTTCACATGTTGAACTTTTCTTTGCTCTTTTTTTTTTTTTGTTTGTAGGTACCGTATTTGGGGGATGAAGTAGAAAATGCAAGGAAAATAAATCTTTTTCTTGTGTGATGTATGTTTTTCTTTCTGTGCTTTTCTTTTTTTTTTTTTTTGTATTTTTATTATTTTACGACAAAGACGGCAGCACCGAGATAAACCCAACAACTACTCCTTCAATGAACAGAACATACTTGCCGTAGAATCAGCCACTTGTTACGTTTTATTTTATTTGCGAGGCACAATGTTAGATTTGGTGGCACGTATGTGTCGTCTTCTATTTTTTTTGGCTTTTATTTCTGTTCTTATGTGTCAGGATCAGGAATCCTTAATATAAAGAAAACTACGGAAGATTACCATTTTAAATGGATGTTTTGGGTTGTGTTATCGTTTCTTGAATAGTTTGTTGCAAAGTGGGAGAAGAGGTCTTCCTCTTCCTTTTCTTCTTCGTCTTCGTCTACTTCTTCAATTTCCATTTCCATTCTATCTATATGCGGGTTAGAGAATTTACTCTGTTGCTTCTATAGCACTGTTTTTGTGAAAGATTGATTAGAGTTTTGCTTGGGCATTATTGAGTTGGGGATTGGGGTTTCTCAGTGGAATTGGAAGTGGAAGTTTAGTTTGAAGGGGGCGGAAGGATAACATTTGGGTGTGTTTCGTTTGTCAGCATAACAATAAATGCGAAACTAAGTTGGATTATATTGTTGTGAGTTCATTTGATTAAATGAGTTTGTTATAAGATAAAATGTTTTGTTGGTATGTTTGTAGCAATTTTTGTGGAGTGGAGAAGAAGTGATGAAATGAATGTTTAAAGATTTATACAATTTATCTTGCTATGCATTGTTTAGCGTGGGTGATGTTGGGATAAAAGACGTTTTCGCATTACCTACATACATTTATGTATATACCTACAAACATTACATTTGTATATAAAGAGATTCTGAATTCAACCAACGAACGACCCAACCCCAGTTAATGATTATTTAAGAAGTAAAGAAGAAACCAAAATTCATACTTAATTTAACTAACTTACATAATTCAGAAACTTAACCTTTGATTGACATTATGTAATTATTTTAATAATTTTGGTGCTATTTAACAATAAAATATACAAGTAAAATAGTTATCGAATTGGAATACAATATGTAGATTGAAGAACCAAATAAAAAAAACACAAAAGATTCATAAAATTATGCATTCAAAAAAGAGATCCTGAATATAATTTTTTTTTTTTGAAAATCCTGTTTTTGAATCGACATACAGTGATCTATTTTGTGTTTTCTTTTCTTAGCTCAGAGATTTTAGTGTTTACTTAATAAATCCAAAAGGACAAAACATATTTTAAGTTTGAAATAATAGATAATAAGGTTCATCCTTAACGATGATCTAAAAGTGCTTTAGAGAAACTGAAGAAGTTCTTCGAAAACTAGCCAATATAAAGAAATTACCGTTAATAAGTGATTCATTAATTCTAGTTTAATTTTGTCAATAATTATTACTTCAATTGGCATAAATGCTTTGGTTTTTGGTTATCTTAATAAAACTGAAAAAAGATAATAGTATTTCTGCGAATACCTAAGTAAGTTTCCACTAACGTTATCATAATCGTAAGTTTCAAGAAAAGAGCTTCAACAGTTTAGGCTACCTATCATCTTTTTATTAATTCTGATAAAAATCTCATATTTAAACTTATTTACGAACCTAAAACTTGCACTTTGCATTAAAACTAAGGACAGGACCAATAATCAAAGCTTTGTTCAGCCATCAAGATCTCATTTGAATAACAACACGTTGGTCAAAAAAAAAAAAAAAACAAAACATCCATCAATAACAACTAATTAATTCCTAGGTATCATTTTACCTATACATATTATGTTTGTTCTCACAAGTATCATTGATAACAATCCTCAATTCTCGATTATCTTTGAATCTTCCATCAAATATTTATTGTGGATTAATCATTAATGTGAAAGTTGAACCTGAAGCTGAAACTAATTTTTTATTTCATCAACTTTGCTTTCGTCAAACCGTCTCCAAATCATCAACAATTAAAAAGGCCAATTAAATATTTAATCGGCAACTTACAAACATTTTGAATTCTTCTTCTGTTGCTTATCATTTTGTATCTTCAATTTAATATATACATACATATATATATATACATATGTATGTGGTTGTATTAGATAATCCAAATTAGATAAGCCTCATTTTCTTTTATAACTCTTTTCCAAGTGCTACTCTACTACTCAAGCAATTTACATAAATATAAATTATGATTAAATATGTAAAACAATTTTAATCAAAAAAAAAAAAAAAAAATCAAATCAATTCTTCCATTTATAATCAACAATTAAATCAATGAAGATGTATTTTTTATGAAAATTATTGTTGATTAAAAAAAAACAACAAATTAATTTCGAAAAAAAAGATTCTGTAATCTGAACGCACCTTAATGCGAGTTACGAAGAAAATCCTTATAATTAAAGTTTGAAAGCATTATATCATAACACATAATGTAACAGTCATTATTTTATATATGTACATACATACATACCTTTAGTCACTTAAATTATAAATCTTGCACAAAATTATTTGCATAACATATGAAAACCTTCATTGATTTTCGTTCTGGTTTTCATAAATATGTAATTTGACGGATAATAAAATGAAGAGAAAAATTATTGTCCATTCTGATAATAATTACCTGAATTAAATTAAATTTTCATGCTTGAAATATGATGGGAGTAAATATTTTTTAATAATTTCGTGTTTTTTTTTTTTACTTTTATATCTACTTAACATAAAAGGGATATAAATATTTTTTCATATGGTTAAATTATTTGTACATATGTATGTTAGTAAAAGTGTAGTGCATTTCAATCTATGGATTGATAAACATTTTACTGTACATATTTAACGATTAACTGTTTAATGTTCATATGTACAATTATTATGTATATTTATAAATGTTGTGAAACTCTTTGAGGAAGGTGTAAAAATATTTAATTTCTTAATTGAGTGCTTTGAGTTTTAAAATAGTAAATTATGTTTATTCACAATCAAAATGTATACATTATGTATTTCCTCTTCTTTAGTAAATTAACTTCATGTGGATTTGTTTTTCTTTTAATTAATTTAATATAAATATGTAGATATGTAATGCTTACATTAAAATATTTGCAATTTGGTTAAATTAAGTTTAACAAGCTTTTGAGTACATGTATCGAGGCAGAAACAGAGTATACAGTAGATTCTCTCATAAGCGGATATCGGTGAATGTAATTTTATTTTCTTCCAAATTTAATATGCAATGTTTGTTTTTTTTTGGAAAAAATATCCGCAGTGAAGTAATATTTTACACGTATTATAAATTTCACTGGCGATAAAACTTGAAGTAGGATCCAACTGCGGATAAAATGTTGACGTTTACTCGAGTCTCGAATATGAATGTTAGTGAAATAAATATAACTCTTGTGTATTTCGAAGGCATGTTCGTAGAGTACGATAAGTAGTTTGTTCTTCAGCATTTTTCATTTGTCACTGAGAGTTTACTCCTTTTACCGTTTCTTGAACGGTTTGACATTTCATATTTTATCTGCAACCAAACCAGCGCAAAACAAAAACGCTACAAAATTAAAAAAAAAAAAAAAAAACTGTCAATAGAAAAACGCTGCATTTTGTTGTATCATAGAAAGCTATTTAATATTTCCGAAACCAAAAGCATTTTTGTGAGGTTTTAGCTTTCTAATTTTAATTTACAAAATGTGACATATAAGAGTTACTAACACAGCTAAGCATTCTTATGAAAAACGCTGTCGATAAGTCCAGAAAGTCTGCGAAGAGACTCTTTGACTCTTTGATATTTGTCAAAAAAACGATACGTTTATCGATGTATAATCAATTATACATCACTGCTGATAATTTCTCAAATAAAAAAACACACCTAATAAGTAATTCTTCTCATTTGAGTGAGTTCAATGAAAGAATTGAGAAGACAAGACTTTTCCAATGACTACAAGCTCGAGAAGAATTTAAAAAGAAACATTTGTAGAACACTGATCTTAGAATGGCTAAAGTTTGAAAAATGATTGATGTTTGATACATTTCAAAAAAAAAAAAAATTATTTCTTATTTAAATATCTAAAATTCTACAGTATTGACTATAAAACTTAAAAACAATGTCAAAACCATCTGTGTATGAAGATAAAACTTAAGAACATGTAACTTTTAGGTACAATGTAGGTATTACATTGTGTGTATTTATATTTGCAACTAAAATTTTGTTTGCTTCGAATATAACTCTGACAAATAAGGGTTACTTTCAAAAACTAACACATAAAGTAAAAGTCACAAAAAACAACCAAACACCGACAACGACGATCCATTGGGAAACCTAAATACTGAAGGAAAAAAACTTAAACTAAGAATGACAAATTATTCCCTATAGAATATTGTTTTGTTATGTTTTTTTTTTTTATCACTCAACTTTATCACAATACAAAAACCCAAAACAAATGAAAACAGATATTCTGAGTCTTGAAAGTAAATTTTTGTTTTTAAGGGAAATAAAAAAAAAAAAAACAAAAACTGTCAAATGATTGAACATAGAATACAAATCATGGTCAATGCCAAAGCCGAAAATATTCAAATCCTCTAGAGGAGCCCAGCTTTATTTTAATCCCATCGAAGAGAATTCAGAAAGTTTGCGATAGCGCACCATCTCAGACTCAGAGCCATCAGCTATGGTATACCATAGGATCCGTAATTGGCGAAAGTGAAATCGGGTAGTTGAACTATGTATACACAAAGTTCCCAGTTTTGAAGAAAAAGTTTATTTTTTTTTTATTTTATTATTTTTTGGCCACCCCTTTGGTGAAGGAGAGCATAATATTCTTCTACTTTTTTTTTTTGTAACTTTTTATCTAAACTTTTTAAGTACTTGAATCACTTTGAAAAGGGATCTAGAGAAAGTCACTAAAGGATTATTGATGTAAGGCATTATACATAGTTGGATGATAAGATAATTTTGTGCCAGTGACACATTGGATTTTATTTGAAAGGGATAACAATTATGAGAGACGGTTTTGAATTTGGAGGCAAGATTAAGTTTAGGATTCTATCAAACTTTGTCGTTGTATATTTTTTTTAAAGTCATCAGAAATGAAATCCGACGGGAAATTCAATTTTCGCTTGGCCCACTTTTAGATAGAATGTTGTGTTGTGATAAGCCGAAAATAATTGGACTTAAAAAAAATATAATCAATTATTTTTAAGTGGGTTGCAAGTAAATATCCTGCCATCATCCATTCCGTTTGGCACCAAGGCAGAGCCTTTTCTTTGCACCAGAGAGCCATATACACATATTTATGACTTGCATAAATTCACTGGGTATATTAGTACATAATGTACTGTACATATATGTAATGAAACTAGTTCCAACTAAAGAAACACGGAAATTATGAATCGATTCCCATTGAAGAATTGAATGGCAGTTCGTTCATTTTGTGAGAGTTAATTTTTTTGTGAGTTAGTTCGTAGGGCCGAGAATTACTAAATGCAGTTTAAAATTGATCCTAGAACTGTATCAAAAATGTAGATTATTCCTAACATATATGTCTACCTAAAAACCCAGTTGTCTGACATCCTTCGGTTCGACTCAGAATTAATTGATCAGCATTTGCTTATGTATGTATGTATATTGTATATAGTATAATATTGATGGGCAGAAATGAGAACTTACTATATTTGCTGGCAGGAAACACATTTTTCTGTGATTATATAGTCCTTAAATTTGTTTTAGACGAGAAGCTGCTTTATTATGTAGAACAACAACGACGTGATTATCGTGTTAATAAATGTCAAAACGTTTCTCGATTTGTAAATCAAAACAATTTATAAGTCCGTTAGTAACTTTTATAGGTATACAAAGTCCATGTTCCTTTACCAACTATCCATCTGTCTGTCTATAATCTTACTCTTACATATATGTAACTTATTCCTCAGCGCGTGCCTGCAACAACATCTCTCATCCAGCTCCTTTCGCCCAAAAACCGACACCAATCCAAGAAAACTGCTTTTTCAAAAAAAAAAACTACTTCTTCCACTTCTAAGTGCTGTTCCCCGGCTCTATACCACGGTCGGTCGGTCGGTGCTCACCATCATCATCAGAAGCAGAAGCAATCCCAAAAATTGATTTCAAGTCACGTAGAGAAGAGCCTGGCCAACGTGATTACGAACTACATGCTACATGCACCCAGAACAGGGCACAAAAGATAATAAAATGACAAGGAGTAAAAACCAAAAAAAAAAAAAAAAACTGAAAACAAAAAAAAATACTTTTTATTCGTGGGAATAATGAAACTTAATCGGATGACACCGGCACACACCACACGCGCACCATAAAGGCTATAAACGATGACATTCCTCGATGGGATATATGCGACGATGATGTGGCATTGTGGCCCTCGGTTTTGTTGTTCATTATCGTCATCGCACCGTTTACATTCTGCTACTTACCTACCCCTGCCGAAGGCCCTTATTCCACACGGACACGGGCACGGGCACATCAGATGGCAAGAGAGAACCAGCACCCAAAGAGTCCCGATTCCGAGCCTGACGACAAATGTGTTGCTGGTTTTTCGGTTTTTTTATTTGATTTTTATGTTAAAAGGGAAAATGGCTAGATCACCTGTACTGGCAGAGCTGTAGGGGTTTCGAGGAGCACCGAGACCGAGTGTGCGAGTATGCCCCTATCCACTACTTGTATAGTTCCGGTCCTTGGGCCAAACACGAAAGGATGCCGTGCATAATGACAAATCGAGCGGAGACAGTACGACACATAAATCATGTAACCGTGCTGCTGTTGAGTGTGCCTATCATCGTTCATGGTTTTTCGTTTCGTTTTTCTTTCTGGCTATGGCCACTCCATCGGACATACATTCGAGCAGAGCAGCGTATCACATGAAAGGAGCTATCGCATGCACATCATCAGAACATGCCTTACATATTACGATGCCTAAAAAGGGACATCGGTCGGTCTCTGCGATCCTTTGTAATTGTAATCACCCACTGTGTTATATGGGCATTTGTCACTGGAAACCATAATGATATTAATAAATTGATTTGATACCTGCGAAGCGGATCCTATGGGGTATTGTTTGAAGCGGAAAACTATGGGTACGTACTACGTATACATAGTTGCAGTTTGACAAGAAAAGGCAAAACAATTTTTAGAGTAGGATAGTGAACAATTTGGGTATCTTGAGTGAAGATCAGAGAATTAAACTGGCATTATCATAAGTAGAACGTCACGTCATGTCAGTCTCAGTGTATGTGGGTAAAAAGTGTCAGAGCGTGTTAAAGTTGAACATTAGTGACATTATAGATTATCCGCTTGGTGCAATGTTTGTAAAGGGTGTTTTTTTTTTAAGATATGTGGTTTTCAAGAAGAAATAAAACGCATATAATTTAATGTTATGGCCAACAATTTAGCTTCATTACAATGATAAGGGTTTGCCATTATTTTTTCAGTTTTTAAAATATGACTTCGAGCCGAGGCTGGCTCTAATAAATTCCAGAACATGTAGGTATGTCAGCAACATTGCGCCGAATTTTCTCTTCCCAGACGTCAATAGTCTCGTTCTTATCTGTGTAGACAAGCGACTTCACATGACCCCAGAAAAAAAACCAAGATCCTTTCGCAAAATCTTCCATAAAGTGGATAAGCACAGTTCAACTAGACAGCGAAACTGATAGATTGTTGCTCGAATTACCGACTTTGCCGACCGAATATTAGACGAACCATTACTTTGGTAATAAATGTGCACTATTTGCAAACGTTGTTAAAAAGTAAGTCTCTTTAATTATAAAATGGCAAACCAAACTGATCATAAATAAAGTGACAGCTGTCAAAAAAAAAACAACTCCGAAAAAAGTATTGCCAGATTGAAAACTACACGTATAAAAAAACACTGGGGCGACTTTCCAAAACGTAAGCAGGAGTTGAGTTATGATTTTTTTTTTACAGTTAGATATGAGTCTCAATAGAACAGGATTAAAATATTAGAGTGAGGAAATCCCCCTAAATGCTAAAAAAAATTATTTACTTTTTCGGTTTTAACCTCACTTTTTGCTTTTCAATTTTTTTTACCTCTCTGTATACGCCTACACTTATTTTTTGTTTGTGGATAATACCTTTATGTGGAACGCTTTGTTTCGTCCAAGTCGAACAAGGTCTTTTGACTCATTTAGGTGGGTTTAACGTCCAGTCTATCCAGCACTATCGGGCAGGTGCATTTCGAAATCAATTGATAGCGCGATTTTTTTTTTTTTGATTATTTTTGGAGTCTTTAAAAGCACCAGTTGATTTCAAAATTCAGTTTTCAAGATTCTGCAATTCCAATAATATTGAAAAATTTTAAAAATCTTTTTTCTTTCTATATTGTTGACATGATAATTATAAGGATGTTATTGTTTAGTGTTCAAATGTGAAAATAGGAAATTTCCCAAAATGTCCCTTAAATTTTTGTAAAATTTCCTCAATCAGTTAAAATAAGAGAACAATTTAGGTTAAAATTCCCCGCAAAAAAAGTAAATCTGGTATCACTTAAACGAATGCAAAAAGGAGAACTGTCAAAATAAATGGAAAAAAGCCATTTTTGTGTGAATTTTGTATGGAACAGTGAAACTTTGAAAATTAATTAAAAATACAAATAAATGTTTCCTCACTCTAAGATTGCAATAAATAGTGGTTTTTAGTGATTATCTATCGAATAAAAAAAACCGCATGTGAAAATTCCTGCTTACGTTTTGGAAAGTTGAGCCAAAACACCCTTTATAAAGTGTTTACTCACACACTTAATGTCTGAGTGCGAACAATATTTCACAAAAAAATTAACAAAAAGGTTTTTTATCAATTCAAAATGGCAGACTTTATGTGCTTATTTTTTAATTTGTAACTAAAAAATGCTCCCATTACTTTGTCAAAGTCAAAGCTTCCCAGTTCTCACACAATGTCAAATTTAAGCCCAGTTCCAACCATATGCTTGTCATTGTGCTATGATATTGTGACAAAGGTGTCTCAGACTTAACCAGAGCATCATATGCCTGAATGTAAACATTTTCTTCTTCTTCATCATCAAGTGCAATGTACCTAAACTCGCAGTTAAAAGAAAAAATTAATGTCGGTTTATAGCTAACTTCAACAACCGACGACGACGACGGAAGACCGACACGCCGCCGCCGCCGCCGACTACGTCGACCCAGTTGAAAAATAATTAGTGACACTGTCCCTGATCGATCAATGTCTTTTTTTTTATTTTTTATTTTTTTCAATTTTGCTTTGTTTTATATCTCAAGCAACCCACTCTTGATTAACACACTGTGCAGTGAACACATTCAATTCATCTTGAACTTAATTGCAGTTTTGTCACTATACTTCTTGTCTCTCTGGCTGGCGCAGCAAAACGTAAACCTTACACCGACGACCACCACCACCGACCCGAACGTACCGACTCACTGATGCTCTTGCCTTTGCTGATGTGCTTCACTTGAATTTTTCTTCATCTTCTCAAGTGCATTGAAGATAAAGATATTTATGTATCTATGTATCTACTAGTTCGTTTTTTTTTTTTGTTAAAATTCATTTCTTTGTATAACCCAATTTAGTTCAAGTGCTGACATGGTCGGCTTTTGTATCTCCTTATTTCCTCTTGATAAAGGTTATACTTTGTTGCTATGTTTTCTTTTTAGCTGTGCTCTGAGGATCGACAGGAAGAAAAAAAAAAAAACTATAAACAGCTAAAAAAGCAGAGATCCAACAGAAAAAAAAGAGTCGTCTGCCTTTTGAGTTCAGAGTCAGAGGCAGATCCAGGCATGGTCCTGGTCCTGGTCAGGCATCAGGTATAAGCTGGAGGGATAGCCACCATGTATGATGATGATGAACGGAGAAGACAGTCCGGGCATTACAGCCCATCGGTCTCGAGATGGTTATTTATTGCACCAGGCAGGGTGGCGGTGGTAGTTGGAGTTACCATTCCCGTTCCCGACTAACCATCGTCGTCGTCACAGTCATCCTTAGCCTCATCGTCATGGTCTCTCTCTGGGTCATTATTATCAGCATAACGATGACTGACCATTATCTGGAACATTGATTCGATTTGTATGTGCATTTGCACACAGATGGGCGGATACCTAAAAGTGTAGGTATATCTCTAGCTCTCTGTGGACGTCCGAGTCCGACTACATTTGGCTGAGGGATATCTCATCTCAGATATTCGGATCTTGTGTGTGCATCAGTTTTCCTAATTGCTATAGCTTTGTGCCGCTCCAGATGGTTCCCTCTATTCGTTGTGTTGTTTGCCAAGAACAAAAAAAAAATACACAATAAAAAAAAATAAAAATACATACATACATACATATGCATACACACATAAATCGATGACAGAGAAAATATGTTCGAATGCTGTTTTCGATTTTTTGTTTTGTTGTGTTTCGATGAAAACGATGTTTATTGCGAAAAGTGGAGAAGGCTGAGCGAGAGACGTACAAATATAATATGTACCTACAATCTACATCCTTTCGCATGAAAGGATGTTTTATTTATTTGCTATGGCAATCGATGGTTATTTTCATTTTCATTTTGATTTTTATTCTTTTTTTTTTTGCGTATAGCTGACTCTTGTTTTAGTTTCTTATCAACGGAACAGAATTTTCATAATTTAATGCATTTTTTATTTTATTTATTTATTGAAATTCGTTCTTGCTCGTGTGTTAATGGAAAACATTCGCGATTACCGTGTTGTGGTTGGATTGTAAAAATAAAAATAAAATCAAAACACGGTATAATCCACGATACTTGGCCATGGGAAGTCATGTGCTTGTTGTAGCAGCCAGGTTTGGGTGGGTTTGAACAATTTATTCAATTTTAAAAGGAAATTACTTAGTAATTCAACGTTAATGTTGTAAATCTGTTTTAATTTAAATTCACTTGAATTCTTATATTGAAAATTCTAAGAGGGCAAATAGGATTGCTGGGAAAATTTTAAAGAAGAGAAATTTTCTATATGTACAATTTTCTTTGAAACCCTTCATAGCAGAAATTGCTGATAAATTTTCAAACCTCATTTTCCGAATTTCCAGAAGCTTTTAAGTTTTCATTTTTCAAATAGGTTACATATTTGGAATTATGGGTATTTTTCCGAACTGGAAACATTTAATGTACTTCATAGATACAATATCCTTAAAACAAGAACTATATATGTATGTATATATTATATGTATTTATAAAAAATTGGTGGTTAAACCTAAATGCATTTAGAAATAGAAAAATCTACGGAATACATAAATATGTATGTATGTAGGTGTTTTACCATTAACACCACCACCGCCGCCGCCGTGCCACTTTCAGGAAACCTGCAAACGAGAAATTAAAAAAAAAAACATAAAGCTAAAAATGTAACATTTTCAAAGAGTGAATACATTTAATACCATCACCTAGTATTGTTTTCTCAATATCCTTTGCACCTTGTTTGAGAGAACGGAAATTTTACGATAAGCGAACTTTTGAAGGTCATGAATTTACGTTTCATGTTTCTTTAATGCTTCAAATTATTAACTCCATGAATGATACATTCTTCTTCTCTTAATCATTATACAGCTCCATGTTAACATAACCTCATATTCATATGTAGGTGATCATAACAGCAAGACAAGGATGGACCGTGCGTCGATAATACGGCACCGCACATTCATTGCTGACAGTAATTTTATGAAAAAGAATTACGAGTTGAAATTTATTCTACTTAATTATAGTAAATGTGAATTTTTTTGTGTGTGTGTATCTATGGGTGGGTATATGGATCGAATCTTTGTTGCTCAATGACACCAAAACGGCTGAACGGATCTGCATGAATAAACTGAGTAAAGTCTCAATTCAAAAACTATACTATTAGTGAGACTAGCCGTTCTGTAAGATAATATTCATCCCTTAAAAGACTGATTTGCTTCAGTGCACTCCAATCGATTCTTGAATTATTAAAATTTCATAATAAAAGTGTTTACCTTTTTAAGCCTGACCTTCAAAGTGTCATCGATTTATTTCAACTAAATATTTATAAACTATCTCAACCCAATTAATATGTACACATCTCGTTAGAGAGCAAATTAAACTATACGAGTACTCATACCTACATACAGCAGAACTATTGTATAGAGGAAGCATATTGCTTCAAAATTATCCTAGAAATTGCAAATCCATGTCGACGAACATTTGTTTGCGCAAACACTGCCAGAGTTTGTGTGTGTGTGTGTGTGTGTTTGTTGGCTTATGTATGGTTGTTTATATGTGTGCACATATACTCATAATATAACGATGAATTATATTATAAATTTGTTCGCCAGTTTAAGTGGAAAAGAAAGAAAATGAAGCACCATTCAGCGCACTCACTGTTTTTGCTGCCGCTTTTAAGGATTATCACATCCAACCGTTCGTTGTCGTGCGTCGTGATCGCCATATACATACATTTATATATATCATACATGAATAAATGTATGTATGTATGTATAGATATTCCTCGTTATTGCTGCCATATAAATATTTAATTTTGGAAAATTAAAATTTGTGGCAACCAAGCCACATCACAAACGTTTATGTGTATACACCAGCAACAAAACGACCGAACATATAACACATCCTCAAATATCTCATATAATAACAAAGGATGAAAGGACGATGCACACAATATGTAGATATGTATCATCCTTCCTCTCATATCCTCAATACCTACTCTGAAAGTTGCTTGCCTTGCTTCAACCTCTGCCCCTTCTTCTGATTATGCTTCTGTTTCTGCTTCTGCTACTACTACTTCAGCCTCAACCTCAGCCTTTGTCGAACATCGAATGAAACAAGCGCTTAATAACTTAATATATTAGATGACAACCAAAAGAGAGTAGTTAGGGAATTTATTGAGTGATTATAATTAATATCCGTTCAGAATTAATAATAATTAGTTTGTATTGGCAGATAATTGAACAAGCTAGACAATGCGACAGCAATATTGCAATTGCAATCAATTCAATGGTCCTTCAGTTATACTCTTATACATATACATACACACATATGTATGTATATATTTATTATGTATTATAAATGATGGCATTATTATGATTTGTGGCGAATTGAATTTCTATGTGCACATACAAACATACATAATATGTACGAGTACAATACATATTCTGTCTATCGAAATTGTATTTTGGTTTCAGGTTCAGAAATGCTAAGGGATCATGAACTCTTTATGCCCCTTTTTGATAAAGGGTTTGAGATATAACGGCACGAGGCATATAGGTGTGCTAATGATAATGATGATGTTACAACATATTTTCAACGCCTCACAAAAGGATTGTAATGTAACACGTTTGGATTTCCAAAGTTACAAAGCTAATACGCAATTTGAGTAAGTCTGATGGTACATTGAATACATATGTACCTACAAATGTTATGTATATTGTATATATACATATGTATGTTTTTTTGCGCACTCAAGGACTTGCTAATTAAAGGCTTAACACAAATATTCCGTGCAAATTATAAACTTTTATCTACGCAGTAACTTAATTAGCAGACATTAAGTTTTACAAGTTTGACGAGTTTAATTCGATATGATGGTGATTGTTTTTTATGAATGTATATATTGACTCGAATGTTGACTATAAATACTGATAAAATGTATTGTATGTTATTATTTTTGTTTGTTTGTTGCTTTTTATTAATTTTAAACGAGTTTAATTTAAATTGGAAATTTTAAATAAGAAAGTACTCCTAACGTTTCTTAAAAATTATTGTGATTTTATACGATCAGTAATGGAATTGTTTTATAATTTTACTATCAATCCTATAAAGAGCTAGGATATGTATGTAAGTCTTAATCGTCACGCAACGTTTTTTTGTTGGCTCTTGATAACGGCTTTTACGATTTTGATAAAACTAGTCTTGTGTGCCTTATTTAACTAACACTATATCAAAAACGAATGTACACTTGGTACGATTGACGAACACTACACACTAAGATTGTTACAACAACTACGTGCTGAATAACACTCTATAAACACATTTTTATATCACGAAAAATATAAAACAAGTAAAATTATTACATAAATCAATTAATTTTCCTATATTGTTCCAAGATATATATTAATTCATGTACATCGAAGTTTTACGCAACAATTTTAAGTGGAAATTTCGAAAACATCAAAAACGACTTCAAAGCTATTTTATTTGTATAAAAATAAAAAACATTTACATATTTTTGTTTCTATTAACCTATTTATTAGCAAGTGATATTGGAAGCTTAAAAAACAGGAGGTCTAAAAATAAACAGTTTTTTTCTTTGGAAAATAAATCATAAAATGTGTCATGTCTAAGAAAAAATCGCAGTGATTTCCTGACATTTGAAGGTAAAAATCCAGATCAAGATCATATTTCTTTATTCTTTCATAACATATTTTCATATATTAAAGGATCATTAGAAATCGCCGTTCCAGAATTTCAAAAATTGTTGGAATCATAAATCAACTTTAAGTCCCTTGTGACAGTTTGAGTTTGTATTTGAGAAAATTTACAAAATATTACATTTGCCTCAAAAATATATAAAAGTATATAAGTCATGTAAGAAAGCAGAGGAAATGAATAAATCAATAATTAAACTTAATTAAAAGTTGATTCATTTGATACAATTAAAATTGTTTATTTAAACGCAAACATAGGTATTTCCAAAATAAAATAGAAATATATGTTGTACATTAAATTTGGTCATAATTATAAATCGTTTCAATTAACACAAATAAAATTCACAAAAAAAAAACATGTTTCCCAAGTCAAATAAAAGACAAATGTCTTAAAGATTTCTTTTGATAATAATTTAAATGTTATAATTTCAGTTAAAACATTTTGAATCTTAGGCCCACCACACACCATGATTAATGCATTAAACTACAAATATCTTGTACGAATTATTTAAGATCGTAATAATATAGCTTATAGCTACTCACTGACCTACATTGAATCCAATTTAAATCAATTCTTTTCATTAATGTTGTATGTTGTATGTGTTGTGTTGTGTGTGCTTTGCCTTAAAGTTCCACCCAGTCAAATCATAGTGAATTAAAAAAAAAAAAATTGTTCAAGAAAAACACGATATTCACATAAAACCGTTGGTTTTGATTATTGGTTGCGTCTATATGTCTCCCTAATGATGATCATCAGCTATCCAGCAAAACCTTACCAACAACCTAATGTTATATCCCATTAATCGACTTCTCTGCCTTAATTTTGTGTCTTTCTTTTTATATACATATTTTTTTTTTATTTTGTTGAATAATAATATCAAAACCACAAGTTTAAAATTTTAGTCTTTTCTTCCACTTGTGCCCAGCTGTGATTCATATTCATTCAACTTTAAAGTTTAAATCCAAAAGGCCATTCATTTAAATTATAATAAAAATGCACCTGTACCATTTAGATACATGATGACGATGAGATGCGACTTGAAAATTAATTTTCTTCTCTTCTTGTGGGAATATCACTTATTCAGATATGAATTCCCTGTTGAAATGAATTTTAGGTATTATTTTTTAAAATGCACGCCTTTGCCCGGGCGCCATGTAAAATAAAGCACACAACTTGGTCGCACATTATGCATCAAGGAGCTAATCATAATTAAGGTTCAATTTATTCAATTAAAAATATTTTATTTTTTACTAAATGTATTACTTTTTATAATAAAAAGAGCAAAAGAGCTATTGTTTCGTTAGCTGTGTGGCAAGTGGCACTGTCCTGTTGAAACCACATTTCGTCCACATCCATATCATCGAATTCGGGGCGATCAACATTCATAGTAACTGCCTGACCGGCCTCATTTAAAAAAAAATAAGGCCCGATGATGCCTCCAGCCCATAAACCGCACCAAAAAGTCACTCTTTGTCACTCTTGGATTATCATTTGCCAAAATGCGGCAATTCTGCTTATTGACGAATACACTGAGGTGAAAATGTGCCTCATCACTAAAGATGATTTTCTTCGAAAAGTGATCATCCACTGTTGCCATTTCTTGCCACCATTCTGACCATTAACGACACTTGAAATGGTCAAGAGGCTTTAGTTCTTGAGTCAATTGCACCTTGTAAGCGTTTAAATACAAGTCGAGCGACGAGCGTGCAATTGTTGGGAACGACGAATTGAGGTGGACGGCTCTTCAGCCACACTATCTTGAACAGCAGCAATATTTTCTGCAATACGAGCTGTACGAGCATTCAGTGGTGTTTTCACATCTCCCACAGACCCGGTTCACTCAAATTTTTGCACGATTTTTCAGATTGTACGCATTTTTGAACGATTAAATTGACCGAAGTCACGAAGTGCACGATATGCATTTTGATTTGAACGTCCATTTTTATAATTAGCTTGAATAACTTTAACGCGTTGCCCGATTGTGTATCTTTCCATGGTTCAAATTGAGTAAGTCTGAAATTGAGAAATGTCAAATGAAATGCAGAAAAAAAACTTGACGTTTAGGTGTGGTTCACATTCAACATCGGCCCTTAAAATTTAACCACCTTTTATGTATCCTTATACCTATCAGATCGGATACATATTTCTTCAGAAATTTCATCCAAATCCGTTCAGCCGTTCTGGAGTAACAAACACAGAGTCTTCAAAATACATTTCACGTATCTATTTTACTACAAAGTTTATTGCTTGATATACATAATATTAAATTAAATGTTACTTTCAATTTAATTGTTTTTTTTTACATTTGATTATTCTACAAGGATGACTTGGTAATAGTTAGTAACTAAGTAACCAATATCATGTCAATGATGACTCCAATACAACCTCCTTAAGTTTTGTCTTGTGTTACTTTGGAAATAGTATATTCTATCTTAGAGATTTAGATGAATATAAATATGGATGGACCATCAACAAAATAAAAAAAAAAAAATACCATGTGTGTGTGTGCGGTCGAAAAAAGGGCTGAACATTAATTAATACCTACAAACATGAGCAATTAATGAATGCCCATCAGGTAACCCAAATCAAAGTGGGCTACAAAGAGTTATAAATGTTATACACAAACACACAATGCCTCTTATACTAAGGTGTATGTATCTCTGAAGTTCGTATATAATATCCATGACAGCATTATTCTTCTTACAAAAGTGACATAGATTAATATGACGCTGCAGGAGTTATTTTTTTTTTTTTTTTCAGTTTCTCTGTTTTTGTTCTGTTTTATATTGTATGTCAATGCCAATGATCACAACCAAAGGCAGAAATTTACAAAGGAGAAAGGCGCCATCTCTTTGCTATCTATAACCAAAGATTTTTACTTGATAGGTTGCTTTGCTATGTCTAACATTACAGAAAGACACATAGAACCAAAGAAAATTGTTCAATTCGACTTGGACATAAATATAGATTTTTTTTTTTCCCAATACGACACCATTGTCCACAATTATTACAGCAAATCTCATTTATCACCATCACTGTGCGCAGTACAAAGTGGTTAGCACTTAAATTTGAAATCGGCAGTAAAATTGAATGATATATGATTGGAATGTGCTGTGCGCACACAACACTTAGAACTTATTATGTATACGCGCAAGAAATACCATAAATTTGTATCTGACCCTCAACCTTCAACCCCGCTCTCTCTCTCTCTTTGTCTCTCTTTTGGGGTTCACATTTTTGTGCATAGAGATAAAATCGGGGCTTGTGCTGTAAAGATATGAATTATTATATTTGTGCCTTGTGAAGGCTTGACTCATTTAAACAGGGTCGCAATTGAAACTTATGGAAATGTAGGCGAAAAACTATACATATTTATATAGGTTTTGGAATTTGGAATTTTTTCTTTCTATCTTATAGTAAGCTTTGCATTCTGCTTTTTCACCTGAACATAATTCATGTTTAGTTTATGGGGAAGTCAAAGCCTAGATTGACATTTCTTTAAAACTTCTCTGTGGCTAATGTACCAATACTTTAAGAGATTCCGCTCTTTTCTTTCAATTAAATGGGACATTTTGAAGTTTAAAATGCATTAAAAAATATAAGTAAAGACCTTCTTGACTTGATTTGGATGCAGAATTCAAAAAATAATTTTAAGGATGCTGCAAATGATTACTAAAAATATGATTCCTTCACATTATCTTCTTTCTTCTTCTTAATATATATAAATTACGTGTCACGTTGTTTGTCCGCAATGGACTCCTAAACTACTTAACCGATTTTAATCAAATTTATACACCGTGTGCAGTTTGATCCAACTTGAAAGATTGGATAGCTTACATCTCAATTTCTGATCGCAATATTATTTTATTGCAAATTATTTGTCTATTATTCGATAGCCACAATTATATGTTAGCTCCAAACGATTTTATCAGATAGCGACATCTGTGCAATGGATTGAGTAAGATAAGAATTCAATAGATGGCGCTATGTCAAACGTCTAAACGTTCCATATAAACTAGAACTTGATAGCATAACCACCACATGTTGCTGAGGCTAAAGTATAGGTTAAATTTATTTTGTGGTGAACCGAAATACAGTGAATTTTACTTTTTAAATTTTTGGTGTTATTTTGGTTTGTATTATCAAATAGTTATATTTGAAATTGTATATATAATATGAAATTTGGCACATAGATAGATTATAGTCTTAAAAAGCACGTAGGTTGATTTTTACCCCGGTTAAATGTATTTTTTTGGATTAAACTTTGACCACGTTTTCCTTAAAAAATCAAGCAATCTGCGGTTATTTTTTTACATTCAGCACTACGAAACAGATGTTTTCAACAACTTCGGTTGTCCTGCTGATCGATCCACTTTTTAATAAACATACGAAATTCACCGGGCCATCTAGAAAATAAAATTGTGTATGGGAAATCAAATAAGCAACAACAATATTTTTCCATAGCTTGAGTTTCGCCATTAAATTGGGGCAAGACGAAGTTTGCCGGGTCCTCTAGTAAGATATGGATTTAAAATAAAGAAAACTGCAAGTGGCCGGTTAATTTTGTCTGTAAGTGTACATTTTATGTTTTACTAGCGATTCATCCTAGCCTCGCACGGGAAAGATATTAATAGTAGTTTTTGAGTTGAGTCAAAAATCTATTTATTTATAATATCTCTGATGTGCCAACACAACACCTATTTTCTTGAGTAGGTACTTTCTTAAAACTCAATTTTAAGATCAGGTATTTTAATTGGTTTCAATTAGTTCAAAAATCTAACTTTTATTCTTTTTAAGATTTTATTTTTATTTGCGAAGAAAAGTAATTTTCATAAATATGTATGTATGTCTCCAAAAACAATACTTTCTATATAATATAGATTTATATCGTCACTATTTTAAGCTTTAATTATGTATACCTTTAAAAATACGAATTTCAAATCTCAAAACACTATCTATGATTACATTAAAAAGAAAATAATAATCAAACAAATGAAGAACTTAAGTAATTAAAAAGAATAATGTTCTGTTCAATTTCAAGTCCCCTTTTGCATCGAAAAGATGAATAGAAAATTATAATGACACTCACTTCTCCCTAAGGATTTGCTTATTTATTTCAGTCCTCACTTTTAAGTACGTAGAAGCCTATTCAGTATTAGATACATACATATAAGTATATCCACCTGAATATTCATTTTTCCAACTTCACTTCACTATATTTCATTTGAAAACTCAAGTGTAATGAACTTTCAAAAATAAAGCAAATGTTTGCCAAAGAAAGACCACTGTCAGTCAAAAAAATAAGAAATAAAAAAAAAAAAAAAATTAAAAGAATAGAAAAAAGGCATTTCCATCAGTTCCGCCGAAAGTTATCTACATGTTTGTTTGCTCGCTCGCTCGTCTGCCCATTTATAGGTGCCTTGCAATCTTTTGTGTGTATATATAGTACCTAACTGCAACAGGGAGCCTATTCCGCAAAGAGTCCTGTCCTGTCCTGGTGTAGTGCACACTTTTCTTTGAAAACTTCAACGAGAATCTAATTACTAAAAGGGAACACCACGCGCGCCAAGGCAAACTCCTTTGATCCCCCAAGCCATCCATGAGAACTAAGAAGCCGCTGCTGTCTATCTGTCTGTCTGGAGTCTATTCAATTTCTTCTCACAAAATAAAATAAAATCACTCCTCCATATCCCGCGTACATCACCCCAAGTCTCCTCCATACGAATATATATATACATACATACATATATACATGTATAGGAACTGTGTGTCGGGTCAATAAATATTTATGTGCAGAATGTCTTTGCGCCTCGTCGCCATCTTCATCAAACGGTGAAATGAGCAAAATATACGCGCTGTTTCGCTATAACTACCTATACCTACATACATACATATATTAAACGCTATACACACGCTAGCTACACCCGCGAAATTCCCATTATTTTCTTATATTATTGTTGTTGTTTTTGTTTTGAATTGCTACAGACGACCGCGACGACGCACGGGGCGAAGAGGCTGAAGACGAAGAGCATGTGAAGTGGATGTCCATTTTGTGGTGGTGCAGTGGCATGTTTGTAGCATCGGAAGAGCCAAAGTGTTAATATATCAACACTTTTCTCCAGTTGCCTCCTAAGGAAACATTCTGACAGACCGACACAGTACGAGGACAGCCCGGAGGAAGAAACCAGAAACACCGAAGGGGATTCTTCGTACTCCAAAGAATGGTATATAGCAATGATTCGCGAAGAAATGGTCGTTTGTTGTTTTTGTTATCGTTGTTGGTGCTTGGTGCTTGGTGTTGGTTCGGTGCGGTATTGTGTTGCACTTAGAAGCGCATCGTTGTCGTCATTCGTTCCGTTTCAAGTGGATTTGCGGTATGACAGCACCAGCAGCAGCAGAAGCAGCAGCATTCATTCAACGGAGCAAGTCAGCGCAGTCACACTTAACACAAAACATACACACTCATTCAGACATCGAGACCGATTTCTACTATACTCTCCGACTCCAACTCCAATTCCGAATCCGACACAGCACTCACGGTTCTCTGCTGATATGAAATCGTGGATCGTTGTTCAAAAGTGCTGGAATTTTGACAGTTGGCAAATGTTAATTGCTGGCGCTTCTCAGCGAAAGAATACGCGAGTGAGGATTGCGCGCGATTGCTTAAGTGAAATACATAAAAGTTCCCTTTATTTTTTCCTTTAGTCGTATATTTCGCTTTTTTTTTTTTAATTTTTTTTGTGTTTTCTTTTATGGTCACTCTTTCTACTGTAGCTGATTCCGGAGACTGGAACTCAACACCACGATGACATGTCTCACAGTGTTAGATCTGTCATTTTTAGACTCAATTTGGGTGCTAGGAGGTAGCTAGCTATACACATGAAGTAGTTTCAAAAGTGCAATTTTTCAATTTCTCTTGCAAAAAATTAGAAAAAAAAAAATGAATGAGTAAGCAGAGGAGACCGTGGGATTGAATTAAATTAATGGTCTGTCAGTCAGAGGTTGATGGTTCTAGTCTTTTTTTTCTACTTAGATACTTTTGGTTTGTATGAGTCTTTTCAAGTTCGGTTGATGGAACCCATTAGGGTATCAGGAATCAGACATTCACTTTAATGCTTTTAACTCTTATTTTCTTATGGTTGTCGAATTTGATTCATTTGACATTTCTTTGAGGTTTGAATTAAAAGTCAGTGCTTGTCTATGTGTGTCGTTATAGAGTGACGAAAATAGATTTTTTATATACCAATAGTAAGGTCTTATCGCTGCTAAGTCACAGCATTCACTATCCTTCACAATTTAGTTGCAAATTAAATTATATCGCGTTGCACCTTTTTTTCAACTTAAAATGAAAACAAAATTTAATTAATTGAACAATACAAATTTTAAAAACTGAAAACGCTGACAATAGAAAATCGTTGCTTCCCGCTGTCTGTCTTCGATCTTTAAAACTATACAACGGATTTTGTTGCGTTTTTTTTTACAATAAATAGCGGGATTCAAGAGGAAGATTTATGAGTAGGTATAACTAGATAATGTTGGTGATATAAAACTGAATTGAGACAGGACAAAGTTCGTCGACTCCTCTAGTGCAATAACAAAAGCCTGCTGATGGTAGTTCTCATAAAAATTAAAATTGGCGTATAAATTAACTGTCACTCCTTTTAAATAGGAGGAGTATTTTTGTAGAAAACTAATAATTGATCGATGAAATATACTACATACATGTTTTTCATGATACTCTGCAATTTTTATTCTATGCAATATATTAATTCTGTTGATGGCTTCTTTGCGATTTAGCCTCCATCCATCCACCCAAAAAACAGATAACTAAATTATCATATATTCTGAGCTCCACAAGACCAAAGACGGCTGTAATAGATTCCCCATCATATAAACCAAAAATTGAAGAGTATTATACAATATTAAAGAGTATATGATCATGAGAATAATAAAACAATTCCTAAAACTGATTCCTGCTGAGCTCATAAATCACATATTTGAACAAACTTTGCAGGACTCCTATATTGTGTATGTATTTTCGTATATACATTATGTATGTATGTGTGTACATGAAGTTATGGTTGAAAAGATTGGTGAAGATGTGAAGAAATTCGATTTTAATTTCCAGCATCACGACGACGACGACGAACCGAACGCCCGACGACGACTACGACTACGACAACGACTACAACAACCAACAACAACTCATATCTCGAAGAAAGGATAATTGGATCTGAAATTGTTTTCCAGTTGTGCCTAATAGACCATGTCATAGATCAAGTTTCACCCGAGGTGGTCCTTGTGGGTAGGTAAGGTATGGTTGTGTACAATATTTCGTAGGCAGTATATCTATAGTATAATAATAATTTTGTGCTGAAAATTGAACTGCCAGTAAATCATAATCCCTTTCCCTACTCGCTTGCTCTCTCTCTCCCTCTATCTCTCACTCTCTCTTTCTCTTCAACCCCCTCCCTCTCTTTATCTGGTTCGTATGAGTATAGAGGTTTGCTAAATTTCCCTCAATTCAACATAAAACAAAGGTAACGGTGGTTATGTATGAGGGTTTTCGGTCGGCTTTCTCGGCCTTGTTATACTTACCCACCTATAGAGGGGGCTGATAATGTCGACCAAAGGAATACGACAACGACAACGACGACCTAAACACCTATTCACATGGCATATGCAGCAAAACAATTTCATGGTTGATTTATGGTCTGGCATCTTTGGATGTGTGAATGTGAGGACCTAAATCCACAAAAGCTTTCGCCACATAATGCTGAGTATATCGAAAACCACATTTACCATGTGGCGTTCGATAACTTTTAGTGGAAATTGGAGCATAACCCACCGATATCACGACAACGGACGACGCACGTCGACACGGATGACGGGATGACGGAAGACGGGAGCGAAGAAGGTCCAAAATCCTAAATTTAGTCGATTTAATAGGCCAGCGAAGTATAGAAGTATTCTGAAAAAATAGTCCATTACAGTTGAATACTTCGACAACCTTTTTATTTATTTTTTCTTTTTGATTTTGTTTTTGTTTTTGCTTTGCGTCGAAAGACTTTAGACGTATTTTTTCGATTAAGGTTCTTTCTGTGTATGTTACTTTATTCTATTTCTGCTCTGTATTTTTTTTGTTCCTTTTCTATTACACACTCCTAATGATGATTAATATCGTTCGTATGAAATGGAGTAGAACTCCTTCAATGTGCCCATACATACTTGTTCATACATATAATTTCGCCTGGCCTACACTTCAGCAAAAACAGAAACGCAAAAAGGCAAAAGCAGAAATAGAAGCAGAAGGCAGACTAAGCCTTCCGGTATTGGGGTGCGCTGTCACAGTAGCTTAGGAGCTTGTTATACACGTTAAAAAGATGACGGAGACGACTGGCGGCGGCGGCGTGTCTCTGACGACAACGACGACCCTTTTACATCTCAAATTGCAATTTCCGTCCGCCTCGCCGGTGACTGTGATATAGAAGTTTCTATGTATGTATACCAATCGTGTGCTCTAAACTCTTGCAGTGAAATTTTCTAGGAGAATTGAGTTCAAAAAATGGAGAAAATTTATTAATTCAAATTATTTTTTTTTTCCTGACCGACCGAGATAAGAATGGATGTAAAATCTGAAATCAAAAATTTAAACTAGGCATGCGTTCCAGAGTAAAATAGGTGGAACTTGAATGTGTCCATAGCAAACCGTATTAACGTATTAAATACGAGGAGGGCTGGTCAAAAAACAAAATATGTCAATTTTAATATTACATGAATCTGTAGCTGGATTTGATAAAGTACCAAACATCATCGATAGAATTGACCAATCGACTTTTAGTACGTTAATAGGGTTGGCAAGTTATGAAGCCTTAGGGTTTAAAAATAATTAAATGGAAAATTATTTTCACTACACTTACCTGCGATGGACGGGATTATACATCCCTTAAGAGCTTTGGTCAACACTATTGGGATGGGCTCAAAGTTTGTCGAAAATGCTACATAATTGTATAACTCGATTATTTATAGGCGGAGATATCTAAGTTTTAAATTAATAATAAATTTTAAAAAAAATATGTACATATGTATGTGACAAAATGTTATTAGCATTTTGTGGATCTCATTATTAATAAAACAAAATTATTTAATTTACTCCAGGATATGTTTGATAAATTAAGCAACTTTTAATAATTTATAAATTGGAAATCATATGAATACAAAAAAATAGAACATTTGGCAATTAATACATTTTAGCTTTAATTTGCAGTTTTTTTTTGTATATACTTCTTCTGCTTTAATGTTTTGGAAAATAATTGCTATTAAAGAACTGAAATTTTGATTTATGATTGATTTGTATAAAACTGTTTGCTGTCTTAACTCATATAATTTTTCTGAACACACAATTCGCCCTCAACTTACTGAAAATTTCCTTGTGTAAGCTATAAATTCTGATAATCTTCAAAAAAATACCTTTTTGAAATCATCTTCGGTCCATCATAACTGCATAACTATGTTGAGATGCTAAGTAAAGAGGTTCAATTTGCCCGACATATTTTTCCTTTAACAATATTGTGTAGAGTATACCCCAAAAAGATCTTCAACTCAAGCTGATTTATTCCCTATAAAATAATAGTTCACTCAGGCGTATACGTACTTTTTTGTATACATATTATTTGTTGAATTAAAAAATATTAATTTTGATGTTTAAACAAATACTTTCTAAAAAATTCTACTTTTCCTTAACAAAGCCTTAGATCTCTACTTAATAAAAACACTCAACAATGTCTCAAACAATTTACACGCCGTGCGTCGTCGTCTATTAACCTGCCATTAAAATGCTAAAACCTACACAGTCAATTTAATATAAATATTCCAACGTAATAAGCTGTCACCCGCTGAATCGCTGAATCGCTAAATCTATTCGATTTCAATTAACTTCCTAGTCTTTTATTTCGTTCATCGTTTCTCTTCATATCCACAAACTCTACACCCACCACCCGTCAACATAGGGCACAAAAGAAGAAAAAAAATAAAAGATACAAAATGTCAGATATACTCGCATTTTAATAAAGAGGTTCGCATATTTTATTCTATAAAATCCGTGCATACTGCTTCTGCTTCGTGTGCGGTTGTGCTGTGCATGTACATGTACATATAAGAGAACTCCATTAGCAACATCAAATATGAATTTATTCACACACAGCAAAGAAGGACCAAGGAGTAACAAATAACAAAAAAAAAAAAAAACAGGACTCGGTATCGTTGTCAGCGGTGCATCGCACTTTTCTTTGTTAACTAGACAGGCGTGCGACACAGCAGCAGCAACAGACATGCTCGTACGCTGCTCACTGCTCTTTTAATACCACCGTGCGGCGTGCTGCAGTACGCTCTGGCTCTGGGTCTAGCGCTCTGCGCCAAGATGTCTTATTAAATCCATTATATCAAAACAGTATTGTAGCCATTTTCTGCCAATTTCAAAACGATAATCCAAATGGAAATCTCCAACAACATAGCCCAAGTATCATAAAGAATAGATAAACTGACTGAGATACATATACTTTACTGCATCACATCAACATTCAAGTCAAATTGTGTAACATAGTAACTTCTACTCGTTCGTTGTGTTGCGTTGCGTTGCGTTGCTCTGAGTGAGTGAGCTTTGTATTAGGATACTGATGTAGATTGTAGATGTAGATCTCTGCCATTTTGAGGCGCTGGAGTGTAAAATTTATTTTTTCCCTCCCATTTACATAATTTGCGATGAAAATTTCATTTGAAATTTACTAGTGATCCTTCATAACCTCATTATTCGTATAGTTACGCTAACAGTAACTTCACTTTTGGTCCTTTTAGATTTAATACGTATGTACATATGTAGTGTGAAACATCCGAAATGTGTACACTTTTTCGCAGTGCATTGCTTCTTCGGGTGTATCAGTAGAATTGGACAGTGGGAACGCCAATATCGAATATTTTAAATAAACTTAAAACAAATAAAATTATATTATTTACACTCTGAGTAAAATTGAATTGTCATGTATTGAATAAATAAAGTCACCCTTAAATTTTTGTAAAAAACGGAACAAATTTAAAAGCATCCGATTCATGAATTAAGATTTTTCTATGACTTTGAACATTGCTGAATATGTAACCTGTAGAGAGCTTCCAATATTTTGGAAGTATCTTATCTACTGATGAAGGAGGAACCGAACTAGACTAGAGAGGGAAAGCAAAGCCTGCGTTCAGGATGCTGTCCTCTGTTTGGAAGAACAAAGTCGTAGTCGAGGAATTATATAGGCGAACAGGTCCGGAACCCATCGATACCATTATACGAAGGCTCAAGTTTCAGTGGATTGGACATACACTTCGTAAAAGGTAACTACTGAATTGCTGGTTCACACACACAAGAAGGAAGAAGAGTTAATAGACCGAGAAGCACGCGGAGGAGAATAGTCGAGGATGAATTCTGCGAGATTGCGGAAGAGATGGAACTAACTTAAATATATCGCCGGTAAATTGCACACGATGCATGGCGCGTAGAAATAGTTGAGGCCCTATTTCCCGCTGTCACGTCTTACACGGAGGTAGGTTGTCCGAAGAATTTGAAGTCCAAAGCGGGGTCAGACAGGGCTGCATACTGTCACCAATCCTGTTTTTATTGGTGATAAGTGATGTACTGCGGATGGCTTTGACAGGAAGTGGAGGAATAAGATGGACTCAACTTACCTTAAACATCTTGACTACGCTGACGATGTTTGCTTGCTTTCACATAAGATCATGGATCTCCATCAAATGGCAACAAGGGTGGAGAGAGAAGCAGCAATCGTGGGGCTGAAAATCAATACGGGAAAAACAAAGATGTTCAGTCTCGGGAGCTCGCAATCATTCGCTCTGATGAACATTGGTCAACAAGCAGTAGAGAAAGTAGATAGCTTCCAATACCTTGGAAGTATCGTCTCTCCTGAAGGAGGAACCGAATTAGACATCGCCAGCCGCATCGGAAAAGCAAAGGCTGCGTTCGGGATGTTGTCCAATGTTTGGAGGAACAAATTTCTCAGCTTGAACACAAAGCTACAACTGTTCAACTCTAACGTCGAATCAGTTCTGCTATATGGCTGCAGCACCTGGAAAATAACAACCACAATAACCAGGAAACTGCAAACCTTCGTTAATAGGTGTCTTCGAAACATCTTAAGGGTTTTCTGGCCTAATCGTATCTCCAACGAGGATCTACATAGACGAACAGGTCAGGAACCCATATAGACACCATTATACGAAGGCGCAAGTGGCAGTGGATTGGACACACGCTTCGAAAAGGTAATGACTGCATTGCTGTCCAGGCAATACAGTGGAATCCACTTACACAAGAAGGAAGAAGAGACCGAGAAGCACGAGGAGGAATCTGCGAGATTGGGAAAGAGCTGGAGGGAGCTCAAAAACATCGCTGGAAACCGTACACGATGGCGCGTAGGTGTAGTTGAGGCCCTATGTCCCGCTAGGGAATACCAACGGACTTCGTAGGTCTGAGAGTAGTATTTCCCGCTAGGGAATATCAACGGACTTTGTTGGTCCCTGAAAAAACTTCACCAATAGACCAACCTTTGTACAAAATGTCAAGGTTCTACCATATAGATCACGGTTTTTAATGACTTTTGAAGTGCTATATCTCAGAAACCACTCGGTATAGATTTCTTTAACAAAAACTTTGTTTAACAAGTTTATCAGTAAGTAATTCTTTTTTATTATGACTAAGGTTACTCAGAGATTGATCGAAAGTCTAATTTAAACCAATCCCTCTTGCCCCACTGTTCAGTTCAGTAAGGATGTCGAGGTCGACGTCAGCATCTGCTTTAGCACCGTCAACGTTCCTGAAAAACTGCACATTGATGCAAATAATACGCCAAGCTCATAAAGTAAGCTCAATAGATGGATGGTTTAATAGAAGAACATCCATAGTGCAGGGTGTGTGTGTGTGCCTAAAGGTATAGCCATTCAGTTCTCTCGGAGCCTGTTCGTTACGCAACAAGATATGAAATTATTTTCTGTAAATAACTGTATCTGCGTGGTTTACCGCTACTATGATATTCTATATAACATACATGTGCATATGCAAGTAAGTATTTATAATGTTTCGTGTTTCTGATGATGGTTCCGTTACTTGAAATAGTTTGGTCTATAATTTCATGTTATAAATTCTGCTTCCATTTTTAGAAGCTATTTAAGAGATATGCCATACTCAACTCATATATTCATACAGCAAAAACAGCAGCCATATACCGACCGACTACTGCCATATCATCAACCACTTCCATACTTGACTGTGATTGAATTGTATCATTACATTATTCTTGGTTAGAGAGAGAGAGAGAGAGCGAAGATTATAACGATGGATGTATTGGTATACATCAAAACAAGGATGAGTTATGAATTAAGGCTCAACTTAATGTTAGGTGATTTATAAAAAAAAGCAATTGGGTGGTTAGCCTTAGCCTTATACGTATGTATACATGCATACTCCTATTCCTGGTCATATATAGACAAGGTGGATAGGGCATGGACGAGTAGGAGTATGTTTATTTGAATTTTGTATGTTTGATTCGAGTTCAAGGGATATGGAAGACTATTGGATGCTTAATAGGGAGCAAGAATAACTAATTATTATTTCCAGGAGTTACCTAATAGCATAATGATAATTTGTTACGAATGATGAGAAATGTTGAATTGTTGATGGAAGTTTTGTTTTTTACTCTATTCAGGAACATAGATCTGTCGATACTCTTATAAAGGAATTTTGGTTTGAATAATTAGTCAAATAGGTCATTTAATGAATTAATTTCTGTGTTGAAGCTGATTTTCATCATAATGTCTTTTTTCAACTTTAATTTGTGAAAATTCTTGTAACATAATTGTTGGTATGATCACAGTAAAATAACTGTCTGCTTTTGAAACTATGAAGAAATTGAAGTTGAAAATTTGATGTACTTACAGTTACTAAAAGACCAGAATTTTTTAAATTTCGTAAGAGAAAGAAAAACTTGCTCATTTGATGCAGTATCACAATAAATCAAATCTTATAGTTTTTGAAAAAGAGTATCTAAATAAAATATTTAATTTCACTTTCATGTGATTATATTTTTAATTTAACTCAAAGCAATACATTTTGATTGATGGCGATATTTCAACAGAATCATATCTTTTTTTAGACATTAAACTACTTTAATAGTTAATCTGATTGAAAATAATTAATTCTATAAAAATTTAAAAAAAATAACATTGCATTTTTTGATTTCAAAATGAAAAACTTATTCTTATTAAAAAAAAAGAAGAAAAATATCTTATTTAACTACTTTGTCTCTCTCTCTTTCTGCATTTTCTATCCTTGAATTTGAAATATTTTAGTTGTTTTTAAGAAAAATTCCAAAAATTTACGTTTAGGTTATTTTGAAATTCAATTTCGCACAAAAAACTTGAGTTTCTTATGTTAAATTAAGCGCTTGAAAGTAACAATGCATCCAAACTGAAGCATTTAAGTTGAAAATGAATACATACATTTAATATATATGTATGTATGTATGTACTCGTATATACGTTAGTAGTAAAACATTCTCATGTTTTAAATTAAATTAAATTTAATTATTATAAAAAGAATCTCTTCCTTTTGAAATTAGCAAAATATTCTTTTCACTTAATCTCTCATATCAAAAGAACTGGACGAACTGGAGAATGTCCATCCACAATCTATATACGTATTACATGAGAACAATTGGGCGGCCTGCGACTGCATTCAAAGTAAACATTTCAATTAATTTAAATTGAAATTTATGGCTCCAGCAAATTTAAGGAAAATCAGTAAATTATAGCAAAGAATTCATTGCAAAACACAATAACCAAATTAAATTTACAAAAAAGCCCGCATGCTGACGAGAATAAAGGGTTTTGAGTTTACAGATTCATGTTGTTTTTACATAAATATACATATACCTATGTCACATAAAGTTGAAAGGCATAAATGCATTTAACTGACACTTTTATGTTCAGTTATGAGAATAAAACTTTTATGGCAAAAAAAATCATAAAACGACAAAATGTATTTACTGAAGTATGTAGGTTTAATCATGCCTTCTAATGGTGACTTAAAGAATTAAATTTTGTGGTAAATTTAATGCAGTGACAATATTGCATTTTGGAGTTCGTTAAAACAGCAAAAGAAATGACTATATACTTATCTAATATCAAAATTCGTTGAATTTATGAAATTATCATAAAAAAAAACAATAATTTTATCAAACATTCGGTAGCATTTTATGGCTTCAGTTTTTATGAAAACAAAAAGCAAAAAGTGTAGTTTGAAAAATATTCTCTTTTTTCTGATTATCACTAAACATAAATATTTTGCTTAGAAGAAATTTAAATAAATTCTACAAAAACGGAAACATAAACCTTTTATGTATTTTTATTTATTCAATAAGTAATAAATATTTTTTCATGAATATTTAATACTACCTACAAAATTTAATTCCTAATAAAATGGTTAACACATTAAAATGCCACAAAAATAGTTCTTAAAAGTTATTTTAAAATTTGTTCATTTTATTTGAATCTGGAAGCCTCATATTAATTAATTAATAGATATGAATGCAAAGTAACTTTCTCATTTTTAATACATTCAAAAAGAGTTGGATTACTTTTCAAATATCAATTTATAGTTATTTTGGTAAAATATTTATGCACGTTTAATTTGAAAAACATATTATGTACATTTAATATTTAGACTATTTAGTTTCAAATTAATGCAGGAGAAAACAATGAAAATATCATAATCTCAGTTTTAAGCCATCGGTAAAAAAATTAAGACCCTAAAACAGAAAGAAATTCGGTGATCATACTCTTATTTATTAATTATTACTAGAAGACCCGGCGAACTTTGTCCCAGCCTAATTGAGATCTAATAGAACGCCAAGCTGTCATCAATCGATCGAAATTTTTATTACTCTCGGAACTTACAAAAAAAGTTGATCTGTATTAAAATTATTTCAATTCTATTGAGTTGAATCTTCGTCTTTTTTTGGCATTTTTAGACCACAAAATTTCAGACACTGACAAACTAATGATAAAGGATTTTAATAACTGTATAATGCTGAAAAAAGTGACAGGCAACTTAATATATATGTAAGTTTGACAACCAACTGACAGTCAAAAATATTTTTGACTTTTTAGCACTTTCTCCATTTTTTATCACTTTCTTAACCATCCCTGGACTACGACAAACATTTCAAAATCAAAATCAGCCAAATTGACTAAAAGCCGTTCTCGAGTCTTAGCGAGACAAACGAACTGAAATTGATTTTTATATATAGAAAATTATTGTACCGTTTTGAAGTAAACTATATATATTTTGTAAATCTCAACTATAGTACAAATTTTTAAAAATATATTTTTTTTAATTGAAAAAAAAAAAAACATTATCTAGTTGTACATATATAAACCTTCCTCTTAAATCACTCTATCTAATGAAAAAAAAAACCGCATCAAAATCCGCTGTGTAGTTTTGAAGATCTATAGCATACATAGTGACAGACAGACAGCGGGAGGCGACTTTGTTTAAACTATGCAGTAATTATATAATTTAATTATTAGATCTTGGAAGTTATTTAGCATTCAACAGGGTTTGAATCTTCATAATTTAAATAACGACTTTTAAGGAAAGTGATATGTAACTGATTCCCGAAAATTTTGTAGTTGTCATTTCAGAACTCCAAACAATACATAGATAATATTATTTTCGCATTTAATTTGTGTATATTAATCATAATAAATTAACAAGTATCTAGTCCCATATAGATACTATATAAAAATTCCCTGATTTGAAATCGTATATATACCAAGTAAACCTTTAAATGTCAATCCATTTTGCTATTCCATTTTTTATTTTTTTTTTAACTCCAACACAAATACATGACATTTTTAATAAAATGCCCTTAAGTCGTTGAATTATAGATACAATCAATTTATTTGACTTCCCAAATACAATAAACCCATTTTGCCAATTATTTTAAATTAAATCGACGATAACATTATTCAATAAATTGTGTAAATTTATAAAACGATTATTAAATGAGGGTCGTTTTATTTTTTTTTTTTTTTTTCATTTTCATTTTCATTTTTCTCTTTTGTTTCATTCAATCCATTTTTGAATATTATACTCGTATCTCTTTGTAGCTATTTATAAAATATCCTTTTACAAATCGTTTGCACTCGATTCTTGACAAAAAAAAAAAAAAAATGAAAAATCAGAAATAAAATAAATCAAACCATTTTGCTTCATTAGCATTTGTATCTGTGCGGTTAAACCTGTCATTCATCTGTTTCGACAACCGCTTCGGGCATTTTTGTAATACAGCACGGCATGGCACTTAAACCAATCGCCAAGTAGGCCCAGGCAGGCTTCGTAAGAAAGATAAATTTACGAAAAGAGGTTTTTAATTCACAATAAACAAAAATAAAGAAAAAAGGCGAACAACAACAAAAAACATAAACAACCAAATGGAACACCCTCTGATGAGATCAAAGATATGAAACAGAAGTGTGACAGAAGGTCTAGCCTCACTGATTTTGAAGTGATGACGATGCGATGGGCCCTTTCGCTCTGCATTGATGAGGATGAAAATGTCGATGACGATTACGACAGGGACAGGGACAGCGACAACATCGACATTGGACCCCATGTGGCCAAAAAAAACATCCGGACCTGTTATAAGAATCTTTCATTCTGATCTCTTTAGCGCCAGCCGGCGGCGGCGGACGCAGTGCTTCTTGTTGGCCTCAGTGATTCAATGAGTGCTGCAGGGGCACCACCCTAGATTTATATTCAATTGATTTGGATAATTGCTCCATCGAGCTGCTTGAAGGCATCGCATCGGTAACATGGCTATCTACGTGACATGCTTATTGGAGATTATTTTTTCTAAATCTATAAATCTACTATTGTCATGTGCTTTAGGGTATTTAATCTGCAATGGTTGATGAAAGTTTGGTTAAACAATTTTTAATTTTTTTAATGATTGATTTACATATTTATACTTAAAGATTTTAAATGAAAATTAAATGTAAGTACTAACGGCTTGCCCCGGTATCGCACAGCATAGAAAAATAAATAATAGAAAAGCACATCATGTTAATTGTATGTAGTTTTTGAATTTAAACAAAATTCTGTTTATTTTTAATAATGCTATATATGCCATATTTCATCCAAATCCGTTCAGCTGTTCTGGTGTTATTTAGTATCAAACATCCATCTATCCAGCAATCAAATTTTCTAATTTAAATTGTTTGAAAAAACAACGGGGAATTTGTTAGAGACCAAAAGAAGTTATTTATATGTTAAAAATCACAAGTTTGACATCTGAAGTGACAGCATTTTTAATAATCAGCTAATAAAACCTGAAAATTTTATAAAATATACATTTTTGGTTCGGTTCAAAATACTTAAATTTTTAAAACATAATTATATTCATCTCGACCTGGTACCTTTTTTCTTTTTAATGCAAATTCATTTCACTCTTCCAATCCAAAAAAAAAAAAAATCGCATTCATCTCAAAACATTGGCAACCCTTTACGAAAATGCCCTCCATCCATATATGTATGTATGTGTGTCTTCATTTTGATTAAGGGTGTGCTACATATTTTAACGACAAACAATTAATTTTCATAATAAATTTACATATCGCCCCAAGTTAAAATTGTGTGTTTATGTTCTTTCCAGGCTTATACCAACATAACATTTTTGAGTGAAAAAAGGTGGTGCACGGTATAGTCAGAGTGATACTGACTCATTGTATACTTTGCCGTTTGGAATATCGCATGCTACGTAAAATTATTTCATCTATTGAGGAATAAAAAAGGATTATAACAACATTCAACTTTACATTCACATTTACATTCACGACACGCAAAAAAAAAAGCACGCATATACATACCTTCGTACATAACGGTAACCGTAACATAGTCGGTCGTATTCATTTTGCTTTCGACGACTACGACGCGACAACTCGACGCGGAGGAGGACAGAGATTAAGCTTATATCGTGTGCTTTTGTGTGTGTCGCCGCACCGGTTCAATCGGCGGCGGGGAATGACAAGAGTGTAGGTGGGTGTCGGTGTATTAGCTAGCAAATGAAAGGAAAATTGTTTGATAGAAATCTGAAAATGTGCGCTCTACGAAGTTGTTCCGGATCCGGAATGGATTTCAAAAACAATGACAAATATTTGATTGGCATCGTTCTTTGGTTTATGGCGCTGGTGCAGGTGGTTCAGTCGCTTGATATTGGTAAGTTGGATTACGAATTTTGTTTTTTTCAATTTTTACTCCATAAATATACCAACTGTTGTATTATGTAACTGTATATTCTATATCTATACTATAGGTAGGAAACTTATACCTAATAGCTACATACGTATGTATACATATGTATACATACCTACCTGGAAGGAAACAAGTTTATTTAGTTCACAGATTAGTAGTGGAGATTAGATCTACCATCATATACTCGTTCCTAAGGTTCTTAAATGATATCCTTTCATGAATGGCCATTAAATAGTTACACATTTATTATTCTAGTGGTAAGGTTTTCTGTATATCTATGTACCAACATACATACATATGTATATAAGTTTATAAGTTTACGTTAGCTACAAATTGTATATGTGTGTACAGTGTACACATCTACGCACATTTAAGTCCGTTCAAACCACACACACTTACAACATATTGATTTGAGTGGCACTTAAAGTAGATTAATGTGAAGCAATTCCATTAAGGCCATGATAATCCAACTGGAAGCAGTTAAAAGAATCTTTATTTCTCTATCAAGAGGGATTGGTTTGGTTAATATTTTGTTCTTCAGATAAAATTGATTAATTAAAGAACTGACCTAAGACGTGCTTCGATCAGATGTTTTTATCATATACATTTATGTGCTAACATATATACATACACCACACTCGTTAACCGTCAAGATGTTTATGTACATTATTTTCTAGTGGTCGAAGCTAGGAAGGAACTAATATGGCTTGAAGCTCTTAATCAAATAGGGCCTGGTGGCTAGGCAAAGGGTCCTAATAACCTACATACACATGTATAGTGGTATATAGTTTTATTCTTCGTCGTTAGCATAACAGTTCATGCAAAGGTATAAAGTGTATTTCCACTTCTATGTGATAAACATATTATATTAAAAAGTGGTTTTCCCTCCTAAAATATTAAAAACAAATTTTTTTATGTTTATGTTTCGATTACTTTATACGATAAGGTACTTTCCAAGGGATAATTTTAAGTTTGGAGGAAAAAAATGCAAATTTAAGCAATATTACATCAAAAGGTGAAATTGGATTGGTATATAAATAAGTACATACTAAATTGTATTTATGTGTTATAAAGGTTTGGATAAAGAACTAAAAATAATTAAAATTATCACTTTTAAACTTATTTGTATGTTAAACTGTATCTTTTCTTAAAGTTTTACGTGAGTTTATATCAAACTAGAGAAAGCGGTGAACTTTGACCCGACCACATTGTTCTCTAACATTACGCCTGTCACCAATCGATCAAAATGTTTATTGCTCTCGGAACTTACTATCTGTACTAAAATTTGTGTTGAAGTTTGTTCCTTCCTTGGCACTTTAATAGACCAGTAAATAGCAGACACTGACAAGCTGATGATAAAATATTTCAATAACTGTATAATGGTGACAGAATGACAGGCAACTTTGTAACTTTACGTTAACGTTGAACCAGAAGACTGAAATATAAAAATCTGACAACCAACTGACAGTCAAAAATATTTTTTTTTTTGCAGAATGAAGTTTTTTTTATTTTTCACTGTCTTCTTCGCAATTTTTCCACAAATCATTTTTTAAACCTTGTTTGGAGTACGACAAACATTTCAAAACCTAAATCATCTAAATCGGCCCAGCCGTTCTGGAGTTTTAGCGAGACAAACGAACAGAAATAGGTTTTTTATATAAAGGAGCTAATTGTACTGCTTGAAGTATACTATATACATATATGTATATGTATATATTGCAAATCTCAACTATCGTACAAATTAAAAAAAAAAAATACAATTCTTTTATTTTGAAAAACATTATCTAGTTATACCTTTAAACCTTCCTCTTAAATCACTCTATCCATTAAAAAAAACCGCATCAAAATCCGTTGTGTAGTTTTAAAGATCTAATCATACATAGGGACAGACAGACAACGGGAAATGACTTTGTTTTATTTTAGTGGTGATTTTACTTTGAACGAACTTCGTTTTTAATTGTGATAGAATATGTAGATTCGATTTATTTGTTGTAATAATTTGAATAAAAGTTTTAAAAAATCCTTTGACATATCAAAAATTATGTAGAGCTCCAAAAACAAAAAAATCTTACAACAGAAAAGACTAAATTTACTACATTTCATAAAGCCAACATCAGGATATACTTTCATTTCAGATTTAAATTTGAAGTGTAAAGTTTGGTTAAAAATGTTCTTTTGTTAGTGGTATATTTAAACTTGTAATTTATTGTATAATGAAATTGACAGACATCTGACAGTATTCTGGTTGTAAATTTTTTATTATTATTATTTTGAGTGAAAATGAAATAAAATTATGAAATTAGATTCTTTCAACTTTTTACGTCTGTCAAAAACATGCCAAATAAATTTAATATTGCTGTGATACAATGTTGATAAAGAATCATTTATAACTATGAAAACATTGTTCATAGAAGTTACGATCTACAAAGAAAATAAATCTTGAAATGCTATAAAAATGAATAGTGTTTCAAATTTTACTTCCAGATCTACTGAACTATGGTCCTTCCCCTTTAAAAGTGCGTAGGTATAGATTAATTTCATTCTTCAAGAAACATAAAAACAAAAAGTTGAACGTCACATTTGATTGATTTTCGTTCGTTTGCTTAAAGATCAAAAAGTTATTTTATTTTTTTTAAGTACCGAAACAGAATTAAGATCTAATTAGGTTTTTATAGAACTTCCAAAGTGTGCAGACAGTAACATGTCTGTGTGTATGAAATGAACGTATTGAAGGTCTATAATTTCCTAACAAAAACACTTACCAAGACGTCTAGAGCGACTTGTGATCCACGGGATAAATGGGATTGTTTTATGAGCCGAACATAAAAATTGTGTTTATTAGTGAAACTCAATTAAATGATTTTAATTACTTCTTTTAGTAATACTTTAGCAAGTTTCTTTGAAAATACATACATAAGTATGCGTATCATTTTACTACAATTTAATTTATCAAATTTGTAAAATTGATTTGATTGATATTCTGTTTCATCAATTTAATTTGCTGCAATTTTAAGTTTTATTTTAATTATAAAATTATAATTTACATAGATCTGTCATTGAAGTTTGTATTCATGAATTCAAGAAACAGAAGAATTAGTTTCAGGAGACTGTTCAATTCTACACGAAAAGTCCAGAAAAAAAAAAAATATCACCAAATTGAAATGTAATCAATTCTACAAGTCAATCAACCCACAGTGGTGGCTTTATAAAAATAAATAGCCGACAATATTTATTGCGCAGATGTTTCATAAAACCCATTCAAGTAATTGTGCATAAATTGGCTTCATAATGCTTTTTGAACAGAAAAAAAAAAAAAAAAAATCACACCACCACCCGATTTAACTAAACATCCATACAATTACCTTCACCACCGTAAACTCAACCAAACCGTATCCTCTTTCATCCCAACACCTCTCGAACAACAACGCAGCACAAGGAAGACCCAGAAAATCAGAAAAATACATCCATCAAAGTGTATATCCTTAGATAACAACAACCGAAACCTGATTGGAAGAAAAACTAAGAATACCATCAATCAAAATATCATCTGTGACCAAATTGATCCATCACCACTTACGTCAGCCCGCAGATGAAGGTAATTCATCTATCTTCCTATCTATCCAGCAGATCAGTAGCTGTGCGAATAATTCATCTCCTGATTATGCAGGAGGAAAATACAACATACTCGTATACCTAACACATCCCACCGACACACCTGCTGCTTCTCGCTTCATTCACTTTGGGTTCCCGATCCCGATTCTGGAATCCCAATATACATACACATACATAGCATAGGTATAAGGTACATATATCTCTATACACAACAAGGTTATGGCACCAAATTAAAACCTACCAACTACTTTGTTTCCTAATTGGAGTTCCCCTAAATACTAAGAGGAAGCGCCGCCGACGACGACGGACGCGACGGATGAAGCAGCGCAGTGGCGGCAACATTATGCTTCGGTCTCTTTTGGATGTATTCTTTTTACGATATCGACTTGTCTTGGCGGGTGATGCTTCATCATCATTTTGATGGAACCAGGGGACACATATACGTATATGTATAATTTGGCTTTGGGAGGCGACCAACAGCAGTTTGTTGAATGGGACGGACGGACGACGACGACGACGGTCCGGTCAGCCCTTATTAATTTCGGGTTTTCATAATTTGACGGAAGTCTTGAGTGACAGATAGGAAGTACGAGTATCTAATTTGGGTTTATTGTTTGGGAACCAGATGACGCTACTCCGTTATGGGAATGATTTTGTCAGAATTAAGTCCGACCCAGGGAACTTTAATTTTTGTAATCCAATTGATTAAAAATATAGCATCAGGAAGGTTGTTCTGTTGTTTTATATCGAATTGTGTTCTGAGAAATTATAAGAAATATTTTAATTGACAAAAAAACGTATTGATATTTTTTTTTTTTAATTTAAAAATTAGTTTGAATTTTCTTTGTTTAAAATTTGTTAAGAGATGAATACAAAAATCTTAGGAAAAAATAGGAATTCAAAAAAAAAAACTCTTAAACACGTTTTTTATTATTTATTCTTAACTTTAATTATAATCATTTGTTACGTTTTTTAATAGGCTTAAAAAAAGTTTAAATATTTAAGATTGGATATTATTCGAAAATAATAAAAACAAATGTTGACAACTGTACACAAAAAGTACACAAGTTTTTTTTTAATTATAATTGTCTTCTTTTGGCAGACAAAATGTATAAAATTCAATTAAATAATAAATTTAATAAAATTTTAAATTGTTTAAAAATAGTCCTACATATCAATACAAAAAAAGGACTTTTCTTATAAAAACATGTACAAAGTGGCACCCTAGAAGTATAGCATAACTCCATAATTTTCATAATTTTATCGTACAACGGGGCGTATGCTTACTCATTTTTTTTAAATTAAATTATTTCTGCCGTAGTGCAAGTGACGAACAAATTATCGATATTTGCTGAAACAAGACAAAAATAGAATTCACCAAACCTATTCAAAGAACTTCTAATCAGCTCATCTTCTAAATGAATAGTTTCTTTGGATTTCCCTTATCTAAGTTAACTATAACTATAAAACCTTGCAATTAGTTAATATATCTTTCTCGAGAAATCCTTGACACGATGATGTTCTCAGTACCATCAACTTATGTTACATTCTTTGAAAATTATTTCTAACATCCTGATAAGTGGGAAAACATCCCACAGTATAAAACTGGAGTTCCCCGAATAAATGTTCCCCCTCATCCCTATCCTACATATTACGTAGGTATATTAGGTATATTACCTTACTTCCTTCAATCTTCAACTGAAGACTTCATGTTTAAAATAAACGAGCTCTATAAATATAAAAAAAATAACCTACCTCGAGTTCAAAAAGTGTATAAAATATCATCGCTATTCAAATTTCTTTTGATATTCAACCGTGTGTCGACAAGTTGGCAATCTAATAAAATCATTTCGTTGACACAAAACCAATTACTATATTTTCAACATAAGTAATTGAAGCCCTTGGGGAGGTGTACGCGACAGACTCATGTATACAGTGAAGCACACTATGTTAATATATACCTACCCAGAGATCAGCAGCTCCTTGTTCGGAATATCCCATGTATACCTTTGTTTCTCGGAAATGTATAGAAATAATAATATGTAGTACGTTACGTAGTCGAAGGAATATAAAAATATCAAGTGTCAAACACCTTTCTCGACTTGCAACGTCTAAAAGTCCAATATGCATCATATCGCTCTTTGCAAGTGACAGGTCCCGTTGCTGGTCCCCAGACCCATTTGACGAGAACTGACAACTTGAAGGCGCTTTTATTTTTATTGAAATCCGATATTGAATGGTAGTGCACCAGTCACTAGTCACTAGTCACCATCACCATTCACCAGACACCACTCCACCTCTCTTCTTGTATTGGAATTGAAACTAAAAGATATACAAGTAATAATAAAAAAAAAAAAAAAATCATCAGATACACTTATTGCAAGGGGAATACTTCGAGTCACAGTCCTTGGAAAGCTCTATACATATATAATGTATTATGCCAGTTGGTTCGATGATGTGGTGGTACTTATGCTGATGACTTTGTCTGGGAATAGACTTCATCATGATGATGGCAGAGCACGACTCATTTGCAATAATTAAACGACTTGTCACTTGAAGATCAGGAGATCAACAAAAATGATTCCGAATGAGATGACACTCTATTGACAAGAACCACATTTTCTTGGATTGAATTTCAAATTATGCTCTGCGTGGTTGTTTTTATATTTAATAGGGAGGGGGAATAGGCCAGCTGGTAGGCAATTTTTAAGAGAGATTGTTTTTCAATGATTATTATTATTTTTGTTTATGCATACATATGTACATACATTCATACAAAATATAGGGATAATTTTATTTGTTTAATATCATGAGAATTTAGGTATTGGGTTTTAAATTATTAAATATAATATAAAATATCTTATGTATCTAAAGGTTGTTTTTTTAGACGTGTGGTTTTCAAAAAGAAATAATACGCAATTTATTAAATTTTTTGGCCAAGAATTAAGCTTTATTATAAAGATAAGGGATTGCCATTATGTTTTTGAAATGATTTTGGGCAAGTGGCAGCGGCGGCTTGCTTGAATAAATTCCAGCCGAGAGGCCAAATTTTCAACCACTTTTTGCAGCAATTGAGGCCGTATGTCAGAAACAACGCGCCAAATATTCTTTTTCAAGGCTTCAATCGGATCGGGCTGATCTGCGTAGACAAACGACTTCACGTTACCCCACTAACAATAATCCAGCTGTGTTTCGCACGATCTTGAAGGCCACGTCACAGGCCCACGACACCCGAGAAAGTGATCCAGGAAACCAACTGATTTTTTTCGTTAACCAAAGGTCGGCTAGATCAAGATCCTCCAATTCAGACACAAAATGTCATTAATCATGCGTAATATAGCGTTCCCCATTGACTGTAACATTATGGCCGGATTCATTTTTGAAGAAATACGGACAAATGATTTCCTCTGTCCAAAGACCACACGAAACACTCACCCTTATTACGGTTGTCAAAGATCAATACGATATTTGATATTTATCAATAAAATTAATGAATCGGTATTATCGTTGTCAAAAATTAAAATTTTTGATAAACTGTAAACGCTCTTCAGAAATTAGATCTATTGTGAATGATTTAAATTGACAGTCTTGGTATTATGGTTGTAAAAATGTTTGTTGATTATCAAATTTTCAGTCAATCACAAATTCCTTGTTGATAAAATATTTTACGGATCGCGAAAGCCAAAAGCATGTCTACTATAGAACTATTTTTCGGTGAAAATGAAATTGAAGACGAAAATACTTTGGAGCAAGCAAAGATTCCAAGAAAATTACGCGATTTGGCTGAACATATGTATGTAGATAAAAGATCTTTTTTAATTACATTACAAAAACTAATTTGGCTCGCTTCTAGATTCATTCAAAACTTAAGACTTTCGAAAGAAGCCTTCCTTAATGTATTTTTAGATATCAACGACAAGCTAAAGCCAACGAAAAGGCAACAATCCATCCCAAACATAATAAAATTTGCAGCTGTCTTAAGTAAATAGGCACTATTCACAATAGATTTTTGATCTTTGTTTACAATGGATCAAAAAATGATCAACTCGGGTTCATATGTACCGATGTATCAATTGATTGACAAAATATATCAATTGTCAATTAATTGATCTTCGACAACCGTAATAAGGCTGATTGACTTTTTAAGGATATAGCGGCGAGGCATCTCAACAATGGCTTGTGGATTATGATCACTCCAGATACAACAACTTTTCTTAATATCGTGCCCATTCAACCAAAAATAAAGCACCATCGCTGAACAAAATTTTCTTGTGGAAATCGGGATCGGTGGCCATTCTCATTTCACTGAAAAATTAAAGGCAAAAAGTGAATTTAATTTTTGTTTAATTTAAAAAAAAACTGTTTTTCAACAATTCAATTAATTTTTATAATTATTTTTCAAAGATTGATTTCAATCGCTGTAGAGATAACTTCAAAAGTGAACTAATAAATTTTGTTTAAGAAGAATCCGGAAAGTACCCTTATTAACGTTGATTTAATATTCAATTCTTTCGGGAATTTGTTATGCAGTAGATGTTTTTAAAACTTTTTAAAAATAACCAACTAAGTAAAAATTGAAAGTTGAATATTGAATGCATTTTAAATTTAATGTTGATGTTGAATTCTCCCAAAAATAACAGCAAAGCAATTGTTCACTTGGGCGTATGCGGCTTTTTTTTTTTTGCTTAAAGATTGAGATAAAATTAAATTAAGTTTCTAAAGTGATATTAAATACTACCAAATGATTTAAAAATGCCATTTATTACTCTGTTTATTAAAGTAATGAAGTTAACCAACCAAACTTTCTATACGAAGCCTTGTTATGAGTTTTTATTTTTGTAAAATAAATTAATTTTTCCATATCTTAAAAACAGAAAACGTTTGTATAAAATTGTTAAAAGAGCGTTGTGTTTTCAGGAAAACATATTGTTCTCTTTACATTGCTTAGAAATCATTTAACTCATACATTTTTTTTTAATTTATTTAATATTAATTCACGATGTTTATATGGACAAACTTAACAAAATACATAAGCTGTAAAATAAATTCTAAATGCGTAAATCAATTAACCTCTTTTTTTGTATTTGTTTTTGATAAATTCAATTACTTTAATTCAAAAATCTACAAAAATTCTAGGCCCCAAACGAATTTTTACTTCCTTAAGGATTGACCACAATACAAAAAAAAAAATACCTACGTATATAGTTCTAGAAGTTTTTCATCATCACAAGCCATTAAAATAAATTTCTCTCAAAAGACCAATCTAATAATTCAATTCAAGTCGCCCTCAAGAGCATAAATTATCATAAATGCCATTTATGTAGCTATAAACAAGATGTACCTATACCTACTATGCAAAAAAAATACATACATATGTATATGTACATCATATAAAGAGCTATGTATAATTATGTACATCTATAAAACAAATACCTAATACATCAAATTCTTACATACACATTGTATACATACATACATTTGAACCTACTATATCTGATGGCAACTCACAAGCTTGATCCTTTTCCCGATTCAATTAAAATTATGAAATGTTGTTGAATTTGAATGATGTTATTTCGACATTCAGTCAAATTCTCCTTCCCACCCACTCATAACAATATATGTATGTATTGAGTCCTTATTTCGTTCTTCATCGTATCATATAAATTTTACAATATACATATGTATGTACATACAATAGAATATGAATTTATAACTACTCGTATATGCATGCATACAAGTAAGGATATATGTACTTACGTACACCAACGAAGCTCTAAATTTGACTTTTCTTAATTAATTTGAAAATTCCTTTCATTCCAGAAACATGCAAAAATCCTCTGGGCATGGAATCCGGATCTATTGCTGATTTTCAAATAACAGCAAGTTCAGCACATGATATGGGAAATGTCGGTCCCCAGCATGCAAGGTAAGTTTTCATTTTGTTTCCTACACCTACTCCTCTTTGCTCCATCTCTCTACCACCCTCCCTTCCTCCCTTCCTCACTCCATCTCTCCTTCGTTTAGGTACAGTGTGCTTTGGGTTCCGTTTTATATACATATGTACATATTATGTACATATGTATGCATGTATGTATGTACTAACAAATTGAAGTAAGTAATTTTATGAATTCCATCCAACTCTGACAACGAGAATTCAAAAGGTACAAAAAAAAACACACCAAAAATCCTTAGTGACAAAATTTATTTAAAACAAAAAAAAAATAAGTCATTTTAACTGACACGAAGGACTCGTCTCCTGCTTCGTCGCTAGCTCGTTCCGCTTCATCTCGACCCGTTTCGGTGTGTTTTGTAATAAATTTCATTTTACATTCCGTTTCTTTATTTTTTTTTTTTATTACCAAAAAGTCATAAATATAAAGCATGTCATCGTCCTGGCCCAAAAGAAATACATTCTTTCGAAATAATTTTTTTTATTCTTTAGTTTTTCCGGTTTTTATGTCATCATGAATGATCTCACAGTCACATTACAAAAAGTTAGGAGGTCCTTTTGCGTTGTCTGCGCACCCCCTGCCTGTCTATGTGCCTTCAGACTTCAGAGTATTATGGATGCGGTGGCGTTGTGTTGTGTGGAGGTCACATAATAATAATCTAACCAAAAAGTCGTTTTGAAATATGTATTGGAAAAAAATTGTATGTACTAAATATAAAAACAAACATGCATACATACATATACATACTTTATACATCCATCATAAAAACATACATACATACCCGATTTGAGTATTGTTTCAAAAGCAGACAAATAAACAGTTCTTTTGAAGTTCGTGGAATGATGGTTGATTTGTTGATTTTATTTTCTATCGACGACGACGACGGACGACTCAACGCGATGATGAACGTTAGTATCGAAAAAAGTTTGAAATTAGTTTGTTTTTAAAACGGAAAGCTAGATGGCAGCATGATAGGCACCGTGCGTGTTGTTGTTTATGCCTCCGTACTTACAAAGTAATGCAGCTCTTCAACTTGTCGAAGAAATTTTGTGACTTTGACTTATGACTTATGGCTAAAGGATGTTGGTAAAAATGTAATAAGGCTGAATTGAGTTGTAATTCAATCGGTGATTATTGTTCGTTGGTATATATTAGTGTGCTTCGAATTCGGTTTGCAGTGCAAGCGTTGTTTTAGTCAGAATATTCACAAGTTTTGCAGAACTAATAGGTCAGTCTAACGGTTCTCAACCTTTGAGAGTGTGCGGACCCCTAGCAACGAATTTAACAGACTGCGGGCACCCCTTCTTTCTGAGGCCTAATTTCGAGAAGTACTTTTTTTTTTAAATAACATTTGTGATGATTTCTTAAAATCTATAATCCCATCTTCAATATTCAATTTAAATATTTTCAGTACCTTATTTACTTTCAGAAAAATTCTTATTAATTGGTAGTCTTCACCTGTCCCACATTGACTTTCTAGAAACGTTGAACCGTATGCTAAAACGGGTTTTAACAAAAAAAAGGCAAAAATGGTTTAAAGTGATTTTTTGTCCTGAATTGAAATTTCAACTTGAATATTTTCCATCAAATCAAGTTTTTGAATATAAAAATAGTTTTGAAAACGGGTAATTTTTTAAATTTGAGCTGATAACTAAGATCAAAGTTCGGATTCAAAATCATAGTCAAAAAAAAAAACTTTAAAACGTGTTTTTCAAACCTATGAAAGCATTAGATTCAGGGTGTCTCAAAACTTCATATAGAATCAAATGAGCACTCATAAGCCATTCAAAACTAATGATATTCTTCAAAAAAAATTTAAATTGTACCTCGAAGACAAAGATTTGCAAAATCATCATAAAATTTATTTTTTAGGAACTGTGTTGTATTTTACCTTAGACTTAAAAATATCGTATTTGACAAATTTTATAATTTTTTTTTCAAAAACCTTCAATAAGTAGTGAAACTGTTATGGATGTATGTCTTGTACGAGTAGTATCATATTTTTGTATTCATATTTCAATACATTTTCTTGATTTCGATTCTTTTGTTTTCCTTTTTTTTTTAATTGACCCTAAAACCTGGAATTCTTCAATGAGTATCTGGTCTGGTCTATTGTTTCTACCAAAAAATAAGATCTTAGTTTAAGCCTACTAGCTTTTTCCACCGAACTTATACAAGTTTTTCAACATTAGACTTTTTTTCGAAACAAATTTCTAGTTTATATGAAATACGATATCTACATAAATATAAATCGTCCTTTATACATCAACAAAAAAATTAAAACTTTTAGTTACATTAGGTATATAATATGTATACCTACTTATAGAACAAAGTTAACAAATTTCGACAACGCAAAGCTTCATCAAGTTTATTAAAACTTTTGCCTTATATATACATGTACGGTACGTACCTCATAACAAACCGCATCCCGTTAGCTCTGTTTTCAATTAATATCTACTGTTTTTTTTTTTTTTTGACGAACTTATGTATAGTAAACAGATCCTCAAAAGTCTTTGATGATAAGTCTAACCACATGAACTTCATTATTAGTGAGGTACCTTAATTTTCAAAACTTCAGCTAGTATATACGAAATATAGAAACTTTTATGGTAGGTAAATATACTTGTATACAGTTTATTGGCTTAACTTAACTTTAATTAAAGACTTGATATAACGACTTCCCACTTCAAACCCATTCTACGTAACGTATGCTCGTACATTAAAAACCAAATCATTTTTTGTTAAAAAAGTGGCTTTGGAATGGGTTGGTTCATTTCATACTTATAAAAAGCAATTTTCTTACCTTTTAAGTTCTATACCATATACATATGTATGTACATATGTGTATGCATGAAAATTGACCTCTTTTTGTTAACCTTGTGTTGTGTAAAGTGCAGCAGCACCTTAAGTTTATGGTATTATTCATGAACTCTTCAACTTTATATCAAACACTAATTGAACGACATATAATACATTAAGCTGTATGCCCTCGATTACTTAAGTAAACATCAGTATAGGTACCAGCTATTTCTATACATCAATCATATGTACATAATAACATAGTATAGTATATAGTCATAGGGTACTTTGGCAGCGTGTCGCACCCACACTTTCTCGTTCCTTTAGCAAACATACTTGAAGTGGATGATTTAAGTGACCACTTCAGTTTTAAGCTTTTGTTGGAACACATACATATATGTATACAATATACATGAACTGAATATACATACAAATATATTTACCTATATGGTATTGTATTGTATGTCATAAACATTTTCGCCAGTTCAAGTGCCACTTAAGGACTCTATATACCCCAGTATAGGTAAGGTAAGGAATAAGGTACTGAATACAAAACTGCAGCGCACACGTTCCAGGACTTATTGCTGCACGAACAACCATTTTGTCGAAAAGAAGAAGTAGGTAATGTACGAGTGTGTATATAGTATAAAAATAGTCTACAAGTAGCCTTGAGAAAAAGGTATTACACCCAATTGGTGTATACTATGTTCGTATACTCACTGTGCCATTAGTATAGACCCAATGTTATACTGCACAATGCAGAAGAGTTTAAATATATTTATGTATGTATGTATGTATGTATATGATGGGGTAGTTTATCGTTAAAGGGTTATAAACCATTTCTTAACAAAAGGAGAAGAGCACACACAACACACCAAAGCTTAAATATAGAGGACATCGAATTCGAAGGTAAGGTAGTATTATAAAGAGAAACTCCAGCACTCGTAAAGGTTTATTTTTTAGCCATTGCCATGCCGAACGCCAAACACCACCCTGTATAGTTGTAATTTGTTGAAACCCCCCCCCCCAAGAAACAGGTTCGAATAGAAAATACCTGTGCCCTGTATTCCTGCTTATATTGCGATGACGACGGAGATACCTTCCGATGAAACGTACCGTGGGAACTTGAACGAATGCTTTAGCAGCAGGCAGCAGGCACACCTCAATCCATATCCACCCACTTCGAAGTACATAATGTCATGCGCAATTTTCCTATCCGAAAACTTCCTATGCCCTTCGTCCTTCGTTTGTCGTCGCCGCCGCGCCGTCTTTAGATATCGTCTCCGTATAGTCCCTCTTTCCCCGAAACACGGATTATTGATTTTAATGATACACTATAGTACCTAGTCCGTATACTGTGGAGGAAAATGGAAATAAAACAAAAACAGTTCGATGGTAATTCCCGGCGAGAGGGATTTAATAGGGCTTTTTAGAGTCAATATTTTGGAATAAGTACATTTACCTGCGTCGCCGTGATTCCGAGAGGATGTTTAGATATTTAAATGTGTATTGATCTTGAAGAAGAGCCAAGGTGCGGAGCGGCGCGGTGCGGTGCGGTGCGACGGCGACGGCGACGGCGACGGCGACGAGCTGAACTGATATAGAGATGACTGAGGTTTATTTATTGCGGTATAATATACATACATACATCTATAGTTAAGGTAAACCGTCATACTTATACATATATAACAACCAAGGTTCAGATGGTACATAGCAAAGGAGAAAGAAAAGGAGTTGTTTTATAAGCTTTCTTTGAACTGGTATTAGAGTCCTTAACGAGAAGGACTAATATTTCGTGGATGAAAAATGTTAAATGGGTTGGTTTGCGGGGGTATACATACATAAATGGTTGTATTATTTTGTTGTCTGTTGCTTTTTTTTTCTGGGAACTTATTTAAATTTCATTTTGATTTTATTTGATCGAAATTTTTGGGGGTAAAAATTTAAGATTTTTTTTAATGCAAACCTAAGAAGAGATTTTGATTTTAAAATTTTTCAAAAAATAGATGAAAAATATTTATTTTTAAAAATAAAATCACAGAAAAGAAGGATAACTTGCTATTCCCCTGACCCCTCCATCCACTGGCTCCTTTATATTTTATTTTTACTTTCATGAGTATTTAAAACATTATTACGATTATGAACGTATTCCTTATAGCAAAATATCAGCTGAATTCTCAAAAACGACCAATCCGCTACTGATTAAATCTTGATTTCTATTTCTTTGTATATGAACTTATTTTAGTAGAATGTTTGTCTGAAGTTCTGTAAAGAATAGTAAAGGTATTTTAGTGATTGAGTGCTTATATTGTCAAGATCTCTATAGTTCTCAGAAGCCGTTCTGATAGTCTAACTATTACAGGGAAATGCATAGGTAATGGATTTAATTTATCCTAACAACGTAATCGATAAGTGAAACATATCAACCCCCTTTTTCAAAGGTTTCATCAGATTCATTGTTCACTACCCAATTGTTTTTATTCTTTTAATAAAAGACTAGCCAATATCTATATCAACCCCAATAGACAATATGAACCATATTCTATATCTAAATCTAAACTCAACCAAACCATCATCATATCCTGATGTTGTTCATGACTTTATTATCAGTTCTTATCTGGAGCAGAGGCATTTGAGGTTCCAAAAGCACATGATGCATTTATACCTACTTAGTAGTCTGTTCATCATCAGCATGTAAGGTATTTCACAGACAAAACATTTATGAGTAAAATTTTCAAAGACATTCCCAACTAGAGAATCCTTTCGACTCAACGATAAAGCTATGCAGTCTTTTGATGACTACTGAAGCGAAATAACTTTGTTCAACATTCATATAGGCATTATGTATGTATGTATGTATGTATATACATACCTTCTCATATATGCCTTAAACAGAATAAGGAGGCACTCTCGTATACACACACGGTAGATTGCAGATCTGCAGATTTGGAACTTTATATGTATGTATTAACATAATATAGCTGCCATCATGTGTGTCTGTTTGTTTGTGTGCAAAGAAGCAGAACGAATTTCGATTTATTGACCTGAGTTCCTGAGTTTGCCTCTGATCTCATTTTATGAAGGTCCTGTTGAAGTTGATTTTGTTGAAATATAAAGCACCTTGATGACAGGGGTCGTACGATTTTGTTCGACTTGGAGTTATAGTTAAGAATTAAAAAAAAAAAGAAGAAGAAAATTAAAAAGGACCTTTGAGATTCAGAAAAGAAGTATCGAAATAAGTTTTTTTTATTTTATTTATTAATTTTTAGTAGTTGTATAGTAATGTACATTATATAAAGACTCGTGTTTAATAAAAGTGTATTTTTTAGACGTGATGTGGTTTTCAAAAAGAAATAAAATGCATATAATTTAATGTTAGGGCCAAGAATTTAGCTTTATAAAAGATAAGAGATAAAAGAAAGCTTATAAAGATAGAGGTTTGCCATTATATTTTGAAAATATTACTTCGGTCAAGTGGCTGTCGCTGCTTTTTTTTTTCGAACACTTTGCGATATTCTCTTCCCCTTGGAAGAGACCAAGGATCGTCTCAACAATGGCTTGTGGATTATGATCACTAAAAACACGACGATTTTGTTTATTAACCAAAAATGAACATCGTCCCTGAACAAAATTTTCTTCTGAAAATCGGGATCGGTGGCCATCTCGTTTTGGGCTTATTCACCGACGCGTTTAATGGTCGTTCAGCTGCAATTCTTGCACGCGTAGGATTCTGTAAGCCAACAAACCAAGAGCCTTATGGAAAATCTACCATAAAGTGGATGGGGACAGCTCCAATTGGCGGATGAACTCAATCGGGTCTTCATTGATACTCTGCTCCACAGCAGCAAAATCGTCTTCGGTGCTTAGTGCTTATTGTTCCACAAAGGGTAGCCATTTTTCGAATAAAATCAAATTCGCCCACATAAACAATTACAACTATGAATTTTAGTTTCCATATATCTTGAATTGTATTAATTTTAAAATTTACATAAATCCACAAAATATTTCTATATATGTATGTACATATTATGTTGGTACACAATTTCAAAGCAATATAAATGATATTTAGGAATAAACAATATGCAAACCCCAGTCAAATCAGATGCAAGTGCAAAATCACAAATATTTGTTCTTTAGATTTACTTAGGATTGCAAAAGTGCAGGTAAACAAGTTGTCAATTAACGGGTCATTCTTTTGTGATTCTAACATGATGAAGAAGTGTTTAGATAATAATTGAATCTATTGATACAGAAATGTAATGCAAATAGACTATTTGAATTGTTTGATGAATGTTGTCGTATATGTCTACGAAATTTACACAGGAAGTCTTTCTTATGTGTTTTCCAAATTAAAAAAAAAAGGTTGGGGAGGTCATCCAATAAAAATTACTGCATATTTAGTATCCATATACGTTTTTAGAGCATATAGAATACATAATGTGAAAATCTGTGAAATCAATTAATATATTAAAGTCATAGGTATACATAATATTAAATTCAACACAAAATCAAAAAAATAATCCAACTCAATAATAAAAATTATCAGTTTTCTAACCGAAAAATGTCACTTTACTAAGTGTTGAAATAAACGTATTAGTATACTGTTCCAACCTTCTACTCGTATCAGTTTGTTTTAAAAATTATAATTATTAAGCCTATTGCCACTTGGCACCTACTCGTAGTATAAAATTTACGAATTATTACAAATTTCAACACCAACAAGGAAGAATCTTACCTTTAAATTTAAGATCAAACATTCTGGTATAAAAAAGCTTAATTACAACATCAAGGGTAGAGTCTTTCAAAAATTGCCTATACATACCAACAAATTACTATCCGTTTTTACTTGACTGCCCATGATTGGTCCTTAAACTCGTTATGATGCCCTAAATTCTGTTCTATAACCTAACCTGTTGTTTATACAGCATACATGGTGCATTCCACATTCGATGACAGAAATTGCTTTGATCAAGGCATGAGTTAGCTGAAATTCGATTAAAGTTTGGCGAGATACATATACATCTACATTTACGTCTGAATCCTCGACACTCATACATACCTATACACCCTCTTATCTATCAGACACATTATATGTAGGTATGTTGGCCCATCACATGACTCGTTCAAACCAAAAGCAATGTGGCCATCGAATCAAATCAGAATCGAATCGACACAATCTAAGCTTGAATATCTGTGATGAGACTCATACGTCATCGCTTTGACCATCTACCATCAGAATAGACGATGACACACATGATGACTCCGATACTGATTCTGATGCTGCTGCATTCATCGCTTGTCTATGCGACATGCCAGAATCAGAGAATTTGGATCGAAAAACAAATTAACATCTCAACTTGAGTGATGAAGACATCCATCCTGTACCTCTCTTTCATGCCGATTTCGAGGATTTATAGCCGGAACTTCTGGCATTTAAAATCGAAAAAGAGACTACATAATACTAAAGCATATATGTATGTAGTACTAGTACATACACTTGTATGTAGTAGAAAAAAAAATTATTAACAGTCCATTAAAGTGATATGCATTTCGATGAAGCATTTTCTGCTTCTTCTGCTGCACACAGCCCAGCCCGATAAACATTATTAAAGATAGCACCAAAGCAAAACTGATTACATCCCTTGACCAATTCGTTATCACAGTACTTCAATAAATAACACGATTAATGTGCAACTGGGTCTGGACGTGGCACATATATGAGACACCGACGAGCATAACTAATTGCTTCCATGTTCGGAATCGATTAAAGGACCTTCATCAGCATGACCCAAAACTAAAGCACAGAACCGAAGAATTCGACCGACTCGGCCCGGGCTGGACTATAGCGACTGATGTCCTCTGCCTGATGAACAAAAATATGTGTTTGTCAGCAAAGTACGATTATATGTACCTATATATATTTGTATGTATGTATATGTAAGGAGAAGAAAAGTTGCACCAGCCAGCATTAGCTAATTAGAAGATCAATTTTTCATGTTAGGTCATCTCTATCAATGAAGTCGAGCATTAAGATAATCAAATATTTTGGTTCGTAGGGTTTTTTGTTTGTCCCCCTACCCCTTAAAAAAAAAAAAAAAAAAAAAAACACGATATGTAGGGTGATAAACTGCTTTGGTGTTTTTGTTGGTTGTTCCACATAATTTGTTATAGAAAGAGTGACACTTTTTATTGATTGTTTTCCGATTATGGGAGAATTAGTTCCAGTCAGTCATTTAATTGACTTTGAAAAATTTTGTTTTTGTTTTGGTCCATCATAGGGTATATTGTCTTGCCAGCGAGATTAGAATATCACTTTGAAATTACTCATATTCCTCGGCAAGGGGTTTGAGATGAATTTTGTTTTGTGATATAGTGGGGTTGGTCAAGAAAATGAATTATTCAAGAAAAAGGATAACGACACGAAAAGTTTATTTTTAGGCAGAATATACTTTTGACATGGATTAACACACACACTTTGGGTCATTTTGGTGTTTGCACTGGCGAGCACTGTACAATTTCAGAAAAAAAAAATGTATAGAAACAATGTTTTTGAAATTAAAAGTTGAAAGGTGTTGAATTTAGACAACTTGGCGATAGAACTTCTTTCTAATTGATAAAATCGACTAACTACGATTAGAATCGATTGCGATTTATTTTATTTTTCACTAGCTGACCCTGCATACGTTGTTCTGCCCTGTTCTTAAAATGTTCATAATCTAGGTTCTAATATAGTTTTGGCATTTATAACTGAACAAATGAGCTCAAGTTTTAAACTCAATTCGATTACTGATTTTTTAAAAATCTAGAAACGTAATTGATTTTTTTTTTACAAAATAATAGCGTATCCTAGATCCTTCCTCCTTACATACAGGATCAACAATTTGTCGTAAGAATTTACCAGGGGTGGAATCGGCTAAGCTGATAGTTGACTATCAAATTTGGCTTTCATTTTGACTTTCAAATTTGATAGTATACACTTTTCCGTCTGTGTAAGGTGATCACTTTTGTGTCACTTTTTTTTTTTGCATAGATTTGGTATCACTTACAAAGAAACTTGCCTCTGGTAACCACCGCTTCCAAGAAAATTTAAGGTTACAGCAAGCTGGAGGATTGGAGAAATCCGTGTTGAACGCACTCCAGTTGGCAAATTCAAGAGTTCCAAAGTATTTCGAAAAGTATCTAAAGATATAATCGGAAGTTTGACACTTTTCGGTAAATTTCAGTTTTAGTTTTTTATTTTTCGTAGAAAATTGTCAATTTAATATGTGTCACAATTATATCATTATGTTAACAATTGTATTATGCAAAAAAATAAAACAAATTCGAAGTAAAAATGATTTTCCACTCTCGACATATTCAAGTCTAGAAAATACTTTTGACATTTTTTGGTTAATTTTTTAAAAGTTTTTTCATTTTTGTAAAAAAAAACTGTCAATTCGATATTTGTCAAAATTGTAGCATATATTAATAATTGTATTTTGTATAAACTTAAATGAAATTGAAGTCAATATTGTTGTCCGTTCTCGAGATATTCAAGTCAAAAAACATTTTTTACCAACTTTTGGTAGAACTTTTTGTACTTTTTTATTTTTTGTAAAAAAAAACTATCCATTGAATTTTTTTCGAAAATTTTACCAGATGTCAAAGATGTCATTCCACATTGACAAAAATTGTTTTTAACATAATACCAATTTTCCTTCCTTGTAAATTTGAGCACCAACGTTTTTTTAGTTTTTCATTTTTTGTTTTAAATAACGGTAAGTTGAACATTTTCGAAATTTTTACAAAGCCTATAGCACATTACATTGTACCCCATGAAATTTATTTGAAGTTAATAGCATTATCCGTTCCTGAGATATTTGCGACCAACCGAAATTTTTCTTTAAATTACTAAATATAAGTGAAGAAACCGCTTGACCAATTTGTATGAAAATCCTTTCTGTATCTTTCCAAGTGTTATAGTAGACGTATAATATTACACTTAGTTTCTAATTTTTAAGAAAATAAGCAACAAAAAAAATTTAATTCCACAATCTCTTATCTTATCATTTATTAATTATTTTGTTTCCTTATGTATTATTTTTTGATGTAGGCAATAAATAAAGTTAACATATAATAAAAGATTAATAACTAATTATTTTATCAATGAAAATAAAAACGTTTACAGAATACAAAAAAAAACAATAGATTTTCAAAAATAAAATCCAAACTAAGTTTATTTCAATTTAATTTTTAATTAGAAAACATTTCAATTATTTTATACAAAAATATAAATCCAATGATGTATAAGAATATACTACCACAATATTCAAATATTTAACCACCACATCGAAGTTATTGATACGAAAACAATTTATTGACAATCAACAATTTTGTTGGTTTTATTGTTATTTAATATAATTATTATTTTTGCCATATACCAACCATGAAGTTCATTATTATACTTACACAAAAAAAAAAAAAAACAATAAAGGTGTGAGTAAAGTAAGTGTTTCTGTGTATAAGTATAAAATATTGAAATAACAAATATGTAATTTCATAAATACAAAATAAAGTCAATTTTAAAATTATTATTAAAACAAAAACAAAGAACCGTCATGTCGTGTACCTTTTATGTACTTTAGACCCTGTATTGAAAACAAAATAAAATAAATCTACATGCATATTACATATGTATGCATGTATGTACATATACAATACAGGCATGTATAGGTTTTCTTTGTTTTAACAATTTTTTTTTTGTTTGGATGAATTTAAAATCGAAGTTTATGTAATTTTGTATTCAATGTTGTTCAAATTTTTGTTGATCCCAAAACCAACAGCCAGTAATATTTTTGTAGATAAAAAACACACAAAACATTTTCCAATTTGATACCTTTATGATAAAATACTAAAGTCGATACGGGGATACTGTCCTGCTTGACACAAAAATTCACAAATTTACATACCATACCAACATAACTCCATACACACTGCACAGTACTGTGAAAAAAATCACATCTTAAATTTAATCATTTAATGTTAACGAAAAAAAAAAAAAAAAAATTAAAATTAAAGTTGAAAATAAATTAAACATTCTATAATTGTAGATGAATTTCACAATGTCTCAATTTAATGTCGACTTAAGTCTGCGAACAGATCCTTTGACTTATGTTTCGATACCTGTCAAAAAAAAAACATTTGGCACAACACAAAATTTAATTTACTTAGACATAATTTACATTTCTTTTTAAAAATATGATAATGTCATTGTGTAGTTAAAGTTAAATATATATATTATTGGACATGAAAAATTACAACACACATGTATGCACATTATGTATAAAAAAATAGAAAAAAATTAATCCAAATTCCAAACCAAATAAAATTGGTAAAACTCATCTATCACCTTTAATAATAATTGAATTTCTTCTCCCCAGTGCTTTGTCAATCACACAAACAAACAACATATACATATGTACATATATTTTGGCCAACAGTTTTTTGCACAGTTATGTGGCTTTGGAGGGGACATATCTAACAAAAAAATAACTCGGGCATAAAAAGTCGAACTTTTTCGCTGTTCTGTAGATACAGTTTATTTTTTAACATTTTTTTGTTTTGTTTCATCTCACACACTTTATGCACTCGTCGTTTTCCATATACAACTCATAAAAGTTTTGTTGAACTCATAAAAAAAGTAATAAACAAAAAGTGGAACAAGCAGTAGCAGCGGAGTAGTGTATGCGAGATAAAAAAAAAAAAATAATAATAAAAAAAAAACCTTCCGAACTACACATCCAGGATGAGTCCAGCCCTTGGGGCGGTGTCAGTTTTACAAAACATTTCCTGTAATAGTGTTTCCTATGTCAAACAGCGTGCACAGCAAAAAAATGTATCTTTTATCTTTTTTTCTTTGGGTATCCACTTAACTAATAAGCACTGGGGGTCCTTCCTCTTCCTGCTTCGGTTTGTCTTGTAGATAGGTATACCGCACCGATATCTACCTATAAACTAGATAGCTATTCTCTGTGGCATTTGACAATGAAAATGAAATGAATTCACTTGTGATAACGGACATCTGACGTTTGAATTGACAGCAAACTTAGCTTAGAGTCTGTGGTTGTCAAGTTTAATTTTGTATAAAAAGTCAAAGTTTGGAAAACGTCAAATTTATGCCACATTGCTGATGGGTCCGTATTGCAAGGTGGTGGGGGTGATTGGTGACGATAAGGAGGAGGCTAAACAAAATGCCAAAGTGATTAATACGATTTTCACCTCTGTCTAACTCTGAGGTTTAGTTTTGTTCTTCAAAGAGAAAAGCTGGAAAATTAATTATTGCAACCGAATATTTACGACTTTATAGAAACAGAAAAAAAAAAAATTAGAAATGTCAACGTCAATGGCAGTTGTTGTTGCTACTGCTGTTGTTGTGCTGATGCTGATGCTGCCATTCACTGTTTAATGTTGCCTGCCCCCATGGGTGGTTTTCGGTTGGCTACAATTGAACAAGCGACTAATTAAAGAGTGAACATTTCCAAATGCCCCTAAGGTGGACTAATAGGATACACTCAGCTATAGACTATGGTTATTCTATAGATATGTTTGTGAATATTAAACCCATGGATGTTTGTATGTATGTATGTTTGTACGAATACGAGTATTGAAAAATGATGGAAATAATTGAAAGGCCAATGCTATGCGAAGCTTTTATGAGAGTGTGTGTGTGAATGTTCAACTTCATAGGATTAAGTTGCGGTGCAAATATCAGCACCTGGGGGAATTCAGAAACTATCTGTGCAAACAGTTTAACCACACAAACGATTATATCGAAAGTGGAGGACGGAATGTTGTGGCTGCTTGTTGAAAACTAAAAGTGGTTATACTCTTAGCTATGTTACCTTCAGCACTCTATTATATGTCTATATACATACATTAACGTTGATTTAGGTAGGTTTGTGTACCTATATGTATGTATCAAACCGCTGCTACCGTCGATGTTGTATTGCTGCCAATTCCACTTAGCGGTCACAAATGGAAATGATTATCGAAAATGCAGCGTTTCAAAAATTTTTACTGACCAAGTTAATGAGGTGTTACAACTTTGTGAAAGGGGAATTGAATGAAAATTGTTTTATCGAAGGAGACAACAAGGAAATGAAGTATTACATAACTAGAACGCACGGTAAATGTCAATCTACTCAAATATTTTTCTATACCTTATATGTTACATACATGTTTAAAAAAATTCCTATTCTTTCAGCAAAGGACAAAAAGTTAATAAAACTAAATTAAATAAAACTTGCTTGCACTTTTTTTTTAAATTAAATGAAATAAGTTTTAGTTGTGATTCATTTGTTGATAGGTAAAATTTAGAAAATAAAAAAAAAAAATTTTTATATGAATTTAGAATAAAATGAACATTTTTTAAGTCGTACTTTAGTAATAACGTGAAATAAAGTATACGTCTTTTAAAATACGACTCTTGGGTTTAAAAAATTTAATTGGGTTTTATTTTCTTGAACATTTTGTTGCCCTTAACTTTTTTAATTTAACAAAATGAACAATTTTATGAAATATTTCATGTAAAACATACATAAGTGTATATTTTATCTCTCTTCTTTGGTGTTTTTCATTTGAAAATTGAACACAATTGAAATAAGAAATTGATTATGGTCTAAGTAAAATGCTGTTTTGATCTTAACGTGCAACAGATGAGTGATAAATTTTGTAGGACTAATATAAGAAATCAAAAACACACAAAGTTCATTGAAAAAATAAACAATTGTAGAAATATTTAATTGAAATGAATTGAAAATAAAGTCTTTTGACATTATAGAATACAACTTGATTTTCTAAATGACGTCAAGGTGTTTTGTATGTTGGACACTACTCACGATCACATATGTACATACCTTTCGAGACTCAAGAAAGTATCAATTGTACCTTAGAAATGGTTTTCGAATAAAAGTCAAATCTTTCACTTTTCCTTTTATTGGCAGTGATTCTACTGCAGATGAAATTTATTGTTATTATGTGTTTTTTTTCTTTGGGAAAAATATCCCAAAAATATATTATGTGTATTTTTCTGACAGATATCAAAACACAAGTCAAAGTGTCTGTTCGCAGACTTAAGTTAGTTTTGGACTTCTCTCATAAGAATGCTTTGTCGCGTTAGTAACTCTTATAGGTAATGAAACCATGAGTTGCTAAAATTAGACAGCTGCTAAAAAAACGTATCGATTTAGGACAGATTACACAGCTTTCCATTACAACAACACGATACAAAATGCAACGTTTTTCTATCGACAGCGTTTTCAATTTTGACGCGTTTTTGTTTTACATTATTTTGGTTGCAGATAAAAAATGAAATCTCAAAAATTACAGCAAACAGTTAAAGGAGTAAATTCTTAGTGACAAATGAAAAATGCTAAACAACAAACTACAGTATTTTAAGGATATAAGAAACTCGCCTATAAGAAAAACACTCTTATAAGAAACACATTCTTATTCACCAATATCAAATTTTAGAATAAAAAAGAACTGATACAAGAAAATTACTTAATCAACAAACCTTTGTCAAAACTTTTTGTTTACTCATCCTTGTACCACTGTTAATGACAGCTTTCCACTTTCCAGTGAAATGACAGCAGCAGTTTTAGAAAGAACGCGAACACTCTGCAAATATTTTGACATTTCGATCAACATTTGACTTGTTGCTTGTACATACAAAATATGTCGTTGGGTCCATTGATTTTATATAAGAAAATTTCTTAGATCTTAAGACTTAATTATAACCGTATTGCACTGTACTTATCGTAATCTATTACCATGTCTTCGAGATAAACAAGAGTTATCAATTTCACTAGCATTCATATTCGAGACTCGAACAAACATCAGTATTGTATCCGCAGTTGGATCCTACTTCTACTTTTATCGGCATCAGTGAGGATGTTGTATTTGTAATAAATGCTGATATATGTCCCCAAAAACACACCTATTTAAATTCATATAAATTCCTACTGCACTACGGATGACTTTCCCAAAAAAAAAACACAGCTAAAGTCATTAAGTCGGCTGTTATGAAAGTAAATTAAAGTAGCTGAAATTAGGCATAATAATGTTTTGTGTTAAATATCATTATTTTGCCATTAAATTGTCGGATTAAAATATAGTTTTTATTTTCACCATTTCATATAGTATAACATATAAAAATATGTAATATTGAAATAAAATTCAGTACCATTACTTGCTGCAAATATTGTCACCAATAAAACAACTGACATAATGATAACCAATTTCTTTTAGTTATTCCAATTTCTGTATTTTTTATTTTACAAACAAAAAAGAAAGAAAACCCATTCCGCCTCAATGATAATAATATCATAGGATTTTCCTCAAAATCTCGACTGTCATCCCAATGTCATAACATTTAATGATCGTAATTCCCCTACAATCAAAACAATTCCGCGGTCTCTTTGACAATCACATACACTTTGTCTGTTGTCCGAGTCTCTGATTGTAAATACATGATGTAGGGAGCATATTATAAGTGTATGTGTATGTGATAGGTCGAACCTTTGGCTTTATAACTTGTTGCTTAGTTAAAGACAGGTTCATTGCTTTGATGCCAAACTATACCCAACTTTATTGTCATATCGAAAACATCTGGTCATCATCCATTGACCATCGGCATCGGTTCAAATGTCCGCCCCATAAAAACTCATTTAAAATGCTAATGACATTTTGGCTTTATCCTAAAAGTCATCATCATACCTCTTTAGCTAGACCTAGCCATCTGTGTGAAAGAAGAATTTATCTTTGAATCAAGTCATTTCAGGAGGAGTGAGTGGTGTGGACTTTGAGGGTGGGGGGGGTAGGTGCTGGACATGGGACAGTGTGACAGTGGGACCGACCAGTGCATTTATTGAATGTGGCTTGAGTGTAACGATGACGGTGACTATAGTATATATTGTGTTGGCATGGTGCTGAAACTACTAATTCATTTTATTCGGTTTTGAAATCTAAGAAACACTTATGATTCATATTTTATGTTTTGACATATCGAAAATAAAAAGAATTAAAATGACGATTGATGTGTAAATAGGCTTCAGTTCAGTCGTAATTTTAATTGTAGTTACCGGTGAATAAACATTCAGTTTTTTTCTATATGTATGTCGAAACAGATTGAAAATTTTGTCGATTTTATAGAAATTTATCGCAGGTGTCCAATTGTCCATATTTGTAAAAGAAACGTGATTCTTTATGTCACAGTTCGGTGAAAAAGGAAACAGCATGAAATACATATGTTGCTACAAAAATTTTAAAAAAATTAAAGCTCTACTTCACATCACCGAACTGAGTCAAAATTTTAACTGATCTCAAAAAAAGATCGTCTAAAAGGTGTTTTAAATAGAATACTTAAAATGTGTCAACATTTTTCTCAAAGCTCTACAAAATGACTCTTGGTAGCTTCTCTGAAATCGCACACTAAAAATTTATTCATCATCATCATCGGCTCGTCAAACGGGATCCGGTCAATAAGTCTCCATTTACCCCGAAAACGAAACGGCGATAACTGACACGGATGTCATCCAGTTGCACAACCCAAGACTTTGCGTTCTTGTTGGTATTCAGGTAAGGTGGAATAGCTTTCGGTCTGTAGAAGGATTAATCATTCATTAGATATAAGTATTTCAATGCTGTTGTAATTCTAATTTACCCTTTTTCATTTTTCACATTTCAATAAAAAAAAATGAATCAATCAATTTTCTTCACTTTTATGTTCAAGTAGAAATTAATTGTCCGAGCACTAGAGACAACTTCTGCCATCAGGCTACAGTATATTATCACTAAATGCTCAATTGATTCATAGCACAATTAAGGCGATTTTTGTCTGTGTTCATATGTCAAAATTTGAAAAAAAAAAAAAAAAAAAACGACCCCACTGTCTGAAGAGTTTTTAATTTACGGTAGCCATAGCCACAAATTGAAATTGGGATGTCCTTTCGCTTATCCGTTGTCTGACTTTATGACGTTAATAAAGCTCGGATATATTTATAATTATTTTAATCACGATTTTAACGAAGCGAAAGAGCCATGTCTAGCGAAGCGACCCGCACGACTTTTAATTACTATAGACGTTCACTTATTTCCCGTGATATTTTTATTTATTCTTTTTTTTTTTGTTCGTTTTTAATTTTTATCATGATCCTGAACTTCATACATATGTATATGTATACCTTGCCTCTTAGAGATATGGTGGTAAAGTTTTCTCTTTTTTATTGGAATACCGATGATGGTTAACTTTTAAATTCTCCTCTCTGATGTGATTGCAGGCTTAAAATCGACAACAATGGCGGTGCATGGTGTCCCAAGCACATGGTATCGCGTGGCTTAAAGGAGTATCTGCAAATCGATCTGCTAAAGGTTCACGTCATCACGGCAGTCCGCACTCAGGGCCGTTTTGGTAAGGGTCAAGGGCAGGAGTACACAGAGTCCTATGTGTTGGAGTACTGGCGTCCAGGCATGACTAAATGGATTCGTTGGAAAAATATCCAAGGAAAGGAGGTGAGTGACATTCGACCATTATTCGGAGGTGAGGTTATATAGTCATACTCGTATATATAATATGAATGTGACTGAGGATGTGTGCTTAGCTAAAGCCCTCCTGATTTATGGCGGCAATTTCCGTTTACTGGCATTTGGTTCGGTGTTATACCGAAGTGCTGATGCTGGTGGGAAAGAATAAAATATTTGTATCCTTTCCGTTGGTTTTTTTTTTTTTATTTTTTTTTTTTTGATGGTTGAAGAATTAAATGCCCAGCAAGTAACACTCTCGATTTCAGGTTCTGCCTGGCAACATCAACACCTATAGCGAGGTGGAGAACCTCCTGCAACCGATCATTTTCGCATCGAAAATCCGCATCTATCCATACAGCCAATATGACCGAACTGTATGCATGAGGGCCGAGGTGGTTGGATGTCCCTGGGAAGGTGAGTTTCATTAATTTCCTTTTAATGGTTGTTGATATTATATGGCTGCTCTGCGTGGTGTATATGTATGTGCAATGGGGGTGTAGGAGTTGGGTTGGTAGGTATTTTTTTTTTTTTTTTATATTTAGTGAAACTAAAAGCCAGACGCAATCGTTTGCCCATCATTGCATGACGTTTATTTGTTGAGTTGTGTGTTCTTTGGGTTGGGTTTTAGGAAAACATGATACCAATGTTAGTAGCTCCGTTCGACAGCACGAAACACAAGACAAATCCTAAACTCAATAGCTAACGAAGGTATTTTCTTGTCGTGCTGTGTTATTCGTTGTCGGCCGTCACTGTCGCCGCCGTCGTCGTCGCGACATAACATTTTTATTTTTTTTTTTTTTTTGTGAAAAAAAAATATACAAATTAACGTCCGACGCTCGACGCTCGAGTCGTTCATCGTCGTCGGCGGCTAACCTGCAACATACATACATTACTGTGGCATGTCGATGTATATTTTGTGAATGTGAAATTTCTATGCAACATGCAACTCTTGTAAATATTTGACATACCTACCTTGCCGGCTCTAGTACCTACATATATATAAAAACTTCGGTCTTACTTTTCTTATTTCTAACATGTGATAAATATTGGCTCAGAAAATAGGGTAGATGGGATATGTTTTTTAAATTTGGTCTTGATAAAAATGTTCAATGGAATTTCTTAAACTTGAAAACATCAATATCGTCTTTTGAGATTTAGCTGAATACTTGAATTTTTAAGACTTAAACTACTATTGCCACTAATGTAACCTCAAAAAGGTATGTAAATGAAAAGAAGAACCACACTGTATATTGACGTTTTCTAGAATGACTTTTATTTCCCATCTGAATATGACAGTACTTATATGAGGTTAATTCACAATATATATAAATGGAAATTTATAGTACAATTCACAATAGATATTAATATAATAATAATTCATAAATATGTAACAACTACCTAAACTAATGATAAATAAATAGATAGATAAAAAGATGGAAGATTTAGGAAGCTTAAAAAAATTTAAGAGACATAAAAATTCACCAAAATATGGGAAGACGACTGACTGAATTTTTATAAAAAAAATTGATTATGATTTCTTTTCAATTCATATACGACCTTGAAAAAACTTACATAAGTAATAGTTAATAGACTAACAAATCCTGATAAATCTTACACGAGTGTCCCAGAATTAACGAAAGATTTAAATTTCCCGCCATCAAATCAAATCGACATACAATTGACAGTTAAGAGGTAGTAAAAATGGAGCGTTACACGATAGAACAACGTGTCTTCATTATTGAACAATATTTCAAAAATAAATGAAAGCTTGGCGACCGCAGCTCGAAAAAATGAGCAGTGATTGTTACTGTGGTGCTCAATACCGCGACATGATAACACAGTTCTTTTTGACGAAATTGGATCATATTGATGTGACCATGGCCAATATATGTTTTCAACAAGACGATGCCACTTGCCATACAGCCCTTGAAACACTTCAATCTAGTTTCGATGATCAAAATTGGCCCCATAGATCATTAGATTTCATTTTATTGGATTATTTTAAATCACAGGTCTATGGCAACAGTAGAGGCCATGTGTCCGATTTGTTATTCCATAATTAAACCTATCCTATGTAATTTATGATTCAATAGAAAAAATTACAATCAAAAGTCTAAAAACTGTGTTTTCTATTTAATTTAAAACTTGTGTTAATTTCGGACATCTCTTACAGAGAAGAATAATCACTCGTTAGCATGTCAATATTAGTCTTGAACGATTTGTCAATTCCTTGCAAATGACAGTAGGTACCGATAAAAACAAAAACCAATTATGTAAGTGACACGGACAGGAATTTTTCTAGACCTCCAGAATGACATCAGTGAATCCATTGGCGTTTCATTCATTCAAATTACTACTAGAACCTTGAAGATTTCAAGTCATTCCATTTTCAGAAACTCATCTATTTAGGTATTGTATGTAAGTTGTACTAATCCAAAACTTCAAGACCTAAAATATTAATGACAGCAAATCAATTTTGTGGCAGTTCATCAAATATACAAAAAGACGGCCTTATATCTTCTGTTTTTTTTTTTTTTTTTTTTAAGATATCTAAACTTACTTTTATTGGTATCTTTGAAAAAATGTTATTTGTATATGAATATAATTAATACGTTACGTACACATTCGCGCAAACTTTGTAATAGGTTCTTTTTTTGTGTGTATACATTATGCTAAATTGACACTTAAGAAGTGAAATGTACATTCAATTAAATATCACTTAGCTGTGCCAAGTCACCATCACGAACATATTATTATTTCTAATATACCAAACCTATAGAGATTAATGTCTACATAAAATGTATCTTAGGCCATACACCAACGCGCGCGACATCCACTTTGTTAAGTCGTAAATCTCTCAGCGAATATAACACGAAACGATTTTCGATTTCTCCTTCTTGATATAGTATCCTGATTTACCTTAATCGTCGTCGTTCGTCGTCAGACTCAAAATACAGGACAAAAAAAACTATATAAAGAACATTCACGACGACAATTTTCACGATAAAAGTAAATTTTCCATTAAGCAATCTCCCACTTCCAATTATAATGCACTTCCAATCAGTCCTGCTAATTGCATGATTTAATTTCCTTTTAACGAAAATATTACATCACGCATGATTGCAAACCACATCAGCGTACTAGTATACCTAGTTCAGGCTTCAATTCAAAGACAAGATACATTCACATACAAAAATATATAAATGTATATAATTTGTGTAGAAATAGGAACGACTTCGACAGCCATCCAAGGAAAAAAAAAAATCAGCAAAAATCTGCATTCAAGTCGTAACAGCTTTCAATGCCCGCTATACTTAGGGTTTAGACCGAGTCTAGCTTCAGTGTCTAGCCTTGTGACGGCAAGGTGTAGGACTGTAGTAGGTACCTACATATATGGGAATGGCACACTCATGCCATTTTAATTTATTCATTTTATGTTCTCCAGATTAAAAAGTTTCATACATGCACCATGCAAATGGCTATGGCTTGCATGCGGAAACAGGAGGAGGTGTTTGTCATTAGCTTAGAAGAAGATTAAAAATAAAATGAGAAAAAAATCAAGGGTGAGCTGTAATTCGAGTGAAACGTTTTGAGAAGTACCCTATGCAAGGAATTATATATTATTTTTTTTTCTCACAATAATTCACCCTCACTTTAAATCCAAAATAAAAAAATTACATATGAAGACACTTTAAAAAAATCAAATAATACAAAAACTAAAAGTTAGGTTGTAGTATATAGTTCCCTTGGGATAGATTTCTTTGAATTTTACAATCACTCCAGAATGGCTGAACGGATCTAGATAAAATTTTACACAGAGATATATATTATAAATAAACACACTATTGAGTTAACTCAAAAACTACTATTTTAATAAGGCTTAGATTGTAAGAATAACTTCCCATTATGCATAATTTGAAAACTTGGCGTTGCTGATATTAATCGATTTACTTTTAATGCTGATTGATAACAATTTTACCAACAAAAAAATTGTCAGAGACGTTGAAGCGGAAAAACAATATTTAAAAATTTTTCTTAACTTTTTGTAGTTTTGTATTTGTTGTAAAAAAATGTCAATTTGATATTCGTCAATATTTTATCATTTTTTAGGTATTGACAAACGCATTATGTTAAAAATAAAATACATTTGAAGTCAACTTCATTGCATGTTGTGATGATATTTAAGTCGAAAAACAATTTTTGTCACTTTTCTGTAAATTTCGGTTTTAGTTTTTTATATTTCGTACAAATACTGGCAATTCGATATTTGTCAAGATTGTAGCATACATATATTATTAATTGTATTTTGTTTAAACATAAATAAGTTTGGAATAAATATCGGTAGTCATTCAAGTAGATATTCAAGTCAGAAAACACTTTTTAACTACTTTTCATAGAATTTTTTGTACTTTTTTTAAAGAAACTGTCAATTCAATTTTTTCAAAATTTCACCAGATGTAAAAAATATCGTTTTACATAATAGAAAATAGTTTTGACGATAATATAAATGTTTCCTTCATTGTATATTTTCGCGCAAAAATTTTTATTTTTAGTTTTTCTATTTTAAAAAAATAACGGTAAGTTGAAAATTTTCAAAATGTTTACCAAATCTTTATCACATTACAATGTATATAATAAAATGTATTTGAAGTTAATGGCACTATCCATTCTTGAGATATTTGCCACCAACCAAAATGTTCACTTTTAAAAAAAAAACTGCTATAGTGAAATAACCGCTTGAACAATTTTTATGAAATTCCTTTCTGAATCTTTCGAAGTTATATAACCTGTCGAACAAAATTTAATTAGAGTCAATATCTCTACTCGTTCTTGAGATACCGTGGTGAAAAAGGGTATCTCGAATGTACAAACGTAAAAACATACGAACGTACGTACACACGCACACACAGACATCTCTCTACAAATGACGGATCTAGATTCTAGGGACCTTGAAACCTCCAGATTTGTCAAAAATTTCAAATTGACAAATCGACCGATTACAATAACTACCTATGGGAAGTTAAAAATCTCCTTTTTAGAATATTCCTGCCTTTGTAATATTTACATATATATTAAGAAAGTAAAAAAATTCTAAAAAATTATATTTAATGCTTTCCACTTACGACTTAAAATACATATTTTATACAAAAAAAATTACAGGTTAAGGGGATCCGTTCAAATCAGCATAATATTACATTTATCCATTTAACATTTAGGATTGTCAATTTTCGAGTGTTTTTTTTTTTTTTTGTCGTGCGACTCTCGAATTCTAATAACTTCCGTTTATATTAAGTTACGCAGTTGACAACAATGTCAATGTCAATCATGAACAGCAGAAAAACATGCAATAACACTTAACTTTAAAGACACTTACGTTACGACAACACCCTCTGTAAATACGTATATGTAGGTACGAGTATATTTTTCGAGTCCAAAAAAAAAAAAAAAAGGGTTAAAACTCTTTTTTCAAATGCTTGAGACGATGATGTAACAATATTGTTACACAAAAATACACAATTTCGCATTAAATAGAACATGACATTCTGTGCTGTTCACTTTCTATTCCAAATGTATACATATGTATATACCTAAATCTAAACTCGTAGATAGGTAAGTATGTATAGGTATGTTATGTATTGTATGTATAACAGCTTTTGCAGAATAAACATTCATGCGTGCATACTCATACGTACATAGGTAACAAAATATCACATAATAATGGAAATCCAAACGAGGACTTCCTATAGATATATGTATGTACATACATACTTACGAAATTATTCATAAGATCTTACAAAGATTATACTCTGTGTACACTTATTTAATATACTCGCATCAATTCATACACATGAATATAAAATATAAGCTGTACACAGTACAAACACGCTTAAATACAGCGCGGCTATACAAAATATTCAATTACATTTAAGCTGCCTGACTTATCAATATATTATAAAGAGTCTTCTATGATGGCTTCTATACATACCTTACATACATACACAACTCGTTGTCATTGAAATCATCTTATAGGCCTCCTCTGTCTGCATCAATGGAACGCCTTCAAAATGTATGTAATCCTCTACTTTCAGCGGATATCTGATGTACTCTACAGTCTACAGTATCGTATTACACCCAATATGTAACCAGCGATGCACGAAGATAATACGCGATGGAGAAAAATCGACCGGAGCTATTTTACTCGTAAACATTATACTCCTCCCGCATCACAGCTGGAGATGCCAATATCGGATCAGTGATGATGCACCGCTCCAAACGTATCTGTATCTTCCAGATGGATATGCTCGTACAGAGATTTTCCTCCCGACCGACAAGAGCATAGCTTTGAAGAAGTGCATCTGAAAATGATGCCTCTGCTGCTTGTGCCTATATAAGTGTCGGTTGATGTCACTTTTAATCACTAATGAGGTTATAAATTATGCACCCTAAGGTTGGTGTTCTTTTTTTCATCTTCCAAAAAATAAATTAATTTAATCAATCGAAATAGAATTGAAAATAGATGCAACTTACAAGATCGGTCCTCGTACCCCTCTCATACATATATCTGAATGCATCTTTCAGACATGGGGTTAGAGAAAAACTTAATTTATCGAATCGTATCTCATCTTCAACAATGAAGCATCCACCAACCAAGGCATATCAAACATACATAAGTACATCCCAGTCGTAAAACAGGTGTCTAGACTGCGGTGTTGGGATGCATATGAAATGGGTGTACATCTTGCAGTGGATGGCGTTCTGCTGTTAATTGTTGTTTTCTCTTCCACATTAATTATGTCGGGAAATATTCAGCATCTTACATATTTCCTTAGTAGTGAAGTTTTTGTGATGCCACTGCAGCTTCCAGCTAAAAGGGGAGAAAAGGAAGCAGGTCCGTTTGGGAGAAAATAAATTGATGCAACTAGTCTTAAATGCATCCAAATAAAGGGTATTGACTTTTGAATCATGATAAAATCCAAAAATTGCATCCAGAACCAGAAGAAAAGGAGTTTTCTGTAATGTCAATCTAAGAAGAGGGTTATAACGACAGTGACAAATACAAATCCTTGTCAGCGAGCTCAGAGACTATTGCCGTATTAAACTCGAGAGATTTCAGTGAGATGGCATAAAGGCAAGACTCTTAACCGTTTCCTAGAGGCTAGAACTAAAACGCTGATGTTTTGAAATGTTTAGCAAGTTAGTCAGATTGACATTCATGTGCAAAGAATTAAAGAAAATAGGTATACCTCACTCACACATAGGTTAAGGTGGTTTAAAAAAAAAAAGAAAAACAACTTTAAATTCCTTATATTTTGATTCGTCTCGGATTGACTGCGCTCCTGGTAATGAGGGAGTGGTTGGTAGTTCTGAGTTCTGACATTGGCAATTCAAAGAAAATAGGTTCTCTTTTCTTTCACATATACACAAACATATATACATACATACATACATAACTTTAGAAATGCTCCCTTGACTGATGTGACGCGCTCCAAAGGATACCATTTTCATTTTGAAATTTAGTGCTGCCATTTATCACGCCTCTTAATTAAAAACATGTCACTGTTTTGACTTGGAAATAAATATGTAATTTCCCCCCTCTCAATGTCAGCCACACCACACCGTACTATATACCCACCTTAGTTATACTCTGTGTGGCATTACATGTACGGTGCGGCGCGGCGGCCGGCGGCGGTGTCGGCATCGGAGGCGGAGGGATTCGCTAAGAGTTACGTTGCATAGTCAGTAAGTCATCTGGTACATCTGGTGGTTCTTTCCAAGTTCTTAAGTTTTTGACGAAAACACCAAAGATCAAGACGATGACGACGACGAGACATTGTAGACGCCAACAACGACGACGACGACAATGACGACGAAGACGGAAGGTAATAATGGCGACACACAGGAGCACAAAAACATTTAAATTTTTGCCTTAAAGCAAGGACATTGCCTTTGAAATAGTGTAACAGTGTTTTTGGTGGTGGAATTGTAAAATTAGAAGCGGATGTTGTATAGTACCCATAAGTTTTATATGAAATGATGTTGTTGTTGTTGTTGTTGTTGTTGTTGTTGTTATTACAATATTAAATCAAATTGGGGTCTTTAACGCGTGTTGCTAGTGATTCTCGAATTATTACAGAAATTATTTTCATTTAAATTTGAATTAAAGGGGATCGAGAGGAAGAAATGAATATATACTTTGAAATTTTCAAAAATGAAAAAGGAAGAAGGATAGAAATTCAAGTTAATTAGATCAGCATAAGCGAATTTATAATATGAACACCATCAGAGAGAGAGAGTTAGTGTTGCGTGTAGCTAGGAACATGTGTTATCGTTTTATTTGTATGTTTTGAATATTATAAAATATCAAGGGAGATAAAACAGGAAACCTCAATTTTATTGCTAATTAGTTGTGACGACCTTTAACTTATTAAATTTGACATATTCAAATGAGTAACGCAATAATGACAAGAAGGATTTTATCGGAAGAAAAAAAGTCCATGACAGTAAAGAGTACCTACATCTACATATTATGTAGCTTTAAATTGAGTTTAAGTAAAAGGTGTTTTTTTTAGACGTGTGGTTTTCAAAAAGGAATAAAATGCACAGAGTTCAATATTATCTCCAAGAATTTTTCTTTATTATAAAGATAAGGATTTGCCATTATGTTTTAAAAGTGATGGATCGAATAAATCCCAATCGAGGGACACAATTTTTGACCAACCGTCTCGGGTAAATCTGCGCATAGACAACAAATTTCACATAAACCCACAAAAATATTGATTATTTCTTTGCTGTTGGCTGTGTGACATGTAGTGCTGTCTTGTTGGAACCAAAAGTCCTCCAATTAAGGCACAAAAAAGTCATTAGATACTCATTGACTGTAACATTATGACCGTCTTCATTTTTGAAGAAAAATGGACAAATGATTGCCTCCGCCAGTGGAGCACGTCAAACAGTGGCTTTTTGAGGATGTATGGGCCGGGCGGTGCGGTGCTGCTCTGATGTCTCAACAATGGCATGTGGATTATGATCACTCCAAATACGACGACTTTGCTTGTTATCGTAACCATTTAACAAAAAATGAGCTTCGCCGCTGAACAAAATTTCTTGTAAAAATCGGGATCGGTGGCCATCTCGTTTTGGGTCCATTCACCAACACATGTGACGCGCTTGATAATCGTTCGACTTTAATTCTTAAACGAGTTGGATTTTGTAACCCTGTAAACCAAGATCCTTCAGAAAAATCTTCCATAAAATGGATGGGCACAGCTCCCATTGTTGCTCTCGACTTCTTTGCTACTCTGCTCCACAGAGTTCGGCTTCAATTCTTGGACGAGTTGTAACCATTATTTTGGTGATAAATTTGTACGATTTTCAAACTTTGTTCAGAAATGAGTCCATTTATTATAAAATGGCAAACCAATATATAACTGTGTAGTGTGGACACTTTATTATACTCTATACATTTAATGTCATATAATGTCAATTGAAGAAATTCAGTGAAGATTCTTGTGCTTTTGACTCCATTTTGTTTCTTGGTTTCGTGGAAACCGCCTTATTCTCAAAGACTTGCTTTATTTATCCTTAATTCCTTGAGCAATATAATTAATATATATTTTTACTTGTAATTTATGAGAAATTCGATAAATGTATAAATAAAACAAGGAAAGTTGCCCAGAAAATATCGTTTGCTTTCAGAATTGTTTTGGCAACTGATTTTTCAATCTTTTTAAAAATCTTATCTTAATCATTACGAGTTTTGATAATAAGCAATTAAAATAGGTACTCCTATTCTTCGGAGACGATTCCAATTCAATTATTTGTTGAAATTAGAAATATTTCTTAAATCTACTTTAGCACCAATTTTTTTTTTTTGCAGAAATCTTTAACACCCTGTAGAATATCATTCTTACGTAAATTTAAGCTTTTTATATCATCATTAGTTCATTCATTTAATAGCTACTTGTACGTACGTATCGGTATACCTTTTATGCCTTTTTATCAAAAAAAAAATATTCAGAAGCCAAAGATTTTATATACTGACCCCAATTTGATTTAACGACTATTTTATGCCTCAATGGAAGTCGGATTTTGTTTCTTAAAGTCAAAACAACAAAACATCGCGTATAAAAACAAACTACATATGTGAATACTGAATACTTATAGACGAAAAGACAATCCAGTCGCAATCCTAAAATGGAATTTAAAATATTTTTAAACTAAAAAACCACTTAATTGATTCAAAAACAATAAAATGCCATGTCAAAGAAAATGAGACATCGCATCGCAGCCATAAAAAATCAGAAGAATAATAAACTCAAGAAGTAACAAGAACACGAGCTGGTAGAAGGCAACATTTAAGTTTTCTGTTGGTTCTGGAACTCATGTTATCGGAGCCGATTTTTCAATTCCAAGTCCAATTTTTTTCGAAATCTATTTCGACTTTGACAATCGACATCGGCGTGTTTGCCCGATGTTGTTGTTCACATGTTACAAGTGCAATAAAATCGTAAGTTTTGAGATTTTATTTTAATTTCATTGCTGTGTTTTGCTTTATTCAGAAAGTTTTATTTTTAAATTTATAGAAAATGTTTTGAGTTTTTTTTTTTTTAATGATCGTTTTTTATATGCGTCGACGTTTCGTGCGATGTTAATTTTTTTTTTTTTTTGGGACACAAGAACACGGTGGTTGTTGAGTTGGATATTCGTTCCAGATGTCAACCGATAAACGTCACAACTTGTGATTCTTCTTCTCTTGAGTTCCTTTTGTGATATTGGTTGTGTGATATTTCACCGCTGCGCTGCTACGCTGCTGGCACACAATAAAAGGTATTAGAATTTAATTAAAATAGGAAAATTAATTTATATCAAATCGATTCAGCGAGGCCGAGGCTGAAACCAAGGCTAAGGGACACAATTCCAACACAATCACAATCCAAAGGCACAGATGATGACAAAAGCCTTGACACAGTGGATATTACTTTCGAATGAGTGGGGCCTAACAATAGATGGCGGCATTGTGTATCGTAGTCGGTGGGTCGGTCGGTCGTCGGGGAATGGTTTATCGTGAATAGTGGGAAACGTTTAGACCATATTCAAGCTGCCTCGAAAATGGATTATCATAAGCTCTCTTCTTTGAAACTTAATGTATATACGAACGTGTATATAGGGACTGAGCGCACAAGACCAAAGATTTGATGTCAGTTTCATATGCACAAGCAATTAACTTGCTTCATTATAATAATTTCCAAAGAAAGGACAGTTCACAAGTGCGGATCGCCTGTGGATGACTATGGAACAATGGTGTGAGAGAGGAAGATGTTTTGACAATGTCTTCAGCCTTTTAACGAAAGATGACGCATTTATATCTTTTGTGTGCTTTGAGCCATCTTATAGATATTATATACATACCTATACATATACATATAAGAGTAGTGGATGTGAAAATTCTTAAGGTTTTTGTAAGAATTTTCTTTGAAATTGTTGCTGATGTTAGTTGCGGATAAATACATACAGTATACGAGTACATAGTTCCATTCTTCTATACAGCATCTTGTCTTTAAGAGATGGGTCATTGGCTTCGTTATCTACTGTATATATCTGTCTGTACACTGTGATAAAGGTTAGAGGAAATGTGATTTTAACTGGCATAATGAATTGAGGGCTGTTGAATAATTAAGGTGCCAGCCTGTGTTTTGTTAATTTAGAAACTATAGTTGCCTTAACGAAAACAAAAGGAAAAATTGAAGCTTTAAATTAGACAAAGTCTATAAAGGCCAGGCTTCTTAACTTCTGAAATTAATACAAATCCTACACCACTTTAAAAGGTTGAAACTTGATGTGAGATTCAAACATGGCCTAATAAATACGACCATAAATAAAAAAATTGTTTTTGACATAACTTGAAAATCCCTCAGTCATAATAAATTAGTTGATTGCTTTGGAAAAGGAGCTACTTTTAGTCAGACTACGGGACAAGTGATATTACTACCCTAAATAGCTTATGAAACTTTTAACATCTATAGGTACTTACGGCCTGCTAAGTATGAACTGATACTGCTATCATAGGTGGACAAGCGGGATCCGTTCCTGACCTCATGTTACAAGGCTCTCCATTTAACTCCATCCAGTTGCACACCCATACCAAGGCTTCGATCGTCCTGGTCTACGCCATCTTTCCAGCGTATGTCTCCTGCCATAAAATGAACTGGTACCTCTTTGGTCATGCAAGCTAGGTGACAAGCTAACCGAGCTAATTAAGAAAATTATTCTTTCGCGATATCTGCTTCTAGGTATAGATTTTATACAGTTCATGATTGTAGCGTGTCCCGAAGCGTCGTTGACGTCGTTCCTCACATATGGAGCCAATAATTCTCCTTAAGATTTCCCCCTCGAAGTTCCTAAGGGGTCCCAATGCCTTTTACTAAACACCCATCAAGTCTCGAATCCATTACATATGTTAGTACTGGCAGGACGATAGTCTGTACAGCAGAAGTTAAGAGGTTATGGTAAGATTTCTGGATTTAAATAGTTTTGACAGACTATAATAGTTGGCCCTGTTGGCTTTCAGCAGCCGTCATCGTATTTGTTCTTCAATGTTGTACAAATATCTTATATTGTATCTGGCAAGATCGGTAGAGTACAGTGTCACTACTACGTTGAATAATAGGCCTATCCTTAAGATGACACTTCCTCTCAAAAGTAAATGTTTACATGCTCTCCAGTAAATCGAAACTTAAAATAAATTGTTCGTGCCCACGAAATGTTAAAAATAACTTTCCAAACATTAATATTTTCTACTTACATACATTTTTATTTAGGTATACACAACAACAACAAATTCACAAAATCAAAGATAAATATCTCAGAACAGAAATCCGTTTTGTTATATTTTTATTGCAACCAATTCTGCTATCAAGAACATTTTATTTAATAGTTGCTGGCTGTTCTTTTCTTCTTTATATAAACACAAATAAGAAAAAATCACCTACACACACACACAAATAAATATGTATGTTTGTACGTTATGGATATGCTTATCATCTAAGGCTAAGCTATGTGTAGTGTATGTTTGCTTATTTTTTGTTTGGTTTTTTCTTCTTTCAGAGGGAATTGTGTCCTACACTTTACCCAAAGGTGTTCAACGTGGAATTGAAATCGATTTATCAGATAAAACTTATGATGGCCACGAGGAAGACGATAAATATGTTGGTGGTCTTGGTCAGTTAGTCGATGGACAGAAAGGAAAAGATAACTTCCGCACGGATATTCATGGATTTGGTAAAGGTAAGTTTTTCATTTTTTCAATTTCTCTTGATGGAAAATTTCCTAAGGAGAAATTTTGACAAAATTTGACAAGGAGATAAAAATGTATATACGTATGAACATATATATCAATATAAGTATACTGCAAGGCTTTACTCCTCAAAGTCAATCTCACTTAAGTAATAAGAATCAACGCATTAAAGTCATCCAAGGAGTTTGAAAAGGTAATCGTTCCTATAAAGTATAAAGCGACTCCCTCGTCTCTATCCGTCCGGTCCGTTGCGTTGATGCTCAGTTCGAAAAGTTTAAAGGAAGCTTAGTAAATAACTCGTTAATGAAAACGTTAAATCTTCATCCCAACAGTTCAAAATTTGCCGTACACATTCCATTTATAGCAAACTTGACTCGCTCAATTCCCATTCCGCCTAGTTGGCACCGAGTTACCGCCTCGCCACGCCACGCCGCGCCGCACGCCCCTTCAGTCTAAAGTTAATGCCAAAGTGAAAAGTTTTCTATTATAATTTCGAACCTCCAACGCCAACGCACAACTAACCCGGCTGAGCTGAACTTTCACCCCCATGGGGAAGCTTAAACATTGTTTATCTTGCACATAATAGCAATTGCATCCACCATACTGCCAAAAATGGGATAACGTTATCCTTTTTGTTGTTTAAGTTTTTGGGTCACAACACCATCCTTGTTCGTTCATGAAATATTTCATCACACTCACACCAAAAGTGCTATAGTTCCTGCCTGGAGTTTGGATCCTAGATCAATGGATGATAGGTACTGTATTCTGAATTCCAAATTCTGAAACGGAACAAATACCACCCCATAGCCCATACTCTGCCGATAATGAAATCCAAGTGATAATTAAATTCCAAAACAATAATATTGACACACTAATTAGTATTTATATCATAAATTTCGACCTGTTTCCTATAATAGACACAGACACAATGTCCATGTCCACATGGACTAACTTTTGTGTTCGATGGTTGGTGTATCCGAAAACTCCATCTGCTCGAAGGCCAAAGTTCCCAAAACAATCGATTATCGCAGCAAAAGTTATTATATACATATATACAATTATTTTTTGTTGAACAAAAAACAGAAGGAAAAAGGGAAATAAAACAGAAAGAAGAGATGCAAACAATAACAAAAAAGGGAAATAAAATAAAAGTTCCAGAGGAAGTTTTTTTTTTTTTTTTGTTTTGTTTTGTTTTGTCTATCTCCTCTCCTGGTGTCCTGTTGAATTTAGCAAAACTTAGTCTATAAAAGAGTGGAAAGTTATTTAACTATCGCAACTCTATTTTGAAAATCCGCAGATGATATAAAGTAGCGAAAAAGTTTTCAACTTAACAAAAAAAAAAAAAGAAGATAGAAAAATAGAAAAAAAACAACAATCAGGGAATTTAAAACAAAAAAAAAAACAAAAAATTTAAAAAGACGTCTGAAGAATGTGAAAGCTAGAAAAAATAAACGCAAGTTCATAATAGATGATAATACATAAATCATTTTTTTTATCATGTACCTATAGTGAAGTGAGTGGGTAGGTGTATCTTAGATAACAAAATATACATACAAAAAAAAAAAAAAATCAGGACCCGCATGAATAAGTGGGAGGTATGATATATTTTAAAATATATTCAGGGCTTTAAAAAATTCAAAAGACTTATGTTTATATACACAAGTTAAGTCCTGAAGTTTGACAAATATGGATCGTTTAAATCAATGTATCACAACTTTTTCCTGTGCAAAAAATACAAGCGTAATGTAAAAAAAAAAGAACATAAATTATATTTGTTTGTGGACAAGGGATTACCGGGAATCACTTGAACTTCTCCTCTCGCACGCACCAACGTTGGTGGTTTTGTTTTTTTTTTTTTGTCAATTTATTTTGTTTATAATTGAAAGTGATGTCAATTTTTGTTAAGGTTCAAGCACTTAAGTCGGTTTAATTCGTTGGTTTTTTTTTTTAAAGGAGTCCTTGGGAAGGAGCCGACGAATTAAGGGTTATCCTGTAAATTCTGTAAAACCATTATCCCGTAGAACCATTTAGTTTTGATTTTCTAGATAGCTGCTCATATTATCATTCATTTTTTAATGAGACGTTATTCATAAAAGGACTAAAAAAGATTGTTGTACAAAAATTAAATGCATAAAACTAATTTTGTAAAGTTTATTTGTATTTAAACAAATGAGTCCTTTTATATATCATAAAGTAATTTTTTATGAATTTTAATATTTATATTAATTTTTTATATAATTTAATTTCACAATAAATTTTGCATGTCTCTTTTCCAGGTTATGAATGGGTTGGCTGGAGGAATGATACCCCTAATCTATTGGGAAAACCGGTTGAAATTGTTTTTGAATTTGAAACTGTTAGAAACTTTAGTTCAATCATCTTACATACAAACAATATGTTTTCAAAGGATGTTCAGGTAAGAAAATATCTGTTTACACAAAACTAGGTAAACGGGTGGGAACGCTTCGCTGAGTTTATTTCTGAAAACAAAAAAATATTGAACCTGTGTAAAAATTATTTATAATTGATCTTGGCCTCACCGCAATTTAACGTCTTATGATAAAGAGTGATAATAATCTCAGATAATTTAAATTTCAATGTGATTTTTTTTAACTGGAAAGCAATATTTTTGAATTAGTTTTTCGGATCACAACTCAAAAAAAAAATTAAAAAGGAATTGAATCCGAATCAGTTGGGATAGTTGGAATCCGTGGCATAGTCCTCTTCTGTCCTTTGAATGTTCCATTGATAATCGTCTCCTGAATCACAATGTTTTCTATATCGGGTTTTTCAACTGGGACGCTACAAAAGTAGAGCGACAGTGGCAGCAAACGACGCCATATTTCTTGCCGCTCTTTTGACATTTATCTTCAGAAAGGTTTGCCATTTCATGATGGAAAGATATACGAGGCAACAACGAGTCGAAATTATTAAAATTTACTACCGAAATTCGGAGTCAGTAGCCTCAACTTTACGTCCAATTTATGGTCGTCAGAATCGTCAACATTTGAGCGTCTAGTGGACAAATTTTAATCCACAGACACAGTACAAAATGTTCCAGTATCAGTGAGACAAAGAAGTGTCCGAAGTGTCGAGAATATTGCTGCCGCTGAGGCTTCAGTTGCAGAAAGCCCAAATGTGTCTCTCACACTTCGTCGTTCTCAAGCGGTGGGCATCTCTGTGACGTCGTTGTGGCGAATTTTGCGAAAAGATCTTGGCCTACATCCTTACAAAATAAATTCAATTGACGCAAGAACTGAAGCCACTTGACCATTAGAAACGTCTATTAAACGAATATTCGTATGTTCGTGAATTGGGTTGAGCAACAACTTGAAAATGATTCGGATTTTCATCGAAAAATTATCTTCAGCGATGAGGCTCATTTCTGGCTGAATGACTTCGTCAATAAACAAAATATGAGGTATTGGTCAGGCACACGTACTCCATGAGTCATCATTGCAACCCAAAAAAATTACAGTTTGGTGTGGTTTATGGGCCGGCGGCGCGGCGGCGTCATTGGGCCGTACTTCTTCCGTGATGATCAAGACCGGCACGTTACTGTGAATGTGGATCGCTACCGTTCAATGATAACCGAATTTATTCCAACAGGACGGTGGCGGCGCCACAAGCCATACAGCGATTGTCACAAGCAATTTATTAGAAATCAAGTTTGGGGAACGTGCTACCTCAATGGTCCAGTCGCTTGGCCGCCTCGGTCGTGCGATTTGACGCCGTTAGACTATTTCCTGTGGGGCTACGTCAAGCCAGTGACGATTGACGAACTTCGCACATATATATTGCAGCAATATCGGCCGATTTATGCTTGAAAACCGTCGAAAATTGGGTTCAGCGTCTGGCCTTCTGCAAGTGTGAATGTGGTGGCCATGCAAAAGAAATCGAGTTCCGTACATAATACTTTCACAGGAATAAACAATTTCATTGATATCCAAAATCGTTTTTGTTTTATTAAAAAAAAAAAAAAAAAAAAAAACTTCAGTCTATTCGGAGCTTTCGACGTCGAACAACGTGTTCATTCTCTTAAGTTCTATCATAAACCCTAATCACAATTGCCAAACGCGATCGATCGCCTGAATCCGAGGGCAGACATTTGTCCTTGGATAAAAAACCTCGTACTATGATCAATTTGAGTTTGCAACCACCAGAATTGGTTCTCCTACTTTACCCTTTCTCCCGATCGGACACAGTCCTACTGAACCGAAGGCGCTCACCTCCGTCCTGTGCGAGGACGTCTTGATCATAAAGGAGCCGCCAATCTACGGTTGACGTGGTAGATTAGCCATACTGCCTCTCTATCCTGTATCAGCTAGTAGACAAAGCAATTGAAAAGTTTGATGCTTCTAATGAACTGACACCTTCTTATGCATTCGTTAAGGATAAAGATATAAAAACCATTATAAATAGTCTTAAAATTAGAAAAACTCTAGGTATAGATCAAATAAAAAATATATATTTAAAACACCTCTCTAAAAGCGGCATACTTTATTTCACTTTTCTTATAAATGCCTGTTTAAAAATGCAATACTTTCCAACTGTTTGGAAAATAGCAAAAGTTGTGCCTATTGCCAAAGCTGGAAAAGCATCTGATATTGCTGGTGGATATAGGCCAATAAGTTTGCTTAGCAGTATGAGCAAAGTCTTCGAGAAGGTGTTAAAACAACAAATCTTGAAAGTTGTGTGCACTGAAAAAATATTCCCAGACGAACAGTTTGGATTTAGAAGGTCTCATTGCACTTCCCATCAGGTTGAGAGAATTTGCCAACATGTAAAGGATAAACGTGCTCAAGGCAAGTCAACTGGTATGATTTTATTGGATATAGAAAAGGCATTTGATTCCGTATGGCATAACGGAATAATTTATAAAATGATTAAATTTAAATTTCCATTGTATTTGTGTAAAATAGTTCAAAGTTTCTTGTCAAATAGATGTTACAAAGTGTATGTGAATAGTGGTGTATCTTCCACTGTAGCGTTTCATTTTGGTGTTCCCCAAGGATCCGTTCTTGCTCCATCGTTATTTAACATATATACATCCGATTTTCCAAGTATCCCACAATGTGAATCGGCAATTTTTGCAGATGACACAGCAATATATTCATCAGACAAACTCGCTCTTAATATAGAGAGGAGTTTAAAAATGGCTGTTGATATATTAGAAAAATATTATAATAAGTGGAAAATAAAACTAAATGCGGAAAAGTTTCAAGCTATCTTTTTCTCACGAAAAAGAAAGCCTTGCTACCTTCCCAGCAGTCAACTTCAAATCAATGGAAATGATATAACTTGGGAAAAATCTGTAAAATATCTAGGGATACATCTTGACACTAAACTTACATTCAGTACTCATATAACACAGACACTTCATAAAATAAGTCTTGCTATTAAACTTCTTTACCCTTTCATAAATCGCAATTCCGTACTAACTAACGATAACAAAATCATAATATTTAAAGTCATCTTCCAAGCAATATTACTATATGGTTGTCCTGTATGGGGTGACGCTGCTATGTGTCATACAAAAAAACTCCAGATTGCACAAAATAAATTGCTCAAAATGATGCTTAACCTGCCTTGGCATCATTCGACTATAGATCTTCATGAAAGAGCGAGTGTTGAGTTGATTTCTGAACGAATTCAATATCTTAAAAATAACTTTGTTTATAGCTGTGATAGTTCTGATAATCCCCTTATTAATCAGTTATACGCATAAAATCTGTGATAAAAACTTTTTTTTTTTTCTTTTTTTTTTTCTTTTTTTAATTATATGATTATTATATATTTTCCTTGTAAAACTGTAAAATTAATAGGTACATGTTTATAAATCAATGTCAGATTCCTTTTGATTGTTAATTATTTAATGTATGTATTTATTCACTTATTTATTTTATCTGTTTGGTTGTTTTTTTTTTTGTTTATTTATTTATTTATGTATTTATTTATTTATATTTATTTATTTAGTTATTTATTTATTTATTTATTTATGTATTTATTTATTTATATATTTATTTATTTATTTATTTATTTATTTCTTTATTTATGTATTTATTTATTCTTTTTATTTATTTATTTATTTATTTATTAATACATGTATATACCTATATATTTATTTATTTGTTTGTTTCTGTATTTATTTAAAATAATGTATTTATATTATTTTTGTTACGTTCTAGTCATTTTTTATTTAAATTCTTTTTTTTTTTTTGTCATTAATTTAAATTGGAGGTTTTTAATGCATTTTCCTCCAAATAAACTATTGTTAAACATGTATATATCTTCTTTATAGTATTATGAAAATGTTTCAGATGTAAGACAAATGTAGTCATATCACTGAATTGTAAAATGTGCGGTTACTTTTTCCTTTAAAACTGTTTTGCTTAATAAAATATATCTATCTAAAAAAAAAAAACTTTTGTAGCGCTCTTATTGAAAAACCCTTAAAGTTTCTTCCGTCGCCGCTATCACTTTTAATAATGAAATTTAATCTGTCGATTTTCTAATCTAATCGAGGTTGTTGTGTGCGATATACGGCTGTCTGCAAAACTCGAACGTTTGCAGCACAAATATAATTGTTGCTATTTCAATTTAAGTGGTTTATGTTATCATCATTTCTCACTGTTTAAACCTTCCCCTGGACTACAACAAATATTTAAAAACTTAAATCAGCCAAATCGGTCGAGCCGTTTTCAAGTTTTAGCCAGACAAACGTAAATTTATAGATTTAATTTTTTTTTGTTTAAAGTAATTGAATGAAAGTAAGAATTATGTAAATTTCTCATACACTTTTTAAACACCAACAAACTACAAATTTAAACAAACAGTCAGTATTTTTTTTTGTCTTTTTGATTATTTCGAGATCTAGGTAGATAATGATTTCAGGATTTTTTTCATCCTTTCCATTCTTTGACTGGTTATAATTATGGTTATAGTTTCTGATAGCCTGGCTAGACTTGCCAGATTAGTTGAGAAACTTTTCAACTGGCACCAAGTTATTTCTTCTCTCTTACAACTGCTGCAAAGAAATCCATAAAACAAACCATATCCATTTCTTTCCCAATAGTTTATACTTGTAAATAGCTTTGCTTTATGGTTTGTGATTTTATTTCTTTTTTTGATTCAAAAATAAGTTCGGAAACAGAAATCATATACATTATACATATACAAAAGATACACGTAAAAGATAAAATGATTACTAAACATAAATAATAGCCCGTCATATCCTTCTTTATATTTATATTTATATGTATTATATGCACAAGTCTGGGTGTGGGTGGCTCCCCTTTCGTATTTGTTTCGCATATTTTTATCAATAAAACTCCCTGATGATCCAGAAACGAAATCAAAACATTCCCGTTGCTATCCCCAATCTATAGTTCGAGTAATGTGATAACGCAGGTTATTACATTTTATTGTCATGTTCTCATGGTGAGTTGCTTATCTCTGTGTTTTATTATTTGCAATTGTGATTGTGAATAAAACGAAAAGGAATCTTATTCGATTCTCATATTCCTCGTCGTCGTCGTCGTCGTTGTCGTCGCGTCCGTATAGTCAGTCGTTCGTCTAGCTGTTAATGTATTTTGTTTGTACTGACACCGAAATCAAAATAAATGGGGATATCTGGGAATCCTTTATACATATACATACACATTATTTGTATAAAATATTTTGCACCCTTACCTCGCTTTCAAAGTAAGCAGGGGTCTCTTATACTGAGCTTTGATGGGTCATTCAACCATTCAAGCTTATTTATTGCCAGACATCAAAATCTCGTTAAAAGTTCTTACTTACTATACACAACACAGAAGACCCTACCCGGCCTTCGGTCTTCGTATCCGGCATCACCATCATCATCATCATCATCGTCGTCCCAATGGTCCTGCTTTGGCCTATATTTAGAGACTGGAATATTGATTGAATTAAAGCGAGAGCAATAGGCGAGAGCATTGAAGCGTTACCGATACGTAAATTAACTAATCAAACTGCGAATCACTGGAAATCAATTTTCTAATAAATAATAAACGACTTGAGTAGTTGGTATGGTACCTAGTAGGTATATATATGTGTGTGTGTGTGTGTGTGTATATTTTTGTTCAGAGGATAAGACATTTTACTCACTCCGATATCAGGGTACAGGGAGGGACCAATATGACAGGACGACCCCTCTCTCAAGAGCAAGAGTTGTGCTGAAACTTTTCTAGTGTGTCGCTTCTTGATTCAATCAATATTCCCGACGCGTACGTGATGGGAATTCAAGTAGGGTTTGGGGAGGATGACGATGCGATGTGTTGGCTGTGTCCTTGTCAAAAAGCAGGAAACTTTATTCTTTTTTTTTTGCGCTTCTCAAACTGGGTATGTACTGTACACTACAGGGTGAGCTGTAATAAATATTGATATCCAAGGAAGTTTGTTATCAATTTCAGTTAAGTTCCCTTCTTTTTTTTGACAGAGTGGTCTAGGAGGTAGGTTTAAAGCATTAACACTGGTGCCTTGCAAGTCTATATATTTAATCCTATTAACATCTTCAGCGCCGAATTTCAAAGGACTTGTACCCGTCTCTTATGGTATTACAGAAGAGAAAGAACAAAATTCGAGATTCATTTCTCTCGATTTCGTATTTTGAGATTTTTTAAGTTCTTGATTTTGTGCATTTTGCATTTTTAGAATTTTTGACATTCTATTGTTTTTATTTAAAAAAAAAAAAACAACTTCAAATACTCTGTTTAACAGTAACAAATGAAAACTAAACCACCCTGTATTAAAAAAAAAAAATATCGTCTAAGTTATGCTCTAATTTTCCTTTACATATATTATATTTTCTTTTTGCTGTATAGGTATTTGTTCATGCGAAAGTTTACTTCAGTATGGGCGGACGTCACTATACCGGCCAGCCAGTATTATTCTCTTATATGCCAGACACAGTATTGGACCATGCAAGAGATGTCACTATTAAATTGCATCATCGGATGGGACGATTTTTACGAGTTCGACTGTATTTCGCATTGCGGTGGATTATGCTGAGCGAAATATCTTTTGTGTCGGGTAAGTTTTTATCATCTTCATTTTGATGAGTTAATATGATTTTTTTTTTATTGTGGGTATTGAGAGGAAGTTGCAGTGATATTTATTATTATACGGGATAAATCATAAAACAATGAAGTCTGTTTGGAGCCCGTATTTTTGAACTTTCTTATAGAAAAAACATTTTCATTGGAAAGAAAGAAGAACTTGATGTAAATCAAATTACACAAGACTGCCACTTTGACTGTTGAAGCATAAGCAAAAAAATCAAACCAAGTTAAGCTAATTATTTATAATTGAATAAATCACGTCATTGTGGGAAGGGAACCATATCTGATGGATGGAGGGAAAATATTTATAATAAGCGCATTTGTATGCATGATGCTGGACTTGGGCAGTGTTGATAGTTTGATGCGGGCAATGACTTGCAGTGGAGTACTTAAGTTAGGTACCTACTAGTTCATGGGGATGGTTTTATTGTACTTGAATTTATGAAGTTGGCCATTTGAAGATTGACATGATTTTTTATAAAAATATGAGAGCGAGAATCAAATGATCATGAAGTGCAAAAAATTAAGCTGATTAAAATATTGATTGTTTAGAAGGGAATATCATAGCACTCATCAACTTGGATTCAGTACTTGCACAAGAACTTTTACTTCTGATTCTAAATTGTCTAGGATATATTACACTTTAATGAGTTCCTTATAATACGGATACTATAGTTACAGTGAACTAACAAAAGTCGAACTTTGTCCCGCATGACTAGGTGTTAGATTGGTGAATATGTAACCAACCGATCAATATTTTCATTACTCTTGGAACTTCCAAAAAAAGGTTTATCTAATTTTGATAAAATTATTAGAATTTTATTGAGTTGGCATTTTAAGACCAGTAAATCTCAGTCCCTGACAAACTGATGATACAAAATTTTAATAATTGTATATTGGTGACAGAATCATAGGCAACTCTATAACTTTTCGTTAACGTTGGACATACGATTGAAATATAAAAATTTTACAACCATCTGACCTTCAAAAAAATATATTTTTTGCAGGTAGACGAAATTTGTATGTCTTCCTCGCAATTTTGTCCATTTATTCTCACTTTTTAAACCTTAAGTGGACTCCGATAAACATTTAAAAACTAGAATTAGCCAAATCCGCTAAGCCGTTCTCGAGTTTAAGCGAGACACACAAACAGAAATTAATTTTTATATATAGAATAAGGATTATGTATATAAAATTCTGCTTTATATCTTTATCAACTGATTGTTTTTCGAATTTTTAATCCGATTTATTTACCTTAAAATAACTTAATAAAAATAATCTTAATATTTTTGCTTATTCTATTATAGCACCAGTTAATGGAAATTTCACGGAGGAGGAAATTCCTGAAACAACTCCTCCACAAGACATTCCCTATCAACGTGACGGAACACAATCCAAATATGACAAGGACAATCGAATACCCAAAGGTGAGCAACAAATCAAAACCTGTTGTCCTATATTTTGAAATAATTAAGAACACTTAACACGTTTTTCGATATTAAAAGTTTAAATTATTATTGTCCTAGATATGAAAACTGTTTGCAATTGAAAAGATTAAAATAAATCGTTTCCTTTTTTTCACTAAACAGTTATTGCACCAAAACCCATCGACCAAGAACCCGAAGAGGGATTCGTTGGTGTGATAATAGGCGTGTTGACTACAATTATTCTGCTCTTGGTGGCTGTTATTCTCCTGATAATTGCCAGAAATAAACGGAAAGCAGCCCGTGGCAGCAACGTCTTGGATGTGTTCCAACACAATTTCCATTCTGATGCGCTGGGTAGCGTTGGCGGCGTTAAGCGTATGCATCACGGCAGCAGTAACATGAAGGTAGGTCAATCGAATATTTATGTAAATTTTCGGGCGTAATGATGTTAGAGTTGGGCCCCAAAAGTGCCAGAGGGTCGGTCGACAATCGACACTCGGCATAGTATGGTACCTACATACATACATAGTAGTTGTAGTAGAGTTAGAGTAGTAATTCAAAGCCCTCCTCGGCATCAACATCAACATCAACGCTCTTGATTTGAAGAGAAGTCCTAATTGTATGCATTTCATTGTTATTGTGTTTCATGTTCTTCTCTCCTTTGCTCTGTTCACTTTCCAGGTTGGCATGGATGACAGCGATTCCATGGACAAGAACAGCATGTATCATGAGCCTTTTAACGTTAACATGTACACGAGTGCTGCAAGTGCATGCTCCATGAATGACATGCGACATCATCACATTGCGCCAGATTACACAGGTAAAAAGGGAGGCCCTGTTCAAACTGTATGTCCTGTGATAACAAATGTTGAAATTTATTTCCAGAAGTATCCGATGCTGTTTGTCAGGAGTACATCGCACCGCATATGCAAAATTTTATCCCGAAAACTTCGGGCGGTTATGTGAATGTTCGCACACGACCACCGCAGTCTTTGAATAATATATTCCCCAAGCCACCACCGGTTCCGGCGCGACCAACCGAGAGCTACTATGCAGCAACTGCCATCTATCGGCCGATCTCGAATGGCAGTGGCAATGGAAGTATCGGGGGAAATGGCAATGTTACGGGATTCTCAACACCACCTGGAACTCTTGATTCAAACTCAACGATACCAGAAATGTCAATATACTTTCAGCCAACTTCAAGGATTTACAATTTCAAGAAGTTTCCGGAAAATCTATAATTTTTAATTTGTTGCAGGAGGGATTTCGATTGGGAGGCAACGTCTAGGCTATTTTGAGGAGAATTTAAAGGTAAGGACATTTTGTGTGCTGGGAGGTTTTAGATTCGTCTCTAATATTAGTGATAATAGAGTCTTGTTTTTTACATTCGAGTCCCGTGTCGATCTTTAACAATATTTATGTTTTTTTTTTATTTTTTTCAGATTTTACCTACTTTATATATTGACAACGAGCTGATTTTTGTGTTTCTATCAAGTTCCAAAATATAAAGCATCCACACTATCATATCTTCGGGGAAAATACTATAAGACTGATTTCTTATTAAATGCGCTTAAATAAATAATGTATTTCATTTTTTTCTGAATAATTTAAAATAAATTCAATGTTTTATTTAATAAAAAAAAACAATATTTGAGTATTTTTTTTATGTTTGAATGAAAAGGAAGATGCTGGAGGGTTTATTAAAATATAATAAATAATAAACAAGCTTAATGCAACCTACTAAAAGGAGGTCTTAAGTGCAGTATGTCATACCAGCCTTAATAGCGATTCATTGAATACTTCATTTGAATACATAATTCCAACAGAGGGAACAAGCAATCTGGCAATACTTTTTTCGGAGTTGGTCTTTTGACAGCTGTCACTTGATTTATAATCAGTTTGGTTTGCCATTTGGAGCTGTGTCCATCCATTTTATGGAAGATTTTGCAGAAGGACCTGGTTTGTAGGGTTACAAAATCCAACTCGTTTAAGAATTAAAGTCGAACGACCATCAAGCGCGTCACATGTGGTGTGAATGGACCCAAAACGGGATGGCCACCGATCCCGATTTTCACAAGAAAATTTTGTTCAGCGATGAAGCTCATTTTTTGTTGAATGGGTACGATAACAAGCAAAGTTGTCGTATTTGGGGTGATGATAGTCCACATGCTATTGTTGAGATGCCTCATGGAGCCTTTAACTCCTCAAAAAGTAACTGTTTGGTGTGATGCTCTGTGGGCAGAGTGAGAGGGAATCATTGGTCCATATTTATAGAAGATCCATGATTAATGACTTTTTCGTGCCTAAATTGGAGGATGTTGATGCTGACGCCCTTTGGTTCTAACAAGACGGCTTTACATGCCAAATAGCCGATGAAGCAATCAAATTTATTGATGTAACCTTTTGGTGAGCGCATTATCTCGCGACATGGGCCTATAATGTGGTCACCAAGATTGTACGATTGAACACCGCTGGACAATTTTACTTATGTTAAGTTACTTGTCTATTTAGATCAGCCCGAGGCGATTGGCTCCTTGGAAGAGAATTTTCAGCGCGTTATTGCTGACATACGGCTCCCCAATTTCCACAAAAAGTGGTCGAAAATTTGGCTTCTCGGCTGGAATTTATTCAAGCCCGGTGCGGTGGCCACTTGTCCAAAATCATTTTTAAAACATAATAAATGGCAAACCCTTATCTTTATAACACAGCTAAGTTCTTGGCCATAACATTAAATTATATGCGTTTATTTCTTCTTGAAAACCACACGTCTTAGAAAGAACAACCTTTACTATCAATCAAATAATTTTTTACTATTGAACGTAGGCTTGAAACTAAAAAATGTCAAAGCAAATAGCTCCTACCTAAATGATTTAGCTCTAGCCTTATCTTTAATATAGCCAATATATGTGAGTCCAAAAATACCTCCTTTCACTACATATGTTCAAATTTTAGGGCGAATGTTTTTATTAAGCTCTGACATCGTAGTGCGAATTTGTTCAACTACACTTATGCATGTATTAAATTTAAAAAAATGCGGAGAAATGAAGTCACCTTTGGAACCTTAATATTCTGATAATATGGTATTGTTTGAAAAAAATATTACACATACGCCCTAGTGAACCATCACAATAAAGTATGAATACAAATCAATTAGGTACAAATATTATATTTCTGCAATGCAGAAAGTTGGATAAAATTACAACTATTTTAATGAACCAAATTGAGCCTTTAAACAATTCCACTTTTGAGCAAGAACATGAAGTATACATATGTAGAACTCTCCTCTGCCAAGCCTATCAAGAAATCGATCCCATTAAGCTTCGAACGGTAACTAAAAACTATCTCAAAATAAAACCACCATTCCAAGTGATAATGTATTCACCAACATATTACTGCAGCACATGTTCGCATCGTGGCTGTATTTTTTTTTTTTTTGTATAAATATCGTTTACCATACAAAAATAAAAAAGAAAATCCAATTACTTTATCACATCAAGAGTAGTGTAGTGAAAAAATATGGGGCGTTGTTCGTTGCAGGTAAATCACCATTCACATAGCCGCAAATTTTTATACACTTTAAATGTTACTTTAACTGAACACAATCATATGATTATGTACAGTACATATGAATATGTATATAAATGATTACTTGTAGCAATTCCTAGGTACTTATAAAAAAAAAATGTTTCAATTAAATTATGCATTTTCGTCCTTCTCGCGCGACATTCCATTCCAACCACAAGACCAGCATTAACCAAAACCAGCACGAGCACATAGACAACCCACAGGAAATTGAGTGCAATATTTTATACCAAAACCTCACGTACTTATACTTCTACCTCCCATATGTTACACGTATAAAAGGTGATTGTAGTATACCTACGAGTGCACGCCAGGTACGTTCATACAAATATAAAAATTAAAAATAAAACACTGAGGGAGGACATACACCCACCCATATGAAGTGTTTTTTTTTTTTTTTAACCTCCCCACCCCATATAATGTTTTAACATCGAAATGCGTATCGTTCACAAAATTACGTGACTTGAAATTAACTCGAAACATTTCTTAAAAATAAAACAGTAACAAAAATCGTAAATGGAGGAATTAGGTCGGAAGTATTTGCTCGTATGAAGGAAATTTACCATGATTATAAGGAATTATTGAAAAACCATTTTATGATCCAATTTTGTCGATGGCAACTGCAGTGTTGAATATTAAAATCAAGTATTATAAATGATGAACTGTAAAACACGGTGATAAGCTGTTTTTGGAAAGCCTCAAAAAGGATCGGATCAATGAAAAATTATATATCAACATTAATTTAATTTTTTACCATGTGAAATGATGTTTTTGACATCAGTTAAAATTTAAAAAAAAATCTTTGTCGGAGGTTCAAGTTGCTTTCGATGTACATATCTTATAGGAACAAAAAAAAAACATTTTTCTGTGCGATGAATTTGAGTCGGAGATGTGGAAGAACAAACACACTAATCTGTCAAAAATTTAACAGAAAAATGCACTTCATCGCATTTCAACGCAATTCGCCGGAGTCGTTAAATAAATGTATGAGAAAAATTCCGAACATTTGATGGGAACAATACTTCGAAGCAAAAATCCTGCAAGTCGTATAAAATCGTGATCGACGTTCTGCTGGAGTTATCAGGTATTTTACTCATCACGCGATTTTGCCAAATTCATAATTTGAATTAAATGCAAATTTTGATGTCAAACAATGCGCATTCCTTTGACCTTGCATACCTAACTCAAAATAGCCCAAAAGTGGAGAAAGCAGACTGGAGAAAAAAGTGCCGATTGTTCTTTTTCTTATTTGTTCCAAAATCGGGCCCAATTCTTTCCTAACCCAAGGTATTCGATAATATTTCTTTGGGACAGAATGGCATTTTGCCACTTATTGTTGTGTGGTCCATCCATCCAAGAAGTTTTGGTTTTTTGATGATAACCATTCACCAGACAGAAATTATTCGGAAGATCCTTAGATTCTAATTGTAGCTAGGGTCTTGAACTAATTCAGTGAGAATGTAGTGTATGGAAACATTACAGAAATATATATTTGAATATATCCACACCATTTAATTCCTAGCTTCCTAGATTGTCGTCTAAACATAAACAAATATTTATGAGAATAATTTATACTATACGTGCGTCGAGCTATTAAAACTTTTGGTCTGTTTCAGTATAAAGAATCCCGGCAAAAACTTTTTAAGTGACTATTATCAAAATTTAAATAAATGAGTTTTCCGAGGTTTGTTGTTTTTTTTTTGTTTTTTTTTTTTGTGGATTCATAACATGCCTTTAGGAGACCTACATAACATTACAAATAAAACAACCCTATACACAAAGTGCTGCACGCTCTTCCAAAATAAAAAATAGTTATTCTCTACTACATAGTTCTACACTTTTTTTCTCGCTTTTTTGGAGTTAGTTTTTTTTTGTTGTTGTTGGTGTTTTTTTTATTTTTTCGTCGATTTTGTTTGCAAGGAAAGTTTACAGAGAGCAACTCCCGAAAATTCCCCAAAGAAGTTTTGATTTAGAAGACAGTTATTGCCGACAAGTCGCGTGTAGAAAGCAAAGAAAAATCGAATCAAAAGTACAGTACAGTATTGTGTGTGTGTGTTGGGAGCTTATACTTGCTACGTGAACGTGACGCCAAAGGATGTATCGACTTTCCGAAAATAACTATTTTCTTCAATAATTTATATCAATTTATCAAAGCCCCCCACCTCCACCTCGTCTACACTGGTATTCGGTTGTATCGCACCCTTGTTTGGCGTATAGAGCTCCAAACTGAAAGTTTGAAGCAACACGAACACCGAGGACGGTCGAAATAATTGAAACAAAGGACCAAACTATATACACAAACGCTTTGGCGCTGCACTGTGTTTTGTGTGTGGAAAGTTTTCTTCCAAAAAACAAAAAAAAAATTAAAAGAAAAAGAAAAAAAAAAACAACACAAACAAAAGTTCCAGTTTAAAGGGACCAGGACAGGACCAAAAAGGACAAAATGCCACCACAGATTACCCGGTTATTCCCATGTGAAACCTTCAGCTCCATTCATTCAAAGGACTACGTATGGTTGGGTATAGTTTGCTGGTTATGCAGAATCCTGTATGACTGGCTGTGTGTAGTATATGGATGCGCCTGTGGCTGGCCTTAATTTGTTTTAATTAATGTATAGCACTCGCATTACTTTATCATGTACAGTTACAAAACACACAGGGACAGCAAGTTTGTCTCTGTTCATTGGTTGGATGATGGTTTATTTTATTCCCATAGTGAAAGTCGGTTCGGTAAATGTTGTGTTTCGTTTTGAATTTATAAATGTATATCTACGAGTATGTATGTACATAATGAACATATATAATATTGTTGTTGTCCTTGCAACTTAACCAACGAGATGTATGAACCGAGATGCCAGCGTTCGTTCGTTGGTTTGGTATCAACTTGGTTTAAGGTGAGAGAATGACATTTGACTCCACCTGTGTGTCACTTATGGCAATTTAGATTCATAGGTGAAACAAATAGAACGGGAAGTGATTTATTCAATACCAAGCCATATACATACTCAAATTTATGTACATATGTATTTTCGAATATATGTACATACATACTTCATGAATTTGTTATTTACTTCATTTGTGAAATTCCGAATGATTTGACAGGATAAAATGATTATATTAGAAAGGTTTGTCTGAATTAAGTATTTACAAAGTTTAAAAATTTATTAGCTTAGCTGTCACTGTCACATTACTTTATGATGAAAAATGGAGAGAAATAATACCACTTTAAATATCAATTCTACACTTGAAAATCTTCAATATAATGTGGTTTAAGAGAGAGTGTCTTCTTCAAGCCTGAAGAGGTAAAATTTTAAACAAACGTATATCGTGTTTTCTAACTCAAAATTAAATTGTTTGAAAAAAAGATTTTCATTTTAAAAAGTTTTTTTTTTGAAACGATTTTAAAAATACTAAGAGTAATGTGAAGTTTTTTTCTGGTCAAAGTACCACTTTTCAACCAATCTAATACATTCATAATCGAAACAAAAAAAAATGGAAAAACAATCGATTTTAAAGTTAATTTCTTTTAAATTTGTTTTTTTTTTAGGAAAAACTGATACGATCGTGGAACTTAAGACCTTTATGGTATAGGTTTTTGATTCCTGAATTATACACTCTAACGTAGCCATCCTTCCTTTCTCTCAATAAGGATGGCTATATTCAACAAAATATAAGAATTCTCCTTATTTCTACTCATCCTACATTCTATATTCCCCGTCCGACCCTTTGTCACTCATCATTGTGATGCCTTTATGTTCATTGTTCATGTACTCGTATTTCGCTTGGAAACTTGTGGTTGCCATTGAATGAGGTTGAAGGCATTATAATCCGTTTCATCGGACATGAGCTCATCAATTTGAGGTCAATGAATAAGAATGCTATAAACGAATGGCATGGCAATGGGCCTTCATTAATTTTACGCAAATTTATCTCGATATGAGTTACATTTACATACAATATACATACTCGTATAAAGATTCAAATACATAACTCTCATCAACTTGGTCTAAGTAAATTTGTAACTGCTTCCATTTCAGGGATTTCTGAATTTTGAAAGTAGAGTAGTATTAACATCATCAGCCTTCAGCATCAACCCTTTTATCTTCCCTGAAACGAATTTACTTTGGTTTATGGATATCCTTTGACCCAAAGCTACATACATGCATACATACATACATACATATACAAATACATACTTCCCTGTGTTCAGTGTTCTCCCCCTTACCCTTTTTGCATCAATTTGAATCGAATCGACATTGGCAATGGTCGTTCGGTCGGACGAGAGTTGGCCAAGAAAAGGAAGGTAGGGTCTTAGTATGAGTACGAGCGCCTTTAGTCTCTCTGGCTTCTGTCTCGCAGTGCGGTCGTTAATTTAAAATTCCATTTGCAGGGTTATTTGCGGTTACCTGATGGTGGAAAGGAAGGATGTGGCAGAAAGGAAGGAGAAGAAACGGTCTTATATGTATGTAGGTACGTACATATACAAGTGGTTCAAATCGCAATTTTGACGAAATGACTCGGGATTGCGGTGGCATTGTTTATTTACTTAAGGCTTTCCACTGTCCAGTCCATGTCCATTTTGATTTGATAACATGGAGCTGTTTTTGAAATACTTTTCAACCATAAAGGGCTTTCAAAGGATAGATTAAAACAACCGATGATGTATATTTGCGAGCCGGATCATAGTGCATAAATTTAAACAGATGCGCATTTATATGACATCTCAGTGGAGTGGTGGTGTCGTGGTCGTGGTGTACCAGTGAGTGCCGAAAGCCGAAGTCAATATGCAGAGATGGATTAATTGGCCTGAGCTTGGAGGGGAGCGTTACGTGAATTGAAGCTTAAATTGTTAATGAATCGCAACCGCATTACTTGTGGTTCATTAATGAAAACCCAACAAGATTGAGGGTGTATTGTATAAGTACATAATGTAAATACATATCTTCCTGCCTACATAAGCTAAGTTAGGTGGATACTAGTATATTAATAAAATATACTTAAGGGAGTAAAAAGTTTAATTTGATGGCAGAATTTATGTTTATATGCTTGTGTAATGGATATAGGCTTGTATATGTAAATATGAATTGGCATAAATAGTTTCAAATGAACCCAAAGGTATAAACGTCGCTCTATATTCATGACATTATAAATTTTTTATTAACAAAAACTCAAAAAAAAAAAATCAGTTATGTGGGGTTTCTATACTATCAATTCATAAATGAAATCGTCGTAGCTATTAAAAATAACACAATAATCATATAAACAAATTGACAAAAGGATGTACATATTTGTTTTAGTAGAAACTATATGGTATTTAATAATTTTGTCAACATTTTATCATTTAGCTATTGACAAATGTAGTATGTTCAAAATAAAATACATTTGATGTCGATAGAATTGCTTTTTGTGAAGATATGTGAGTCGAAAACAATTTTTGATAAATTTTAGTTTTAGTTTTATATTTTTTTTTTTTTAACTGTCAATTCGGTAGTTGTCAAAATTGTACCATATGTTAACAGTTGAAGTCAATATCGTTGCCCGCTCTCGAGATATTCGAGTCCAAAAAAGAATGTATTTCCAATTTTTCAATTTTTGCTTAAATTGTTTGTACTTGTTTATTAAAAAAATAATAGTTTTAATGAATTTTTTTCTGAAATTTTACTAGATGCCGAAAACGTTATTTCAATAGTAAAAAATTGTTTTGATGTTATATCATTTTTCCTTCATTGTATTTACTTAAGCACCGACCTTTTTTTTAAGTTTGCCCCAGACCTAGTAGGGTCATTTGGGCTGGAGATGCGGATAGGGCTTGAAATTACCCTTCTTCTGATCCATAAATTATTGGATTCGGAAATACAGTTGAAAAAAAATGATTTTTTTTGGCAAGGGGTTAGCCCACAATTTTTTATCCAAAATGGTAATTTTCTAAATTGTCAAGGCTTACTAAGATTTGTACATCAGCGGAAAGGCGTTTCAATTTCCTATTGAACAGTGAAGACCACATCTGCGTACCAGGCTTGGTTGAGGAGATATCGACAAAAATGTAAAATTTGACACGCTGGGTCGAAATTGTGTAATTTGACTTTGGAGTGAAATATTTTGGAACCCAGACCTAGTAGGGGCATTTGGGTTGGAGATGCGGATAGGGCTTGAAATTACCCTTCTTCTGATGCATAAATTATTGGATTCGGAAATAAAGTTGAAAAGAATGATTTTTTTTGGCAAGGGGTTAGCCCACAATTTTTTTTCGAAAATGATAATTTTCTAAATTGTCAAGGTTTACTAAGATTTGTACATCAGCGGAAAGGTGTTTCAATTTCCTATTGAACAGTGAAGACCACATCTGCGTACCAGGCTTGGTTGAGGAGATATCGACAAAAATGTAAAATTTGACACGCTGGGTCGAAATTGTGTAATTTGACTTTGGAGTGAAATATTTTGGAACCCAGACCTAGTAGGGGCATTTGGGTTGGAGATGCGGATAGGACTTGAAATTACCCTTCTTCTGATGCATAAATTATTGGATTCGGAAATAAAGTTGAAAAAAATGATTTTTTTTGGCAAGGGGTTAGCCCACAATTTTTTTTCGAAAATGATAATTTTCTAAATTGTCAAGGTTTACTAAGATTTGTACATCAGCGGAAAGGCGTTTCAATTTCCTATTGAACAGTGAAGACCACATCTGCGTACCAGGCTTGGTTGAGGAGATATCGACAAAAATGTAAAATTTGACACGCTGGGTCGAAATTGTGTAATTTGACTTTGGAGTGAAATATTTTGGAACCCAGACCTAGTAGGGGCATTTGGGTTGGAGATGCGGATAGGACTTGAAATTACTCTTCTTCTGATGCATAAATTATTGGATTCGGAAATAAAGTTGAAAAAAATGATTTTTTTTGGCAAGGGGTTAGCCCACAATTTTTTTTCGAAAATGATAATTTTCTAAATTGTCAAGGTTTACTAAGATTTGTACATCAGCGGAAAGGCGTTTCAATTTCCTATTAAACAGTGAAGACCACATCTGCGTACCAGGCTTGGTTGAGGAGATATCGATAAAAATGTAAAATTTGACACGCTGGGTCGAAATTGTGCAATTTGACTTTGGAGTGAAATATTTTGGAACCCAAATCTAGTAGGGGCATTTGGGTTGGAGATGCGGATAGGACTTGAAATTACCCTTCTTCTGATGCATAAATTATTGGATTCGGAAATAAAGTTGAAAAAAATGATTTTTTTTGGCAAGGGGTTAGCCCACAATTTTTTTTCGAAAATGATAATTTTCTAAATTGTCAAGGTTTACTAAGATTTGTACATCAGCGGAAAGGCGTTTCAATTTCCTATTAAACAGTGAAGACCACATCTGCGTACCAGGCTTGGTTGAGGAGATATCGACAAAAATGTAAAATTTGACACGCTGGGTCGAAATTGTGTAATTTGACTTTGGAGTGAAATATTTTGGAACCCAGACCTAGTAGGGGCATTTGGGTTGGAGATGCGGATAGGACTTGAAATTACCCTTCTTCTGATGCATAAATTATTGGATTCGGAAATAAAGTTGAAAAAAATGATTTTTTTTGGCAAGGGGTTAGCCCACAATTTTTTTTCGAAAATGATAATTTTCTAAATTTTCAAGGTTTACTAAGATTTGTACATCAGCGGAAAGGCGTTTCAATTTCCTATTGAACAGTGAAGACCACATCTGCGTACCAGGCTTGGTTGAGGAGATATCGACAAAAATGTAAAATTTGACAAGCTGGGTCGAAATTGTGCAATTTGACTTTGGAGTGAAATATTTTGGAACCCAAATCTAGTAGGGGCATTTGGGTTGGAGATGCGGATAGGACTTGAAATTACCCTTCTTCTGATGCATAAATTATTGGATTCGGAAATAAAGTTGAAAAAAATGATTATTTTTGGCAAGGGGTTAGCCCACAATTTTTTTTCGAAAATGATAATTTTCTAAATTGTCAAGGTTTGCTAAGATTTGTACATCAGCGGAAAGGCGTTTCAATTTCCTATTGAACAGTGAAGACCACATCTGCGTACCAGGCTTGGTTGAGGAGATATCGACAAAAATGTAAAATTTGACGCGCTGGGTCGAAATTGTGCAATTTGACTTTGGAGTGAAATATTTTGGAACCCAAATCTAGTAGGGGCATTTGGGTTGGAGATGCGGATAGGGCTTGAAATTACCCTTCTTCTGATGCATAAATTATTGGATTCGGAAATAAAGTTGAAAAAAATGATTTTTTTGGCAAGGGGTTAGCCCACAATTTTTTTTCGAAAATGATAATTTTCTAAATTGTCAAGGTTTACTAAGATTTGTACATCAGCGGAAAGGCGTTTCAATTTCATATTGAACAGTGAAGACCACATCTGCGTACCAGGCTTGGTTGAGGAGATATCGACAAAAATGTAAAATTTGACACGCTGGGTCGAAATTGTGCAATTTGACTTTGGAGTGAAATATTTTGGAACCCAAATCTAGTAGGGGCATTTGGGTTGGAGATGCGGATAGGACTTGAAATTACCCTTCTTCTGATGCATAAATTATTGGATTCGGAAATAAAGTTGAAAAAAATGATTTTTTTTGGCAAGGGGTTAGCCCACAATTTTTTTTCGAAAATGATAATTTTCTAAATTGTCAAGGTTTACTAAGATTTGTACATCAGCGGAAAGGCGTTTCAATTTCCTATTGAACAGTGAAGACCACATCTGCGTACCAGGCTTGGTTGAGGAGATATCGACAAAAATGTAAAATTTGACACGCTGGGTCGAAATTGTGCAATTTGACTTTGGAGTGAAATATTTTGGAACCCAAATCTAGTAGGGGCATTTGGGTTGGAGATGCGGATAGGGCTTGAAATTACCCTTCTTCTGATGCATAAATTATTGGATTCGGAAATAAAGTTGAAAAAAATGATTTTTTTTGGCAAGGGGTTAGCCCACAATTTTTTTTCGAAAATGATAATTTTCTAAATTGTCAAGGTTTACTAAGATTTGTACATCAGCGGAAAGGCGTTTCAATTTAATATTGAACAGTGAAGACCACATCTGCGTACCAGGCTTGGTGGAGGAGATATCGACAAAAATGTAAAATTTGACACGCTGGGTCGAAATTGTGTAATTTGACTTTGGAGTGAAATATTTTGGAACCCAGACCTAGTAGGGGCATTTGGGTTGGAGATGCGGATAGGACTTGAAATTACCCTTCTTCTGATGCATAAATTATTGGATTCGGAAATAAAGTTGAAAAAAATGATTTTTTTTGGCAAGGGGTTAGCCCACAATTTTTTTTCGAAAATGATAATTTTCTAAATTGTCAAGGTTTGCTAAGATTTGTACATCAGCGGAAAGGCGTTTCAATTTCCTATTGAACAGTGAAGACCACATCTGCGTAACAGGCTTGGTTGAGGAGATATCGACAAAAATGTAAAATTTGACACGCTGGGTCGAAATTGTGCAATTTGACTTTGGAGTGAAATATTTTGGAACCCAAATCTAGTAGGGGCATTTGGGTTGGAGATGCGGATAGGGCTTGAAATTACCCTTCTTCTGATGCATAAATTATTGGATTCGGAAATAAAGTTGAAAAAAATGATTTTTTTTGGCAAGGGGTTAGCCCACAATTTTTTTTCGAAAATGATAATTTTCTAAATTGTCAAGGTTTACTAAGATTTGTACATCAGCGGAAAGGCGTTTCAATTTCCTATTGAACAGTGAAGACCACATCTGCGTAACAGGCTTGGTTGAGGAGATATCGACAAAAATGTAAAATTTGACACGCTGGGTCGAAATTGTGTAATTTGACTTTGGAGTGAAATATTTTGGAACCCAGACCTAGTAGGGGCATTTGGGTTGGAGATGCGGATAGGACTTGAAATTACCCTTCTTCTGATGCATAAATTATTGGATTCGGAAATAAAGTTGAAAAAAATGATTTTTTTTGGCAAGGGGTTAGCCCACAATTTTTTTTCGAAAATGATAATTTTCTAAATTGTCAAGGTTTACTAAGATTTGTACATCAGCGGAAAGGCGTTTCAATTTCCTATTGAACAGTGAAGACCACATCTGCGTACCAGGCTTGGTTGAGGAGATATCGACAAAAATGTAAAATTTGACAAGCTGGGTCGAAATTGTGCAATTTGACTTTGGAGTGAAATATTTTGGAACCCAAATCTAGTAGGGGCATTTGGGTTGGAGATGCGGATAGGACTTGAAATTACCCTTCTTCTGATGCATAAATTATTGGATTCGGAAATAAAGTTGAAAAAAATGATTTTTTTTGGCAAGGGGTTAGCCCACAATTTTTTTTCGAAAATGATAATTTTCTAAATTGTCAAGGTTTACTAAGATTTGTACATCAGCGGAAAGGCGTTTCAATTTCCTATTGAACAGTGAAGACCACATCTGTGTACCAGGCTTGGTTGAGGAGATATCGACAAAAATGTAAAATTTGACACGCTGGGTCGAAATTGTGTAATTTGACTTTGGAGTGAAATATTTTGGAACCCAGACCTAGTAGGGGCATTTGGGTTGGAGATGCGGATAGGACTTGAAATTACCCTTCTTCTGATGCATAAATTATTGGATTCGGAAATAAAGTTGAAAAAAATGATTTTTTTTGGCAAGGGGTTAGCCCACAATTTTTTTTCGAAAATGATAATTTTCTAAATTGTCAAGGTTTGCTAAGATTTGTACATCAGCGGAAAGGCGTTTCAATTTCCTATTGAACAGTGAAGACCACATCTGCGTACCAGGCTTGGTTGAGGAGATATCGACAAAAATGTAAAATTTGACACGCTGGGTCGAAATTGTGCAATTTGACTTTGGAGTGAAATATTTTGGAACCCAAATCTAGTAGGGGCATTTGGGTTGGAGATGCGGATAGGGCTTGAAATTACCCTTCTTCTGATGCATAAATTATTGGATTCGGAAATAAAGTTGAAAAAAATGATTTTTTTTGGCAAGGGGTTAGCCCACATTTTTTTTTCGAAAATGATAATTTTCTAAATTGTCAAGGTTTACTAAGATTTGTACATCAGCGGAAAGGCGTTTCAATTTCCTATTGAACAGTGAAGACCACATCTGCGTACCAGGCTTGGTTGAGGAGATATCGACAAAAATGTAAAATTTGACACGCTGGGTCGAAATTGTGCAATTTGACTTTGGAGTGAAATATTTTGGAACCCAAATCTAGTAGGGGCATTTGGGTTGGAGATGCGGATAGGGCTTGAAATTACCCTTCTTCTGATGCATAAATTATTGGATTCGGAAATAAAGTTGAAAAAAATGATTTTTTTTGGCAAGGGGTTAGCCCACAATTTTTTTTCGAAAATGATAATTTTCTAAATTGTCAAGGTTTACTAAGATTTGTACATCAGCGGAAAGGCGTTTCAATTTCCTATTGAACAGTGAAGACCACATCTGTGTACCAGGCTTGGTTGAGGAGATATCGACAAAAATGTAAAATTTGACACGCTGGGTCGAAATTGTGTAATTTGACTTTGGAGTGAAATATTTTGGAACCCAGACCTAGTAGGGGCATTTGGGTTGGAGATGCGGATAGGACTTGAAATTACCCTTCTTCTGATGCATAAATTATTGGATTCGGAAATAAAGTTGAAAAAAATGATTTTTTTTGGCAAGGGGTTAGCCCACAATTTTTTTTCGAAAATGATAATTTTCTAAATTGTCAAGGTTTGCTAAGATTTGTACATCAGCGGAAAGGCGTTTCAATTTCCTATTGAACAGTGAAGACCACATCTGCGTACCAGGCTTGGTTGAGGAGATATCGACAAAAATGTAAAATTTGACACGCTGGGTCGAAATTGTGCAATTTGACTTTGGAGTGAAATATTTTGGAACCCAAATCTAGTAGGGGCATTTGGGTTGGAGATGCGGATAGGGCTTGAAATTACCCTTCTTCTGATGCATAAATTATTGGATTCGGAAATAAAGTTGAAAAAAATGATTTTTTTTGGCAAGGGGTTAGCCCACATTTTTTTTTCGAAAATGATAATTTTCTAAATTGTCAAGGTTTACTAAGATTTGTACATCAGCGGAAAGGCGTTTCAATTTCCTATTGAACAGTGAAGACCACATCTGCGTACCAGGCTTGGTTGAGGAGATATCGACAAAAATGTAAAATTTGACACGCTGGGTCGAAATTGTGCAATTTGACTTTGGAGTGAAATATTTTGGAACCCAAATCTAGTAGGGGCATTTGGGTTGGAGATGCGGATAGGGCTTGAAATTACCCTTCTTCTGATGCATAAATTATTGGATTCGGAAATAAAGTTGAAAAAAATGATTTTTTTTGGCAAGGGGTTAGCCCACAATTTTTTTTCGAAAATGATAATTTTCTAAATTGTCAAGGTTTACTAAGATTTGTACATCAGCGGAAAGGCGTTTCAATTTCCTATTGAACAGTGAAGACCACATCTGTGTACCAGGCTTGGTTGAGGAGATATCGACAAAAATGTAAAATTTGACACGCTGGGTCGAAATTGTGTAATTTGACTTTGGAGTGAAATATTTTGGAACCCAGACCTAGTAGGGGCATTTTTTTTCGAAAATGATAATTTTCTAAATTGTCAAGGTTTGCTAAGATTTGTACATCAGCGGAAAGGCGTTTCAATTTCCTATTGAACAGTGAAGACCACATCTGCGTACCAGGCTTGGTTGAGGAGATATCGACAAAAATGTAAAATTTGACACGCTGGGTCGAAATTGTGTAATTTGACTTTGGAGTGAAATATTTTGGAACCCAGACCTAGTAGGGGCATTTGGGTTGGAGATGCGGATAGGACTTGAAATTACCCTTCTTCTGATGCATAAATTATTGGATTCGGAAATAAAGTTGAAAAAAATGATTTTTTTTGGCAAGGGGTTAGCCCACAATTTTTTTTCGAAAATGATAATTTTCTAAATTGTCAAGGTTTACTAAGATTTGTACATCAGCGGAAAGGCGTTTCAATTTCCTATTGAACAGTGAAGACCACATCTGCGTACCAGGCTTGGTTGAGGAGATATCGACAAAAATGTAAAATTTGACACGCTGGGTCGAAATTGTGCAATTTGACTTTGGAGTGAAATATTTTGGAACCCAAATCTAGTAGGGGCATTTGGGTTGGAGATGCGGATAGGGCTTGAAATTACCCTTCTTCTGATGCATAAATTATTGGATTCGGAAATAAAGTTGAAAAAAATGATTTTTTTTGGCAAGGGGTTAGCCCACAATTTTTTTTCGAAAATGATAATTTTCTAAATTGTCAAGGTTTGCTAAGATTTGTACATCAGCGGAAAGGCGTTTCAATTTCCTATTGAACAGTGAAGACCACATCTGCGTACCAGGCTTGGTTGAGGAGATATCGACAAAAATGTAAAATTTGACGCGCTGGGTCGAAATTGTGCAATTTGACTTTGGAGTGAAATATTTTGGAACCCAAATCTAGTAGGGGCATTTGGGTTGGAGATGCGGATAGGGCTTGAAATTACCCTTCTTCTGATGCATAAATTATTGGATTCGGAAATAAAGTTGAAAAAAATGATTTTTTTTGGCAAGGGGTTAGCCCACAATTTTTTTTCGAAAATGATAATTTTCTAAATTGTCAAGGTTTACTAAGATTTGTACATCAGCGGAAAGGCGTTTCAATTTCCTATTGAACAGTGAAGACCACATCTGCGTACCAGGCTTGGTTGAGGAGATATCGACAAAAATGTAAAATTTGACACGCTGGGTCGAAATTGTGCAATTTGACTTTGGAGTGAAATATTTTGGAACCCAAATCTAGTAGGGGCATTTGGGTTGGAGATGCGGATAGGACTTGAAATTACCCTTCTTCTGATGCATAAATTATTGGATTCGGAAATAAAGTTGAAAAAAATGATTTTTTTTGGCAAGGGGTTAGCCCACAATTTTTTTTCGAAAATGATAATTTTCTAAATTGTCAAGGTTTACTAAGATTTGTACATCAGCGGAAAGGCGTTTCAATTTCCTATTGAACAGTGAAGACCACATCTGTGTACCAGGCTTGGTTGAGGAGATATCGACAAAAATGTAAAATTTGACACGCTGGGTCGAAATTGTGTAATTTGACTTTGGAGTGAAATATTTTGGAACCCAGACCTAGTAGGGGCATTTGGGTTGGAGATGCGGATAGGACTTGAAATTACCCTTCTTCTGATGCATAAATTATTGGATTCGGAAATAAAGTTGAAAAAAATGATTTTTTTTGGCAAGGGGTTAGCCCACAATTTTTTTTCGAAAATGATAATTTTCTAAATTGTCAAGGTTTGCTAAGATTTGTACATCAGCGGAAAGGCGTTTCAATTTCCTATTGAACAGTGAAGACCACATCTGTGTACCAGGCTTGGTTGAGGAGATATCGACAAAAATGTAAAATTTGACACGCTGGGTCGAAATTGTGTAATTTGACTTTGGAGTGAAATATTTTGGAACCCAGACCTAGTAGGGGCATTTGGGTTGGAGATGCGGATAGGACTTGAAATTACCCTTCTTCTGATGCATAAATTATTGGATTCGGAAATAAAGTTGAAAAAAATGATTTTTTTTGGCAAGGGGTTAGCCCACAATTTTTTTTCGAAAATGATAATTTTCTAAATTGTCAAGGTTTACTAAGATTTGTACATCAGCGGAAAGGCGTTTCAATTTCCTATTGAACAGTGAAGACCACATCTGCGTACCAGGCTTGGTTGAGGAGATATCGACAAAAATGTAAAATTTGACACGCTGGGTCGAAATTGTGCAATTTGACTTTGGAGTGAAATATTTTGGAACCCAAATCTAGTAGGGGCATTTGGGTTGGAGATGCGGATAGGGCTTGAAATTACCCTTCTTCTGATGCATAAATTATTGGATTCGGAAATAAAGTTGAAAAAAATGATTTTTTTTGGCAAGGGGTTAGCCCACAATTTTTTTTCGAAAATGATAATTTTCTAAATTGTCAAGGTTTACTAAGATTTGTACATCAGCGGAAAGGCGTTTCAATTTCCTATTGAACAGTGAAGACCACATCTGCGTACCAGGCTTGGTTGAGGAGATATCGACAAAAATGTAAAATTTGACGCGCTGGGTCGAAATTGTGCAATTTGACTTTGGAGTGAAATATTTTGGAACCCAAATCTAGTAGGGGCATTTGGGTTGGAGATGCGGATAGGGCTTGAAATTACCCTTCTTCTGATGCATAAATTATTGGATTCGGAAATAAAGTTGAAAAAAATGATTTTTTTTGGCAAGGGGTTAGCCCACAATTTTTTTTCGAAAATGATAATTTTCTAAATTGTCAAGGTTTACTAAGATTTGTACATCAGCGGAAAGGCGTTTCAATTTCCTATTGAACAGTGAAGACCACATCTGCGTACCAGGCTTGGTTGAGGAGATATCGACAAAAATGTAAAATTTGACACGCTGGGTCGAAATTGTGCAATTTGACTTTGGAGTGAAATATTTTGGAACCCAAATCTAGTAGGGGCATTTGGGTTGGAGATGCGGATAGGGCTTGAAATTACCCTTCTTCTGATGCATAAATTATTGGATTCGGAAATAAAGTTGAAAAAAATGATTTTTTTTTGGCAAGGGGTTAGCCCACAATTTTTTTTCGAAAATGATAATTTTCTAAATTGTCAAGGTTTACTAAGATTTGTACATCAGCGGAAAGGCGTTTCAATTTCCTATTGAACAGTGAAGACCACATCTGCGTACCAGGCTTGGTTGAGGAGATATCGACAAAAATGTAAAATTTGACACGCTGGGTCGAAATTGTGTAATTTGACTTTGGAGTGAAATATTTTGGAACCCAGACCTAGTAGGGGCATTTGGGTTGGAGATGCGGATAGGACTTGAAATTACCCTTCTTCTGATGCATAAATTATTGGATTCGGAAATAAAGTTGAAAAAAATGATTTTTTTTTGGCAAGGGGTTAGCCCACAATTTTTTTTCGAAAATGATAATTTTCTAAATTGTCAAGGTTTACTAAGATTTGTACATCAGCGGAAAGGCGTTTCAATTTCCTATTGAACAGTGAAGACCACATCTGCGTACCAGGCTTGGTTGAGGAGATATCGACAAAAATGTAAAATTTGACACGCTGGGTCGAAATTGTGCAATTTGACTTTGGAGTGAAATATTTTGGAACCCAAATCTAGTAGGGGCATTTGGGTTGGAGATGCGGATAGGGCTTGAAATTACCCTTCTTCTGATGCATAAATTATTGGATTCGGAAATAAAGTTGAAAAAAATGATTTTTTTTGGCAAGGGGTTAGCCCACAATTTTTTTTCGAAAATGATAATTTTCTAAATTGTCAAGGTTTACTAAGATTTGTACATCAGCGGAAAGGCGTTTCAATTTCCTATTGAACAGTGAAGACCACATCTGCGTACCAGGCTTGGTTGAGGAGATATCGACAAAAATGTAAAATTTGACAAGCTGGGTCGAAATTGTGCAATTTGACTTTGGAGTGAAATATTTTGGAACCCAAATCTAGTAGGGGCATTTGGGTTGGAGATGCGGATAGGACTTGAAATTACCCTTCTTCTGATGCATAAATTATTGGATTCGGAAATAAAGTTGAAAAAAATGATTTTTTTTGGCAAGGGGTTAGCCCACAATTTTTTTTCGAAAATGATAATTTTCTAAATTGTCAAGGTTTACTAAGATTTGTACATCAGCGGAAAGGCGTTTCAATTTCCTATTGAACAGTGAAGACCACATCTGTGTACCAGGCTTGGTTGAGGAGATATCGACAAAAATGTAAAATTTGACACGCTGGGTCGAAATTGTGTAATTTGACTTTGGAGTGAAATATTTTGGAACCCAGACCTAGTAGGGGCATTTGGGTTGGAGATGCGGATAGGACTTGAAATTACCCTTCTTCTGATGCATAAATTATTGGATTCGGAAATAAAGTTGAAAAAAATGATTTTTTTTGGCAAGGGGTTAGCCCACAATTTTTTTTCGAAAATGATAATTTTCTAAATTGTCAAGGTTTGCTAAGATTTGTACATCAGCGGAAAGGCGTTTCAATTTCCTATTGAACAGTGAAGACCACATCTGCGTACCAGGCTTGGTTGAGGAGATATCGATAAAAATGTAAAATTTGACACGCTGGGTCGAAATTGTGTAATTTGACTTTGGAGTGAAATATTTTGGAACCCAGACCTAGTAGGGGCATTTGGGTTGGAGATGCGGATAGGACTTGAAATTACCCTTCTTCTGATGCATAAATTATTGGATTCGGAAATAAAGTTGAAAAAAATGATTTTTTTTGGCAAGGGGTTAGCCCACAATTTTTTTTCGAAAATGATAATTTTCTAAATTGTCAAGGTTTACTAAGATTTGTACATCAGCGGAAAGGCGTTTCAATTTCCTATTGAACAGTGAAGACCACATCTGCGTACCAGGCTTGGTTGAGGAGATATCGACAAAAATGTAAAATTTGACACGCTGGGTCGAAATTGTGCAATTTGACTTTGGAGTGAAATATTTTGGAACCCAAATCTAGTAGGGGCATTTGGGTTGGAGATGCGGATAGGGCTTGAAATTACCCTTCTTCTGATGCATAAATTATTGGATTCGGAAATAAAGTTGAAAAAAATGATTTTTTTGGCAAGGGGTTAGCCCACAATTTTTTTTTCGAAAATGATAATTTTCTAAATTGTCAAGGTTTACTAAGATTTGTACATCAGCGGAAAGGCGTTTCAATTTCCTATTGAACAGTGAAGACCACATCTGCGTACCAGGCTTGGTTGAGGAGATATCGACAAAAATGTAAAATTTGACACGCTGGGTCGAAATTGTGCAATTTGACTTTGGAGTGAAATATTTTGGAACCCAAATCTAGTAGGGGCATTTGGGTTGGAGATGCGGATAGGACTTGAAATTACCCTTCTTCTGATGCATAAATTATTGGATTCGGAAATAAAGTTGAAAAAAATGATTTTTTTTGGCAAGGGTAGCCCACAATTTTTTTTCGAAAATGATAATTTTCTAAATTGTCAAGGTTTACTAAGATTTGTACATCAGCGGAAAGGCGTTTCAATTTCCTATTGAACAGTGAAGACCACATCTGCGTACCAGGCTTGGTTGAGGAGATATCGACAAAAATGTAAAATTTGACACGCTGGGTCGAAATTGTGCAATTTGACTTTGGAGTGAAATATTTTGGAACCCAAATCTAGTAGGGGCATTTGGGTTGGAGATGCGGATAGGGCTTGAAATTACCCTTCTTCTGATGCATAAATTATTGGATTCGGAAATAAAGTTGAAAAAAATGATTTTTTTTGGCAAGGGGTTAGCCCACAATTTTTTTTCGAAAATGATAATTTTCTAAATTGTCAAGGTTTACTAAGATTTGTACATCAGCGGAAAGGCGTTTCAATTTCCTATTGAACAGTGAAGACCACATCTGCGTACCAGGCTTGGTTGAGGAGATATCGACAAAAATGTAAAATTTGACACGCTGGGTCGAAATTGTGTAATTTGACTTTGGAGTGAAATATTTTGGAACCCAGACCTAGTAGGGGCATTTGGGTTGGAGATGCGGATAGGACTTGAAATTACCCTTCTTCTGATGCATAAATTATTGGATTCGGAAATAAAGTTGAAAAAAATGATTTTTTTTGGCAAGGGGTTAGCCCACAATTTTTTTTCGAAAATGATAATTTTCTAAATTGTCAAGGTTTACTAAGATTTGTACATCAGCGGAAAGGCGTTTCAATTTCCTATTGAACAGTGAAGACCACATCTGCGTACCAGGCTTGGTTGAGGAGATATCGACAAAAATTAAAATTTGACACGCTGGGTCGAAATTGTGCAATTTGACTTTGGAGTGAAATATTTTGGAACCCAAATCTAGTAGGGGCATTTGGGTTGGAGATGCGGATAGGGCTTGAAATTACCCTTCTTCTGATGCATAAATTATTGGATTCGGAAATAAAGTTGAAAAAAATGATTTTTTTGGCAAGGGGTTAGCCCACAATTTTTTTTCGAAAATGATAATTTTCTAAATTGTCAAGGTTTACTAAGATTTGCTACATCAGCGGAAAGGCGTTTCAATTTCCTATTGAACAGTGAAGACCACATCTGCGTACCAGGCTTGGTTGAGGAGATATCGACAAAAATGTAAAATTTGACACGCTGGGTCGAAATTGTGCAATTTGACTTTGGAGTGAAATATTTTGGAACCCAAATCTAGTAGGGGCATTTGGGTTGGAGATGCGGATAGGACTTGAAATTACCCTTCTTCTGATGCATAAATTATTGGATTCGGAAATAAAGTTGAAAAAAATGATTTTTTTTGGCAAGGGGTTAGCCCACAATTTTTTTTCGAAAATGATAATTTTCTAAATTGTCAAGGTTTGCTAAGATTTGTACATCAGCGGAAAGGCGTTTCAATTTCCTATTGAACAGTGAAGACCACATCTGCGTACCAGGCTTGGTTGAGGAGATATCGACAAAAATGTAAAATTTGACACGCTGGGTCGAAATTGTGTAATTTGACTTTGGAGTGAAATATTTTGGAACCCAGACCTAGTAGGGGCATTTGGGTTGGAGATGCGGATAGGACTTGAAATTACCCTTCTTCTGATGCATAAATTATTGGATTCGGAAATAAAGTTGAAAAAAATGATTTTTTTGGCAAGGGGTTAGCCCACAATTTTTTTTCGAAATGATAATTTTCTAAATTGTCAAGGTTTACTAAGATTTGTACATCAGCGGAAAGGCGTTTCAATTTCCTATTGAACAGTGAAGACCACATCTGCGTACCAGGCTTGGTTGAGGAGATATCGACAAAAATGTAAAATTTGACACGCTGGGTCGAAATTGTGCAATTTGACTTTGGAGTGAAATATTTTGGAACCCAAATCTAGTAGGGGCATTTGGGTTGGAGATGCGGATAGGACTTGAAATTACCCTTCTTCTGATGCATAAATTATTGGATTCGGAAATAAAGTTGAAAAAAATGATTTTTTTTGGCAAGGGGTTAGCCCACAATTTTTTTTCGAAAATGATAATTTTCTAAATTGTCAAGGTTTACTAAGATTTGTACATCAGCGGAAAGGCGTTTCAATTTCCTATTGAACAGTGAAGACCACATCTGCGTACCAGGCTTGGTTGAGGAGATATCGACAAAAATGTAAAATTTGACACGCTGGGTCGAAATTGTGCAATTTGACTTTGGAGTGAAATATTTTGGAACCCAAATCTAGTAGGGGCATTTGGGTTGGAGATGCGGATAGGGCTTGAAATTACCCTTCTTCTGATGCATAAATTATTGGATTCGGAAATAAAGTTGAAAAAAATGATTTTTTTTGGCAAGGGGTTAGCCCACAATTTTTTTTCGAAAATGATAATTTTCTAAATTGTCAAGGTTTGCTAAGATTTGTACATCAGCGGAAAGGCGTTTCAATTTCCTATTGAACAGTGAAGACCACATCTGCGTACCAGGCTTGGTTGAGGAGATATCGACAAAAATGTAAAATTTGACACGCTGGGTCGAAATTGTGCAATTTGACTTTGGAGTGAAATATTTTGGAACCCAAATCTAGTAGGGGCATTTGGGTTGGAGATGCGGATAGGGCTTGAAATTACCCTTCTTCTGATGCATAAATTATTGGATTCGGAAATAAAGTTGAAAAAAATGATTTTTTTTGGCAAGGGGTTAGCCCACAATTTTTTTTCGAAAATGATAATTTTCTAAATTGTCAAGGTTTGCTAAGATTTGTACATCAGCGGAAAGGCGTTTCAATTTCCTATTGAACAGTGAAGACCACATCTGCGTACCAGGCTTGGTTGAGGAGATATCGACAAAAATGTAAAATTTGACACGCTGGGTCGAAATTGTGTAATTTGACTTTGGAGTGAAATATTTTGGAACCCAGACCTAGTAGGGGCATTTGGGTTGGAGATGCGGATAGGACTTGAAATTACCCTTCTTCTGATGCATAAATTATTGGATTCGGAAATAAAGTTGAAAAAAATGATTTTTTTTGGCAAGGGGTTAGCCCACAATTTTTTTTCGAAAATGATAATTTTCTAAATTGTCAAGGTTTACTAAGATTTGTACATCAGCGGAAAGGCGTTTCAATTTCCTATTGAACAGTGAAGACCACATCTGCGTACCAGGCTTGGTTGAGGAGATATCGACAAAAATGTAAATTTGACACGCTGGGTCGAAATTGTGCAATTTGACTTTGGAGTGAAATATTTTGGAACCCAAATCTAGTAGGGGCATTTGGGTTGGAGATGCGGATAGGGCTTGAAATTACCCTTCTTCTGATGCATAAATTATTGGATTCGGAAATAAAGTTGAAAAAAATGATTTTTTTGGCAAGGGGTTAGCCCACAATTTTTTTTCGAAAATGATAATTTTCTAAATTGTCAAGGTTTACTAAGATTTGTACATCAGCGGAAAGGCGTTTCAATTTCCTATTGAACAGTGAAGACCACATCTGCGTACCAGGCTTGGTTGAGGAGATATCGACAAAAATGTAAAATTTGACACGCTGGGTCGAAATTGTGCAATTTGACTTTGGAGTGAAATATTTTGGAACCCAAATCTAGTAGGGGCATTTGGGTTGGAGATGCGGATAGGACTTGAAATTACCCTTCTTCTGATGCATAAATTATTGGATTCGGAAATAAAGTTGAAAAAAATGATTTTTTTTGGCAAGGGGTTAGCCCACAATTTTTTTTCGAAAATGATAATTTTCTAAATTGTCAAGGTTTGCTAAGATTTGTACATCAGCGGAAAGGCGTTTCAATTTCCTATTGAACAGTGAAGACCACATCTGCGTACCAGGCTTGGTTGAGGAGATATCGACAAAAATGTAAAATTTGACACGCTGGGTCGAAATTGTGTAATTTGACTTTGGAGTGAAATATTTTGGAACCCAGACCTAGTAGGGGCATTTGGGTTGGAGATGCGGATAGGACTTGAAATTACCCTTCTTCTGATGCATAAATTATTGGATTCGGAAATAAAGTTGAAAAAAATGATTTTTTTTGGCAAGGGGTTAGCCCACAATTTTTTTTCGAAAATGATAATTTTCTAAATTGTCAAGGTTTACTAAGATTTGTACATCAGCGGAAAGGCGTTTCAATTTCCTATTGAACAGTGAAGACCACATCTGCGTACCAGGCTTGGTTGAGGAGATATCGACAAAAATGTAAAATTTGACACGCTGGGTCGAAATTGTGCAATTTGACTTTGGAGTGAAATATTTTGGAACCCAAATCTAGTAGGGGCATTTGGGTTGGAGATGCGGATAGGACTTGAAATTACCCTTCTTCTGATGCATAAATTATTGGATTCGGAAATAAAGTTGAAAAAAATGATTTTTTTTGGCAAGGGGTTAGCCCACAATTTTTTTTCGAAAATGATAATTTTCTAAATTGTCAAGGTTTACTAAGATTTGTACATCAGCGGAAAGGCGTTTCAATTTAATATTGAACAGTGAAGACCACATCTGCGTACCAGGCTTGGTGGAGGAGATATCGACAAAAATGTAAAATTTGACACGCTGGGTCGAAATTGTGTAATTTGACTTTGGAGTGAAATATTTTGGAACCCAGACCTAGTAGGGGCATTTGGGTTGGAGATGCGGATAGGACTTGAAATTACCCTTCTTCTGATGCATAAATTATTGGATTCGGAAATAAAGTTGAAAAAAATGATTTTTTTTGGCAAGGGGTTAGCCCACAATTTCCCACAATTTTTTTTCGAAAATGATAATTTTCTAAATTGTCAAGGTTTGCTAAGATTTGTACATCAGCGGAAAGGCGTTTCAATTTCCTATTGAACAGTGAAGACCACATCTGCGTACCAGGCTTGGTTGAGGAGATATCGATAAAAATGTAAAATTTGACACGCTGGGTCGAAATTGTGTAATTTGACTTTGGAGTGAAATATTTTGGAACCCAGACCTAGTAGGGGCATTTGGGTTGGAGATGCGGATAGGACTTGAAATTACCCTTCTTCTGATGCATAAATTATTGGATTCGGAAATAAAGTTGAAAAAAATGATTTTTTTTGGCAAGGGGTTAGCCCACAATTTTTTTTCGAAAATGATAATTTTCTAAATTGTCAAGGTTTGCTAAGATTTGTACATCAGCGGAAAGGCGTTTCAATTTCCTATTGAACAGTGAAGACCACATCTGCGTACCAGGCTTGGTTGAGGAGATATCGACAAAAATGTAAAATTTGACAAGCTGGGTCGAAATTGTGCAATTTGACTTTGGAGTGAAATATTTTGGAACCCAAATCTAGTAGGGGCATTTGGGTTGGAGATGCGGATAGGACTTGAAATTACCCTTCTTCTGATGCATAAATTATTGGATTCGGAAATAAAGTTGAAAAAAATGATTTTTTTTGGCAAGGGGTTAGCCCACAATTTTTTTTCGAAAATGATAATTTTCTAAATTGTCAAGGTTTACTAAGATTTGTACATCAGCGGAAAGGCGTTTCAATTTCCTATTGAACAGTGAAGACCACATCTGTGTACCAGGCTTGGTTGAGGAGATATCGACAAAAATGTAAAATTTGACACGCTGGGTCGAAATTGTGCAATTTGACTTTGGAGTGAAATATTTTGGAACCCAAATCTAGTAGGGGCATTTGGGTTGGAGATGCGGATAGGGCTTGAAATTACCCTTCTTCTGATGCATAAATTATTGGATTCGGAAATAAAGTTGAAAAAAATGATTTTTTTTGGCAAGGGGTTAGCCCACAATTTTTTTTCGAAAATGATAATTTTCTAAATTGTCAAGGTTTACTAAGATTTGTACATCAGCGGAAAGGCGTTTCAATTTCCTATTGAACAGTGAAGACCACATCTGCGTACCAGGCTTGGTTGAGGAGATATCGACAAAAATGTAAAATTTGACACGCTGGGTCGAAATTGTGTAATTTGACTTTGGAGTGAAATATTTTGGAACCCAGACCTAGTAGGGGCATTTGGGTTGGAGATGCGGATAGGACTTGAAATTACCCTTCTTCTGATGCATAAATTATTGGATTCGGAAATAAAGTTGAAAAAAATGATTTTTTTTGGCAAGGGGTTAGCCCACAATTTTTTTTCGAAAATGATAATTTTCTAAATTGTCAAGGTTTACTAAGATTTGTACATCAGCGGAAAGGCGTTTCAATTTCCTATTGAACAGTGAAGACCACATCTGTGTACCAGGCTTGGTTGAGGAGATATCGACAAAAATGTAAAATTTGACACGCTGGGTCGAAATTGTGTAATTTGACTTTGGAGTGAAATATTTTGGAACCCAGACCTAGTAGGGGCATTTGGGTTGGAGATGCGGATAGGACTTGAAATTACCCTTCTTCTGATGCATAAATTATTGGATTCGGAAATAAAGTTGAAAAAAATGATTTTTTTTGGCGAGGGGTTAGCCCACAATTTTTTTCGAAAATGATAATTTTCTAAATTGTCAAGGTTTGCTAAGATTTGTACATCAGCGGAAAGGCGTTTCAATTTCCTATTGAACAGTGAAGACCACATCTGCGTACCAGGCTTGGTTGAGGAGATATCGACAAAAATGTAAAATTTGACACGCTGGGTCGAAATTGTGTAATTTGACTTTGGAGTGAAATATTTTGGAACCCAGACCTAGTAGGGGCATTTGGGTTGGAGATGCGGATAGGACTTGAAATTACCCTTCTTCTGATGCATAAATTATTGGATTCGGAAATAAAGTTGAAAAAAATGATTTTTTTTGGCAAGGGGTTAGCACACAATTTTTTTTCGAAAATGATAATTTTCTAAATTGTCAAGGTTTACTAAGATTTGTACATCAGCGGAAAGGCGTTTCAATTTCCTATTGAACAGTGAAGACCACATCTGCGTACCAGGCTTGGTTGAGGAGATATCGACAAAAATGTAAAATTTGACACGCTGGGTCGAAATTGTGCAATTTGACTTTGGAGTGAAATATTTTGGAACCCAAATCTAGTAGGGGCATTTGGGTTGGAGATGCGGATAGGGCTTGAAATTACCCTTCTTCTGATGCATAAATTATTGGATTCGGAAATAAAGTTGAAAAAAATGATTTTTTTTCGAAAATGATAATTTTCTAAATTGTCAAGGTTTACTAAGATTTGTACATCAGCGGAAAGGCGTTTCAATTTCCTATTGAACAGTGAAGACCACATCTGCGTACCAGGCTTGGTTGAGGAGATATCGACAAAAATGTAAAATTTGACACGCTGGGTCGAAATTGTGCAATTTGACTTTGGAGTGAAATATTTTGGAACCCAAATCTAGTAGGGGCATTTGGGTTGGAGATGCGGATAGGACTTGAAATTACCCTTCTTCTGATGCATAAATTATTGGATTCGGAAATAAAGTTGAAAAAAATGATTTTTTTTGGCAAGGGGTTAGCCCACAATTTTTTTTCGAAAATGATAATTTTCTAAATTGTCAAGGTTTACTAAGATTTGTACATCAGCGGAAAGGCGTTTCAATTTCCTATTGAACAGTGAAGACCACATCTGCGTACCAGGCTTGGTTGAGGAGATATCGACAAAAATGTAAAATTTGACACGCTGGGTCGAAATTGTGCAATTTGACTTTGGAGTGAAATATTTTGGAACCCAAATCTAGTAGGGGCATTTGGGTTGGAGATGCGGATAGGGCTTGAAATTACCCTTCTTCTGATGCATAAATTATTGGATTCGGAAATAAAGTTGAAAAAAATGATTTTTTTTGGCAAGGGGTTAGCCCACAATTTTTTTTCGAAAATGATAATTTTCTAAATTGTCAAGGTTTACTAAGATTTGTGCATCAGCGGAAAGGCGTTTCAATTTCCTATTGAACAGTGAAGACCACATCTGCGTACCAGGCTTGGTTGAGGAGATATCGACAAAAATGTAAAATTTGACACGCTGGGTCGAAATTGTGTAATTTGACTTTGGAGTGAAATATTTTGGAACCCAGACCTAGTAGGGGCATTTGGGTTGGAGATGCGGATAGGACTTGAAATTACCCTTCTTCTGATGCATAAATTATTGGATTCGGAAATAAAGTTGAAAAAAATGATTTTTTTAGCAAGGGGTTAGCCCACAATTTTTTTTCGAAAATGATAATTTTCTAAATTGTCAAGGTTTACTAAGATTTGTACATCAGCGGAAAGGCGTTTCAATTTCCTATTGAACAGTGAAGACCACATCTGCGTACCAGGCTTGGTTGAGGAGATATCGATAAAAATGTAAAATTTGACACGCTGGGTCGAAATTGTGCAATTTGACTTTGGAGTGAAATATTTTGGAACCCAAATCTAGTAGGGGCATTTGGGTTGGAGATGCGGATAGGGCTTGAAATTACCCTTCTTCTGATGCATAAATTATTGGATTCGGAAATAAAGTTGAAAAAAATGATTTTTTTTGGCAAGGGGTTAGCCCACAATTTTTTTTCGAAAATGATAATTTTCTAAATTGTCAAGGTTTACTAAGATTTGTACATCAGCGGAAAGGCGTTTCAATTTCCTATTGAACAGTGAAGACCACATCTGCGTACCAGGCTTGGTTGAGGAGATATCGACAAAAATGTAAAATTTGACACGCTGGGTCGAAATTGTGTAATTTGACTTTGGAGTGAAATATTTTGGAACCCAGACCTAGTAGGGGCATTTGGGTTGGAGATGCGGATAGGACTTGAAATTACCCTTCTTCTGATGCATAAATTATTGGATTCGGAAATAAAGTTGAAAAAAATGATTTTTTTTGGCAAGGGGTTAGCCCACAATTTTTTTTCGAAAATGATAATTTTCTAAATTGTCAAGGTTTACTAAGATTTGTACATCAGCGGAAAGGCGTTTCAATTTCCTATTGAACAGTGAAGACCACATCTGCGTACCAGGCTTGGTTGAGGAGATATCGACAAAAATGTAAAATTTGACACGCTGGGTCGAAATTGTGCAATTTGACTTTGGAGTGAAATATTTTGGAACCCAAATCTAGTAGGGGCATTTGGGTTGGAGATGCGGATAGGGCTTGAAATTACCCTTCTTCTGATGCATAAATTATTGGATTCGGAAATAAAGTTGAAAAAAATGATTTTTTTTGGCAGGGGTTAGCCCACAATTTTTTTTCGAAAATGATAATTTTCTGAATTGTCAAGGTTTACTAAGATTTGTACATCAGCGGAAAGGCGTTTCAATTTCCTATTGAACAGTGAAGACCACATCTGCGTACCAGGCTTGGTTGAGGAGATATCGACAAAAATGTAAAATTTGACACGCTGGGTCGAAATTGTGCAATTTGACTTTGGAGTGAAATATTTTGGAACCCAAATCTAGTAGGGGCATTTGGGTTGGAGATGCGGATAGGGCTTGAAATTACCCTTCTTCTGATGCATATATTATTGGATTCGGAAATAAAGTTGAAAAAAATGATTTTTTTTGGCAAGGGGTTAGCCCACAATTTTTTTTCGAAAATGATAATTTTCTAAATTGTCAAGGTTTACTAAGATTTGTACATCAGCGGAAAGGCGTTTCAATTTCCTATTGAACAGTGAAGACCACATCTGCGTACCAGGCTTGGTTGAGGAGATATCGACAAAAATGTAAAATTTGACACGCTGGGTCGAAATTGTGCAATTTGACTTTGGAGTGAAATATTTTGGAACCCAAATCTAGTAGGGGCATTTGGGTTGGAGATGCGGATAGGACTTGAAATTACCCTTCTTCTGATGCATAAATTATTGGATTCGGAAATAAAGTTGAAAAAAATGATTTTTTTTGGCAAGGGGTTAGCCCACAATTTTTTTTCGAAAATGATAATTTTCTAAATTGTCAAGGTTTACTAAGATTTGTACATCAGCGGAAAGGCGTTTCAATTTCCTATTGAACAGTGAAGACCACATCTGTGTACCAGGCTTGGTTGAGGAGATATCGACAAAAATGTAAAATTTGACACGCTGGGTCGAAATTGTGCAATTTGACTTTGGAGCGAAATATTTTGGAACCCAAATCTAGTAGGGGCATTTGGGTTGGAGATGCGGATAGGGCTTGAAATTACCCTTCTTCTGATGCATAAATTATTGGATTCGGAAATAAAGTTGAAAAAAATGATTTTTTTTGGCAGGGGTTAGCCCACAATTTTTTTTCGAAAATGATAATTTTCTGAATTGTCAAGGTTTACTAAGATTTGTACATCAGCGGAAAGGCGTTTCAATTTCCTATTGAACAGTGAAGACCACATCTGCGTACCAGGCTTGGTTGAGGAGATATCGACAAAAATGTAAAATTTGACACGCTGGGTCGAAATTGTGCAATTTGACTTTGGAGTGAAATATTTTGGAACCCAAATCTAGTAGGGGCATTTGGGTTGGAGATGCGGATAGGGCTTGAAATTACCCTTCTTCTGATGCATAAATTATTGGATTCGGAAATAAAGTTGAAAAAAATGATTTTTTTTGGCAAGGGGTTAGCCCACAATTTTTTTTCGAAAATGATAATTTTCTAAATTGTCAAGGTTTACTAAGATTTGTACATCAGCGGAAAGGCGTTTCAATTTCCTATTGAACAGTGAAGACCACATCTGCGTACCAGGCTTGGTTGAGGAGATATCGACAAAAATGTAAAATTTGACACGCTGGGTCGAAATTGTGCAATTTGACTTTGGAGTGAAATATTTTGGAACCCAAATCTAGTAGGGGCATTTGGGTTGGAGATGCGGATAGGACTTGAAATTACCCTTCTTCTGATGCATAAATTATTGGATTCGGAAATAAAGTTGAAAAAAATGATTTTTTTTGGCAAGGGGTTAGCCCACAATTTTTTTTCGAAAATGATAATTTTCTAAATTGTCAAGGTTTACTAAGATTTGTACATCAGCGGAAAGGCGTTTCAATTTCCTATTGAACAGTGAAGACCACATCTGTGTACCAGGCTTGGTTGAGGAGATATCGACAAAAATGTAAAATTTGACACGCTGGGTCGAAATTGTGTAATTTGACTTTGGAGTGAAATATTTTGGAACCCAGACCTAGTAGGGGCATTTGGGTTGGAGATGCGGATAGGACTTGAAATTACCCTTCTTCTGATGCATAAATTATTGGATTCGGAAATAAAGTTGAAAAAAATGATTTTTTTTGGCAAGGGGTTAGCCCACAATTTTTTTTCGAAAATGATAATTTTCTAAATTGTCAAGGTTTACTAAGATTTGTACATCAGCGGAAAGGCGTTTCAATTTCCTATTGAACAGTGAAGACCACATCTGCGTACCAGGCTTGGTTGAGGAGATATCGACAAAAATGTAAAATTTGACACGCTGGGTCGAAATTGTGCAATTTGACTTTGGAGTGAAATATTTTGGAACCCAAATCTAGTAGGGGCATTTGGGTTGGAGATGCGGATAGGGCTTGAAATTACCCTTCTTCTGATGCATAAATTATTGGATTCGGAAATAAAGTTGAAAAAAATGATTTTTTTTGGCAGGGGTTAGCCCACAATTTTTTTTCGAAAATGATAATTTTCTGAATTGTCAAGGTTTACTAAGATTTGTACATCAGCGGAAAGGCGTTTCAATTTCCTATTGAACAGTGAAGACCACATCTGCGTACCAGGCTTGGTTGAGGAGATATCGACAAAAATGTAAAATTTGACACGCTGGGTCGAAATTGTGCAATTTGACTTTGGAGTGAAATATTTTGGAACCCAAATCTAGTAGGGGCATTTGGGTTGGAGATGCGGATAGGGCTTGAAATTACCCTTCTTCTGATGCATAAATTATTGGATTCGGAAATAAAGTTGAAAAAAATGATTTTTTTTGGCAAGGGGTTAGCCCACAATTTTTTTTCGAAAATGATAATTTTCTAAATTGTCAAGGTTTACTAAGATTTGTACATCAGCGGAAAGGCGTTTCAATTTCCTATTGAACAGTGAAGACCACATCTGCCTACCAGGCTTGGTTGAGGAGATATCGACAAAAATGTAAAATTTGACACGCTGGGTCGAAATTGTGCAATTTGACTTTGGAGTGAAATATTTTGGAACCCAAATCTAGTAGGGGCATTTGGGTTGGAGATGCGGATAGGACTTGAAATTACCCTTCTTCTGATGCATAAATTATTGGATTCGGAAATAAAGTTGAAAAAAATGATTTTTTTTGGCAAGGGGTTAGCCCACAATTTTTTTTCGAAAATGATAATTTTCTAAATTGTCAAGGTTTACTAAGATTTGTACATCAGCGGAAAGGCGTTTCAATTTCCTATTGAACAGTGAAGACCACATCTGTGTACCAGGCTTGGTTGAGGAGATATCGACAAAAATGTAAAATTTGACACGCTGGGTCGAAATTGTGTAATTTGACTTTGGAGTGAAATATTTTGGAACCCAGACCTAGTAGGGGCATTTGGGTTGGAGATGCGGATAGGACTTGAAATTACCCTTCTTCTGATGCATAAATTATTGGATTCGGAAATAAAGTTGAAAAAAATGATTTTTTTTGGCAAGGGGTTAGCCCACAATTTTTTTTCGAAAATGATAATTTTCTAAATTGTCAAGGTTTACTAAGATTTGTACATCAGCGGAAAGGCGTTTCAATTTCCTATTGAACAGTGAAGACCACATCTGCGTACCAGGCTTGGTTGAGGAGATATCGACAAAAATGTAAAATTTGACACGCTGGGTCGAAATTGTGCAATTTGACTTTGGAGTGAAATATTTTGGAACCCAAATCTAGTAGGGGCATTTGGGTTGGAGATGCGGATAGGGCTTGAAATTACCCTTCTTCTGATGCATAAATTATTGGATTCGGAAATAAAGTTGAAAAAAATGATTTTTTTTGGCAAGGGGTTAGCCCATAATTTTTTTTCGAAAATGATAATTTTCTAAATTGTCAAGGTTTACTAAGATTTGTACATCAGCGGAAAGGCGTTTCAATTTCCTATTGAACAGTGAAGACCACATCTGCGTACCAGGCTTGGTTGAGGAGATATCGACAAAAATGTAAAATTTGACACGCTGGGTCGAAATTGTGCAATTTGACTTTGGAGTGAAATATTTTGGAACCCAAATCTAGTAGGGGCATTTGGGTTGGAGATGCGGATAGGACTTGAAATTACCCTTCTTCTGATGCATAAATTATTGGATTCGGAAATAAAGTTGAAAAAAATGATTTTTTTTGGCAAGGGGTTAGCCCACAATTTTTTTTCGAAAATGATAATTTTCTAAATTGTCAAGGTTTACTAAGATTTGTACATCAGCGGAAAGGCGTTTCAATTTCCTATTGAACAGTGAAGACCACATCTGCGTACCAGGCTTGGTTGAGGAGATATCGACAAAAATGTAAAATTTGACACGCTGGGTCGAAATTGTGTAATTTGACTTTGGAGTGAAATATTTTGGAACCCAGACCTAGTAGGGGCATTTGGGTTGGAGATGCGGATAGGACTTGAAATTACCCTTCTTCTGATGCATAAATTATTGGATTCGGAAATAAAGTTGAAAAAAATGATTTTTTTTAGCAAGGGGTTAGCCCACAATTTTTTTTCGAAAATGATAATTTTCTAAATTGTCAAGGTTTACTAAGATTTGTACATCAGCGGAAAGGCGTTTCAATTTCCTATTGAACAGTGAAGACCACATCTGCGTACCAGGCTTGGTTGAGGAGATATCGATAAAAATGTAAAATTTGACACGCTGGGTCGAAATTGTGCAATTTGACTTTGGAGTGAAATATTTTGGAACCCAAATCTAGTAGGGGCATTTGGGTTGGAGATGCGGATAGGGCTTGAAATTACCCTTCTTCTGATGCATAAATTATTGGATTCGGAAATAAAGTTGAAAAAAATGATTTTTTTTGGCAAGGGGTTAGCCCACAATTTTTTTTCGAAAATGATAATTTTCTAAATTGTCAAGGTTTACTAAGATTTGTACATCAGCGGAAAGGCGTTTCAATTTCCTATTGAACAGTGAAGACCACATCTGCGTACCAGGCTTGGTTGAGGAGATATCGACAAAAATGTAAAATTTGACACGCTGGGTCGAAATTGTGTAATTTGACTTTGGAGTGAAATATTTTGGAACCCAGACCTAGTAGGGCATTTGGGTTGGAGATGCGGATAGGACTTGAAATTACCCTTCTTCTGATGCATAAATTATTGGATTCGGAAATAAAGTTGAAAAAAATGATTTTTTTTGGCAAGGGGTTAGCCCACAATTTTTTTTCGAAAATGATAATTTTCTAAATTGTCAAGGTTTACTAAGATTTGTACATCAGCGGAAAGGCGTTTCAATTTCCTATTGAACAGTGAAGACCACATCTGCGTACCAGGCTTGGTTGAGGAGATATCGACAAAAATGTAAAATTTGACACGCTGGGTCGAAATTGTGCAATTTGACTTTGGAGTGAAATATTTTGGAACCCAAATCTAGTAGGGGCATTTGGGTTGGAGATGCGGATAGGGCTTGAAATTACCCTTCTTCTGATGCATAAATTATTGGATTCGGAAATAAAGTTGAAAAAAATGATTTTTTTTGGCAAGGGGTTAGCCCACAATTTTTTTTCGAAAATGATAATTTTCTAAATTGTCAAGGTTTACTAAGATTTGTACATCAGCGGAAAGGCGTTTCAATTTCCTATTGAACAGTGAAGACCACATCTGCGTACCAGGCTTGGTTGAGGAGATATCGCCAAAAATGTAAAATTTGACACGCTGGGTCGAAATTGTGCAATTTGACTTTGGAGTGAAATATTTTGGAACCCAAATCTAGTAGGGGCATTTGGGTTGGAGATGCGGATAGGACTTGAAATTACCCTTCTTCTGATGCATAAATTATTGGATTCGGAAATAAAGTTGAAAAAAATGATTTTTTTTGGCAAGGGGTTAGCCCACAATTTTTTTTCGAAAATGATAATTTTCTAAATTGTCAAGGTTTACTAAGATTTGTACATCAGCGGAAAGGCGTTTCAATTTCCTATTGAACAGTGAAGACCACATCTGCGTACCAGGCTTAGTTGAGGAGATATCGACAAAAATGTAAAATTTGACACGCTGGGTCGAAATTGTGCAATTTGACTTTGGAGTGAAATATTTTGGAACCCAAATCTAGTAGGGGCATTTGGGTTGGAGATGCGGATAGGGCTTGAAATTACCCTTCTTCTGATGCATAAATTATTGGATTCGGAAATAAAGTTGAAAAAAATGATTTTTTTTGGCAAGGGGTTAGCCCACAATTTTTTTTCGAAAATGATAATTTTCTAAATTGTCAAGGTTTACTAAGATTTGTACATCAGCGGAAAGGCGTTTCAATTTCCTATTGAACAGTGAAGACCACATCTGCGTACCAGGCTTGGTTGAGGAGATATCGCCAAAAATGTAAAATTTGACACGCTGGGTCGAAATTGTGCAATTTGACTTTGGAGTGAAATATTTTGGAACCCAAATCTAGTAGGGGCATTTGGGTTGGAGATGCGGATAGGACTTGAAATTACCCTTCTTCTGATGCATAAATTATTGGATTCGGAAATAAAGTTGAAAAAAATGATTTTTTTTGGCAAGGGGTTAGCCCACAATTTTTTTTCGAAAATGATAATTTTCTAAATTGTCAAGGTTTACTAAGATTTGTACATCAGCGGAAAGGCGTTTCAATTTCCTATTGAACAGTGAAGACCACATCTGCGTACCAGGCTTAGTTGAGGAGATATCGACAAAAATGTAAAATTTGACACGCTGGGTCGAAATTGTGCAATTTGACTTTGGAGTGAAATATTTTGGAACCCAAATCTAGTAGGGGCATTTGGGTTGGAGATGCGGATAGGGCTTGAAATTACCCTTCTTCTGATGCATAAATTATTGGATTCGGAAATAAAGTTGAAAAAAATGATTTTTTTTGGCAAGGGGTTAGCCCACAATTTTTTTTCGAAAATGATAATTTTCTAAATTGTCAAGGTTTACTAAGATTTGTACATCAGCGGAAAGGCGTTTCAATTTCCTATTGAACAGTGAAGACCACATCTGCGTACCAGGCTTGGTTGAGGAGATATCGACAAAAATGTAAAATTTGACACGCTGGGTCGAAATTGTGTAATTTGACTTTGGAGTGAAATATTTTGGAACCCAGACCTAGTAGGGCATTTGGGTTGGAGATGCGGATAGGACTTGAAATTACCCTTCTTCTGATGCATAAATTATTGGATTCGGAAATAAAGTTGAAAAAAATGATTTTTTTTGGCAAGGGGTTAGCCCACAATTTTTTTTCGAAAATGATAATTTTCTAAATTGTCAAGGTTTACTAAGATTTGTACATCAGCGGAAAGGCGTTTCAATTTCCTATTGAACAGTGAAGACCACATCTGCGTACCAGGCTTGGTTGAGGAGATATCGACAAAAATGTAAAATTTGACACGCTGGGTCGAAATTGTGCAATTTGACTTTGGAGTGAAATATTTTGGAACCCAAATCTAGTAGGGGCATTTGGGTTGGAGATGCGGATAGGGCTTGAAATTACCCTTCTTCTGATGCATAAATTATTGGATTCGGAAATAAAGTTGAAAAAAATGATTTTTTTTGGCAAGGGGTTAGCCCACAATTTTTTTTCGAAAATGATAATTTTCTAAATTGTCAAGGTTTACTAAGATTTGTACATCAGCGGAAAGGCGTTTCAATTTCCTATTGAACAGTGAAGACCACATCTGCGTACCAGGCTTGGTTGAGGAGATATCGCCAAAAATGTAAAATTTGACACGCTGGGTCGAAATTGTGCAATTTGACTTTGGAGTGAAATATTTTGGAACCCAAATCTAGTAGGGGCATTTGGGTTGGAGATGCGGATAGGACTTGAAATTACCCTTCTTCTGATGCATAAATTATTGGATTCGGAAATAAAGTTGAAAAAAATGATTTTTTTTGGCAAGGGGTTAGCCCACAATTTTTTTTCGAAAATGATAATTTTCTAAATTGTCAAGGTTTACTAAGATTTGTACATCAGCGGAAAGGCGTTTCAATTTCCTATTGAACAGTGAAGACCACATCTGCGTACCAGGCTTAGTTGAGGAGATATCGACAAAAATGTAAAATTTGACACGCTGGGTCGAAATTGTGCAATTTGACTTTGGAGTGAAATATTTTGGAACCCAAATCTAGTAGGGGCATTTGGGTTGGAGATGCGGATAGGGCTTGAAATTACCCTTCTTCTGATGCATAAATTATTGGATTCGGAAATAAAGTTGAAAAAAATGATTTTTTTTGGCAAGGGGTTAGCCCACAATTTTTTTTCGAAAATGATAATTTTCTAAATTGTCAAGGTTTACTAAGATTTGTACATTAGCGGAAAGGCGTTTCAATTTCCTATTGAACAGTGAAGACCACATCTGCGTACCAGGCTTAGTTGAGGAGATATCGACAAAAATGTAAAATTTGACACGCTGGGTCGAAATTGTGCAATTTGACTTTGGAGTGAAATATTTTGGAACCCAAATCTAGTAGGGGCATTTGGGTTGGAGATGCGGATAGGGCTTGAAATTACCCTTCTTCTGATGCATAAATTATTGGATTCGGAAATAAAGTTGAAAAAAATGATTTTTTTTGGCAAGGGGTTAGCCCACAATTTTTTTTCGAAAATGATAATTTTCTAAATTGTCAAGGTTTACTAAGATTTGTACATCAGCGGAAAGGCGTTTCAATTTCCTATTGAACAGTGAAGACCACATCTGCGTACCAGGCTTGGTTGAGGAGATATCGACAAAAATGTAAAATTTGACACGCTGGGTCGAAATTGTGCAATTTGACTTTGGAGTGAAATATTTTGGAACCCAAATCTAGTAGGGGCATTTGGGCTTGAAATTACCCTTCTTCTGATGCATAAATTATTGGATTCGGAAATAAAGTTGAAAAAAATGATTTTTTTTGGCAAGGGGTTAGCCCACAATTTTTTTTCGAAAATGATAATTTTCTAAATTGTCAAGGTTTACTAAGATTTGTACATCAGCGGAAAGGCGTTTCAATTTCCTATTGAACAGTGAAGACCACATCTGCGTACCAGGCTTGGTTGAGGAGATATCGACAAAAATGTAAAATTTGACACGCTGGGTCGAAATTGTGTAATTTGACTTTGGAGTGAAATATTTTGGAACCCAGACCTAGTAGGGCATTTGGGTTGGAGAGGCGGATAGGACTTGAAATTACCCTTCTTCTGATGCATAAATTATTGGATTCGGAAATAAAGTTGAAAAAAATGATTTTTTTTGGCAAGGGGTTAGCCCACAATTTTTTTTCGAAAATGATAATTTTCTAAATTGTCAAGGTTTACTAAGATTTGTACATCAGCGGAAAGGCGTTTCAATTTCCTATTGAACAGTGAAGACCACATCTGCGTACCAGGCTTGGTTGAGGAGATATCGACAAAAATGTAAAATTTGACACGCTGGGTCGAAATTGTGCAATTTGACTTTGGAGTGAAATATTTTGGAACCCAAATCTAGTAGGGGCATTTGGGTTGGAGATGCGGATAGGGCTTGAAATTACCCTTCTTCTGATGCATAAATTATTGGATTCGGAAATAAAGTTGAAAAAAATGATTTTTTTTGGCAAGGGGGTTAGCCCACAATTTTTTTTCGAAAATGATAATTTTCTAAATTGTCAAGGTTTACTAAGATTTGTGCATCAGCGGAAAGGCGTTTCAATTTCCTATTGAACAGTGAAGACCACATCTGCGTACCAGGCTTGGTTGAGGAGATATCGACAAAAATGTAAAATTTGACACGCTGGGTCGAAATTGTGTAATTTGACTTTGGAGTGAAATATTTTGGAACCCAGACCTAGTAGGGGCATTTGGGTTGGAGATGCGGATAGGACTTGAAATTACCCTTCTTCTGATGCATAAATTATTGGATTCGGAAATAAAGTTGAAAAAAATGATTTTTTTTAGCAAGGGGTTAGCCCACAATTTTTTTTCGAAAATGATAATTTTCTAAATTGTCAAGGTTTACTAAGATTTGTACATCAGCGGAAAGGCGTTTCAATTTCCTATTGAACAGTGAAGACCACATCTGCGTACCAGGCTTGGTTGAGGAGATATCGATAAAAATGTAAAATTTGACACGCTGGGTCGAAATTGTGCAATTTGACTTTGGAGTGAAATATTTTGGAACCCAAATCTAGTAGGGGCATTTGGGTTGGAGATGCGGATAGGGCTTGAAATTACCCTTCTTCTGATGCATAAATTATTGGATTCGGAAATAAAGTTGAAAAAAATGATTTTTTTTGGCAAGGGGTTAGCCCACAATTTTTTTTCGAAAATGATAATTTTCTAAATTGTCAAGGTTTACTAAGATTTGTACATCAGCGGAAAGGCGTTTCAATTTCCTATTGAACAGTGAAGACCACATCTGCGTACCAGGCTTGGTTGAGGAGATATCGACAAAAATGTAAAATTTGACACGCTGGGTCGAAATTGTGTAATTTGACTTTGGAGTGAAATATTTTGGAACCCAGACCTAGTAGGGCATTTGGGTTGGAGATGCGGATAGGACTTGAAATTACCCTTCTTCTGATGCATAAATTATTGGATTCGGAAATAAAGTTGAAAAAAATGATTTTTTTTGGCAAGGGGTTAGCCCACAATTTTTTTTCGAAAATGATAATTTTCTAAATTGTCAAGGTTTACTAAGATTTGTACATCAGCGGAAAGGCGTTTCAATTTCCTATTGAACAGTGAAGACCACATCTGCGTACCAGGCTTGGTTGAGGAGATATCGATAAAAATGTAAAATTTGACACGCTGGGTCGAAATTGTGCAATTTGACTTTGGAGTGAAATATTTTGGAACCCAAATCTAGTAGGGGCATTTGGGCTTGAAATTACCCTTCTTCTGATGCATAAATTATTGGATTCGGAAATAAAGTTGAAAAAAATGATTTTTTTTGGCAAGGGGTTAGCCCACAATTTTTTTTCGAAAATGATAATTTTCTAAATTGTCAAGGTTTACTAAGATTTGTACATCAGCGGAAAGGCGTTTCAATTTCCTATTGAACAGTGAAGACCACATCTGCGTACCAGGCTTGGTTGAGGAGATATCGACAAAAATGTAAAATTTGACACGCTGGGTCGAAATTGTGCAATTTGACTTTGGAGTGAAATATTTTGGAACCCAAATCTAGTAGGGGCATTTGGGTTGGAGATGCGGATAGGGCTTGAAATTACCCTTCTTCTGATGCATAAATTATTGGATTCGGAAATAAAGTTGAAAAAAATGATTTTTTTTGGCAAGGGGTTAGCCCACAATTTTTTTTCGAAAATGATAATTTTCTAAATTGTCAAGGTTTACTAAGATTTGTACATCAGCGGAAAGGCGTTTCAATTTCCTATTGAACAGTGAAGACCACATCTGCGTACCAGGCTTAGTTGAGGAGATATCGACAAAAATGTAAAATTTGACACGCTGGGTCGAAATTGTGCAATTTGACTTTGGAGTGAAATATTTTGGAACCCAAATCTAGTAGGGGCATTTGGGTTGGAGATGCGGATAGGGCTTGAAATTACCCTTCTTCTGATGCATAAATTATTGGATTCGGAAATAAAGTTGAAAAAAATGATTTTTTTTGGCAAGGGGTTAGCCCACAATTTTTTTTCGAAAATGATAATTTTCTAAATTGTCAAGGTTTACTAAGATTTGTACATCAGCGGAAAGGCGTTTCAATTTCCTATTGAACAGTGAAGACCACATCTGCGTACCAGGCTTGGTTGAGGAGATATCGACAAAAATGTAAAATTTGACACGCTGGGTCGAAATTGTGCAATTTGACTTTGGAGTGAAATATTTTGGAACCCAGACCTAGTAGGGGCATTTGGGTTGGAGATGCGGATAGGACTTGAAATTACCCTTCTTCTGATGCATAAATTATTGGATTCGGAAATAAAGTTGAAAAAAATGATTTTTTTTAGCAAGGGGTTAGCCCACAATTTTTTTTCGAAAATGATAATTTTCTAAATTGTCAAGGTTTACTAAGATTTGTACATCAGCGGAAAGGCGTTTCAATTTCCTATTGAACAGTGAAGACCACATCTGCGTACCAGGCTTGGTTGAGGAGATATCGATAAAAATGTAAAATTTGACACGCTGGGTCGAAATTGTGCAATTTGACTTTGGAGTGAAATATTTTGGAACCCAAATCTAGTAGGGGCATTTGGGCTTGAAATTACCCTTCTTCTGATGCATAAATTATTGGATTCGGAAATAAAGTTGAAAAAAATGATTTTTTTTGGCAAGGGGTTAGCCCACAATTTTTTTTCGAAAATGATAATTTTCTAAATTGTCAAGGTTTACTAAGATTTGTACATCAGCGGAAAGGCGTTTCAATTTCCTATTGAACAGTGAAGACCACATCTGCGTACCAGGCTTGGTTGAGGAGATATCGACAAAAATGTAAAATTTGACACGCTGGGTCGAAATTGTGTAATTTGACTTTGGAGTGAAATATTTTGGAACCCAGACCTAGTAGGGCATTTGGGTTGGAGATGCGGATAGGACTTGAAATTACCCTTCTTCTGATGCATAAATTATTGGATTCGGAAATAAAGTTGAAAAAAATGATTTTTTTTGGCAAGGGGTTAGCCCACAATTTTTTTTCGAAAATGATAATTTTCTAAATTGTCAAGGTTTACTAAGATTTGTACATCAGCGGAAAGGCGTTTCAATTTCCTATTGAACAGTGAAGACCACATCTGCGTACCAGGCTTGGTTGAGGAGATATCGACAAAAATGTAAAATTTGACACGCTGGGTCGAAATTGTGCAATTTGACTTTGGAGTGAAATATTTTGGAACCCAAATCTAGTAGGGGCATTTGGGTTGGAGATGCGGATAGGGCTTGAAATTACCCTTCTTCTGATGCATAAATTATTGGATTCGGAAATAAAGTTGAAAAAAATGATTTTTTTTGGCAAGGGGTTAGCCCACAATTTTTTTTCGAAAATGATAATTTTCTAAATTGTCAAGGTTTACTAAGATTTGTACATCAGCGGAAAGGCGTTTCAATTTCCTATTGAACAGTGAAGACCACATCTGCGTACCAGGCTTGGTTGAGGAGATATCGACAAAAATGTAAAATTTGACACGCTGGGTCGAAATTGTGTAATTTGACTTTGGAGTGAAATTTTGAACCCAGACCTAGTAGGGGCATTTGGGTTGGAGATTCGGATAGGACTTGAAATTACCCTTCTTCTGATGCATAAATTATTGGATTCGGAAATAAAGTTGAAAAAAATGATTTTTTTTCGAAAATGATAATTTTCTAAATTGTCAAGGTTTACTAAGATTTGTACATCAGCGGAAAGGCGTTTCAATTTCCTATTGAACAGTGAAGACCACATCTGCGTACCAGGCTTGGTTGAGGAGATATCGACAAAAATGTAAAATTTGACACGCTGGGTCGAAATTGTGCAATTTGACTTTGGAGTGAAATATTTTGGAACCCAAATCTAGTAGGGGCATTTGGGTTGGAGATGCGGATAGGACTTGAAATTACCCTTCTTCTGATGCATAAATTATTGGATTCGGAAATAAAGTTGAAAAAAATGATTTTTTTTGGCAAGGGGTTAGCCCACAATTTTTTTTCGAAAATGATAATTTTCTAAATTGTCAAGGTTTACTAAGATTTGTACATCAGCGGAAAGGCGTTTCAATTTCCTATTGAACAGTGAAGACCACATCTGCGTACCAGGCTTGGTTGAGGATATATCGACAAAAATGTAAAATTTGACACGCTGGGTCGAAATTGTGTAATTTGACTTTGGAGTGAAATATTTTGGAACCCAGACCTAGTAGGGGCATTTGGGTTGGAGATGCGGATAGGACTTGAAATTACCCTTCTTCTGATGCATAAATTATTGGATTCGGAAATAAAGTTGAAAAAAATGATTTTTTTTGGCAAGGGGTTAGCCCACAATTTTTTTTCGAAAATGATAATTTTCTAAATTGTCAAGGTTTACTAAGATTTGTACATCAGCGGAAAGGCGTTTCAATTTCCTATTGAACAGTGAAGACCACATCTGCGTACCAGGCTTGGTTGAGGAGATATCGACAAAAATGTAAAATTTGACACGCTGGGTCGAAATTGTGTAATTTGACTTTGGAGTGAAATATTTTGGAACCCAGACCTAGTAGGGCATTTGGGTTGGAGATGCGGATAGGACTTGAAATTACCCTTCTTCTGATGCATAAATTATTGGATTCGGAAATAAAGTTGAAAAAAATGATTTTTTTTGGCAAGGGGTTAGCCCACAATTTTTTTTCGAAAATGATAATTTTCTAAATTGTCAAGGTTTACTAAGATTTGTACATCAGCGGAAAGGCGTTTCAATTTCCTATTGAACAGTGAAGACCACATCTGCGTACCAGGCTTGGTTGAGGAGATATCGACAAAAATGTAAAATTTGACACGCTGGGTCGAAATTGTGCAATTTGACTTTGGAGTGAAATATTTTGGAACCCAAATCTAGTAGGGGCATTTGGGTTGGAGATGCGGATAGGGCTTGAAATTACCCTTCTTCTGATGCATAAATTATTGGATTCGGAAATAAAGTTGAAAAAAATGATTTTTTTTGGCAAGGGGGTTAGCCCACAATTTTTTTTCGAAAATGATAATTTTCTAAATTGTCAAGGTTTACTAAGATTTGTGCATCAGCGGAAAGGCGTTTCAATTTCCTATTGAACAGTGAAGACCACATCTGCGTACCAGGCTTGGTTGAGGAGATATCGACAAAAATGTAAAATTTGACACGCTGGGTCGAAATTGTGTAATTTGACTTTGGAGTGAAATATTTTGGAACCCAGACCTAGTAGGGGCATTTGGGTTGGAGATGCGGATAGGACTTGAAATTACCCTTCTTCTGATGCATAAATTATTGGATTCGGAAATAAAGTTGAAAAAAATGATTTTTTTTAGCAAGGGGTTAGCCCACAATTTTTTTTCGAAAATGATAATTTTCTAAATTGTCAAGGTTTACTAAGATTTGTACATCAGCGGAAAGGCGTTTCAATTTCCTATTGAACAGTGAAGACCACATCTGCGTACCAGGCTTGGTTGAGGAGATATCGATAAAAATGTAAAATTTGACACGCTGGGTCGAAATTGTGTAATTTGACTTTGGAGTGAAATATTTTGGAACCCAAATCTAGTAGGGGCATTTGGGTTGGAGATGCGGATAGGGCTTGAAATTACCCTTCTTCTGATGCATAAATTATTGGATTCGGAAATAAAGTTGAAAAAAATGATTTTTTTTGGCAAGGGGTTAGCCCACAATTTTTTTTCGAAAATGATAATTTTCTAAATTGTCAAGGTTTACTAAGATTTGTACATCAGCGGAAAGGCGTTTCAATTTCCTATTGAACAGTGAAGACCACATCTGCGTACCAGGCTTGGTTGAGGAGATATCGACAAAAATGTAAAATTTGACACGCTGGGTCGAAATTGTGTAATTTGACTTTGGAGTGAAATATTTTGGAACCCAGACCTAGTAGGGCATTTGGGTTGGAGATGCGGATAGGACTTGAAATTACCCTTCTTCTGATGCATAAATTATTGGATTCGGAAATAAAGTTGAAAAAAATGATTTTTTTTGGCAAGGGGTTAGCCCACAATTTTTTTTCGAAAATGATAATTTTCTAAATTGTCAAGGTTTACTAAGATTTGTACATCAGCGGAAAGGCGTTTCAATTTCCTATTGAACAGTGAAGACCACATCTGCGTACCAGGCTTGGTTGAGGAGATATCGACAAAAATGTAAAATTTGACACGCTGGGTCGAAATTGTGCAATTTGACTTTGGAGTGAAATATTTTGGAACCCAAATCTAGTAGGGGCATTTGGGTTGGAGATGCGGATAGGGCTTGAAATTACCCTTCTTCTGATGCATAAATTATTGGATTCGGAAATAAAGTTGAAAAAAATGATTTTTTTTGGCAAGGGGTTAGCCCACAATTTTTTTTCGAAAATGATAATTTTCTAAATTGTCAAGGTTTACTAAGATTTGTACATCAGCGGAAAGGCGTTTCAATTTCCTATTGAACAGTGAAGACCACATCTGCGTACCAGGCTTGGTTGAGGAGATATCGACAAAAATGTAAAATTTGACACGCTGGGTCGAAATTGTGCAATTTGACTTTGGAGTGAAATATTTTGGAACCCAAATCTAGTAGGGGCATTTGGGTTGGAGATGCGGATAGGACTTGAAATTACCCTTCTTCTGATGCATAAATTATTGGATTCGGAAATAAAGTTGAAAAAAATGATTTTTTTTGGCAAGGGGTTAGCCCACAATTTTTTTTCGAAAATGATAATTTTCTAAATTGTCAAGGTTTACTAAGATTTGTACATCAGCGGAAAGGCGTTTCAATTTCCTATTGAACAGTGAAGACCACATCTGCGTACCAGGCTTGGTTGAGGAGATATCGACAAAAATGTAAAATTTGACACGCTGGGTCGAAATTGTGTAATTTGACTTTGGAGTGAAATTTTGAACCCAGACCTAGTAGGGGCATTTGGGTTGGAGATGCGGATAGGACTTGAAATTACCCTTCTTCTGATGCATAAATTATTGGATTCGGAAATAAAGTTGAAAAAAATGATTTTTTTTCGAAAATGATAATTTTCTAAATTGTCAAGGTTTACTAAGATTTGTACATCAGCGGAAAGGCGTTTCAATTTCCTATTGAACAGTGAAGACCACATCTGCGTACCAGGCTTGGTTGAGGATATATCGACAAAAATGTAAAATTTGACACGCTGGGTCGAAATTGTGTAATTTGACTTTGGAGTGAAATATTTTGGAACCCAGACCTAGTAGGGGCATTTGGGTTGGAGATGCGGATAGGACTTGAAATTACCCTTCTTCTGATGCATAAATTATTGGATTCGGAAATAAAGTTGAAAAAAATGATTTTTTTTGGCAAGGGGTTAGCCCACAATTTTTTTTCGAAAATGATAATTTTCTAAATTGTCAAGGTTTACTAAGATTTGTACATCAGCGGAAAGGCGTTTCAATTTCCTATTGAACAGTGAAGACCACATCTGCGTACCAGGCTTGGTTGAGGAGATATCGACAAAAATGTAAAATTTGACACGCTGGGTCGAAATTGTGCAATTTGACTTTGGAGTGAAATATTTTGGAACCCAAATCTAGTAGGGGCATTTGGGTTGGAGATGCGGATAGGGCTTGAAATTACCCTTCTTCTGATGCATAAATTATTGGATTCGGAAATAAAGTTGAAAAAAATGATTTTTTTTGGCAAGGGGTTAGCCCACAATTTTTTTTTCGAAAATGATAATTTTCTAAATTGTCAAGGTTTACTAAGATTTGTACATCAGCGGAAAGGCGTTTCAATTTCCTATTGAACAGTGAAGACCACATCTGCGTACCAGGCTTGGTTGAGGAGATATCGACAAAAATGTAAAATTTGACACGCTGGGTCGAAATTGTGCAATTTGACTTTGGAGTGAAATATTTTGGAACCCAAATCTAGTAGGGGCATTTGGGTTGGAGATGCGGATAGGGCATGAAATTACCCTTCTTCTGATGCATAAATTATTGGATTCGGAAATAAAGTTGAAAAAAATGATTTTTTTTGGCAAGGGGTTAGCCCACAATTTTTTTTCGAAAATGATAATTTTCTAAATTGTCAAGGTTTACTAAGATTTGTACATCAGCGGAAAGGCGTTTCAATTTCCTATTGAACAGTGAAGACCACATCTGCGTACCAGGCTTGGTTGAGGAGATATCGACAAAAATGTAAAATTTGACACGCTGGGTCGAAATTGTGTAATTTGACTTTGGAGTGAAATATTTTGGAACCCAGACCTAGTAGGGGCATTTGGGTTGGAGATGCGGATAGGACTTGAAATTACCCTTCTTCTGATGCATAAATTATTGGATTCGGAAATAAAGTTGAAAAAAATGATTTTTTTTGGCAAGGGGTTAGCCCACAATTTTTTTTCGAAAATGATAATTTTCTAAATTGTCAAGGTTTACTAAGATTTGTACATCAGCGGAAAGGCGTTTCAATTTCCTATTGAACAGTGAAGACCACATCTGCGTACCAGGCTTGGTTGAGGAGATATCGACAAAAATGTAAAATTTGACACGCTGGGTCGAAATTGTGTAATTTGACTTTGGAGTGAAATTTTGAACCCAGACCTAGTAGGGGCATTTGGGTTGGAGATGCGGATAGGACTTGAAATTACCCTTCTTCTGATGCATAAATTATTGGATTCGGAAATAAAGTTGAAAAAAATGATTTTTTTTCGAAAATGATAATTTTCTAAATTGTCAAGGTTTACTAAGATTTGTACATCAGTGGAAAGGCGTTTCAATTTCCTATTGAACAGTGAAGACCACATCTGCGTACCAGGCTTGGTTGAGGAGATATCGACAAAAATGTAAAATTTGACACGCTGGGTCGAAATTGTGCAATTTGACTTTGGAGTGAAATATTTTGGAACCCAGACCTAGTAGGGGCATTTGGGTTGGAGATGCGGATAGGACTTGAAATTACCCTTCTTCTGATGCATAAATTATTGGATTCGGAAATAAAGTTGAAAAAAATGATTTTTTTTGGCAAGGGGTTAGCCCACAATTTTTTTTCGAAAATGATAATTTTCTAAATTGTCAAGGTTTACTAAGATTTGTACATCAGCGGAAAGGCGTTTCAATTTCCTATTGAACAGTGAAGACCACATCTGCGTACCAGGCTTGGTTGAGGAGATATCGACAAAAATGTAAAATTTGACACGCTGGGTCGAAATTGTGCAATTTGACTTTGGAGTGAAATATTTTGGAACCCAGACCTAGTAGGGGCATTTGGGTTGGAGATGCGGATAGGACTTGAAATTACCCTTCTTCTGATGCATAAATTATTGGATTCGGAAATAAAGTTGAAAAAAATGATTTTTTTTGGCAAGGGGTTAGCCCACAATTTTTTTCGAAAATGATAATTTTCTAAATTGTCAAGGTTTACTAAGATTTGTACATCAGCGGAAAGGCGTTTCAATTTCCTATTGAACAGTGAAGACCACATCTGCGTACCAGGCTTGGTTGAGGAGATATCGACAAAAATGTAAAATTTGACACGCTGGGTCGAAATTGTGCAATTTGACTTTGGAGTGAAATATTTTGGAACCCAGACCTAGTAGGGGCATTTGGGTTGGAGATGCGGATAGGACTTGAAATTACCCTTCTTCTGATGCATAAATTATTGGATTCGGAAATAAAGTTTAAAAAAAATGATTTTTTTTTGGCAAGGGGTTAGCCCACAATTTTTTTTCGAAAATGATAATTTTCTAAATTGTCAAGGTTTACTAAGATTTGAACATCAGTGGAAAGGCGTTTCAATTTCCTATTGAACAGTGAAGACCACATCTGCGTACCAGGCTTGGTTGAGGAGATATCGACAAAAATGTAAAATTTGACACGCTGGGTCGAAATTGTGCAATTTGACTTTGGAGTGAAATATTTTGGAACCCAGACCTAGTAGGGGCATTTGGGTTGGAGATGCGGATAGGACTTGAAATTACCCTTCTTCTGATGCATAAATTATTGGATTCGGAAATAAAGTTGAAAAAAATGATTTTTTTTGGCAAGGGGTTAGCCCACAATTTTTTTTCGAAAATGATAATTTTCTAAATTGTCAAGGTTTACTAAGATTTGTACATCAGCGGAAAGGCGTTTCAATTTCCTATTGAACAGTGAAGACCACATCTGCGTACCAGGCTTGGTTGAGGAGATATCGACAAAAATGTAAAATTTGACACGCTGGGTCGAAATTGTGCAATTTGACTTTGGAGTGAAATATTTTGGAACCCAAATCTAGTAGGGGCATTTGGGTTGGAGATGCGGATAGGGCTTGAAATTACCCTTCTTCTGATGCATAAATTATTGGATTCGGAAATAAAGTTGAAAAAAATGATTTTTTTTGGCAAGGGGTTAGCCCACAATTTTTTTTCGAAAATGATAATTTTCTAAATTGTCAAGGTTTACTAAGATTTGTACATCAGCGGAAAGGCGTTTCAATTTCCTATTGAACAGTGAAGACCACATCTGCGTACCAGGCTTGGTTGAGGAGATATCGACAAAAATGTAAAATTTGACACGCTGGGTCGAAATTGTGCAATTTGACTTTGGAGTGAAATATTTTGGAACCCAAATCTAGTAGGGGCATTTGGGTTGGAGATGCGGATAGGGCATGAAATTACCCTTCTTCTGATGCATAAATTATTGGATTCGGAAATAAAGTTGAAAAAAATGATTTTTTTTGGCAAGGGGTTAGCCCACAATTTTTTTTCGAAAATGATAATTTTCTAAATTGTCAAGGTTTACTAAGATTTGTACATCAGCGGAAAGGCGTTTCAATTTCCTATTGAACAGTGAAGACCACATCTGCGTACCAGGCTTGGTTGAGGAGATATCGACAAAAATGTAAAATTTGACACGCTGGGTCGAAATTGTGTAATTTGACTTTGGAGTGAAATATTTTGGAACCCAGACCTAGTAGGGGCATTTGGGTTGGAGATGCGGATAGGACTTGAAATTACCCTTCTTCTGATGCATAAATTATTGGATTCGGAAATAAAGTTGAAAAAAATGATTTTTTTTGGCAAGGGGTTAGCCCACAATTTTTTTTCGAAAATGATAATTTTCTAAATTGTCAAGGTTTACTAAGATTTGTACATCAGCGGAAAGGCGTTTCAATTTCCTATTGAACAGTGAAGACCACATCTGCGTACCAGGCTTGGTTGAGGAGATATCGACAAAAATGTAAAATTTGACACGCTGGGTCGAAATTGTGTAATTTGACTTTGGAGTGAAATTTTGAACCCAGACCTAGTAGGGGCATTTGGGTTGGAGATGCGGATAGGACTTGAAATTACCCTTCTTCTGATGCATAAATTATTGGATTCGGAAATAAAGTTGAAAAAAATGATTTTTTTTCGAAAATGATAATTTTCTAAATTGTCAAGGTTTACTAAGATTTGTACATCAGTGGAAAGGCGTTTCAATTTCCTATTGAACAGTGAAGACCACATCTGCGTACCAGGCTTGGTTGAGGAGATATCGACAAAAATGTAAAATTTGACACGCTGGGTCGAAATTGTGCAATTTGACTTTGGAGTGAAATATTTTGGAACCCAGACCTAGTAGGGGCATTTGGGTTGGAGATGCGGATAGGACTTGAAATTACCCTTCTTCTGATGCATAAATTATTGGATTCGGAAATAAAGTTGAAAAAAATGATTTTTTTTGGCAAGGGGTTAGCCCACAATTTTTTTTCGAAAATGATAATTTTCTAAATTGTCAAGGTTTACTAAGATTTGTACATCAGCGGAAAGGCGTTTCAATTTCCTATTGAACAGTGAAGACCACATCTGCGTACCAGGCTTGGTTGAGGAGATATCGACAAAAATGTAAAATTTGACACGCTGGGTCGAAATTGTGTAATTTGACTTTGGAGTGAAATATTTTGGAACCCAGACCTAGTAGGGGCATTTGGGTTGGAGATGCGGATAGGACTTGAAATTACCCTTCTTCTGATGCATAAATTATTGGATTCGGAAATAAAGTTGAAAAAAATGATTTTTTTTGGCAAGGGGTTAGCCCACAATTTTTTTTCGAAAATGATAATTTTCTAAATTGTCAAGGTTTACTAAGATTTGTACATCAGCGGAAAGGCGTTTCAATTTCCTATTGAACAGTGAAGACCACATCTGCGTACCAGGCTTGGTTGAGGAGATATCGACAAAAATGTAAAATTTGACACGCTGGGTCGAAATTGTGCAATTTGACTTTGGAGTGAAATATTTTGGAACCCAGACCTAGTAGGGGCATTTGGGTTGGAGATGCGGATAGGACTTGAAATTACCCTTCTTCTGATGCATAAATTATTGGATTCGGAAATAAAGTTGAAAAAAATGATTTTTTTTGGCAAGGGGTTAGCCCACAATTTTTTTCGAAAATGATAATTTTCTAAATTGTCAAGGTTTACTAAGATTTGTACATCAGCGGAAAGGCGTTTCAATTTCCTATTGAACAGTGAAGACCACATCTGCGTACCAGGCTTGGTTGAGGAGATATCGACAAAAATGTAAAATTTGACACGCTGGGTCGAAATTGTGCAATTTGACTTTGGAGTGAAATATTTTGGAACCCAGACCTAGTAGGGGCATTTGGGTTGGAGATGCGGATAGGACTTGAAATTACCCTTCTTCTGATGCATAAATTATTGGATTCGGAAATAAAGTTTAAAAAAAATTATTTTTTTTTGGCAAGGGGTTAGCCCACAATTTTTTTTCGAAAATGATAATTTTCTAAATTGTCAAGGTTTACTAAGATTTGAACATCAGTGGAAAGGCGTTTCAATTTCCTATTGAACAGTGAAGACCACATCTGCGTACCAGGCTTGGTTGAGGAGATATCGACAAAAATGTAAAATTTGACACGCTGGGTCGAAATTGTGCAATTTGACTTTGGAGTGAAATATTTTGGAACCCAGACCTAGTAGGGGCATTTGGGTTGGAGATGCGGATAGGACTTGAAATTACCCTTCTTCTGATGCATAAATTATTGGATTCGGAAATAAAGTTGAAAAAAATGATTTTTTTTGGCAAGGGGTTAGCCCACAATTTTTTTTCGAAAATGATAATTTTCTAAATTGTCAAGGTTTACTAAGATTTGTACATCAGCGGAAAGGCGTTTCAATTTCCTATTGAACAGTGAAGACCACATCTGCGTACCAGGCTTGGTTGAGGAGATATCGACAAAAATGTAAAATTTGACACGCTGGGTCGAAATTGTGCAATTTGACTTTGGAGTGAAATATTTTGGAACCCAAATCTAGTAGGGGCATTTGGGTTGGAGATGCGGATAGGGCTTGAAATTACCCTTCTTCTGATGCATAAATTATTGGATTCGGAAATAAAGTTGAAAAAAATGATTTTTTTTGGCAAGGGGTTAGCCCACAATTTTTTTTCGAAAATGATAATTTTCTAAATTGTCAAGGTTTACTAAGATTTGTACATCAGCGGAAAGGCGTTTCAATTTCCTATTGAACAGTGAAGACCACATCTGCGTACCAGGCTTGGTTGAGGAGATATCGACAAAAATGTAAAATTTGACACGCTGGGTCGAAATTGTGCAATTTGACTTTGGAGTGAAATATTTTGGAACCCAAATCTAGTAGGGGCATTTGGGTTGGAGATGCGGATAGGGCATGAAATTACCCTTCTTCTGATGCATAAATTATTGGATTCGGAAATAAAGTTGAAAAAAATGATTTTTTTTGGCAAGGGGTTAGCCCACAATTTTTTTTCGAAAATGATAATTTTCTAAATTGTCAAGGTTTACTAAGATTTGTACATCAGCGGAAAGGCGTTTCAATTTCCTATTGAACAGTGAAGACCACATCTGCGTACCAGGCTTGGTTGAGGAGATATCGACAAAAATGTAAAATTTGACACGCTGGGTCGAAATTGTGTAATTTGACTTTGGAGTGAAATATTTTGGAACCCAGACCTAGTAGGGGCATTTGGGTTGGAGATGCGGATAGGACTTGAAATTACCCTTCTTCTGATGCATAAATTATTGGATTCGGAAATAAAGTTGAAAAAAATGATTTTTTTTGGCAAGGGGTTAGCCCACAATTTTTTTTCGAAAATGATAATTTTCTAAATTGTCAAGGTTTACTAAGATTTGTACATCAGCGGAAAGGCGTTTCAATTTCCTATTGAACAGTGAAGACCACATCTGCGTACCAGGCTTGGTTGAGGAGATATCGACAAAAATGTAAAATTTGACAAGCTGGGTCGAAATTGTGTAATTTGACTTTGGAGTGAAATATTTTGGAACCCAGACCTAGTAGGGGCATTTGGGTTGGAGATGCGGATAGGACTTGAAATTACCCTTCTTCTGATGCATAAATTATTGGATTCGGAAATAAAGTTGAAAAAAATGATTTTTTTTGGCAAGGGGTTAGCCCACAATTTTTTTTCGAAAATGATAATTTTCTAAATTGTCAAGGTTTACTAAGATTTGTACATCAGCGGAAAGGCGTTTCAATTTCCTATTGAACAGTGAAGACCACATCTGCGTACCAGGCTTGGTTGAGGAGATATCGACAAAAATGTAAAATTTGACACGCTGGGTCGAAATTGTGTAATTTGACTTTGGAGTGAAATTTTGAACCCAGACCTAGTAGGGGCATTTGGGTTGGAGATGCGGATAGGACTTGAAATTACCCTTCTTCTGATGCATAAATTATTGGATTCGGAAATAAAGTTGAAAAAAATGATTTTTTTTCGAAAATGATAATTTTCTAAATTGTCAAGGTTTACTAAGATTTGTACATCAGCGGAAAGGCGTTTCAATTTCCTATTGAACAGTGAAGACCACATCTGCGTACCAGGCTTGGTTGAGGAGATATCGACAAAAATGTAAAATTTGACACGCTGGGTCGAAATTGTGCAATTTGACTTTGGAGTGAAATATTTTGGAACCCAAATCTAGTAGGGGCATTTGGGTTGGAGATGCGGATAGGGCTTGAAATTACCCTTCTTCTGATGCATAAATTATTGGATTCGGAAATAAAGTTGAAAAAAATGATTTTTTTTGGCAAGGGGTTAGCCCACAATTTTTTTTCGAAAATGATAATTTTCTAAATTGTCAAGGTTTACTAAGATTTGTACATCAGCGGAAAGGCGTTTCAATTTCCTATTGAACAGTGAAGACCACATCTGCGTACCAGGCTTGGTTGAGGATATATCGACAAAAATGTAAAATTTGACACGCTGGGTCGAAATTGTGTAATTTGACTTTGGAGTGAAATATTTTGGAACCCAGACCTAGTAGGGGCATTTGGGTTGGAGATGCGGATAGGACTTGAAATTACCCTTCTTCTGATGCATAAATTATTGGATTCGGAAATAAAGTTGAAAAAAATGATTTTTTTTGGCAAGGGGTTAGCCCACAATTTTTTTTCGAAAATGATAATTTTCTAAATTGTCAAGGTTTACTAAGATTTGTACATCAGCGGAAAGGCGTTTCAATTTCCTATTGAACAGTGAAGACCACATCTGCGTACCAGGCTTGGTTGAGGAGATATCGACAAAAATGTAAAATTTGACACGCTGGGTCGAAATTGTGCAATTTGACTTTGGAGTGAAATATTTTGGAACCCAGACCTAGTAGGGGCATTTGGGTTGGAGATGCGGATAGGACTTGAAATTACCCTTCTTCTGATGCATAAATTATTGGATTTGGAAATAAAGTTGAAAAAAATGATTTTTTTTGGCAAGGGGTTAGCCCACAATTTTTTTTCGAAAATGATAATTTTCTAAATTGTCAAGGTTTACTAAGATTTGTACATCAGCGGAAAGGCGTTTCAATTTCCTATTGAACAGTGAAGACCACATCTGCGTACCAGGCTTGGTTGAGGAGATATCGACAAAAATGTAAAATTTGACACGCTGGGTCGAAATTGTGTAATTTGACTTTGGAGTGAAATATTTTGGAACCCAGACCTAGTAGGGGCATTTGGGTTGGAGATGCGGATAGGGCTTGAAATTACCCTTCTTCTGATGCATAAATTATTGGATTCGGAAATAAAGTTGAAAAAAATGATTTTTTTTGGCAGGGGTTAGCCCACAATTTTTTTTCGAAAATGATAATTTTCTAAATTGTCAAGGTTTACTAAGATTTGAACATCAGTGGAAAGGCGTTTCAATTTCCTATTGAACAGTGAAGACCACATCTGCGTACCAGGCTTGGTTGAGGAGATATCGACAAAAATGTAAAATTTGACACGCTGGGTCGAAATTGTGTAATTTGACTTTGGAGTGAAATATTTTGGAACCCAGACCTAGTAGGGGCATTTGGGTTGGAGATGCGGATAGGACTTGAAATTACCCTTCTTCTGATGCATAAATTATTGGATTCGGAAATAAAGTTGAAAAAAATGATTTTTTTTGGCAAGGGGTTAGCCCACAATTTTTTTTCGAAAATGATAATTTTCTAAATTGTCAAGGTTTACTAAGATTTGTACATCAGCGGAAAGGCGTTTCAATTTCCTATTGAACAGTGAAGACCACATCTGCGTACCAGGCTTGGTTGAGGAGATATCGACAAAAATGTAAAATTTGACACGCTGGGTCGAAATTGTGTAATTTGACTTTGGAGTGAAATATTTTGGAACCCAGACCTAGTAGGGGCATTTGGGTTGGAGATGCGGATAGGACTTGAAATTACCCTTCTTCTGATGCATAAATTATTGGATTCGGAAATAAAGTTGAAAAAAATGATTTTTTTTGGCAAGGGGTTAGCCCACAATTTTTTTTCGAAAATGATAATTTTCTAAATTGTCAAGGTTTACTAAGATTTGTACATCAGCGGAAAGGCGTTTCAATTTCCTATTGAACAGTGAAGACCGCATCTGCGTACCAGGCTTGGTTAAGGAGATATCGACAAAAATGTAAAATTTGACACGCTGGGTCGAAATTGTGCAATTTGACTTTGGAGTGAAATATTTTGGAACCCAGACCTAGTAGGGGCATTTGGGTTGGAGATGCGGATAGGACTTGAAATTACCCTTCTTCTGATGCATAAATTATTGGATTTGGAAATAAAGTTGAAAAAAATGATTTTTTTTGGCAAGGGGTTAGCCCACAATTTTTTTTCGAAAATGATAATTTTCTAAATTGTCAAGGTTTACTAAGATTTGTACATCAGCGGAAAGGCGTTTCAATTTCCTATTGAACAGTGAAGACCACATCTGCGTACCAGGCTTGGTTGAGGAGATATCGACAAAAATGTAAAATTTGACACGCTGGGTCGAAATTGTGTAATTTGACTTTGGAGTGAAATATTTTGGAACCCAAATCTAGTAGGGGCATTTGGGTTGGAGATGCGGATAGGGCTTGAAATTACCCTTCTTCTGATGCATAAATTATTGGATTCGGAAATAAAGTTGAAAAAAATGATTTTTTTTGGCAAGGGGTTAGCCCACAATTTTTTTTCGAAAATGATAATTTTCTAAATTGTCAAGGTTTACTAAGATTTGAACATCAGTGGAAAGGCGTTTCAATTTCCTATTGAACAGTGAAGACCACATCTGCGTACCAGGCTTGGTTGAGGAGATATCGACAAAAATGTAAAATTTGACACGCTGGGTCGAAATTGTGTAATTTGACTTTGGAGTGGTATATTTTGGAACCCAAATCTAGTAGGGGCATTTGGGTTGGAGATGCGGATAGGGCTTGAAATTACCCTTCTTCTGATGCATAAATTATTGGATTCGGAAATAAAGTTGAAAAAAATGATTTTTTTTGGCAAGGGGTTAGCCCACAATTTTTTTTCGAAAATGATAATTTTCTAAATTGTCAAGGTTTACTAAGATTTGTACATCAGCGGAAAGGCGTTTCAATTTCCTATTGAACAGTGAAGACCACATCTGCGTACCAGGCTTGGTTGAGGAGATATCGACAAAAATGTAAAATTTGACACGCTGGGTCGAAATTGTGCAATTTGACTTTGGAGTGAAATATTTTGGAACCCAGACCTAGTAGGGGCATTTGGGTTGGAGATGCGGATAGGACTTGAAATTACCCTTCTTCTGATGCATAAATTATTGGATTCGGAAATAAAGTTTAAAAAAAATGATTTTTTTTTGGCAAGGGGTTAGCCCACAATTTTTTTTCGAAAATGATAATTTTCTAAATTGTCAAGGTTTACTGAGATTTGTACATCAGCGGAAAGGCGTTTCAATTTCCTATTGAACAGTGAAGACCACATCTGCGTACCAGGCTTGGTTGAGGAGATATCGACAAAAATGTAAAATTTGACACGCTGGGTCGAAATTGTGTAATTTGACTTTGGAGTGAAATATTTTGGAACCCAGACCTAGTAGGGGCATTTGGGTTGGAGATGCGGATAGGACTTGAAATTACCCTTCTTCTGATGCATAAATTATTGGATTCGGAAATAAAGTTGAAAAAAAATGATTTTTTTTGGCAAGGGGTTAGCCCACAATTTTTTTTCGAAAATGATAATTTTCTAAATTGTCAAGGTTTACTAAGAATTGTACATCAGCGGAAAGGCGTTTCAATTTCCTATTGAACAGTGAAGACCACATCTGCGTACCAGGCTTGGTTGAGGAGATATCGACAAAAATGTAAAATTTGACACGCTGGGTCGAAATTGTGTAATTTGACTTTGGAGTGAAATATTTTGGAACCCAGACCTAGTAGGGGCATTTGGGTTGGAGATGCGGATAGGACTTGAAATTACCCTTCTTCTGATGCATAAATTATTGGATTCGGAAATAAAGTTGAAAAAAATGATTTTTTTTGGCAAGGGGTTAGCCCACAATTTTTTTTCGAAAATGATAATTTTCTAAATTGTCAAGGTTTACTAAGATTTGTACATCAGCGGAAAGGCGTTTCAATTTCCTATTGAACAGTGAAGACCACATCTGCGTACCAGGCTTGGTTGAGGAGATATCGACAAAAATGTAAAATTTGACACGCTGGGTCGAAATTGTGCAATTTGACTTTGGAGTGAAATATTTTGGAACCCAAATCTAGTAGGGGCATTTGGGTTGGAGATGCGGATAGGGCTTGAAATTACCCTTCTTCTGATGCATAAATTATTGGATTCGGAAATAAAGTTGAAAAAAAATGATTTTTTTTGGCAAGGGGTTAGCCCACAATTTTTTTTCGAAAATGATAATTTTCTAAATTGTCAAGGTTTACTAAGATTTGTACATCAGCGGAAAGGCGTTTCAATTTCCTATTGAACAGTGAAGACCACATCTGCGTACCAGGCTTGGTTGAGGAGATATCGACAAAAATGTAAAATTTGACACGCTGGGTCGAAATTGTGCAATTTGACTTTGGAGTGAAATATTTTGGAACCCAAATCTAGTAGGGGCATTTGGGTTGGAGATGCGGATAGGGCTTGAAATTACCCTTCTTCTGATGCATAAATTATTGGATTCGGAAATAAAGTTGAAAAAAATGATTTTTTTTGGCAAGGGGTTAGCCCACAATTTTTTTTCGAAAATGATAATTTTCTAAATTGTCAAGGTTTACTAAGATTTGTACATCAGCGGAAAGGCGTTTCAATTTCCTATTGAACAGTGAAGACCGCATCTGCGTACCAGGCTTGGTTGAGGAGATATCGACAAAAATGTAAAATTTGACTCGCTGGGTCGAAATTGTGCAATTTGACTTTGGAGTGAAATATTTTGGAACCCAAATCTAGTAGGGGCATTTGGGTTGGAGATGCGGATAGGGCTTGAAATTACCCTTCTTCTGATGCATAAATTATTGGATTCGGAAATAAAGTTGAAAAAAATGATTTTTTTTGGTAAGGAATTAGCCCACAATTTTTTTTCGAAAATGGTTATTTTCTAAATTGTCCAGGGTCACTTAGATTTACTTAGATCACTATTCTTTGAAAATAGTTTATTTAATCGTTTATTTTTTTAGAAAAAAAACCTAAATACATACATAAACATTTTTCTACCAAAAGTTTATAATACTCTTTCGCATTGATATTTCTGTGAGAAAAAAGTCGTTTAATCAATCAAAAACGTCAATATTGTATGTTTTAAAAAACTGCATTTCTTGAAATGTTAAATTTTGTTTTTATTTTCATTCATTTCATTGCGGAATTGATGTTTTCTCAGAAATAAGTTTATTCCAATGAAATCAAGAATCCTCCAAAACTACTTCCTCTAGTAACTGTTAGGTAAGTTGTTAGGTAAGAATGCTTCCAATACCCTACTTTTGAGAAGCAGTTAAATGTCGAATATAAAATCGTGTGTTGTTTCCTTTATGAAAAATTTGTACATTCATACATAGATTCATATTCAGACCTAAAACAATCTACATACATTGGATTGGATTAGTTAATGCAAATGCATATAATGTAATTTTTCAGGAGCACTTCATGACATTACAGGAATTCACTCATATGTCCGAGAATATTATATTCCAATTCAGAAGCCTTTCGTCTCTATTAGATTGAGAGATTTGTTTGTGCCACTTAGGGGCACACAACATCAGTGGCTGACAGCAAGACATCGAATTGCATCGACCATATGGTATAAACGCTATACGAATACGAATATTTATAGGTACCTATACCGACATCAAGTCCTTTTAAAGTAACTCCTACTCTCTTTTTGTATAAACCTACATACATACACAATACACATGTATATAAGAGCGGAAAATACATTGTGACTTCTGTAACAACTGGAAAGGCATAGGTATTGTTATTGTAGTAGTAAAAGTTAAGTCAGCACTTAATAGTTTCGTCTTGGAAAGTATCGAAATTCCTAAGGGTATAACTTTTGAAAATAAATTAACAAGCTCAATGGAGAAAACACACACCTTCAAAGCAAAAGCAAGAGAGCCTTAAGTCACAAACCTTTCAAAACGAATGAGTGTCATTAAATGAATATGCACAACACTCTTGGTTCGTAACTATATACCTCAACCAAAAAACCTAACCTTATAATATATCATATGTTCGAGGCCAGGCTATGCAAGGACTTGTGTAGACATGTATATGTATATGCATTCTCAGGCAACTCTACGAGTATGTCTTCCGGGAGCTAGAAAAACGCTGTGGAAATTCTCCACTTCATTGTCGTCACCACCATCCAATATTGCATTTGTTCGCTGATAGAGGGCCAAGCTATAGGCTCCGATAGGTGTGCGTGTATAGCACTGTGTCTCGAAACATGAGAAGAGTATTCGACCAATGCATAGGTATGGAAGGTACGAGTATAAGGTCCCACTGGGACTGAAACTGGCATGCTTAGAGGTTGGGTGGTTGGAATATGCTGTGAACTGTGAGCCTGCATGTACCACGGACATCATCAAGCATCCACCCGGAAGCATTGTGTCGAATGTAAAATTGTAAACTGTAACTCTAGGCTGTGCGCTCCGCTTACCGTTAGAGATGGTCAACCCCAGGTTGTGGGTGTATTCGTACATATTTGCCTTTTCAATTGCCAACCCTATGGCCGCCCACAGCTCATGCTCAGCTCTGCAGGACCTGCTATGTTATTATGACAGCAGGGTCCAACAACGAAATAAAAAGAACCAGAAGGCCCGTTTCGCACTCACTCACACAAACAAACAAATTACTCATGATTTCGACGGTAGTAGTAGCTGACTATAGTCTATGTATGTATGTATGTATATGCGTCTCCCTAAAAATCGATCCTTAAACCTGGTATCCTCGATAGCTGGAGCCGGTTCCAGTTCGAACACAGGGTAGACGGTAGACTGTAGATGCCAGCCACCACAGCAAAGCGGGCAATTCAGACTGGTATGTACTCGGTTATGCAAAATTAAAGGGGGTGTGCAACGGTATAAAAGTGGTTGTCATTTTATCCACAGGTTGTGTGGATTCAAAGTGGGAAGTTGGATGTGCCTTGTCTGTCCTGGCCCGGCCCGGCCTGGCCTGGCCTAGCCTGTCCTGATCTGTGTCTGTGTCTGAGCAAAAGCCTTTAAAATAAATATTTTATCTGCCTACTATGTAAGTTTGTATAAATGCAACGGGGACTGGTTGAAGAGACGACAACGACCGATGTTGGTAGGAAGGGACGGGTTAGAGGTTCTCTATCATACACAATACATACATACAAACATACGTTACGTATACCTCGTTAGAGAGCTATAGGATAGGTGATTGCATAAATTTGTACTAAAGTGTTATTAACAAGCTTCCACACACAGGGTGTTACGATATAAGTGTTTCTTTGTTGCTATGAAGCTGATGGACGTGTTCGTCGTGATTGACATTAGATGCAAATCAATTAAGAATTTTAAATACATCATTAATAAATTAGTCTGATTTAAGCTAAATTTGGTTTTAATCAATGAATCGATACAGATTTTTTAAAGCCATATAACAACCGGTATTAATTCAGCAATGCACCTGAAAAAAAAAATTAAGGGAATTTTGGAGGAACCCTGCAACTCCTTGTCGATTCAAATAATCAAAAAAGAGGCTGAGTACGATATTGTAGCGGAAAATTAATATTCACCAATTTTTTAGAACTTTTTAATTATTGTAAAAAATGTCAATTTGATATTCTTCAACATTTCATTATACAGATATTGACATTATAATAATAATTAAATATAATAATTGAAGTCAATATCATTGTTTGTTGTGAAGCCGAAAAACAATTTTTGGCACTTTTCGGTAAATTTTATTTTTCGTAAAAAATCTGTCAATTCGATATGTTAACAATTGTTTTCTGCAAAAAAAAATTAAAAAAATCGAAGTTAAAATGATTGATCACTCTCTACATATTCAAGTCAAAAAATATTGTTTAGCAACTTTTGGTAGAATTTTTTGTACTTTTTAATTTTTTGTAAAAAACTGTCAATTGAATTTTTGTCAAAATTTAACCATATGTCAAAGACAACATTCACATTGTAAAAAAATATTCCGAAGATGATATCATTTTTCCTTCACTGTATATTTAAGCGCCAATTTTTTTTTGTTTTAAATAACGGTATGTTGAACTTTTTCCAAACTTATACCAAATCTGTATCACATTGCAATCTACACAATACAATTTATTTGAAGCCAATAGCATCATCAACTAAAATTTTCACTTTTTTTTAAAACTGCCTTAGTGACAAATTTAACAAATTTTTCGACGTTATAACCTGTCGAACAAAATTCAATTGGAGTCGATATCTTTACCCGTTCTTGAGATATCGTTAACGAAAAACGTTTTCTCGAACGTACAAACGTATAAACGAACACACAGACATCTCTCTAGAAATGACGGATCTAGATTCTAGGAACCTTAAAACATGTAGAGTTGTCAAAAATTTCAATTTGACAAATCGGAACGATTAAAATAACTCCCTATGGCTATGGGAAGTTAAAAAATCGCAAATCCAATACTAATACTTCAAATTCAAATTTAGAAACAAAAAATTACCGTAGAATTGTCATAGAAAAAATAAATGTATCTTTAAAGTTTCAACATTTCCTTGTTGTTACTGTGTCGTCGTCGTCAATGGCTCCAACAACGCGAATTCCTTCAATCCATATCGTCATGTTACTGTCACTATGGTGAACACTCCGATACTCGAGAAGTCGAGATAGCACTGACGACCGACGACGAGGAGGCGACGACGACGAGCCAGCTATCAAAAGGCTTCTCTTGTTTCTCTCCCAAAGTGTCCCAAGTCCTAGGTGCTAGGTCCTCTTCCTAGCTATCTCACCACCACTGTAGTGCACTTTTTAATTTGTGGTTTTTTTTTTTTGTACCTTCCTTCCTCATCTTCCTGTTTGTAATTGTTAGGTGCTTTGCATTGGCAGAGGAGAGTGGTAGTGGAAGTCCCTTTGATTTTTGCGAGTGCAGATTTTGTATCACAAAGTACATACATATAACGTGGTGCTTCCTTATCTACAGTTAGTTTTTTGCAAAGTGAGAAAAATTTTGAAAACTAGAAAAAAAAGAATATGTATGTATGTAAATAGTAAGCAAATCTTTGAAATGTAACTGTCTGTATTGTATGATCGTTGATGGAAGTCAGACCGTGTGGTGGTTGAGTTTGTGCTGGTGGTTACAGGATATGAAGTTTCATTTGATTCAAAGGGAGACTTCTATCATCCAGATAAAGACTGAAACCAAATGTTTCTGAGGCTTGAGGACGAATTCTAAATGGAATTTTTAGAAGAGCTTTTGTAAGGTATTTTTAATGTGTTATTTTTTAATAAGAAACAAAGATAAGGAGTGTATTATGCTATCAAATGAATTTGATGAAACCGAGCTCGGGTTTGTGGTAGAGAGTTTCTTTTCTTTTTTAATTTTTTTTATACTGAAAAGGTAAAATTTATTAAATTGAAAACACAAAACAAAAATACACACAAAACAATAGAAATCTTGCAATAAATTTACTTCCTTTATAAGAACTGGCGCCTACCAAAATTGCGACCTTTGCAAGATTTGTAGAAAGTCTCCTTTTTTTATTTTTTGATACATACACACTCTAGTATATGTAACGGGTGATTTTTTAGCTGGTTTGGTTTTGGCAACACTGGTTTTGACAGCTGACGTGTGTTTAGTACCTTGTGTCACTGTCAAACAGCTTCAGTTTGGTTTGCAATTTAACCATGAATCGTCTTACCAATGAACAACGCTTGCAAATTATTGAATTTTACTATCAAAATTCGTGCTCGGTTCGAAATGTTCATCGCGCGCTGCTTCCATTTTATGGTCGGCATCGGCATTTTCGACCTTCTGAGCAGTCTATTCGGAAGATTGTGACCAAATTTCGCACCAAATTTACTTTGTTGGACATTAAACCACCAACACGTTTACGTACTGTGCGTAGTGAAGAAAATATTGCGGCCGTGTGACAGAAGACCGCGAAATGTCGATTCGGCGCCGTTCCCAGCAGTTAGGCCTTTGTTACAGCACTACGTGGAAAATTTTGCGGAAGGATTTGGGCGTAAAGCCTTTTAAGATACAGCTGGTGCAAGAACTAAAGCCAGCCGACCTACCACAACGCCGAATTTTTGGTGAATGGGCTCTTGGAAAGCTGGCCGAGGATCCGCTTTTTTATCGAAAAATTGTGTTCAGCGATAAGGCTCATTTTTGGTTGAATGGGTACGTAAATAAGCTACAGCTACCAATGCATCCCGAAAAAGCCACTGTTTGGTGCGGTTTATGGGCCGGCGGCATTATTGGGCCATATTTCTTCAAAGATGATGCGAATGGCAGCGTTACTGTCAATGGTGAACGCTACCGAGCGATGATAACAAACTTTTTTTTGCCCGAAATGGAAGTTCTTGACTTGCATGATATGTGGTTTCAACAAGACGGTGCCACATGCCACACAACAAGCGAAACAATGGCGCAATTGCGAGGCGAGTTTGGTGAACAGTTAATTTCACGTTTCGGGTCGGTCAATTGGCCGCCTAGATCGTGCGATTTGACACCATTAGACTATTTTTTGTGGGGGTATGTCAAGGCTAATGTCTATAGGGACAAGCTTCGATTGACGCACTGGAAGCCAACATCCATGCATTCATTCGTGAGATACCGGCCGATATGTGTGAAAGAGTATGCCAAAATTGGACTCAGCGGATGGTCTACCTGAGACGCAGCCGCGGTCAACATTTGCATGAAATTATCTTTAAACATTAAATTGCAAGGTTCAAACTATCGATTCAAATAAATATTTCATTCATTTTTTCGAATTTTTTGTGTTTTTTTTTTTTAAGTTCTAAACCTCTTAAAAAATCACCCATTACATGTATACGACGTTTACATATCACCTAGGAAGGAGGTAAATTGAACTTGCATAAGTTCAGTGGGATCTTAAATTTGACGATCCTGGAAAAAATAGTATAGTTATGATGGATGTTATTTTGGGATTGTTTGAAGAATGTTTGTGGTTAAAATTAAAATCCAAATGGCATAACACATATGTATGTACGTGTTTGCGTAATATCAGATTACGTTTTCTTCCTCCTGATAATGTGTCAACAAAATTTTGTGCCTTGTACACATATGATTGGCCCGGCCCTGCTTCCTGTGAAATTAATCAAGTTATATCTAATGTTGCATTTACTTCTTTCATGGCCGGCCATTCACTATACAAAAAACTTGCGCAAATAGGGGTTTGCACAGATTTTTTGTTATGTGAATTTTTGCGGTTTGTGCAGTTAACTGCGTAAGAAATCAAAATAATTTTTATGTTTTGATCAGGTTCGTAAATCAATTTGCGCAGTTATTTTGTGTCGTGAATGCCCTTCCTTAGTCTAAATGCTTTCTCATGTCTGAGTCTCATCGGACTCAAAAAGTATACTACAACAATAAGAGTCTTTCAAATATGAACATTTAAAATAAAGAAATGTTCACTTTTTCTATAGATGGCTTGTTAATCTAGAGTTTACCGAATTTGCCTAAAATTGTTCGTTCCCGGATTACGACCTCAATCAACTTATTGTGTTCGAAGTTACTGATTATAAATCAAGAACTGACATAGAAGGAAAACAAATCCCGGAGCAAACTTAAATATCTCCGCATTGAAATTGGCTCAACCGTTCCTGAATAATAAATATCTAGTCATTGTTTAATTTATTAGTACTTAGTAATTTTTGGGGGTAGAAAACATAAGAAAGTCATTAGAACATTTTAATCTTGTTCCATCATTTGCAGAAAAACATAATCGTCATCTTATTTCCAAACAAAATATTAGTAATGTTACATTTCCTTGGACAACTCGACTCGACGCCACTGCTCCCAAATTTCTATCATCATAATGGATTGCTTCGATAAAATCTAATTTTCAATTTACTCGAATTCAATACCTTTCTTCAAGAATTATACTAATAGATTATGGAATGCTCATTGAAAGGGTGAATAAATAACGCCTAACAAGAGGGTCAAACCTCCTTAAAAAAGCCACCGACAAACACCCTTTCCCTTTTAAAGAAAAAAAAAAATGTATAGGTATAAAGAAAAACAAAATAGTGAATTATTATTCTTGTTCATGTTCATCTATCTTTCATAAATTGCATTCTTTCGCTAAAATGAACAATCATCAGTCATTCTTTTTTTAATTCTTAGATAAATTTTGACGAAAATAATAATAATCAACCGCTATTCAAAAATACAAAAAACAAACCTAAACAACCAACTCCTATATTCCATCATCACCATCGTCATCTTTTGTGTTGAAATTTCATCTTTTTTGAACGTGAATCCACTTCATGTCACACTTTTCTCCTCAAACTCGGATTTTGTACATATATATGTATGTATATATTTATATTTCGTAGGCAAAACAGGAAGGTAGAAGAAAGGTAGATATAGTAGGCAGGTATCAAAGTTTTGATATCCAAACAAAGGGGCAAATATTGAAATGTATATAATACTGCCAAAGGAACACTGAAGAATCAAGAGAATGCCTTCTTTGCTCCTTTGCTTTCTCTTTCAAATCAATTTCCTTGTATACGGATCCTTTTGGACCTTTTGTAAAACGGTGCCAAAGGTGGCGTCGTCGTTGTCGTTGTCGTCGTTGGTGTGCCATCTTGGTTATAATATAGAGGATGCGGGTTGAACGCGCTCTCTTCTTCTACTTCGTTCGTGACCACCGCGACTGCCTTCGAGTTGCAAGCTTCGAAGACCGACGTCGACGACGACGACGACGAAGAAACGAAGAAACGACTTCAGCTTCCAGATTCTTGACTTGACTTTTCGGATCGATAGTTCCTTTGTTCCGGAGAAAATGAAAGCGAATTTCTCAACATCAAATTGAATGGAGAACTTTGATTTACAATCCTCCACCCTTCTTCTTCATATTTATGCCCTTTTCTGTGTGTTCCATTCTATTTCTGTAGAAAATGGGGTTTTTGATTCCGCACCCTTCGACGAACGTGCGTCACCGTCATTTCTAACAGAAAAGACGGAATTCCAAAATCGAAACGTAAACTTATTCGAGTGGCAAAAACACAAACCGGCACGGTTAAGGTAAGTATACAACTACAAACATAAACGAGTAGGCAGCACTGTGGGCGGGTAGTGGGTTGTGGGTGGTCGGTGGTCACAATCACAACGATGCTTTCATAAAATTCTTCCGAATTTCTTCCCTTCAAAAAGAACGTCCTGAATTTTATATTTCACTTTTCACAAGTGGGGACATCGATTTCACATTATCATCCGAATAATATCGAAAATAACTCAACAGAATTACAGGGAATTATTTATCTTTGAGTTTCTCTCGAACGAACACCGGTCTTAATTCGAGACATTTTGTGAAAAGCATTTAACGGAACAGTGATGGGGAAAGGGTGGCAATAGTGGCTTGGGTTGGTCGGGGTAATGGGGGTGGTGGGAACGGTCCAAGGAGCATTGTGTTAGATGCTTATCGGTTGTTCTTTCTAAAGGTATGCACCTACTTACGTACACTGTACACCCGTATACCGTATACCGTCCGCCGTACACCTTTCACACACCACGCCCAAAACTCAATGCCTACAATTCACAATGTTTTCATTTTTTTTGTTTATTATTTATTACTCTTTTTATTGTCACTTTGAATAAAGTATTGTTCTGTTTGGACAAATTTATAGGAATTTGAGTTATATTGGGCCATAAACACATTTGCAGACATTTTGCGTGCAGATTATTATAGACGTGCACTCAGCTCAACGATATCAGTGAAAATGGTTTACGAGGTACTTTGGGGTGCGCAATCTGATTGGAGACGCAGTGTCGCCACTCTCGTCTACGGTTTCGATATGCAAACTCGTATAGGTTCACATGGAAGGGGCTCCTTTGAAAATAGCTCCTTAAAGCAAAGAGCGTTGAAGTTGTAAATTTCAAGGTGGTTTCGTGGACAAAGATTTGCCTATACGTATACACTTAATGCCTTCCAACATTGATGGAATAACATGAACATGAACAGGAACACGCTAAATAAAATTAAAGCTCACCAGCTGCATGGGACACATATGGACCATTGTTATGCAGTCGTATACAATGATAATAAATAGCAGTGCCATAAGCTCACAATAATCTATTACCGTTGTTGTTTATAGGTTAAAGGCACATATGTTAGGTTAATAAGATGAGGGTAATAAAGTGGTTGGTATATTGGTTTAGAACCAGCCTTGGATTTACCGTTAAGCCAATTACACATCATAGAAAAAAAAAAACTACACGTAAACGATAAGATGTCCTTGCCATAAACTACTTTAGAAGTCTTGGTTTAAAAAATTTAATAAAATATAATAATTTGATGTCATTACTACTAGCGTACCCATTCGGGAGTTCTCACAACGAACTGAGGCTATTCAAAATGCATGTGTCTGAAACTCTAGAAAAAAATGTAAACTTAAATTTCTGTATAAAATGCTTTTTTTTCATTTCTTTAGGTAAAATCAAAGCTTTAGGTAATCTTAATTTTGTTCTATTTTATTTATATACATAGTACATATTACTAGCGGCTCGTTTTGGCTTCGCATGGGTTAGATAGATAATAATAGAAAAGTCCTTCATATAAGATAATAGATTTTGAGTTGAGTCAGAAGTCTGTTTATTTATAACATCTCTGCTCTGTGTCAAATTTCATCCAAATCCATTCAGCCGTTCTGGTGCCATTTAACAACAAACATCCGTACATCCAAACTTTCACATTTACAATATTAGCATTAAGTAAAATATTTCAATACATTTTGAAATGTTATATAGACAAAAAAAAAAGTAATGAAAAGTACAAATGTGTACATAATTTTAACTTAGTATGTACATATTTCTTCATCTTCAATTAGAAAATGTTTTTCCTTAAGAATTATATTAAATCGTCCTTCACATTACCTTTGTCTTTGTGATTTCCTGAAGTGTGTACCTTTTTAACTTTAAGTTGCATTTGTATTAATTTTAGAAGCACTTTACCGGACATTATGGGATTACTTTTAGAGAGCATCTGAGAATTGTATTCCATTATAAAAAGGGATTTGTTTGTAAGTGCAGCAGCCAGTAGGATCCTTATATGAAACATTCAAAGCAGTATTAAGTCAACAACACAGGCTATTATATGGAATTATAGTCCTTTTTGACATGACAAACGTTTGTGTGCAAAGCTAGAATTTTCCCTATTCGAAATATACATACATTACATACATATTACATATTACATAACTCTACTTTCTAAGCTATATTAGTTGGTATGTATATCGTGAATCTATAGTATACTCATATACCAACCATTACCACAGCGTTCATTAAGTTCGCAATTAATTGTACCTAATGGAGTGGACAAAGCTGAATGTGATTTCAGAACTAAAGCTAATCAAAGAGAATTTTCGGTTCGTGGCGAGGGTCGTTTGGAAAGCGTACAACCTTTTTTTTTTTTTGCTCCTTGCACAGAGGTATACATACTACGTTGAAGGTTGGTTTTGTTTTGAAAAACCTTTCAAAGGTCTGGAATTAAGTTCTATTCAGATGAAATGATATTGTATACCTAGTAATTTTATTTTAGGAAATAATTTTCTAAGTCCTAGGTATATTCATATACATATCTGCATACAGTCGCCCATAAGTTGAATTTATTGTTGATAAAAATTGTGCTCTTGGTGTTGGTGAAATATGTAACTGCTTAGGTTTTTGAATTTGAAATTAGTAGGGTTTAAAAATAAATTTGGTAACTATAAAATCAATGGGGCATATTCCTAATCATATCTTAAACCTGAATCTGCAAAAAAAAAAAAAAACAAATGAACTGACAGCGAAATTTGTTATTGTGTTGGCAAACCACTATTTGATATTTGATCTTCATCAATGTTTAAATTATTGATATTAAAATCAAGTGTTTTTTTTTATTTATCTACTAGCTGACTTTACGAACTTCGCCTCGTTCAAATTTAACGCTTTAACAATAACTCCAGATTAGTGATAAAACCTAGATAGTTCAAATTTTAATGTGAGAGAGCACCGAAAATGGATGCAAAGCGTTTTCTGAACTTCACAATGAATTTTTCATCTTAACGTCGTCGTTCATCATTAAATCATGTGATTCAATGCATTACTTCCTCTAATTTTTGATATTTTTACAGAATCATATTTCGGTTTTAAAAATTTGCCGTCAGAATTTCTTAGTTTTAGTATGGATCCCTATTCTTAAAAAATATATTAAATGAAAGAAATGTTAACAGTTTTTGGTTTTCAAACATTTATTTATTAAGTTTTTCTCAATAAATAATGAGTATGCCCCCCATTTTACGATATGACCTCTATTAGACGGTTTGGAATGGAATCATAAAGTTTTTTTAAATAGTCAAGTGAAATCTCGGATAGCTTCAATTAAGGAGTCCTTGTCTTCAAATTGTCTACCGCCTTCATAAACTTTTCGAGATAACCATGCCCATACGTTTTCGATTATGTTCAAGTCCGGTGAATAGGGTGGCCATGGCAAAAGCTCTACGTTTTCTGATAAAATCCAGCTTTTGACAACCCTGGAAGTGTGGATGGGGGCATTGTCTTGTTGGAAAATCCAAGGCAGAGGTCCAAAAATATTTTTCATCTTCGGAAATGACCGTTCCAACAAGCATTTGTAGCTGTTTCCGTTCATTGTTGTAGAAAGAAACTCCAACTCGATTTTGCCATAGTAGATGATAGCTCCCCACACCATAACACCTGATGTACGGCTGTGATGTCTTCCCAAAATTAGTTCCTCTTTTCTTAAATCATGGAAATAAAAGTTGTAACCATCGGGGCCGTCAAGGTTAAACTTTTTTTCATCCGAAAGGTAACGCGTTTCCAGTGACTGCTCCAAGAGACATGTTCTGTTGCAAAGTTCATTCGCAGCTCCTTATGTACTTGCTTTAGAACAGGTTTCTTTTTGAGTTTTCTTCTCTGGATAGCACCATCTTTTCTTATTATCCTTCGGACTGTAGAAATACTGCCTGATACTCCGCTTTTTGACCTTATTTTAGTAGCTGATTGAGTAGAATTTGAAGCAATACGTAAAATTAACCGCTTTTCTCGGGATGTTGTTGCTTGGGCTGTGCGTCCTTTTTGGTTTTTTCCATAGTTTTGAGGATCAGCAAGATAGTTGCTTACAACTGTCTTACTTCTGTTCAGCTTCCTTGCTATTTCTCGGCTTGAGAGTCCCATTTCTTTGAAAGCATCGATTTGTCCTCTTTCTGCCACTGTCAACCGTCTTTCCGGAACCCATTTGTAATTGAAATTTAATAAAAAGAGTTATCTGTAAAACGTTCTTAAATATTGCAACCAAAATTTTGAAAAAAATTGCTGATGTGAACTTCTACAACGAAATATTCGCAATGGCCTCATCCTAGTGACGCACTTTTTTATATCCTTTTTAGGTAGCCCATTCATTAATGTAGGGGAATTCCAACGGTCTTTTCTAATTAACCCTATAATTGTATCACTTTGTTTTAAGAAAATATGTACCTACTCTCATGTAGTAAAATTTTCCGGGTTAACCAAATTCCAAGAGGTATACAGACCGAAAATCGGTTGGAAAATATGTGGCCTCATCCTAGTGATTGGCAGTGTACATATGTCCATATATTTATCATTAAGGACCTCGAAAATGAACAAATCTCTCGGATGCGTTATCATGGTGTACGTATGTGCCCCGCTAAACATAAAGTGTATGTAGTGAACAATAAAATGAAAATGTTAGTATTCAAAAACTGTGAAATAATTAGTAGGTAATAGTAATTGTATATTCAAAATATTTCTTTAAAGTTAAAAAGAATCAAGTCGATTTTATATCGGGTATGGCCGAATTGTAGTTGTGTATGATGTACATAATGAATGTATGTATTTTTGTTTAAAGTATACATAAACACCCACGAACTTGAATGCAATATTCTGTCAAAATTTTAAAGCAATCGGTGAACTTTCTAATATTAGCGATTAGGAACAAAAATACTTTAACATTTTTATTAATATATGTAGTTAGATAGATTAAAAATAATTGAAATTAAATAACTTTTTATTTTATACTAGAAGACCCGGCTAACTTTGTCTCGCCCCGGTTATTACAGTACTCCTGGCTGTTAGATTCGTCTTTTCCTTGACAATTTAACTATTTGCTTATAAGTTGAACAGACGACTGAAATATAAAAATTTGACAACCAACTGACAATACCAATACAATACTGAACTACGACAAACATTTAAAATAGCTTAAACATACTCTTTGTCGAATTGATAGTTTTATAGACTGTAGGTTATCGTTTAGAAATGGGTTTTATTTTTCTATGAATAACATAAGCTGGAGTTTAGTTTAGAAAAAATAAAATCCAAAGCTTTATTAAATTTCGAACCATAAAAGTACTGTATTCTGTCTTACGAACGGGTCAACCAAAATATCTCCATCATTTTCTCCGTTTTCTGGTATCAAACAGATCAAATGTTTTTATACTTCCTAGTTTCCACTGTCTTACATCTGAAAGACAATTTTTTATAGCTGCAATCCACCTTTGAAATTCACTCCCAACACATTTTTTTTTTGTCCTCCATCTTTCTTCCTATCTTCCTCCTTTCTTTCATTCTATATTTTCATTTTGTCTTTTTTCATTATAATCAATATATAGATACTTAAAAATCATTAAAGTTGAATTTTGCTTCTCTTTTTTTTTTCTAAATAAAATTATACTTTAATAATGTCATGTAATCACGAACTTATAAGATTCATCTTACCATGTTGGCATACACATCATAAACAAAATAAAATAAAAAAAATAAAGAGTTTATTTTTTAAAATGTTCTCAAAATTGTAAAAAAAAAAATATAATATTGCACATGTAGTGTAAGAAATTAATAAAGTTTAAAATAAAAAACATTATGAAAAGTTTCAAATTAAAACTCAATTACGATTGAGAAAATAATTTATTTTTTAAGGTCCGATTAGAAAAAAATTTGTCTTAAAATATGTTAAGTCCTTTTTCTTACTCTGTTTGCATTTTCCACTTTCTGGCAGGTTTGTTGCTTGTTTTGTAAGTAATTTGTGCAAACAAATTTTCTTAAATAAAATTCTATTTACTTTTACTTTTGGAAAAATAAAATATGTAAAATATTTTATTGTTTTTTTTATCTGGTCTAGCAGATGATATTTTTCTTTCTTTGTTAAACACACAATTAATGTTTCAATCTTTAGCTAACAAAGAAAATTTGAAGTATGTATACGCCGTGTGTACCATTATTGATTGATTGAAGTCTTAAAGGAATATTGAACAACTTTGATGTTTTATTTTAAGTAGCATTTGAAAATATTTAAAATTTAAATCGATACTTGATGGTACATATTAAAAACCGTTGCTTGGAAGAATAGAAAGATATAAAAAAAAAATATTCAAACACAAGAGCAAAGTATTCAGCATTCTTAAGGCCAAAAGTATTTAATCAATGTCAATTCAAAAAGACCTGAAAACTTATCTTTCATTTAAATGCTTGCATCCTTACAATTTTATTTTTAAAAAATGGCTCAAGCTTGGAAGTGTAGGTTTTTATAAAATAAATATTAGATTTAGTGTTAAATATCGAAGTGTATACTTTTTGGAACAATACAGAGGCAGACTGGTGACTGACCTTTGTCTTCTTATAAGTTCATTAGCTTTTCTCAAACGTCTGACATTGGGCTTATAATTTTTTTTTCTTTTTCTGTTGATGTTCCTCCATTCATTGCGCGAAACCATTTATGTAAAATCAAAGGGAGTTTTTTGCTTTTCTCTGAACATTCGTATAAAAATTCAACAAAATAATCCTCACATCATCAACAACAAGGACTTCAGGTGAGCACACTTTATGTTTTCATGATGATGATATCCTCAATGATATATTCAATAGCTTAAATGCAGACACAGAAGCATATGCGATACGTCTCCTTCCAATTTATCGCATTAATGAGCACCGGATTATCAAGTTAAATTAATTTTAAGTGCTGCCGTATTTACGAGTAGGTATATACTATGGTATATGAAACGAACTACTTGGCTTCTTGGGAGAAATTAAATTAGAAAGAGAATAATAATGTCTCTGCAAATGAGTAATGCTTCTGATGGATCAAGTGGTTGTCTTTGAGACGATGTCAACAAACTTACAATTGACAACGGTTACAGGGAAATATCATCCTTCCATGCGGACTTTTCGCAAAACTGCTCCTCTTCTCGGGACATAAAGAGAAATATAAAAAGTTGAACATTTCATGAAAACATCATCAGATTTCACAATAAGTTTCGGCACAGGTATATACTTATCGTTTCATCCTCTTCAGCTGCAACCTGCAACTGTCATACCTTTTCGCTCTATGAAACGGATTCACAAGTCAAGATTCCTTTTGAGAAGACCTGTGTTGTATCCAATGCAATTGCAAAAACAAAAACAAAAGTGAAGAAGAAGAAGTAACTAACAAAGTGTGACAGCAACGATGATTAAGTTGACGATGATGACGAAGCCAAGTAAGGCTTGGATGCAATACATATATATACCGTACTATATATTATGTAACTGCCACAAGTCGGTGGACCCTGAAGGATATAATATTTTCATGAATACGTGAAAAGGACACCAGCACCATTCAAATGTTGCGCATTAAAATGTCGCATGTAATTCAGCCCTGAGACTCTCATCCAATTAAAAGAACAAAAAAAGGATGTCAGCGTAACCACCAAACACCCACTTCTCTATGTTGCTGCAGGGGCTGCTCACCCAGATGGTGTCAATTTGTAAATGTTCTGCTCATATTTATTGTTGTGCTGATAAAAATAAAGGCAACTTGCGTTTTTTTCTTATTTTAGTTTAGTTTTTTTTTTTTTTTAATCCAAGGGCCTGTTATTGTTGCAATTTGGTTGGGATATTTTAGAAGTCCTCCTGGCAGAATACAAATGATTTTTATTAAGCTTGTCGAAAATCATTGAACCAATTTTATTCCATTATGACTGTTGTATGTATATGTTCCTTAAATAGATTTACTCGAGAAGTTATCCAGAACAACGAGTGTTTTTACTGGAGATTCGCAGATTTTATACTGGAAACTTATAAAAAGCAACTTAATATTGATTTGATAAGTTTAATTAAATTTTTTTAGTTCTTCAGATATTCAATTTTAATAATTTAAATTTGTGAAACATTTCTGTCAAATTATGTATAAATAGAAAACACTCAAGAAGCACTCTTATCGAAAATGCTTCGTTGGGTTAGAAAAGTGTGATAAGTTCTTTAAAGTCTTCAATGGTTTACTATTAAAGATCGTCTTCTGAGTCAGTCAGTGAGCTTTACTTAAATGAAAATTGATAGTTTATAATTTTTTAAATTTAGAAACAAATTCGTAATTTTAAAACTACGTCAGTTTAATTCAAATGTTAACATATTACCAGGAATATTTAAAAACTCACTTTCGTCTTAGTTAAGATCAATTGAAACTTTTTTGCAAAACAAAAATTTGCTTGCTTTGTATATTTTGTAATTGTCTTCTCCGTACACTGAATACATTTTCTAACATTTTTATTTTATATCAGATGTAAATTTCGAGTATACTATTACTTATTAACATTTAACAGACCCCAAACAGGATCCTGAGTACACAAATCACAGGGAGAAGTTTGTTGTTACAAATCTGATTGATGTTTCCTGGAGATTTAGATTAAAAAATAAACTTAGCCACCTTATGTTTTAGAAAAATCCCTGTTTTTTTTCGTTTACCTAAAAATTTTCTTATCTGCTTATGAGAATAACAACATAAGCTTATACAAAAAAAAGCATATTTCTTGGTAAAAAGGTTTCCCAGCACTGACTTAACCATTGAATTTAATTTTTTTTTTGTCGTCCTTTATATTTTTTTTATATTTTAAATTAAATTCAAACGCAAAAGTGGCACAATATCCTCTGAATAGATTAAAAATAGAAAGAAAAAAAAGGACTAACTTCTGTACAGTGACATGGTTAGGACTCGTTTTATACGTTTGCAACAAATCCTTATCCTGTCGTGCTTCAGCTTTCAGCTTTGTGTGATTCTATTGTGCTCACTTGAAGGGTAGGTCGCTTGGATCCCAATTAACTGTGTAATTTTTACACTTGTAAACATGAAGTAAAGGAGAAGGGAGTTAGAGTATGCTGTCAAAATAGCATTCATTACAATCAAGTTTGGCATAAGCACTATTTGTAGTGCTGCTTGCTATGCTATATTACATACATAAGTACATACATATACATATATTGCAGTTCGCAGTCCTTCTGCTCATTTAGAGATGAAGATATTGCACGTCATCATCGTCATCGTCTTCGTTGTCGTTCTCGTCCTTCGTTTCCTAACGTTTTGTCCTTTTCGATATAGAATAGAATACATTCAGTAATCAGCAACACATACATACATACATACATATATGGAGTACCTATACTCCTATGTACAATGTGCATTCACAATGCCAAGCCAAGCAGCCACAAATGGATGATTTCAGTATAATTTGCATGATATACGGTACCGTATTAAGGATATTCTTGAGAGAAATTTGACTTTACTTGTACCTTTGGCTTGGAGGTACGAGTACGTCCTTACTTGGATTTATAATTGATAGGTGAATCGCACTGAAATTGATGGCATTTGGACAAAACTTATTACATCCCAATCCTTATTGCTATATCCTACGCCTAAAAGCTCAAGTCTTGCAGCGATGATATAGTGAACTAATTGAGAAGGGAATATTAAGATAGGATGGTATTCGTACATATACATACATACACACATATATAGGAATATTATCTATCTGTTAATTGTCAACGGATCACTTGCTATGATAAGTCTAATTCTCTGTGTCGCAATACTGTTAATTAAAAATTCCATATTAATTATTCAAAAATTCCAAGCTGTTACTTGATGGCTAAAGCTGGAAGCTAAACCTGGTTGGATGGAAGTAAAAATGAGATGAATATGGAAATTACTTTGGCTATAGTACAACCCAACGATGATGATGGCAGACGAAGAATGATTAAAATCCAATAGCCAGAAGGTCGGTGAGAGTTGCTTTGATGTGGTTGGGGACTAGATGGAATTATGTTCTCAGAGTTTATAAATAATTAATTTAGAATTAAAGTTAAGCAAAAAAAAAAAAAAGAAACAACACAAAATGAAAGAGGAAAACAACCCCAAGACTATCAATGTACATATATTTTCTCACCAACCATCCAAGCAACCAACCCGACCATACCCAAATTTTCCTCACTGAATACTGAAATTTAAAAGAAGAAGAGTAATGGAGCAAAATTTGTTCCATCGCATCATCGTTAAGGGGTTGGAAAGAGATAAGTAAGTTTGTGAAGTGAGTACTCAATTTCCCGGGTTAAATCTTCTGTATAGGAACAGGTACAGACGGGGGAGTAGGTATTACAAGCGATTTGGAATTGTTTGCTTGTTATAAGTAAGAATAATTAGAAAGGCACATGTTGCCTTGTTTAGCAATAAGAATTTAACCTTGGTATTTGTATTTGAATATTTATAGCGTTCTAACTACAAAGGAGGTTATTTGGAATGGATGTGGGAGTGTAAGACAAGTAGTATTGGCTCCATATGAATTTTTTTATTTATAAAAGTTGAGCATGAAAAACACTTGAAGATGATTTTTTACAATTTTTGTAAAGGTTTGGTTCTGGTAGTAGTTTAACAATTTTTCTAACTTACAAAACAAACAACCATTCATCAACAACATTTTGTATTATCACAATAATTTAGACAAAAGTATACTCTTTAAAATATCACCGTGAATAATTAATCTTGACTTAATTTAATTCAAATATCCTTGTCCTTGGTTCGCATCAATATCATCACAATCTCACAAATATAAAAATCTTTTTATATAAGATATTTTTGAAGACTCTTTTTGATTTTATTTTATACTAAAAAACTTAATACACCAACACATGTCTCAAGTTTCATAGATTTTGAATTTTTTTTTAAGCATTTGAGGAAAAAGCCATGTAGGTATTTCAAAGAATTTAAAGAATGTGTTGAATTTGTATTTCCTGAAAACAAAAACAAGAAACTTAGTTGTCTGCACAAAGTATTGGGCTTCGGACTTGATTTTTTATTTTATTTTTTTTTTTTTTTCAAATTGTATTTAAAATTAATATGTATAAGTATGTATATTGAACACTTATGTTCTATTTCAGCTTCTAGCGCTAAATATCTTAAGCAAATAATAGACCGCATTCGACTTTAAGCCTCCTCACAGAGGATCAGTAAGGATATTGGCCACTCAAGTATTCTGAACATATTCAGATCTTTTCCTATAGTAACGGAGAGTTTGTGGAGAGTGAGACATATATTCCGACAGACAAAAATGTCAATTTCTCTCTTCACTCTAACATGTTCCAGGCAGAACTTCTAGCTATCAACTACATCGTGATATCGACTACTGATAAACGCATTTTCTCAGACAGAAATGTCAGGCAACATTGGCCAATGCTATAGCTCCGGCAAACGATTTTTGCAGAAGCTGTATGGATGAAGAGAAGTCAGTTCCTCGCCTTTGTGTTGCTATCCTGTTTTATCACAAAAACGAAGACTCTGTACCTGGGAGATAATTGAAACAATGATCCTATTAGATCAAGAGGTATCAAAGTAGTTCCGACATTTATTGTCTTACTTTGAACTCAAAATAGTTTAACGAGTATTGAAGATCTTTAGACGCGTGATGTTGTATCACAATGGACTATACTATAGATCTAAGTGTGCTTACTTTTTCCGGCCAGTAGCCACCTAAACCTAGCCATGGAATACTAAACAACTGATAAGATTTTTACTCTAAGGCAAGCGATTGATTGGACTGCGACAAACATTTCAAAACCAAAATCATCGAAATCGGCCAAGTCGTTCTCCAGTTTTAGCGAGACAAATAACTGACTTGCTTAAGTAATTCAATAGGAACACCTCTTATTTTTGTCTCGGTATTAAACATCAATTGATTTACGATTAACACACCACATAAACTTTTTATGATTTTATAATAACTTCAAACTTTAAAGGTATATTTTTGAAACTCCATAATATATAATATTTCCTATAAGATTTAATTTCATCTCATACGAAATACGATGGATGTTAGGTCTTTTCTTAACATTTCTTGAATCTTTACCAACCTTAACTGTGTTTATAGCCTTGTCTTGTGCCTTAAATAACTTTGCAACATAATAATGTAGATAATATTTCACTGAGAATAAAACAAGAAAATTGCATTTACATCGTTTAAGCTTCTCACATGGCCAGGATATTCTCTACACAAAATCCTTGGCTTATGTTATACGCAAGAAATAATGCTTGGAATTTTCTCTTAGCTGTAATGTAAGTTCGTTTATATCCTTAGTATACCAGTATAATCTATAAGCTATATGTAGGTATCTAGTATGTATGTTGGGATAGCATCATGTAAAAGGATAAATGTGAACTCATTTATTCTGCAAGAAATTGCAGTGCCACATGAAATTGTGTGAATTTAATTTTTATTTATCAACCAAAGTGTGGCGTGAACTTTTAAAAATATTATACCCTTGAGACACACAAAAGAAAATAGGTTTATTGTTTTTGTTTTTTTTTTTTTAAATAAGATTTCATTCAGACATGAAAGTGAGTGAAAGTGGTGCACTAGTGTTTTTTTTTTATTAAACATTTTTAAAATAGATAACATCGTATTTTGAAGTGTTTGAAATTTGTAGGTAAAAAAGATACAAAATTACTGTAAAATAAGTGATACAAATCCTAAAAATTAGCATCACCAAAAGTATGTTAATCTTAAACTACAGGGTGGTTCATAAGGAAACCAAAAAAAAAAGTACCATTTCAAACATAAAATAAATTGAATTGTGTCTTTGATTTGGCGTTAATTCGAATACAACATACATATACGATTTCTGACTGGCCAGTTTACAAACTGGCCTTATTTCGAACAAACTGCGGTTCTGATGAATCTATTTTTTAAATGTTAAGGCAGAAATTTAATCAGAATCATTTCCTCATAAGGCATATCCAATTAATTTTTTTTTTTGTAACAAAAATACCATTCGCCGGAAACAAATTTTAAGGAATAATATTTTTGTACTTATGTATTTTCAATTAGTAGGTAATGAAACCAACGCGAAAAACAAATTCACTTTTATCGAACTCAGCCGATCCATGCCGCTAAATAAACGAACCACACTTAATTCACCAACAGAAATTTTTATAGAATTGCAAATTGAATTCAAACATTTAACTGGATGACTCTCGACCACTCCTCTCAGATTTGTCCGTTCGTTTCTCTCTGACTGACTCGTATTACAAATCCAAGCGTCCTTTCAATTCCAATCGACAAACATAATCAATCGGGTGATGCAAGAAAAAAAAAAAAAAAAGGACCGGATGATTCAAAGCTTCCTCCCTTATACAAAATAATGTCGACCTAAATTAACGCTCTCAGAATAAACTCCACGGTTTATACTTGTGTTTTTCTTTTGGATAAGCAAACAAACGAATTAATATAAAAAAAAACGGTGAAACGTCGTCGTTGTCGTCGTCGTCGCTTACAGGTAAAAGCAAGTCCCGTTAAATAGAACAGTGAACATAACCCTCTATCGGTGGAAAAGGCCTTGTGTTTGTCAAAAAGGCCACAGCAACTAAAACAGAACCACTCCCATCATTGCCAAAATGAAATATGTAGGCCTAACCCGGGCGCCATTCAATTCTATGTGCAACTTTTGCTGGAAAATTTCAATTTATAACGACCCTTTGGGCGTTGTAATTGAATCATTATCTATTCATGACAAGAAATGTGGAACGGGACTTAAGTTTTGAGAAAAGTATGTGGGGGTGGCAATGGCAACTCGTCGTCTCACCGTCTCGCCTCGCCTCGCCGCACCCGCGCCCGCACCGGCACCGGCAATACCACCGCATCGCGTATTGCTGCTATAGTTGTCCTTCTCAAATAGACCTACTCGTCTTGTCTACTTCGATTTTTGGGTGGTAAATTGTGGCGGGGGTGAAATTGGGATGTGCGAGGTGGCTTAACCGATTCGATTAAGTCTTACCGCACTGCTCTTAGGGTTCACTTGGGATTCCATTCAATTCGAATTTCAATTTGTAATCAGTTTGCAGTTGCATAATTTATTTTCGTTTCTTGATGTTGTTGGGGACTGGGGCTGGGGTTGGAGTTGGAGTTTTCTGTGGTAATGATGATTCCAATAGCGGACCTGACTATTTAGTGAGGTGTTAGTAAGTCGAAATGTTGTCCTTATTGAAATTGATTGGGTGGCAGATGATGGTAGAGTCTGGTCTGGTGTATACCTCTACCTCTGCCTATACCTACTCGTTCCGGCAATTGGGATAGAGAGGGTGGCTTTTGGCTAATATGCGTATACAATGCCCTAATTCGATTTATTTATGCAGACGCCTTTGCTTCTGGCATCGCCTTCTGCTGCTTGCCTGGCACACTGTTTGAGTTTTGTTTCTGTGCCCTCTGGTCTCTGGCTCTGGCTCTGGATCTGGATCCGGATCTGGACTGCGAAGATATTAAAAGAACTTGGAGAAGAAGAGGCCAAAATAAAATTGTTTGTTTGACAAATTAAGATGTGGTTGTGTCAGGGTATAATTAAGGGGTAACGTTTTAATAGTTCTATATTTCTTCCTCCTCCATTCGTTGTGTCTGTGTACTTTTGTCGAGATAAATTTTGGTCAGATCCCATGCAAGCCATGATGTCAGTGCAAAGTGAAAGATTGGTTACGCTGTGAAGGTTACTTAAAAGGGAATGAGAAATACATATACATATATATTTATACTATATAGGTTGATGAAATACGTATACATAAAAACCCATAGATTTATATACACACAAGGACATCACAGAGAAGATAAAATGCTTTTCCACCTACAGAAAGGACGGCGTTTTGAAGTTCGGTCATGACTAGAATCCCCAGACAGCATCATTGGAGTGATGAGGTTAAATGAGAGCAATGCCTTTGGCGGTCAATTAAGCCTAGGCAAAGGCATGGGCACCTCGATTCGGATATACAACATGGCTGAATGAAGTAAGCAAAATTGGGAGAAAAAAAAAATACTCAGCTTAAGAACCACACCCGAGGTAAGATTTATGTAGTCCAGTTTTTCTCTGACTGACCCACCTAACTACATCTTATTTTATCTAATTGAATTAATGAGAATTTTGCTAAGAATTTCTGAGATGTAGGTTAAGAGGTCAGGTCAATGTTGGTGCTTTCAACTATAACAAAACAAAAAAAAAACTTAGTTGAATGAAATAAGCCGAGAATGTTTTCTTTTATCATTGTACTGTTGTATTGTTTAGAATGGGAAAGAAATTTCGGTTAATCATTTTAATTACTTGAATAAATTTGTGGTTGTCAAGTAATATTGCTTTCGATTGTTGTAAGAAACAAATATTATTGGCTTTTGTTCTGAACCTTAACATCTCTGTACCTTGTGCAATTTTGGCAGTTGATACAGAGACAAGTTTTTGAAACTGATATTTGACATTCTTCCTTTTTATTGACTTCCCAAAGGGAGTTACTTTAATCGGTCCGATTTGTCAAATTGAAATTTTTGACAAATCTGGACCTTACAAAAATCGGAGAATCTAAATCCGTCATTTCAAAAGTGATGTCTGTGTGTGCGTGTCGTGTACGTACGTTCGGGATACAATTTTTAGTCCACAATATCTCAAGAATGGGTAAAGATATCGACTTAAAGTAAATTTTGTTTGACAGGCTATAACTTCGAAAGTGCAGATTGAAAAAACTGTCGAGCGGTTTTTTCACTATAGCAATTAAAAAAAAAAACAGTGAAAATATTGGTTCATCGCAAATATCTTAGGAACGAATAATGGTATTGGTCTTAAATAAATTTGATTGTGCACATTGAGATGTGATACAGATTTGGTATAAATTTGGAAAAAAACTCAACGTACCGTTTTTTTTTTTTATAGAAAAACCAAATAAAAAGTTTTTTGATCACAATCACACAATGAAGGAAAAATTATATTATGTTCAAAACCATTTTCTGCAATGTGAAATGACGTCTTTGACATCTGGTAAAATGTTGGAAAAAATTCAATTGACAGTTTTTTTTACAAAAATAAATACCTAAGTAAAAAAAAATTCTATCAAAATTTGGTAAGAAATGGTTTTTGACTTGAATATCTCGAGAATTTAACTTCAAATTTATTTAAGTTTCTACAAAATACAGCCATTACGATGAGATTCAATTTTGGCAAATATCGAATTTACTTTTTTTACAAAAATTAAAAAACTAAACGCATTTTTTACCAAAAAGTGAAAAAAAAATTGTTTCAACTCAAATATCTTCACATAAGGCAATTATATTGAACTGATGTATATAATTTTCATCAAATGCTTTACTTGTCAGTACCTAAATGATAAAATGTCAACAAATATCAAATAGACATTTTTTTCAAAGAATAAAAAACTACAAAATTTTTGTCCACTACAATCTCTCGAGAATAAATAATTGTTTAATAATAATTAATAAAATTATTATCAATCACCATCAAGAATAAATCGATTATAAAAAATTATGTTATGATTGAAGACTGCAATGGAACATTTGATACCTAACAGTTTTCAAAGTATAATGGAAAGTTATCAGTGTGGGTCGCACCCAGCCTCTTTTTTATTTTATACTCTTAAAGCATTGAGAAAAATTCACATGTGACTATTTCAATTAACAAAATTTAATATTTTATTATCGCCAGTACCTTATCTTACTTTGATACGGCAATTCACGGTCCATTTTTTGACGAGAATACATCAATATTCACTTAAGTTTCACCACACTGTATCATTCACATTTAAAATTGATAGAAGAAATATTTCTGTGAAAAGTCTTAGGATCTGGAAACTATCTTAAACACTTGAAAAAATTCATTAAGGGTTAAAACTCTGCAAAATGCAGCGAGAGTTAAGAAAGAGAACTTCCCTCATTCGAAGCATGTTATCATTTTATTAAGATTGAAGTTCATACTAATACGTAAATAAAACTACAGAGACGAGGCCCTGTTAGATCGATATATCATATCATATCAAAAATAAAGCTATTGCAATGTGAATTAAAACTTTTGGAAAAAGTTTTTATATATTATGAGCCTGTAATAATTATAATTTAAATCAATTTTTTCTAATTGCAAATTCTTTTCAATTTAAGTAAATTTTCATTTACTATCTCTGATGGTCCTATACCAGCAAACAATATAATCATGTGAGTGTGAATCAACACAGAACACCAATAACATTAATGACAAAGAAGTCATTGTCCTTCCGAAATGTAGCCTTAAACTCCGCATTTAGCAATTTCCCTTTCCTTGAAACAAACCAGAATATAGGCAGAGGCATTTTTGCAATATTATACGCAGTCATTTTCTCAACACACACAAACACACGCACAACTATACACATTCAACCCGGCTCGGCTGCTTCAACACTTTCTACTCAGACAAACACAGGATATTATGTGGATCTCCATAATACAATCCCCAACACCATTACCAACATCGGAAAACAACAACAACACAACAACAAAAACTGTAATCTCTACTGCCATTAAAAAGAAATAATTCCTAAGCTTCCATATTTCATTTGGCTCTTCTGCTAGTGCTCCCCATAATGTCTACGGTCTACCTACCCCAGTGTATGTACGTACAGTATTCTATGCAAGGACAAAGGGAGGACTTTTCCTACATGCGTAACAAGTGGCTGTGACGATGACTTTTATGTGTGTCTATTGTTCTATCAAGAGACCGACGACACGACGACGACGGCGACGGCGACTACGACGACAACGAGGCAGAACGACGAGGACGAGGACGATGACAATGACGACGGACGGGCTGTCCTGTGGCCCTGAATAACAAAAAAATCACTCTCCCTCTATCACCGACGCCAACCGACTTCTCTCGAAGCCCCAGCTTTACATATACAGACATACACTTCATACACATAGCTACATACATACATACATATATACTAGTATAAATTTTCTTTCCTCTGAAGGAAACAATACCATTGTGAGAGTGTGTACATTTTTATATCCTTTCACTCTTGGTCCTGATGTGAAAAGGGGAACTTTTTTTGTGTCCTTTTGTTTGTTATTCAATGTGAACCTTAGAGACAAAAAATAAAACAAAAAAAAACCCGCAAAAACAAATTGAAAATAAAAGTCTCTGTTCCTCTTTAATGTTGCATTGCGATTGAAATTTAAAAACCCATAAAAATGATAGATGATTCATTTATACACAAGTAGGTACCTACACACACACACACACACTCATACACTTACCCATACCTATGCATACATTTATGTATACATACATCATTTTAAGATATGAAAATAAAGTTAGTCCTTGCGGCCATGCAAATATTAAGTGGAGAGTAGAACATTTTAGAAAGGTTGTGATAAAGTTTGATGAGAATAATTCTTATTTTCATATGCCACACATACATATACCGTAAGGAGCTGAGATATAAATATGTATATTGCAGAAAAGGATATTTTGGCTCTGAAGTTTGTTTCAGGAAAAATAAACAAAACACAATTTTTGGTTGGTCTTTTTGGAAGTTTGAAAGATAACTTCAATTCAAGAAATGTTAGAAATGCTATTGGCCTAGGCTATAACTTCAACTGCGAGCACTTAAAATAAAAAATAATTTTAGAGCAATTAAATTGTGTAAAACTGTGTGTTTTTATTAAATAAAGATTAATCCTTAACAAAATATAAAGTTATTATGATAGAACTGTTTTGGTACTTACATTTTGGTAATTATGGTATTTTTTTGCAATTTATTATGTACTTGATTTATCTTTAAGCTCTATTCAGACTGGACATAAAATTAATAACTTGCAAGTAATTTACTGATCCCAAAGTCTAACGTTCATCTTGACTATATGTAACCTGATCACTTCGGACCACCAAAATATCGGAAGCATTCATAAATAGCCACCTGGCACTCCTTGATTTTATAATTAAATAAACAGCTTCATTACTACTATTCATTCCAAAATTTCCTGTCATGTACTTTTTACAATGAATTTTATAGCACGCACACAACTACAATTCTATACAAACTTGCATATTTCTTTATTATCCTGATCTTTCCAGGAAGAATGAATAAGTTGGTGGAGTCGTTTTATTATAGAGTGGCTAAAACAAGGCCTCTTCTTACGTTTCGCTAAAAATTATTTAAGCGTATATTTCAGGCTGATTTATCGGCGATAAGAACTGTACGCTTCTGCTTAAATAAGAAGCTATAAAAGAAGGAATATTATTTGAGATAAAATAACCACTTGCTATAGGCAACGAAACAACTTGTCCAATCCTAGACCTATACAGATCTTTGTGTTTGATATCATTTTCAGATTGTATTTTAGTTCCTAAATATGTGTTATAACTTGAAATTGGCCAATATAAAAGCACGCCACACAGCTTGACTCTCAAACGAATTATGGAGTAGCTGTAGGGAGAAAGAGAAAGAGGAAACCTAACTTCCATGTGCTTTCCCTGCACCATCTACTGTTATGATCCAAGTGATAGCTGAATAGTGTTTCAAAAGCTTTGTAAGATGCTCCTATTTTAACTTAACTTTTTTTGACAAAATAAGATAAAAACATAATGTTTAAGAAAATAGTACGTATACGCCTGAGAGTTCGTTTTTCAATCTATACTTTAATATATAAAGCTGAAGAGTTTGTTTGTTTGAAGGCGCTAATCTCAGAAACCACTGGTTCGAATTGAAAAATTCTTTTTGTGTTGGATAGTCCATTTGTCGAGGAAGACTTTAAGCTATACAAAATTAAGCTACGACCATAAATGGTCTTTGATCATAAATTGTCTTTGGTTATAAATGGTCTTTGGTCATTATAGGTCATTGGTCATTATTGGTCTTTGGTCATAAATGGTCTTTGGTCATAAATGGTCTTTGGTTAATATAGGTCACTGGTCAATATAGGTCATTGGTCATTGGTCACTGTACCTTTGACCTTTGACCTTTGACCTCTGACCTTTGACCTTTCACCAATGACCTGTACAGGCCAATGACCAATAACCTATAATGACCAATGACCTATATTGACCAATGACCATTTATGACCAAACACCATTTATGACCAAAACCAATAATGACCATTCTCCTATAATGATTCATAACCAATGGCCAATTACCAAAGGAGTCTCTCATTTATCCCGATCGTGACGAACGCCATGCCATCGCCATACAGTTGCGCAAAGGATTTGGACGGTTTGGTCTGCGCCGCCGCCGCCGTCCCTCCAAGTAAGGATGGTCTGCCACGCTGTCCCTACCATAAAATGTACTACACAGAACTTTCCGAGGTGGTTCCACTGCTTTCATGCGAGCTAGGTGACCTGCCCGACGGAATCTACCGAGTTTATTTTTTTTCACGACACATCTGAATTCGAGGTAGATTGTGGAATCGTCCTTCCTTACATACGGGGCCATCAATTCTCCTTGCGACTTGCTTTGAGCTTAAGAGGTCAAAGTTTGCTACTATTGACCCAAGATTTTCATGCTCCATTACCTTAATTGTTTGACCAGTTGTTTTTCTCGCAGTCGAACGTCACCAAGCACTTTGTTTTTCTTTCACTAATCAGCCAGCGGGATATCGTATTAAAAAGAGAACAGAAGGCACGCATTGCATGGGATAGATTTTTGTTTTCAAACGAATCGTGGATTTTGTTTTTGAGTATTGTGAGTCATGACCATCACTTTCCAGTATTGTAATTAAAAAACAAATCATTTTAATCAAAATGTGTCGACTCCTTACTTATTAATTTTAATCTGTATTTAAAATACATATTATGATAAATAATATTCAGTACACATAATTTACATAAATGAACATATGTTTATCGATATCTATACTTTAATATATAAAGCTGAAGAGTTTGTTTGTTTGAACGCGCTAATCTCAGGAACTTCTGGTTCGAATTTAAAAATTCTTTTTGTGTTGACTAGTTCATTTGTCGAGGAAGGCTATAGGCTATATAACATCACGCTTAAAGGGCTTCCGTTCCATTGTCAAAATCGGGTTGCAGAGAAAATCCGTATGTTCTTCAGCCATAATAAAATAAAACCTTAATATCCTTTACAAAGTACTTTAATATATGTATATATATTTTTTAAAACTTAATCTTAATTGCTATAATAATAAATTGAGGCGGACGAAGTCGCGGGAAACAGCTAGTATTAAATAAAAAAAAAATATGTAGTTGTTGTTGATCTAATTAAGACTAGTCATCTAGACTAGAATCTTATAAGATTCTTAATTCAATGGTCTTATTGGGGTAAGAATTGAAGAATTGACTCGATATCTAAGTACACAAAGTTGGTTTAAGAAAAAAAATTTAAACTGCAAATGGATCTATAAATTATATATGTATGTATATTAGAACGTTTGTGATTTAAGTATACTGACAGTATTGGGTACCCGCGAAAAAGGAGGTGCGTTATCTAATAAACTAAAAGCCTCTGAATTGATATTCTTTAACTAAACTAAGTTTGCAACTTAAATTTTAGTTTTGTTCAGTTTTTATTTAATTTCATGAATTTTTCTTGTTGTAATTTTTTTTACCCAAAAAATTTGAGAGCTTTTCAATTATAAAGATCAACAATACTAGTTTGTCAGACACAAGTCCAATTTCTTATCTTGCACACCTTCAATAAATTACATTCCACGTGAACATAAACTCGATAGCAGTTACAGCTAACCGCCCCAAAGTAATTTCGAAAATAGACATTTCCACCAGTTATACTCGTATACTCGTACGTAGAAGGAACAAAAAAAAAAAAAAAACACATCATCCCGTCCCCATTTGTTATTAATATTTAAAGATAACGATGCAATTTGAACTTTTTTGGCCAAAAAGACACGCAAACCCAGACCAATTCCCTGGCTGTAAATATTTCTCCGGTTAACCTCATCTCTAGTCCTGGGATATCAATAACCTCACACATGTATTTACATTTAGTTTGTGGTGGTTGTGTTAGTGGTATTTGTAGCTCTTCGTCCATCAAGCATACCAAAAGCTAAGAATGACTGCCACCAGCCCAACTTAAGCCGGTTCTTATATGGCCCAGGACTTCCTTTTGGTTCGGTTTGGTTTGGTTTGGTTTTAGTGTTGGTGTTGGTGTTGGTGCTGGTGTTGTGTTCATATATCCTGGGCACATTTCGAAAAGGATATGTGAATGACTTCCGAGGATAAGGATGGATATCATTGTCCACTGGATCGTAAAGTTTATTACAGCACAAAACGACCAGTTTGTCGACCCCCTAACGTACACCTCTCATACCCCAAATTACTTTTCGTAATTTAACTGACGAAACTTTTGCCATCAGCAAAGTGGTAGAGGGTGGTAAAAGTGGTGGCGGCATATTATAGTTGTTGTATGTACAATGTTCATACGAATAGCTTCGAAGGAAGCTTTAAAGGTATAAAGAATGTTCCAAGAGTGCAAGGAGTCATTGTACAATGTGCCATTGGAATGCATTAAATATTCATTCCTTGGGTTCAAGGAATTTTAGATTTAACTTCCCATAGCCAAAGCCCAAACCCAATCCCAAACATTGCTGATGTTCTTCCCAAATAGCTTTTTGGAGAAACTTCAAATCGAGAGAGCCGCCACAATACTGTATGTAATACTTACATATTCTTCCATGCGGAGGCATGGGAGCAAGGGTAGACTCCTATGGAAACTTCCTCAATCAAATATACATGAACAATCGTCGGAAGAAGTGAATTTACTATGTAGTTTCAAACAAACAACAAATTACTGATGGCCGTCATCAGAAAAGTGTAATAAAAAGTTGTAAAAATTAACGCCCATAAGTTGGATAGTAATTTTTCATACAAAGAATTTTAGTTTATGTTGGACAAAAAAATATAAATTTTTAAAAGTTTATTTACATGGAAGTTATAATAAACTAATAATAACAAAGGAAACTCATTTGTAGCATATTTGGAGGGTTGATTCCAAGTGCATAGTCACACTAGCTGTTCCCCGCGATTTCGTCCGCCTCAATTTATTATTATAGCAATTAAGATTAAGTTTTAAAAAATATATATATATTAAAGTACTTCGTAAAGGATATTTAGGTTTTATTTTATTATGGCTGAAGAACATACGGATTTTATCTGAAACCCGATTTTGACAATGGAATGGAAGCCCTCAAAGATGAATAATTTTCTTTCGTTTTGTAACATTTTCCACTGATTCTTCGCTCCTATTGATAGTAGCGCAATTTTAGCTTAATTATTTAATTAGCTTAAAACCTTCCTCGACAAAGGGACTATTCAACACAAAAAGAATTTTTAAATTCGAACCAGGAGTTCCTGAGATTAGCGCGTTCAAACAAACAAACTCTTCAGCTTTATATATTAAAGTATAGATATAGATAAACATATGTTCATTTATGTAAATTATGTGAACTGAATATTATTTATCATAATATGTAACTATTTTAAATACAGATTAAAATTAATAAGTAAGGAGTCGACACATTTTGATTAAAATGATTTGTTTTTTAATTACAATACTGGAAAGTGATGGTCATGACTCATAATACTCAATCATAATACAAAATCCACGATTCGTTTGAAAACAAAAATCTATCCCATGCAATGCGCGCCTTCTGTTCTCTTTTTAATACGATATCCCGCTGGCTGATGTAAGGAAGAACGATTCCGCAATCTACCTCGAATTCAGATGTGTCGTGAAAAAAAATAAACTCGGTAGATTCCATCGGGCAGTTCACCTAGCTCACATGAAAGCAGTGGAACCACCTCGGAAAGTTCTAGACCATCCTTACTTGGTAGGACGGCGGCGGCGGCGCAGACCAAACCGTCCGAATCCGCAACTGAATGGCGATGGCATGGCGTTCGTCACGATCGGGATAAATAAAAGAGACTCCTTTGGTCTTTGGTCATTGGTCATTGGTTATATGAATCATTATAGGAGAATGGTCATTATTGGTCTTTGATCATTGGTCATTATTGGTATTTGGTCATAAATGGTCATTGGTCATTATAGGTTATTGGTCATTGGCTTTACAGGTCATTGGTGAAAGGTCAAAGGTCAAAGGTCAGAGGTCAAATGTCAGAGGTCAAAGGTCAAAGGTACAGTGACCAATGACCAATGACCTATATTGACCAGTGACCTATATTAACCAATGACCATTTATGACCAAAGACCATTTATGACCAAAGACCATTTATGACCAAAGACCATTTATGACCAAAGACCAATAATGACCAGTGACCTATATTTCGCCTATTGGTCGTAGCGTAATTTTGTATAGCTTAAAGTCTTAACTATCCAATGCAAAAAGAATTTTTCAATTTGAACCAGTGGTTTCTGAGATTAGCGCTTTCAAACAAACAAACTTTTCAGCTTTATATATTAGTATAGATTATAAGAGCAGCATTCAAGTCAACATAACGATCAAACTCACTTTACATAATATCGCCAGAGCACAGCTCCCATTATATTTGCTGGCTTCTTTTTCGACAGCAATCAAATTGTTGTTGTTAATAAAAAAACTTAGTTTTTGAAATAATGTGCTTTTTTAAAATATGTCTCATTATTTTAAACAATTTGAACAAAATTAATTCCTTAGGAAAATTCCTCCAAAAAAATTACGTATACGCCTAAGTGGACGATTCCAACTACAATTTATGTTATGAGAAAAATACACTGAATATAGTAGTAGGAATGAAAAATGTTTCCTTTTTAACTCTTTGAAACATTATTATAAAGCTAGTACCTTAGTGAATAGTTGAATAATATACATAGTTTGGAAGAATATGGAAGTTAAATTGTTTTATGGGATATACCAATAGTTAATATAGTTTCATTTAATGAATTAACCGGAAATTATTTTATCCTGTCAAAAAAACATTATATACCGCCAAATTATGGTATGGCCAAATTACTCAACGAGTAAGTCTGATAATAAGACCATTATTTTCAAAACGATCTTGTGCAATTTGAATGTATGTCAGCAATACACGGGCCAAGTAGCAATAGGTTGAAGGAACAACTTCATCATTTAACACTATGAAACAACAACACACGAGTGTCCTGACCCTTTCCATAAATTTAAACTCGTTTCTGATATCCAATAGAACAAATAAAAAAAAAACAATGCACGGGTGCTGTTCTCGTGGAATTGGAAAAGGCTTTTGGATACCTTATGGCTAGAGGATCTTTATCTAAAGCTCACCGGACTTGGCCATATACATATATGTAAGCCATTGTTGTACATATATGCTTTATGACATGCTGAATGGTAGAAAGTTTGTTGTCAAAAATGGCAATATAACTTCTACCAAAACCTTCGAAATTAAGACGTCTTCAACAGGGAGCTGTTAACTCACCGATTCTCTTTAATATTTAAATCAGCGATCTGATAGGTAGTTTTACACAGGCAATAACGTACGCTGACGATGTAATTGCGTATAGATCGGATCGAGAAATTGTAATCATTCAGATTCTCTTGCAGCGTGCTTTCGACAAGATTCAGCGATATTGCGATGACTGGAAACTGTAAATAAATGTCCAGAAATCCGAGACAATCCTGTTCCGCACCTCGTTGGCTGGGGCCTCGAGGGATACGCGTATGAATTGGAACAAGATGGTCATCGTTGGAACTGACGGACAGCGATTAACAGGAAAAAAATCCGTTCTTTCCTATTAAACGAATATTTTGGAAGTACACGCTTGAATGGCTTTGTGCCTCCTGAAGCATTCCTCTATTTTGATACATGCGGTTTGATACAGGGTAGATTGGGAGTTCCATTAATTTATCACGTCAGACGAAGAACCGTTGATGGGCGGCTCCTTTACAATCGGAAAGTCCTCGCACAAGACGGTGCAGAGCAACTCCGGTTCAGTAGGGCTGTGTCCGAAAGGGACAGACTTGACAGGGTGAAGCAGGAGAACCAGTTTTGGTGACTTCAATTAGCAGTCAACAATGGGTAATCGGGTGGGTGTATTTTCTTATAAAGCACTTTAAGAACACCCCAACCAACGCATCGTAAAGTTGAAATTTATTGTAAAACTTCATATTTTCCTATTGGATATTTGATTTTACAATTAACTGGTAGTACAGGAATGTTACAAATAGTGTCGAAACTGTTTTATTAATATTAATCCATCTCCGGTGCTTTGCTTAGGGTCTACAGAAACATTTAGATACATAAATTATGTATTCTGCTTTAATATTCACTTTATCTCAAAATATTACATCCACCAAATCAAAGCAATTAAATAATCTGACAAATAAAAAAAAAAAACGAAATTAAACAAATAGAGCATACAATAACGGAAATACCTTCAAGCCCGAACACGAACTCGCTCCCTCCCAACAATAGAAACTGCTTTGACTTTCACCCTTGACTTTCAAACCCCATCGACATACAGTATTAATCGTAAAAAGACAAAAACCCACATTTATGTCCAATCAAAAACCCATAAACGAACAGCAGCAGCATCCTAGAAATGTCTGATGATCCCCGGGACAAGGATCAAGGAAGTCACCATATCGGAAAGCTGGATTGACTTTTTTTTCACCCACCACCCCCCAGCTCCCCCAAAAATGTTATTTTTTTTTCTATTTATCCTCCCGGAAAGTGCAGAGCAACATTGAGACTGTTGTTGAGGAATACATGTGGTGTGGGTGTGTGTTTATTGTTTCTAGTGAGGGATGTGGAAAAAATTAACTTTTCTTTTATATGTATGGTAGGTACGAGTATAAGGGCACCTCATCATAGAGGTGGGTAGTTATTGCTGTATACATTTAGCTAAAGATAGGAATTCGGGCCGGAGGGCGAAACTCTGCGGTGAGTTTCTGTGATTTGTTTTGAGATAAATTGATTTGTTTTTTGTTGGACAGCTTCCTGTCTGTCAGATTATAGGAAAATAACAAAACAGAAAAAGGAAGTAAAAAAGCTAAGGGAGAGAATAGAAAATCTGTCGTGACCCCCTTCGTTACGAATTGACGACTTATAATGGCTTAACCGCAGGGAAACTTTTTTTTTTTTTTTTTTGGATTACCAGTGGTTTGTGGTTGAGGGCTTTTGTGGATTTGAAAAATTGCAAAATGCACAGCTGGAATGGGATGGGTTCCAATAATATGTATACTATACAAAAATATGTAACATTCCGTTAGCTTCTGAATTCAAAAGTCAACTCGATATTGGAATAAGGAAGGTACGGAGCAGGATTGATGAGGGTCATCTTTTTTTGAATTGGAATGTATAGATGTAGAATTTCCAAGCCCCGACCTGATGTATATAGTTAACGACTTTGTTATGAAATGTGGTAACGAAAATATTTGATAGAAAATACTTTCGAAATGATAGATAATTAATTTATTTTGCTGAATTGTTAAAAATCCAAGAAATATGCAATAAAATGGCATGAAAAATAATTTTGGTATAATTTTGATTGATACCACAGAATTCTTTTGAACGGAACCAAAAAGTAACTGTGAAAAAATGTTACTAACTTGTATAAATAATTACGGTGAAAGTTGAACTTGAAATGAAATATGGATTTTGCTGATAAGTGCGAAGTAATTTTTCTGAATATTTATAGTATCTAAAAAATATTTTTGTGGCTGGAACTTTGTATGACTTTTTTCCTTAATTTTAAGTTCATATTATAAAGGGTGGTTAAATTTTAGAAGCCGATGTTAAATGTGAACCACACCTAACCGTCAAGTTTTTTTCTGCATTTCATTTGACATTTCTCAATTTTAGACTTACTCAAATTGAACCATGGAAAGATACACAATCGAGTTAAAGTTATTCAAGCTTACTATGAAAATGGACATATCGTACAATTTTTGAAAAAAAATCATCTTCGGTGATGAGGCACATTTTCAAGGTGTATTTCATCATCAGCGTCATCGAAAATGTGGTCTATCGGATGGAGGTGTGCCATTTGGCCGATATTTTGTTCCATACATAATTAAACCATGCCAATATTATCGTAATAAAAAAATTTCAATAATTTCCTAAATAACACTTTAAATATCAGTTCTTGGCATATTAGGTTGGTACCAGAAATCTAGGAACAATAACATTTTTTATGACCAATCAAAAGAATGATGTAATTTTTAACTGATAGTCTAAGCTCTAAAAAAAGATTACTGAACCGACAAATTGGCATCGCATTTCCATACCTTGAGGAAAAGGCTGAAAAATGTTTTTCTCTTTTTAACCCAAGATTTTTATAAGAGCACATCCATGCAACCTAGTCGTGCATTTTACATTTTAAAATTTTCAAGTTCAAGTCGAAAAGTTAACGTTAACTTTTACAAATTGCTAACTTGTTGACCAATTCAATATTCATCGATTGAGTTTGCCGACTAATTTCGACCAGGGGCTATAGGTATTCGAAAAAGTTTAGAACCTATACTACCAATCTAGATTCAAATGCATAGGGTGTAATCAATTGAGGAGGAATTTCGTTTATCCACAAAACATACTTGTCTTTTCTTTGATTCTTTTCTTCATTATTAAAAAAAAAGTACAAAAAAAAGTTGAAAGAAAAAAAGAATCATATTTTTTTATTGAAATGGGACACCACATTCTCGAAGTCCTTTCAGACGACACTTGAATCCTTTGTCAGCTTAAATTAGCAAAATAAGCAATATTTCTTAAAAACCACTTAGGCAAATATAAGAATGTATACAAAAAAAAAACTTCTACTCGCAGAGAGGGTGAAACACGTGTCTCAACAAAAGGTTTTATTCACAGTCTCCGCATCTGGAATCAAGATTCCCAGCTCTCTCCTTTCATAGGTAACCACATCACATCACAACCACCATCGAAATCATAATGCGATTTATTTTTGGTTACATTTAAGAAAATCTAAAGAAAATATAAGGACTCGTTATATGTATATGTAAGTATGTATGTATATGCAGAGCATATTGAGTCCTGTGCTGTATTCTTTTTTTCTTCTATTTTTGTGGTGAAAGGACTTTTTATGATTGTAAAAGGGTACATATCCTTCTTTCCCCTTTTGAATTTTATTTCCTTATTATTTCTTTTTTTTTTTTTTTGAGCAACACCAAGCTCAAATACAACTTCATAATATGTCCCCCTTTCCATCATCCTGACCATAAAATATTCCAATCGCATATTCTTTTTTTTTTTTTACTCAAGATGTTGGTTGTTATTTTCCTTAAAACCACAAATCAATATTAGGCAGGTACCTTACCTATGCCTTTAAGGTTTGGTTGACTATAACTCAGGCCTATTCATAAAATGCGGAGAAATAATAATAAAAAAATATGGGGATGGTGCCACCTTGTCAATACTTTAGATTGCTTTTCAGCGTTTTTGCCGCCGACCGACGACGACGACGACAACGACAACGACCGAAGACCGAAGACGGAAGACCGAACTAATAGAGAGCAGGAGTAGTAAATGCGCTTAGGAAGCAAAGTAAAAGTAAAGCTAGACGAAGAAGCCAAAAAAGAAGCAAAGATTTACCTATTCTTCATGCGGAAGGAAACTGTAAGCCAACATCGCATCCCGAAGAAGATCCCGAATAAATGTTGTGTATCCTTTTGAAATAGCTTTGGCTTCGGATGATGGTCGGAGATGAATTCTTGTACACCATTCTCTGGTATTTGAAATGGTTTCCTTGGAAATACTTTATTATATGTATTATGAGTGTTTTGTGGTTAACTCTCTATAGCAACCATTGGGCTTAGTGGAAGTTTTTTGCAAGTCAAAGAACTTTGAAAAATGTCGTCCCAGTCCCACTTCCCACAGGAGTAAATGTTTATTCAGGCTTAAGAAATGCAAGCTCTGCGCTGTGCTGCTAGCTGTAAAGAAAAAGATACAAATTATTTTGAATCGTCATTAAACAACGTGGTTTATGGACTCTCAGCCTAGAGTCATAAAAAAAGTTACGAAGATCTTATATTTATGTATGTATGTATGTATATGAATTTAAACTGCCGGAGAACTTAGTCCTTAAAAATTTCAAAGTAACTTAGGTGTTAAATAAGGTAACAGTTTGACGGAAATCATATAAACCTGTAATTGCAAGACCTCTGCAGCCAAATTCTCTTATATCTATAAAAAAAACTATCTGCCATGAAATGTTACGAATTTTATCTAATGTAAAAAGTTTAAGTATATGAATACACAAATTGTGACAGAAAGTTCTACCATATTGATAACATGGTTTTAGCTGAGTTTTTGATAACTTCTTGAGTTACCTAATTATAATTTTTTAAATAATTTGACATTGAAAAAAACCGCTTATTTTGGTATTGATGAATCCATTCTTCCAGGGATTTATAATCACTTTTTGGTTGGGTCAACATACTTTATACATTTTAGCAGTGTTTTATTAGTAATCTATCCCTAACTTAGTATTACGAGTCCCAATAAAACGCTTTAGTCACTTTTATATATTAACTTTTAATTTGACTTCTTAAAGTTGGTGACCCTACATTATTTGTCAAATTATTGATTATTGATATTGCAAACAAAAGTTGTAAATATACAAACTCACTTGTTACAGAAATTTCTGGTTAACTTCTTAACACTTTAGTTAAGAATTCAATTTGAGTTTGAAAAACAAAAAAACACAACAGCTGTTCTACATGGGATGTGTTCGAAGAATGTGTAATTATGTAAATTGTTGGGTCGAGTTGGAAAATGCATGAAAATGCTAGTTGAGTTGAATGCCAAAGAATGAGTATTTTTCAAACGCATATCTCTGTCCCCGGACCACCTAGAAGGCTGAAATTTCAGTGTTGTGATCCTAGAAACCTCCTCTTTCCAACGGTGTGCCCATTTCTGCATTTAAAAACTTGTATACCACGAAAAATCCAATCCAAAACATTAAATGCGTATAACTCCTTAAATACGCGTCGTACACATGCCAAAGATTGAGTATTTTGACAACGCATATCTCGGCCCCCGGACCACCTAGAAGTCTGAAATTTCAGTGTTGTGATCCTAGAAACCTCCTCTTTCCAACGGTGTGCTCATTTCTGCATGGAAAAAACTGGACCCAGTGAAAATTTAATCCAAAACTTTAAATGCGTATATCTCCTTAAATACGCTTCGTACATATGCCAAAAAATGAGTATTTTGACAACGCATATCTCGGCCCCCTGACTACCTAGAAGGCTAAAATTTCAGTGTTGTGATCCTAGAAACCTCCTCTTTCCAACGGTGTGCCCATTTCTGCATGGAAAAAATTGTATACCAGTGAAAATTTAATCCAAAACTTCAAATGCGTATATCTCCTTAAATACGCGTCGTACATATGCCAAAGAATGAGTATATTGACAACGCATATCTCGGCCCCCTGACTACCTAGAAGGCTAAAATTTCAGTGTTGTGATCCTAGAAACCTCCTCTTTCCAACGGTGTGCCCATTTCTGGCTGAAATTTCAGTGTTGTGATCCTAGAAACCTCCTCTTTCCAACGGTGTGCCCATTTCTGCATGGAAAAAATTGTATACCAGTGAAAATTTAATCCAAAACTTCAAATGCGTATATCTCCTTAAATACGCGTCGTACATATGCCAAAGAATGAGTATTTTGACAACGCATATCTCGGCCCCCGGACCACCTAGAAGTCTGAAATTTCAGTGTTGTGATCCTAGAAACCTCCTCTTTCCAACGGTGTGCTCATTTCTGCATGGAAAAAACTGGACCCAGTGAAAATTTAATCCAAAACTTTAAATGCGTATATCTCCTTAAATACGCTTCGTACATATGCCAAAGAATGAGTATTTTGACAACGCATATCTCGGCCCCCTGACTACCTAGAAGGCTAAAATTTCAGTGTTGTGATCCTAGAAACCTCCTCTTTCCAACGGTGTGCCCATTTCTGGCTGAAATTTCAGTGTTGTGATCCTAGAAACCTCCTCTTTCCAACGGTGTGCCCATTTCTGCATGGAAAAAATTGTATACCAGTGAAAATTTAATCCAAAACTTCAAATGCGTATATCTCCTTAAATACGCGTCGTACATATGCCAAAGAATGAGTATATTGACAACGCATATCTCGGCCCCCTGACTACCTAGAAGGCTAAAATTTCAGTGTTGTGATCCTAGAAACCTCCTCTTTCCAACGGTGTGCCCATTTCTGGCTGAAATTTCAGTGTTGTGATCCTAGAAACCTCCTCTTTCCAACGGTGTGCCCATTTCTGGCTGAAATTTCACTGTTGTGATCCTAGAAACCACCTCTTTCCAACGGTGTGCTCATTTCTGCATGGAAAAAACTGGACCCAGTGAAAATTTAATCCAAAACTTTAAATGCGTATATCTCCTTAAATACGCTTCGTACATATGCCAAAGAATGAGTATTTTGACAACGCATATCTCGGCCCCCTGACTACCTAGAAGACTAAAATTTCAGTGTTGTGATCCTAGAAACCTCCTCTTTCCAACGGTGTGCCCATTTCTGCATGGAAAAAATTGTATACCAGTGAAAATTTAATCCAAAACTTCAAATGCGTATATCTCCTTAAATACGCGTCGTACATATGCCAAAGAATGAGTATTTTGACAACGCATATCTCGGCCCCCGGACCACCTAGAAGTCTGAAATTTCAGTGTTGTGATCCTAGAAACCTCCTCTTTCCAACGGTGTGCTCATTTCTGCATGGAAAAAACTGGACCCAGTGAAAATTTAATCCAAAACTTTAAATGCGTATATCTCCTTAAATACGCTTCGTACATATGCCAAAGAATGAGTATTTTGACAACGCATATCTCGGCCCCCTGACTACCTAGAAGGCTAAAATTTCAGTGTTGTGATCCTAGAAACCTCCTCTTTCCAACGGTGTGCCCATTTCTGGCTGAAATTTCAGTGTTGTGATCCTAGAAACCTCCTCTTTCCAACGGTGTGCCCATTTCTGCATGGAAAAAATTGTATACCAGTGAAAATTTAATCCAAAACTTCAAATGCGTATATCTCCTTAAATACGCGTCGTACATATGCCAAAGAATGAGTATTTTGACAACGCATATCTCGGCCCCCGGACCACCTAGAAGTCTGAAATTTCAGTGTTGTGATCCTAGAAACCTCCTCTTTCCAACGGTGTGCTCATTTCTGCATGGAAAAAACTGGACCCAGTGAAAATTTAATCCAAAACTTTAAATGCGTATATCTCCTTAAATACGCTTCGTACATATGCCAAAGAATGAGTATTTTGACAACGCATATCTCGGCCCCCTGACTACCTAGAAGGCTAAAATTTCAGTGTTGTGATCCTAGAAACCTCCTCTTTCCAACGGTGTGCCTATTTCTGGCTGAAATTTCAGTGTTGTGATCCTAGAAACCTCCTCTTTCCAACGGTGTGCCCATTACTACATGGTAAAAATTGTATACCAGTGAAAATTTAATCCAAAACTTTAAATGCGTATATCATCTTAAATACGCGTCGTACATATGCCAAAGAATGAGTATTTTGACAACTCATATCTCGGCCCCCGGACCACCTAGAAGGCTGAAATTTCAGTGTTGTGATCCTAGAAACCTCCTCTTTCCAACGGTGTGCCCATTACTACATGGTAAAAATTGTATACCAGTGAAAATTTAATCCAAAACTTTAAATGCGTATATCTCCTTAAATACGCGTCGTACATATGCCAAAGAATGAGTATTTTGACAACTCATATTTCGGCCCCCGGACCACCTAGAAAGCTGAAATTTCAGTGTTGTGATCCTAGAAACCTCCTCTTTCCAACGGTGTGCCCATTGCTGCATTTAACAAATTGTATACCAGTGAAAATCCAATCCAAAACTTTAAATGCGTATATCTCCTTAAATACGCGTCGTACAAATGCCAAAGAATGAGTATTTTGACAACGCATATCTCGGCCCCCAGACCACCTAGAAGGCTGAAATTTCAGTGTTGTGATCCTAGATACCTCCTCTTTCCAACGGTGTGCCCATTTCTGCATGAAAAAAAATTGTATACCACGAAAAATCCAATCCAAAACTTTAAATGCGTATATCTCCTTAAATACGCGTCGTACATATGCCAAAGAATGAGTATTTTGACAACGCATATCTCGGCCCTTTTACCACCTAGAAGGCTGAAATTTCAGTGTTGTGATCCTAGAAACCTCCTCTTTCCAACGGTGTGCCCATTACTACATGGTAAAAATTGTATACCAGTGAAAATTTAATCCAAAACTTTAAATGCGTATATCATCTTAAATACGCGTCGTACATATGCCAAAGAATGAGTATTTTGACAACTCATATCTCGGCCCCCGGACCACCTAGAAGGCTGAAATTTCAGTGTTGTGATCCTAGAAACCTCCTCTTTCCAACGGTGTGCCCATTACTACATGGTAAAAATTGTATACCAGTGAAAATTTAATCCAAAACTTTAAATGCGTATATCATCTTAAATACGCGTCGTACATATGCCAAAGAATGAGTATTTTGACAACGCATATCTCGGCCCCCAGACCACCTAGAAGGCTGAAATTTCAGTGTTGTGATCCTAGAAACCTCCTCTTTCCAACGGTGTGCCCATTGCTGCATTTAACAAATTGTATACCAGTGAAAATCCAATCCAAAACTTTAAATGCGTATATCTCCTTAAATACGCGTCGTACATATGCCAAAGAATGAGTATTTTGACAACTCATATTTCGGCCCCCGGACCACCTAGAAAGCTGAAATTTCAGTGTTGTGATCCTAGAAACCTCCTCTTTCCAACGGTGTGCCCATTGCTGCATTTAACAAATTGTATACCAGTGAAAATCCAATCCAAAACTTTAAATGCGTATATCTCCTTAAATACGCGTCGTACATATGCCAAAGAATGAGTGTTTTGACAACGCATATCTCGGCCCTTTTACCACCTAGAAGGCTGAAATTTCAGTGTTGTGATCCTAGAAACCTCCTCTTTCCAACGGTGTGCCCATTACTACATGGTAAAAATTGTATACCAGTGAAAATTTAATCCAAAACTTTAAATGCGTATATCATCTTAAATACGCGTCGTACATATGCCAAAGAATGAGTATTTTGACAACTCATATCTCGGCCCCCGGACCACCTAGAAGGCTGAAATTTCAGTGTTGTGATCCTAGAAACCTCCTCTTTCCAACGGTGTGCCCATTTCTGCATTTAACAAATTGTATACCAGTGAAAATCCAATCCAAAACTTTAAATGCGTATATCTCCTTAAATACGCGTCGTACATATGCCAAAGAATGAGTATTTTGACAACGCATATCTCGGCCCCCAGACCACCTAGAAGGCTGAAATTTCAGTGTTGTGATCCTAGATACCTCCTCTTTCCAACGGTGTGCCCATTTCTGCATGAAAAAAAATTGTATACCACGAAAAATCCAATCCAAAACTTTAAATGCGTATATCTCCTTAAATACGCGTCTTACATATGCCAAAGAATGAGTATTTTGACAACGCATATCTCGGCCCTTTTACCACCTAGAAGGCTGAAATTTCAGTGTTGTGATCCTAGAAACCTCCTCTTTCCAACGGTGTGCCCATTACTACATGGTAAAAATTGTATACCAGTGAAAATTTAATCCAAAACTTTAAATGCGTATATCATCTTAAATACGCGTCGTACATATGCCAAAGAATGAGTATTTTGACAACGCATATCTCGGCCCCCAGACCACCTAGAAGGCTGAAATTTCAGTGTTGTGATCCTAGAAACCTCCTCTTTCCAACGGTGTGCCCATTACTACATGGTAAAAATTGTATACCAGTGAAAATTTAATCCAAAACTTTAAATGCGTATATCATCTTAAATACGCGTCGTACATATGCCAAAGAATGAGTATTTTGACAACTCATATCTCGGCCCCCGGACCACCTAGAAGGCTGAAATTTCAGTGTTGTGATCCTAGAAACCTCCTCTTTCCAACGGTGTGCCCATTTCTGCATTTAAAAAATTGTATACCACGCAAAATCCAATCCAAAACTTTAAATGCGTATATCTTCTAAAATACGCTTCGTAGATATACCAAAGTATGAGTTTTTGGACAACGCATATCTCGGCCCCCGGACCACCTAGAAGGCTGAAATTTCAGTGTTGTGATCCTAGAAACCTCCTCTTTCCAACGGTGTGCCCATTTCTGCATGGAAAAAATTGTATACCAGTGAAAATTTGATCCAAAACTTTAAATGCGTATATCTTCTAAAATACGCGTCGTACATATGCCAAAGAATGAGTATTTTGACAACGCATATCTCGGCCCCCAGACCACCTAGAAGGCTGAAATTTCAGTGTTGTGATCCTAGAAACCTCCTCTTTCCAACGGTGTGCCCATATCTGCATTTAAAAAAATTGTATACCAGTGAAAATTTAATCCAAAACTTCAAATGCGTATATCTCCTTAAATACGCGTCGTACATATGCCAAAGAATGAGTATTTTGACAACGCATATCTCGGCCCCCGGACCATCTAGAAGGCTGAAATTTCAGTGTTGTGATCCTAGAAACCTCCTCTTTCCAACGGTGTGCCCATATCTGCATGGAAAAAATTGTATACCAGTGAAAATTTAATCCAAAACTTCAAATGCGTATATCTCCTTAAATACGCGTCGTACATATGCCAAAGAATGAGTATTTTGACAACGCATATCTCGGCCCCCGGACCACCTAGAAGGCTGAAATTTCAGTGTTGTGATCCTAGAAACCTCCTCTTTCCAACGGTGTGCCCATATCTGCATGGAAAAAATTGTATACCAGTGAAAATTTAATCCAAAACTTTAAAAGCGTATATCTCCTTAAATACGCGTCGTACATATGCCAAAGAATGAGTATTTTGACAACGCATATCTCGGCCCCCGGACCACCTAGAAGGCTGAAATTTCAGTGTTGTGATCCTAGAAACCTCCTCTTTCCAACGGTGTGCCCATATCTGCATGGAAAAAATTGTATACCAGTGAAAATTTAATCCAAAACTTCAAATGCGTATATCTCCTTAAATACGCGTCGTACATATGCCAAAGAATGAGTATTTTGACAACGCATATCTCGGCCCCCGGACCACCTAGAAGGCTGAAATTTCAGTGTTGTGATCCTAGAAACCTCCTCTTTCCAACGGTGTGCCCATATCTGCATGGAAAAAATTGTATACCAGTGAAAATTTAATCCAAAACTTTAAAAGCGTATATCTCCTTAAATACGCGTCGTACATATGCCAAAGAATGAGTATTTTGACAACGCATATCTCGGCCCCCGGACCACCTAGAAGGCTGAAATTTCAGTGTTGTGATCCTAGAAACCTCCTCTTTCCAACGGTGTGCCCATATCTGCATGGAAAAAATTGTATACCAGTGAAAATTTAATCCAAAACTTTAAAAGCGTATATCTCCTTAAATACGCGTCGTACATATGCCAAAGAATGAGTATTTTGACAACGCATATCTCGGCCCCCGGACCACCTAGAAGGCTGAAATTTCAGTGTTGTGATCCTAGAAACCTCCTCTTTCCAACGGTGTGCCCATTTCTGCATGGAAAAAATTGTATACCACGGAAAATCCAATCCAAAACTTTAAATGCGTATATCTCCTTAAATACGCGTCGTACATATGCCAAAGAATGAGTATTTTGACAACGCATATCTCGGCCCCCGGACCACCTAGATGGCTGAAATTTCAGTGTTGTGATCCTAGAAACCTCCTCTTTCTAACGGTGTGCCCATTTCTGTATTTAAAAAATTGTATACCACGCAAAATCCAATCCAAAACTTTAAATGCGTATATCTCCTTAAATACGCGTCGTACATATGCCAAAAAATGATTGTTTTGACAACACATATCTCAGCACCCGGACCACCGGAAATGTATTTATTACCAAACACAAGGTCTTGAAAAATGAATGCTTAAAATGCATTACTGACCATCTTTTGTTAATATGTCATATATTTCATGTTGCCTAAGGAGCTCAGTTTCCTTCGCTTCTCCTTTAATTATAATCTACTATATATAAACCTTTATCCATCCAAAATTGCAGTACAAATCTCGCTGCATGTCATACAAAAAAGGAATTCAAGAATAAGACTAGCAGTTCAAGGATCAACTTACCATCATAATTTACCCAAAAGACACAGTTTTGAATTTAGAGATCTTTTCTTAAAAACGCTCTTTCCCAGAATTGTCTATACTCAGCGAAGCTCTTGGTGTTGAAACATTTTAAGGATATTTATAATCTCTTGAGTGTGTGCTGAATATAAAAATATGGTGTAGTGTCCTTAACTTTTGAATAACTACAACAAAAAAAGTCCGAAATAATTGTTTCGTGCATATAGGTCTTTCATTCCAATAGTCTAGATTTAATTCTAGACTGTTCAAACTGAAATCTTTTCATGGAACCTGGCTCTTGCCAAAAGACACCTAAATATTGTTGTACACAACAATACGCAATCTTCAATGATTGAATGTTTCAGTTCACTAACCCTTAGTTGTGTAACACTACCGAAACCCTTAATCAGTTTTAACACCATTTAATATTGCATGTTGGCATTTTTTAGACTTCAATCTTACCCTCTTCTCCTCATTTGTTGTATAAGATTTATAATATTACGTCAAAGGTTGTTGAACCAAAGAAGTTGTGTTGCATTAATATGTAATATGTTCAACTTATTGAGCGAAATATGTAAGTAAGTATGGCGCTGTCGCTGTATGGATAAGAATCCTTACGCCACAGGGCGTAAAAAAAGTTTTGCAATCCTCTACAATTTAGAAGCTTAAAATACTTGAAATACTTGGTACTCTATTTTTTATATTATTCTTGTTGACACAAATTTTTGAAGCTCCCATGTGTTGTGTTGCGTTTTTTTTTTTTACAAATGCAAGGATACCATAACACATCGGATAACTGAAGGTTAAAACTTTGTGACGTGTAACGTAAACGTTGTGGCTCCTTTTGGCCTTTCTCGTTTAAAACAGGCAGCACCCTGGAACTTTTAATTAAAACATCTCTCCGATAAGCATCCACTTTCCGTTCTAATAATTTTTATGAGACGAAGCTACAAACACCGCCAACGCCTCACTACGTTGCTGATGCCAATGCCGAAGCTAGAGCTGGAGCTGAGGCTGGTGCCAATGCCGATGCCGATGCCGATGCTGTTGCCATTCCCGCCATCATCATCGCGTCCTTGTTGTCGTTGACGGTCGTCGTTGCCGCCGTTATTATTATTATATACATACAAACATACATAGTATAATATGTAGCAGTCGTTTTCCATTTCACTCGGCGAAAGATTTATTAGAAAAGTGTACTCCTGGAAGGTAAGCCGAAACCTGAAGGGTTTTTTCTGCACTTTCAAGCTTTTAGTGCTCCCACTCGTTGTTTTGCTCCTTTTCCTTTTCTTAGCAATGTTCATTTTAAATGACGGTAAATTCCGAGAAAACTCTGTTATCCTATTAAATTTTACACTTTTCCTTAAATATAATTTTTTTTTCTTCACTCGTCATGTGGCCATCTCACTCTTGCACTTGAATGTTTAAAGGCGAATTTTCAAGTAGATTTTAAGGGTGCTCCCACACTCTTAGGACATTTTTGTTGTTTTGTTGCGTCGTTTCATTTTGTAATGCTAATTTAATTAAGAATATGACTTGCTTTAAGAATTATTCATACGGTTAAAATGAGCATGAAGGAGCAAGCTATGGTTCGGTTTGTCCTTGTTGTTCGAGTATGGGTGATGTCTTTGCCCATATCCTATCCTTGCCTCACCGACAACGACGACGACGTACCCTATGTGTGTCACACATAAAACCATTTGTTATTTTTGGTTTTATTTTTATTTTTCTTTGTGATGTATGTACAATACATATGTACATATATGTATGCAGAATGGCAGATATAAGTATGATGTGGGTGTAAATCTTGAAGTGACATAAATGGCTTGTGATATTTTACTTGGGGTTTTAGGTGTTTTTCTTGGCTGTTTAAGTTTTGTATTGAGTTTACTTTGCAAGAAATGAATGAATTGTTTGTTTACATTCAAAATTGAATAAAAGATCACAGAGTATCAAGGGAATAAGAATTCAAGGACATAACGTATGTATGTGTGTGGGTTGTGGGTGCGCTGCGCAGATGAGAAGTGCGGTATAGAAAGACCAATATAATTAGAGAAAATTGTACGGTGCTTGCGGCAAGATAAATAAAATTTATCTTTAAGTATATTTTTATTTGAGTCATGTCCTTGTGTTTTTTTTTTTAAGATGTTCAAACTTATATACCGAAAGATATTGAGACTTTTATCAACTCTTCCTTCTTCTTGTGTGAGTGGACCCGCAATGCAGTCGTTACCTTTTCGCAGCATGTGTCCAATTCACTGCCACTTGCATACTTCGTATAATGGTATCAATGGGTTCCTGACCTTTTCGCCTATATAACTAAGTCCCCCGTAAGGTTTTTCAAAGACACCTATTTACGAAGGTTTGAGAGTTTCCTGGTTAATATTTTTGTTATTTTCCAGGTTCTGCGTCCAAATAGGAGAACTGATTCGACGTTCGAGTTAAACACAGTCGTAGTTCTATGTTCAAGCTGAGAGATTTGTTCTTCCAAACATTGGACATTGTTTTTTCGATACGGCTGACGATGTCTAGTTCGGTTGCTCCTTCATTAGAGACGATATCTTCCAAGGTACTGGAAGCTCTCTACTTTCTCTACTGGTTATTGAGAAATGTTCATTGGAACGGATGACTGCGAGCTCCCAAGGTTGAACAGAAATCAAAAAAATAGAACACAGATTTGGGCGATCCATTAAAATGGTTTGACGCAATTGGGTAGAAGGTCAATATCAACCCACAAACCTCGCCAGAGCCTTGATACCTTGATTCCTTTAAACTGGCTAATATCAGTTGTAGAAGACTTCCAAAAGGGCTAAAAATAATATGAACCTACCTACTTAAGGGCAGAAAGCAAAAGAGGAAAAGGGAATAAGATGTTTTAAAAAAAAACAGTGCTTTGTTATATATTGCTATATATTTGGTAGACAGAGAAATATTAGTATAAAAACTAAGAGTGGTTATGCCAATATACATACAAGTATTTGATGATAAAAAAATATAAATTTTGAGTTTAAAATAAATAAAAAAAAAACAACGTAAAAAAACTTTTCTCGTTAACCTGTCATTAAACAACATTCGCTTGTAAGCCAATACCATACCTAAACTTCTGCACACTCAAAAGTCGTAAACAAATTTAGATATGAAAATTGACGAAAACAAGGATTACTTCTGGATTAACACGTATGTATCTATGTACTTACGCCTACACACCTTAAAGTGTTGTTCACAATAAATAATACTTATAGGTACCTAAAACAGCAATCCATAAGACACATGATTACCTGCCTCGCTTAGCAATTTTACAAAACACCTTCATTCTTATGTATCTACCTACATATATACATATATATATTTATGTAATGTACTTTACCCGATTAGGATCGCTGTTCGTACCATCTAAATGACGACGTTTTTCCGCCCATTTAACACATTAATCCAAAATGGAAATCTCAACACCGAGCATATATCTTATACAAGCTTCCTGAAAGCCTTCATTTGCAGATATTTAAAAAAAAGAAGGAAGTTGATTTCTTTCACCCCTCCTCTTGATGGTAAAGTGCAAAGAAACACATTTAATTTCATTCTTGACTTCCTGGTGGTTTGCTTTTGTCTTAAAAAAAAAAAAAAAAAAAAAAAACTAAATTACCAGATCCTATGTAACCTCATTATCCTGACTATTTAATGCATATGTACAACGGTACATCATCTCAGATATGCCACCCTGCAGCGCTAATAGCGCGCGAAAAAGTACTGCCACCAGCAAAAAAATAATTTACAATCACTCAAGAGTGCGATGCCGTCAATATGGTTGCCCTCTCCAGTCCGCCCAACGTCTTCTGCATGTCTTATCCATATCTACCTCAAAGCATGGTACAGACAAATGCCTAATTTTATGCTTTCTCGGCAACAAAAAGAACATACGTGTATAATATGTATACACTCGGGGCAGGAACAGGGATAGGGATAGGGACACAGGCTCCGGCAACAGCTCCTCCTGTTCGTGTCCCTTATGAAGGATACACACAAAAAGAGAACTCACTTCTTCAAGTCAGTTCAGTCATATAGCTCAGCTTGAGAACGACGACGACGATGACGATGACGGAAAAAGTAAACCGTGGCGTGAGAAGGTAAGTTTGGTTTTGTACGACGACGGCGACGCCAAACGACGCCATATCCTTGTTGTGTGCCAGGACCTTATTCCACAGATTTTATGAGCAAAACAGAGAACTAAGCAATCCTTCCACCACCCACTGTCTAACGTCACACTACATACAGCACAGGGGTGCTGTAATTTATTTTAAATGGTTAACTTTTTTATTTCTCAAAAAGGGGTAAGAGCTCTGTGAGCAGGGGAATGCAGAGGATACAGAAGTACCTGCTGGCTGCTTATTTTTTCACCACCACGAATGCCAAGGATCAACAGAAAGACGCAACCTCATCCCTTACCTTGGTCCTGGGTCCTGGGTCTCGAGCCCTGAGCCCTGAGTCCTGAGTCCTGATGGCTGGCACACAAGAAAACGCATAAAAATTTGTTACTGCTGTTATGTTTCTTTTGATGACTTTTATGGTGATGCTGGGTTGGAATGACATACATACACTACACAAGTATAAATATTTTATGTGTAGAAATTACCATACACAAGCACACTTTATACTCGCTAGCTGGCTTTCTTATGCCAGAGTTGAAAGCGTCAGAGGAGGAGACACTTTCTTCTGTTAACCATCCTCGACCTCGGTACAGTATAGACTATAGAGTCAAAATTCTTCTCCAAGGTGAAACAAAAGGGTTTGAAGACAACGCACTTATGTATATGTATGTAGGCACCAGACTACGACGATTTTAACGTCGAGTAAAAATAAAAAACACACAACTCACGTTACTACCACCTACAATTACACGGAAGGATTTGCACGTTGGAGGGAACTAGGGTTCAGAAGAATGTTAATAGTCGCTGCTTATAATCAGATTTTGTACATAAAAATATATTTGTTTTTATTATCGTTTGATTTATTTATTTACATACTTATATAATATTAAAACACACATCCTTTTTAAGTTTGTGCTACTAAGGTTTCATAAACCTGCTTAAAAGTATAAGATACTTAAATTTTGATGCTACAGAAATTAATAACAAAACTTTCAATATGTATAAACATACATAAATAAATAAATATGATTTTGAAACAATTCGATGGCGAAATTATTTATTAATTAATTTTTTTACCTTGAAAAAGAATGCAATTATTCGATTTTGAATTTGAAGTTGAACTCTTTTTATTTTTCACATTAAATGTACTCGTACTTTAACTGTAGAAATAAGAAAGTTTAAATCAGTTGTATTTTTATATTGACGTTAAAAGGAAAATTTATTTTAGTTTTGTATAGAATAAAAAATACAAATAAATACGTATACGCCCAAGTGCACCAGTGTTAGGTAATAGACGTAAGTGGGGGTTCAGGTAATAAATTAAATATTTACAATATTAAATTCAGATTGAATTTTTCAGATCACATTCAAGTTTTCGATCAAGAAAAAGATAATGAAAATGGCATTGGAAAACCATTTGAATTTATTATCAATAAAGGCCTTCTTTTTCCATACCTTCAACCTAATGATGCAGCCATGTTGGACATTTATGCTCTAGACATACATTACATTATATCTGTACATATACAATATATATATATAAAAAAAACGATTTCTGCAAACACTTGCATACATATACACTACACATGTAGGTATATATATTATATTTGTTTGCTTTTCGCAGGATCATCCACCTACAGTAACACCACCCCTGCATCCCTCCAACAACAATACAGCATCCACTGTACTGTGGTTCCATTTGGAGTAATTCACTTTGATGATGGCATACTGCTTGCTATGCTTCCGTTTCCAGTTGTCAGAGAGAAGAGAAGTGGAAATGAGCATTTGGAATTTGGATGGTAGAAAGTGGAAATGAATAAAACAAGAAATACAAAAATACAAAAATACAAATGCACAGCAAGGGAACTAAAGAATACGCCAGAGCTAGCGGAAAGGAAGAAAAGATATTCCTTTAATCGTATATGTATACTGTGTATTTGTATGTATATGTACTAACGTTTGTATGTAAGATATACGGTACATTACCTGGTTTTTCCTCACTGATTTTAGAAACTCTTGTTTTCTTTGAAAAATTTTATTTAGCTTTATCTGTTTTGCTTTTTATTTTTGTTTGTTTGTTTTTTTTTTTATTTTATTTTAACAGGAAAAGGATACGTTTTATGTTGATTTGTCACTTACGAAATCACAATTTTCTGATGACTCAAATTGAATGAAGGGGGGTAGAGGGTATAAATGTATTCTACCATTTGTAAATTATATACAAATAAAAACATCTTTTTCTAAAAATAGAAATATGTATGTAAACATTATAAGGAATTAATTTATAAAAAAAATAAATAATTGAATGTAAAAGTTAATCTACAATTTGTGTTCCCCTGTAAACTGACATTTTTTTAAACCATATAAATAAAATTAAGATATATTAAAGATATTAGAAAAAAATAAAAAAAACTATAATCGAGAGTAATTTTACCCTAAATCTAAATGTGCATCAAGTACAATTGGTAACATTTATAAGTTTAAGTTACCCAAGCATTCATCTTAAATTAAATTCACTATATTATTGGAAACTTTTGTAATTCTACCATTTTTTTACTATTATATAATTCAATTACTAACTGTATACTGTGGCGTATACGTAACAAAAACACTTGATTCCATGAGTTTTTTATTCAGTAATAAATATTTGCATGTAATTTTATTCAAATGAATTTTTGTGAAATTCTGATGTTTTTTTTTTAATTTTGAAAAATACCTTAAGTTTTTTTTTAGTTAAAATGTTTTTATTTTTCTAGTCAAAATAGTTATGTGGTTTAAAAAAAAAAAAAGTTTCAATTTTGTACTAACCCAGGCTAAGTTGAAATTAGTTTTAGTCTCTCACCGTAAAATTAATTTCTCCTTTACCTTGAAAATTTTAAATCAATTAAAACTTTTTCGCTGGATAATGAAGAGAGATTTATGCAATTTTTTTTTTTATTATTTCTTTGTTATCTATTGTTGTTGGTGGTTGGTTTTTATGAGAATTTAAATTTTATGTAAATAGTTGAACCATGAGAAATTTTCACAGTTGAAGAAAATAAAACAAGCGTTGTTGCAAACTTAACCGTGGATTTTTTTTTTGTTTTTTTTGATGACAGTTAGTTAACTAAAAACAAAATTCCATTTTATTTTAACCACATAAATAATATTTGTGCCTAATAATGACATAGATAGACATAATTAAGAGTGTATCACCGGGTATAAATATAGTTATTTTAGTTCATCGAGGTGTGAGAAAATAGGGGTGGATCAAATTGATTTTATAGTTTATTCTTTACAATATACGAATTAACCTTACAAACTGTTGACAAACTTACCAAAATTTGCTTTGAGAATTAATTAAAATTTTTGTAGAACGAAACAAAATCATTAAAAATTACACGTTCCCATAAGAGAACTTATACAGAAATTTCAAAGAAAATATATGTATAGTGCCCTAACGCAGAAAAAAAATTTCCCTTAGCACTTTTCAAATTCAATTTTTTTGCAAAGTCATACATTTTTCTGTTCCACAATATTATTTGCTATAATCTCACTCTGCACTAAGTAAATTTTTGCAAGGACTTTGCCTTGTCCTAGCTCTCTTTCGCAAAGCGATTGTGCAAAATATTAAGCATTAAGCCATATCTTTACATTTCTGTCTTATCATTTTTCACTTTGCATTGCTAAAAAGAACTTGTTGAAATGAACCATCGCTAGTCTTTTACAACGACGACGTCGGTTTTGCAAACAGTTGATTTTGCAATAATATACATTTGCAAAGGGACCTTTTTCTTCGCAATATTTTTTATGAACTTATAAAAATTTTCTTTGCAAAAATGAAATTTAAAGTTTAAGCAGAACGAAACAGCATAATTTTTGCAAAGTCTTTGCAAACTACACTTTTCATTTTCAACTTTTCACTTGTCAGATTTTATAGGTATAGAATGTTTTGAAAATTGACGAAAAATTTAAAAAATGCAAAGTTAAAAGTTGATAATTTGTTTTGTTTTGTGGAATAGGCCCCTAGTATAGGTAGACCAAATGTGGTTAGCAACTTCTGTTACACAATTTGAAGGACAGGGCAGAACAACGTATGCGGGGTCAGCTAGTTTAAAATAAATGAGATAAATATTTGAATGCAATTCGCAATGTGCAATTATTTATACTGCACATATTTTTAATTGAATGCTAGCTTATGCCTGAGTTATGAGTAATGGAATGTTCGCAATACTAAATCAAATGCCCAAGATCCTGGAAGAAAAATCAATAATTTCAGAAATACTCTCATATAAATCAGTTCATCAAAATCGAAATCCATTGATCCGTAAAACACTCTACAAACGAGTATGAGTTTGAGTATATTTCAATATTACACAACCCATTATTATTCAATTAAATATTCCATCGGAAAGAAGACATTTTCAGTTTTCTTCGTCCCATTACTCCTCGTTTTCATTTTCTCCAAATGAAATATTAATCAAATCGTTGCCTTTCAAAGTGTCTGTCCTTCGTTTTGTTGCACTTTCAAATCCCTTAACTCAATTATCCTTTTAATGTATTTTTACTGTGCGTTGCATGTGCCAGCTTTCCAATGTGACATTAAATGAATTATGACAGGATTAAGACAGAAATAATGCCAATATAAATATTTAATGGGTACCGTGTTTTTTTTTTTTTTCTTTTTTTTTGTTGTATTTTTTCGACGTTTGCAAGTTTGCAAGGCAAACTGTTTTCCACTACAATATTCTGATAGTTATTGTTGGTTTAGAATTTGTATATGTATACTGTCGTATGTATATGATAAATCAAGGATACAGGATACAGGATACAGGATACGGGGAGGCTATTAAAGGTCCTATTCCGTCCCCTGTATGGAAATTAATTAGTTTTGCCCATAATTCCCTGCCATGCGTAGGTATGCAGTTTCCAAATTTGCTTATCAAGCCCCTGTTGTCAACAAATATACCCGCCTTAACATTCAATAAGCATTTAGCTCCGGGCCAGAAAATTTCCCAACCATAACCATCAGCAAAAGCCAGAGCCACCATTAAAGGATATACATTATACACGTTGCAGATTCACACTTCCAAGCTATTTCAATATGCGTTTTAGGCTTTAAGCTTCCTAAACGTTTTCCGAAAACCTCATGCCTGAATAAAATTACTATCCTCTCTTACTCTGGCGGGCGGCCGAGACCGACCGACCGACCGACCGACCGACCGACCCACTCTGATTGCACATTACGGGAATTACTGTCACCCAATAGCAATAACAATTTCCAAGTTAGGAAATCAGGAATTCACACATATTCTGTGCGACTAGGATTGCAGTGGGCAGGACCGTGTGTAGCCTTTATAAACATGTTGCACTGTCATCAATTTTAAATCGAACAATGGAATCGAATTAGTTTTGCAAATCCACCTCCGCTTCTGTATGACTTCTGGAATATCTATATCTGTCCAATGCACTGTCTGACGTTACCCTTGTAACAAGGGAGGCCAATGAGGATGGTGAAGATGGTGTACGAGTATGTGTACGTATAGGAGAGCAGCAGGCTTAAAGCATTTTCATTGTTTGGCGAGTAAGTAAAGACAGAGCGGTGGTGGCGGGTGTTGCGATTGCGTTGGTTTGTCGTTGGTGGAGGCAGTAGCGGCATTGGAAGCATCGGAGGCAAAGGAAGGCTGTGTTCGTAATGGACGACTAATGTTTTCCATAATTGAGGCTCCATGCATACAAGTGCCTCAGTTTTGCCTGCTTCCAACTTGGCTGTCTACGAAGCAGATCCATCTTGTCATTTGTCAATACAATCTGCTGTATTATTCATCACCACGTCAAGAAGTCCGATGAGCCGGGTAACATTGATGGAGGTTGCTGTTGCTGTTGCTTTTCTACCTTTTTGCTGTATTGAATGTTGTACATTGGCTCATTGAGCATCAGAAGGCCTAAAAGGCTCATTTATTAATTACGCTTTGAAGGGAAACGGGGGGAGGTTTGGTTTGGTTATTCATATAACAACAAAACAATGGCAATCTACCTGTATTATTATTTTTTTGGGTTTTATTTAAAGACTCAGCAGAGACAGGAAGGTAGAGAAAGAAATAAAGTGATTAAGGTTTTCGAAGATAATTTTGAAAATACAAAAAAATCGAGTTTTTGTATTTCTTGTGGTTATTTTTAAAAATGTCAGTTATGTATAAATAATAGAAAAAGGAACCTTTCTTCGGGAAGTTTTAAGAATAACGTTTGGCTAAAGATGTAGGAAGCCTTGTAAGGCATATGATTTAAGTGAAGACTTCTCTTTCGAGTACTTACATATGTACCTACCTACATATATGACACTTTAAGAGTAAAAATGTTTTTACTTATCTTTATTTTTGGAATTTGTTCGTCTACCAGATTGGATTTATTTTAAATAAAAGACAATTTCGTACAATGACATGTAATTATAATGGGTGATTTTTTAAGAGGTTTAGAACTTTAAAAAAAAAAAACACAAAAAAATCGAAAAAATGAATGAAATATTTATTTGAATCGATAGTTTGAACTTTGCAATTTAATGTTTAAAGATAATTTCATGCAAATGTTGACCGCGGCTGCGTCGCAGGTATCCCATCCGCTGAGTCCAATTTTGGCAAACTCTTTCACACATATCGGCCGGTATCTCACGAATGAATGCATGGATGTTGGCTTCCAGTGCGTCAATCGAAGTGGGCTTGTCCCTATAGAGATAGACATTAGCCTTGACATACCCCCACAAAAAATAGTCTAATGGTGTCAAATCGCACGATCTAGGCGGCCAATTGACCTGCCCGAAACGTGAAATTAACTGTTCACCAAACTCGCCTCGCAATTGCGCCATTGTTTCGCGTGCTGTGTGGCATGTGGCACCGTCTTGTTGAAACCACATATCATGCAAGTCAAGAACTTCCATTTCGGGCAAAAAAAAGTTTGTTATCATCGCTCGGTAGCGTTCACCATTGACAGTAACGCTGCGATTCGCATCATCTTTGAAGAAATATGGCCCAATAATGCCGCCGGCCCATAAACCGCACCAAACAGTGGCTTTTTCGGGATGCATTGGTAGCTGTAGCTTATTTACGTACCCATTCAACCAAAAATGAGCCTCATCGCTGAACACAATTTTTCGATAAAAAAGCGGATCCTCGGCCAGCTTTCCAAGAGCCCATTCACCAAAAATTCGGCGTTGTGGTATTTCGGATGGCTTTAGTTCTTGCACCAGCTGTATCTTAAAAGGCTTTACGCCCAAATCCTTCCGCAAAATTTGCCACGTAGTGCTGTAACAAAGGCCTAACTGCCGAATCGACATTTCGCGGTCTTCTGTCACACTAGCTGATACGGCCGCAATATTTTCTTCACTACGCACAGTACGTAAACGTGTTGGTGGTTTAATGTCCAACAAAGTAAATTTGGTGCGAAATTTGGTCACAATCTTCTGAATAGACTGCTCAGAAGGTCGAGAATGCCGACCATAAAATGGAAGCAGCGTGCGATGAACATTTCGAACCGAGCACGAATTTTGATAGTAAAATCCAATAATTTGCAAGCGTTGTTCAAGGTACTAAACACACGTCAGCTGTCAAAACCAGTGTTGCCAAAACCAAACCAGCTAAAAAATCACCCGTTATTTTATGATGCATTTTCTCAAGTGAAGTGCGTTAACGGTCTAATAACACAATAAATCCCAATCTTGTTCTCCGTTTAAGATACTTATTGCTAATTCCTCATCGAAAACATTTGCCCTGAAAAATCGATTTCGAAATTTCTATAAATGGTGGACATATTGCTAAGAAGTGTTGAATGTCTTCTCTTATTTTCATTTGACAGAAATACAGATGCTGCATAAAATTGGTAATTCTGAACGGTGTGGTGTATAATTTAATTCAAATGGAAAATTAATTGTTACTTTATCGATCGTGAAACAGTTCAAGAAATTATTTTGGTATATAGCATTGTCAAGTTTTGTTAGTACCTATATCTTCAAAGTGTACCTCCTTAGGGATTCGAACAATCGGACAATCGGACAGCAGGTCTGGTGAAATGTCAAGAGGGCTACTCCACATTCAAACGCAAGACGTTCCCATTCCTGTACCAATTTCCCTTTCGTTGATATATGATATGCGTAAGTATTTTTCTTGGTAACCTCTCTTACTCCAGCCTTCAGCGCAATCAAATTGACTATATGTATATTTAAAATGCATTTTTAAAAAGTTGAGAAACAGAGAGGATGCCCAAGTAGCACAATCTAAATATTCTTTTTAGGAAATATCTTAGGAACTTCTGAACGACTTCAAAAGAGTAGTATCCCCAAACTTGTGCTGCATATATAAAAGAATTGTCGCTGCAGTTGATTGAAATAGTTTCATAATGCATTTGCCCAAACTGAACATAGAGTTTCAGACAATTTATGTTGAAGGTGTTGATTCATGTTAACATTGGGAGTGATCAGAACCCCAAGATACAAGATACTTGTATTTCGTATACAATTTCAATAGCTTCACTTTGAAAAGACCACTATTCATTTCGACAGTATTATCGATCATCACCATTTCTAAATATCATCATCTTCGACAGACAGATTCCAAGTCTTGCAATATTTATCGAGCCTACAAATCGGCATTTGAGTCAGGAATGTTTTCTGGTCTGCTATGTGCAGGACACTCAGTAAACTTGGTAGGAGTGCATGCAGCTGGGTCTGTCTTAGAAGCAACCAAATTCTTTGACATTGTTCAAAAATTGTTACCTTTTTTTGTATATCTTCTAATCGATAGAGTGGACATTGATTGTCTGCTCATTTAGGTCCAAAAAAAGTTGTAAAAAGTCTTTCTCAAACAAGATGGTCCGTTGCGAGCTGATGCACTAAACGTCTTATATAAAGGTTATCAAGAAATTGAAGAAGCTTTGATGTCTTCGCCAACGAATTGGGACAGGCACGAGAGGCCAGAGAGGAAGCACTTAGTTTTTGCTGAATTATGTCCAAGAATGTTACAGAACTTTGGAACTGTGTATTGCAAAGTATTAATAAAACAAGTGCTTTACTTAGAAAACAAAATATTACCTTGGATGTTGCAATAAATTTACTGAGTGTAATTGATGAATTTATAATTGGACTCAGGGACAGTTTTGATAAGCCAGACAAAAAAAAAAAAAAAAAAACGGATTCCAAATATAAGGACCATTCTGAAAAGACGAGGTGTAGAAGCTCACGGTAGACTTTATCCGACGGTTCTGGACCCTCAGTAATTCTGACTGGCAAAGAAAGATTCAAAATTGAACATTTTCTTCCCATTTTCGACACTTTAAGCGTTCATTTTAAACAGCGTATACGAAGATTGGCCAACGTTTTGACTTTTTTTTCGACTAAGAAATCAGAATTCAGAAGACTTAAAAGGAAACTGCAAATCTTTTGCTAAATTTTACATTGACGATGTGAACGGAGATGAACTAAATGCGGAATGCCTGAATTTAAAAGAATACGTGAAAATTTGTTGACACGAAAATGAAAAAACTGACAATATTCTAGAACTTTATAATTTTTTTTAAAACAAATACCTAAAACTTAAGTATGATGGTGACCAATTGCCAATTGGGAAACGTTCCTTCAAATGAATAAAAAACGAACCTAGAACTACAATGATTCAAGAAAGATTGACAGGTTTGTCACTGATGTCAATCGAAAGCGACATCTTCAGAGGCATCGATTTCGAAGATGTGATCCATTAATTTGCTTATCTCAAATAAAAAAAAAGACTTCTTCAATAAACACTCTTCTCTTTTACTTGATCAAATATAGTCTGTCACTTATTTTCAGGAGTATACATAGATCATAAAATGTATGCATAAACGTCATTTCTGTAATCGGTGTCGTCCTGTTCAAGCTATTTAGCGTTATTCTTTAACAAAATGGAGTCCAAGTGTAGTTTGTAAGTGTATTCTTTCTTTTTATTTGAATAAATTATACTATTGTTGAAATGAAAATATTCTTAAATTACAATCCTTTTCTCATTTAAAGAGCTCCGAAGATTGAACTTAAATGGTTTACAGTTTACCTACGTTAAAAGAAAACAAGGAGGTAGTATAAATTTTGGAATTTCATTTGTCTACCAGTTTTTGAATTTACCCACACCAAAGAACTTTTGTTCATTTGTTTCATTTTTGATGGAGTATATGTAAAGTGAGAGCTTTTCATGCATGTACGAGTAAAATGTGTGCACATGAATTTATCAACCCTTATACTTTTGAGGAATATGTAGTTATCGTAAGGCTAAAGTAAAGAGTTCACACGCTGACTTTTTTTTTTTTCTATTTTTATTTTGCACAACACGGACTGCCCTACTAAATAAGCAAAATTTGAATCCATTTAACTTAAATAAACTTCACACTTTAAAAACGTTGCCGCTTTTACTCCTGATTGATGGTAATGAAGACGAGCATAAAACTTTCAAAACTAATTGCTAATAAAAATTCGTTTTCAAAAGTTAGTCCCTCAACGTTTGGATTTTCGTCGTCGAAGTTGTAGAGGGTTGTGACGATGGATGCACCTACTTATGTACGAGTATAGTTTTGGTTTTGCCGTCATCGTCGTCGTCGCCATCATCGTCATTGTCAGCGACGACTAACGTCGTCGTTGTCGTTGTCGTCATAAGTTCACTTAGTTAACCAATAAACAAAGTCAAATCTCTACACAAAGTTGATAGTCAACATTTCACCACACTGTGCCTGCATTGCCTCACGGAATTGAGTGGAATACATTAGTGTGGAACATCAAACTAAGTTTTCCTGCTCTAGTGTGAGCTGATGCAAACTCCATATAATGTAGTATATCCTGCCCATCAGCATCAGTAGCACTGCCACTAAAAGCCAAAAACGCCCGCAACAACATCAGCAGTAACATAGAAATAGCAACAGCAAGTGCAAGTGCAACCAAAAAAAAGGCCACCTCCAATTGAATAAAATTTTAACAACACACTCACACAAACCCTGCACAGACGAGTGGCGGCGGCGGGCGGACGGGAACACACTTTAGCCCTCAGGCAAGTTACAAGTAAGGAGCTAGCTAGGTTATACCTTTAGATATACATACATAAAAGCCCCTGATGACGATGACGATGTCAACGCAAACGATGTTTTGCCACTACCCCACGAATTTGGACACACTTGCATGGGGTAGCCGACTTTATGTATTAGTAGTATGTATTTATATACATACGTATATACAATATATGCCCAATGCAAGACCGATGGTCCTTTGGAGTCCTTTGCTGCGGTCCCTGTGCACAAAATCAAAAGTCTTTGTAGACGGAGCGCTTATTTTACTCTTTATTGAATCACAAAAGGCTCCCGCATCTCGACTGTGAGTTGGCAGTGGTTCACCACATATATCCCACATAGCATAGCTGGCATGTTGGAGAACCGTCAACAGTAGTGTGATGCCCGCAGGGATTCTATTATAGTATACCTTATACTACCCCATTTTTGTTCGGAAGTTTAAAAAAATGCCATCTTAACGCCACCAACACGACGAACGTACCTTCGTCCTTCGTAATATGTGAATGTTTCAAAAAATGCCGAACAGTCTTTTCATCTTTCCCTCAACGGTCTAACAGTGGTGGTGGTATATAGTTGAAGCTTTCGTGTATCAGTTTTGAGCTTAAGATTTATCGTTTTAGATTTCGAGTCGAGTCAATGTCAGTGCTTAACATGCCCTATAAAAAGGTCCCATTTTCCTGATGCTGATGTCGGAGGCCATCATGCAAAGATAAACTATATGTGATATTGACATAATGGCCTTCCGTCTAAGCATTGCACTCTGCTCTAACTCTGTCTATTGCGTCTTCGTTGTCATCATCATAATCATCACCGTCGCCGTTCGTCGTCGTCTTCTTCGTCGTATAGTCATCGTAGATTTTGCAGCATTCTTCTGTGAAAGGCCATTTAAATTTACGATAACGAAGGTTGAGTACTATGCCCCTGTAATGGTCTATTTATTTATATTTTCAACAAGTTTATCAAAAGCTTTGGAGCATTATTTTTATTGTGGGTTACATGTACGCTTCATGTTCTTGTTTCAATAATTTCCTTAAATTTGCATAACTTTCGTTGATAATCTTAGTAGTCCTAGTCATTTATTTTGGGAACATGTCTGTGGGCGGTGGCACTCCGTGGATGCGACGAGTGGGGTAACGCTTTCAGCCTTGATATATATAGATATGTTCATTGGAAGGTCGTTGGCCGACTTTCTCATAACATTTTAAGTAACAATTCTTTGTCAATCTGTTGTAGGTGGAACCTTTATTTTCTAGATGAAAAAAAGCCCTTTGTCGTTCTTCAGAATATTTAAATTAAATTTTCTTTCTAATAAAATTATATGGATACCAGTAGAAACCTACAAATGCATATAAGATGCGGGAAAGGAGTGTCAAGTTTAAAGTTACATTACAGAAGGTTCTTCATGAGAGCCATTGAATTTTCAAGGCTCCCATTACATATCACAACAAATATTAAGAAGATTTTTCTTGAAGGACTTGATAAAAACAGAAAGAAAAAAATACTAGATACCCATATATATATATATATAAATATATATATATCCTAGAGGGCCCAACAAACTTTGTCTCGCCCCAATTTAATGCAGAAAGTCAAAAAAAAGTCGAAAAAAATATTGATGTTGCTTATTCGATTTTTCATGCATTTTTTTCATAGTTTCTAGATCGAGCGGCAGACTATTCCAGACTATATAAACTGTCTCTGTGCCAAATTTCAGCCAAATCGGTTCAGCCGTTCTTGAGCTAAAAAAAGTGTACCTAACACGACTTTCTTATATATATGTATATCTATAGTTGTACCCTGCGAGCGTTGATATGCCACCAACTTAAATAAATTTAAATGAAAGACATTCTGCAAATTCAATTAATTTTTGTTAAGTCGACAAAAATTGTGAAAGTATTGTCTATTCAATGTGAGCCGGACATGAATTTCACAATTTACTTAAATTCTTATAATACCCACAACTCGAAACGTCATCTATGCTGCTGTTTTCGTTCCCATTCAAATCAGCATATGAATTATCAAGGCAATATATGAAATTGATTGGAATGATAGTGGCGCCATCTGTCGAAAATTGGTCGTACTAACTCAGAAGCCTTTGTTGGCTCATCCAGAACAATTTTGGTAAAGGTTATCATATAAATTAATGCATATTTTACGATTCTATATATACAGGACATACAGACAAACATTAATTTTTATATATAAAGATTACTAGTGGACCCGGCAAACTTTGTCCCACACCAATTGAGTTCAAACAATACGCCTGACTGTGAGATTGGTCAATATGTCCATTTTTTCTCACTTTTCCAACCTTGCCTTACTGGACAAAACTAAAATCGGCCAAATCGGCCAAGCCGTTCTCGAAATTCAATCAAACTGTACGCACTTAGTTAGATCTTTTTAAGCTCAATGCATCCGAGCAGGGAACTGAGTTGTCAAAAAAAGATCCGTGTTTCTATTTGAGGTCAGACACATGAGAGGTGCTCAGGCTCTGGTCAGTGCAAAAAACGAAACGAAATCTGTACGTTCCTAGAATCTAGATCCGTCATTTGCAGTGAGATGTCTGTGTGTGCGTGTGTACGTACGATCGTACGTTCGTACGTTCGAGATACCCTTTTTCGTCCACGGTATCTAAAGAACGAGTAGAGATATCGACTTCAATTAAATTTTGTTCGACAGGTTATAACTTTGAAAAATGCAGAAAGGACTTTAATAAAAATTGGTCAAGCGGTTTTTTCACTATAGCAGTTTTTAAAAAAAGTGAACATTTTGGTTGGTAGCAAATATCTCAGGAACGGATAGTAGCATTGACTTCAAATAAATTTTATTACATACATTGTAATGTGTTACAGATTTCATATAAATTTTGAAAATTTTCAACTTAACGTTATTTTTTTAAAATAGAAAAACTAAAAAAAAAATGTTGGCGCAAAAATATACAATGAAGGAAAAATGATATTATCTTCAAAACTATTTTTTTTATGTGAAACGATGTTTTTTACATATGTTAAAAGTTTGAAAAAAATTCAATTGACAGTTTTTTTTTTACAAAAAATAAAAAAGTACAAAAAATTCTACCAAAAGTTAGTAAAAAGTGTTTTTTGACTTGAATATCTCAAAAACGAGCAACGATGTTGACTTCCAACTTATTTATGTTTATAGAAAATACAATTAATAATATATCCTACAATTTTGACAAATATCGAATTGCCAGTCTTTTTATACAAAATAAAAAACTTAATCAAAAATTTACCAAAAAATGTCAAAAGTAGTTTCTTGACTTGAATATGTCCAAAATGGTCAAACATTTTAACTTCGAATCTATTTTATTTTTTGCGTGATAGAATTTTGAACATATGGTACTTTTTGACACATATCGAATTGGCAGTTTTTTTACGAAAAATAAAAAACCAAAACTGAAATTTACCGAAAAGTGTCAAAAATTGTTTTTCTGCAAATATCATCCCAACAAGCAATGCTATTGACTTCAAATGTATTTTATTTTTAACATAATGTATTTGTCAATACCTAAAAAATGATAAAATATTGACGAATATCAAATTGACATTTTTTTTTCAACAAATACAAAACTACAAGAAGTTAAGAAAAAATTAGTAAATATTGTTTTTCCGCTTCAACATCTCTGACAATTTTTTTGTTATTAAAATTGTTATCAATCAGCATCAAAACTACTTTACAACTCTTTTTGTGTAACTTGCTATAAATGGTCTTTTATTACCCACTTTTGAGAAGACAATAGGCGATCATTCTCACCTAAAAACACACAAATTCCAATAAATTTATTAATATAAATTATTCATATTTAAAAAGAAAAATATGCAATTTCCATAACCAAACTCAAAATGGAAATTAAAGCTATATTTTCAACATCCATCAGATACCATCATATCTTAACTCAGAACCTTTCAACTTCTTTAAATAAGACTGATCGATTTCCTTAAACATTACATTTCATCATACCCAAAAAATATCTAACCGAATAAAAGATGACATCATTAAAATAAATATAAAATCCCGACTTCTTGCTTCATCATTATAAGAAAAACGAAAAAAAAAAAAATAAGAAGAAAGTAAGAAGCAAATTTCTTTCTTATTCACTCAAACGTGTTATGATGTTCGTTTCATTTACAAATCATCAGATTGATTTCATTATATGTCAAAAGTTTATAACATTAATGAGACACGTTCCACTGAACAAATACAAAGCACAAAGGGACGCTGAAGCTGAATCTGAAGGATGTTGTCGTCGTTTTCCGGAATCCAACAAATTATCTTCTCAAATATTCTAATTCACGAGGATAATATAGGAAGGTAGAAAGGTACAAGTATACCATCGCATCAGTATAAGACCCATCCATCTTTTTAATTTTAACGTACCTACCTACTTAGTTTCCATTCTGTTGTTTTACTGCTGAAATTGAAACCCTGGTTATTTATATTGGTCAATAATCATAATAATGGTACATAATAACCTCTCCAGATTTAAATATACATAATTATATTATTATAACCGTAATGCCTTTACTCTACTCTACACTGTGTTGTTTGAGTGTGGGTGTTGAATGACAAAATGCCCGCAAAGTTTAAAGCCCTATAACAGCTTTATAGCTTGAACAGTTTCCATCCATTTCGATTTGCCAACCAATCCAACATGGCCCACTGTTGCTGGGTTTTTAATTACGAAAACGGTAGTTAGTATCATCCAAATGATGACAGATATCCCGCTGGCAGGATGCTTGTACAACACACACATACACACACACAGTCGCAAACATTTCAGGGCGTACAAACACCGATATCAATGCAGAAAATTTCTAATTTCAAATTGATTGCCATACTGCAAGGACGTGTGTGTCTGTGTATAGGTAAATGTACATTGCTGTGCAAAAATTATTATTAAAATTAAATCTTTAAAAAATGTGTGTTCAAACCAATCACCTATAAATTAAGTTTTATCTAAACTTTCATACATTTATGTAGAGGTTGTGAGTTATATGGCATACAAAAGTGCACCGCAAGGTGGTGTCCTTTTTCCTCTCCTCTGGAACTTGGTATTAGTTGAACTATTAAATTAACTATCTTAGAACGAGAGGGGATACAGAGTGATTGCTAATGCAGACGATGTTGCTATAGCAGTATCAGGAAAACATCTCAACACACTAAAGGAACTTCTACAAAATGCTTTGAACAACTTCATCGATTGGGACTTAGTGTAATCCCAGAGAAAATAGAACTTGTTCCCTTCACAAGGAAATACAAAATCCTACACATAGAACTTCCCTGCATAAACGGAATACCGCTTAAATTCTCGGAGGAGGCGTATACTCAGAAAGACTAAATCTATGTCTCTCCTTTTGTCTACCCAAACACTGTAGTGTGTTCCAGGCAGAACTTCTTGCTATTAAAGAAGTCCTCTCTTAAATCCTTAAATTTGTCTCATCTAATTCAGTCATAGCCCAAAATTGTCGATCATCTCTGGTGGAGATGGCTGAACAATTCAACATTCACCTAATCAATCTGGGTACCGGGTCATAGAGACATTCTAAGGTATTTGCAAAGCTGACAAACTTGCAAAAAATGGAACAACTTTACACTTATTAGATGACAAATCTAATATCGGAATGATCTTATGCTAAAGCAATAAACCATAAAGAAAACGAACCACAGATATGGTCAGATACGTCCACTTGTTTGGCAAAAAAATTAATTTGTCCAAAGCTTAATGCTAAAAGCTCAAAGCAACTCATCTTGATTGGTAGATTGCATAATAGCTTTGTCTTAGGTGTCCTTATTGGACACTGTTTAACAGTCAGACATGCTCTACGACTTGGTGCTTCGTCAAACGATTTCTGTAGAAGCTGTTAAGATGAGGAAGAGGAGGAGTCAATTCTTCATCTTCTTTGTCATTGTTCTCGTTCAACGATTGCTAAAGCCTTTCGTATTGTCCTTTATTTGTTGTTTTTGGTCTTTTGAAGCAATAACTATTTTTAAATGTAAACGAAATTGGTAAATACTTAGCAATTACTTATTTATTCAAAACACGTTTCCTGCACAAATTACTTATCATAAAAAAGGACAAAATCTCCGTTTCAACAGATTTTCCACTACGAAATTTGGGTTACATTTTTCGGGGCTCAGAGCTCATTTCCAAATACGATGGAATTCGTGATAGGACCAACCCAAAATAGAGATCGAGGAATTCCAAAATTTTACAGAAATTAAAGCCCAAAAGTCTGGTACTCTTCTTTTTTTAATTAAAAACTAAACGATCTAAAAATGTCACTAGAATTTTTCGTTTTCAAAACTTTTTTTAATTTTTAAGTTTTTGAAGAAATTTTCTTGTTGATCCTTTCAAATGGTTAACAACACAAGACCTTCTGCAATAAATAAGAAAAGAAATAAATTCTTGTCATCAATTAAATTTAATCACTTAACTCTTAACTACTAATTTACAAGCCAATAAGAGTTTTTAAACTTGATTATGTCTATACGACTTTTTTGCATGACACTGTTTCTATCTGTTCGTTGTATCTAGATACTCAGTTTGTATTTTCAGGGGACGCATTTGGTATTAATCCAACGTAGATATAGACACATGGGGCATTTCGATTCCCAAGCTAATTAGCATTTCCATTTGCAATTAATTACAGTTTTCATAGAATTACAAAAGGACCAATAAACAAAAAAAAAATATATCAAACGGAGACTTGTAATGTGTGTAAAGCGAAACCATCAGGACTCGAAACATTTATTCATCGGCATCGATTGATAGTATCTATTTATTATTATAAATTTTCACTGATGGGTGAATCGAAAACATTTCCCTTCTTCACTATACTTTTTCGTTTTAATAATATAGAAGAGGAAAAAATTTTTTAATATTTTTATGAAAAATTTATTTCACACAGTCATTGATATTTAAAATTAAATTTTAAACAAATTTATAATTAATTAAGGGAACAACGGCAGGACTAATAAGGTAGTTTAGGAGACCAAAAGGAACTATACAATTTAATTATTCTTAGAGATGCCAACAAATTCAAATAACGGAGCATCAGATGTAAAAAGTAACAACTGCCTTATATTATACTCGTAGTTCACTATTATAATACTCTTAGTATTCGTATTCTATTTTAAATTAATTATAAGGAAATGAATTTCATAAATTGTTTATAATCCTTGAAAAGATACATTTCGGAGAAGATTTCTTAATGATATGGAATTTTGTTGTTTTACACTTCTAGGAATAATTTCAGGAATGTGGGTCATTGAATATTTTTTGAGGGATCTGATGTGATAATGAAGAGATTCAATTAAAAAATAGAATTAATTGATTTGTCTTCCTAATTATTCGATTTACTTTTGATATTGATTTAAAACAATTTTATTAACAAAAACAATTATTATCTGACTTAAATCGAAAAACAATTTGTTATATGAGAACATTTTATCATTTAATTATTGACAAGACTGTCAATTCGATATTTGTCATGTCAAAATATTAGCATTTGTCAAAAATTGTATTAAATAGGAAATAAAAAATTTTTGAATTCAATTTCATTGCCCGCTCTCGCTTGGCAGATTTTTTGTTAACTATTAATAATTGTTTTTTTCCGAAAATTTTACGGGATTAAAAAAACGTTATTTCACATTAGAGACATTTTTTTTTTAAATAATATCATATTTCCTTTATTGTATACTAGCTGACGTTGTTCTGTCCTGTTTTTCAAATTGTGTGAAAGAAATTGCTTAAAATCTTCATATACAGGTTCTAATAAAGTTTTGGCATTCATAACTTAACCAATGAGCGCTATTTTTAATCTCAATTCGGTTAATGACTTTTGAAATTCTGGAAACGCCATTACATTGCAAAATAAAAGCGTCTTCTAGATCTTTTCTCTTCACATATAGGACCACATCATAGGACCATGAACAATAGCAACTTACATATATGATTAGATTTTGAGATCCAAAAAGCCTTTACAGAAAAGATGTCATGAAAATACCAGCTCCAATCCAGCATAAAAACCTATAAATGGACCTTATATTTTGTTCACTATGGTTCCCTTGTATTTCTCTTAAACACAATCTTGAGGCACTATTTTCTGCTTCTTTCCATATCCAATTTATCACAAATATATAGCTAACTTTCTATTGGTAAAAGAATTTTAAAAATCGATTCAGTAGATCTAGAGATTACCTAATACAGTCTTAAAAAAGTTACCAACTCTTTCGAGAAACGATGGATTTAGGTACTGTGGCCGTTTTGTCAAAAATTCAATTCGACCATTCTAAACTTCAATCTTCAATGTTATGACTGTTTTGTAAACAGTGCTATTTGGCAAGTCTAAATTATTTCAATAGAGAAATTCATATTTGAAAAATGGTAACCGTTTGTCTTGATCATACTTCCAGGAGGACACTTTTTGAATTTTCTTATCGATAATAATAAATATTGATGTTTAATGTCAACTGTGACTATTAACTGTCAGTTAATTAGTTCAAAAACACGGCGGTGGTTTAAAATATGTGTTGAAATTCGACACCATTCATCAAATCTTGTAATACTTTTAATTTCATAAGCAATTTAATTTAAAATATTGAAGGAAAAAACATTTTTTTAATTTATTATTTGGCATAGTACAGTGTTCAATAGTGCAGACACAAAAATGAGTCATAGTGTGTTAATTTTCATTGTTTTTAAGATGTATTCTGCTATTCGGGGTGGAGACAAATCCAACGAAACAATAAACATGAAAATTGGTTCAGCAGGTCTCGAGTTATAAGTGTTGTAACAAACCCGTCTTTGTTTTATATAACGGGTGATTTTTTAGCTGGTTTGGTTTTGGCAACACTGGTTTTGACAGCTGACGTGTGTTAAGTACCTTGTGTCACTGTCAAACAGCTTCAGTTTGGTTTGCAATTTAACCATGGATCGTCTTACAAATGAACAACGCTTGCAAATTATTGAATTTTACTATTAAAATTCGTGCTCGGTTCGAAATGTTCATCGCGCGCTGCTTATCGAAAAAATTGTGTTCAGCGATGAGGCTCATTTTTTGTTGAATGGGTACGTAAATAAGCAAAATTGCCGCATTTGGAGTGAAGATCAGCCAGAAGCATTGCAACAGCTACCAATGCATCCCGAAAAAGCCACTGTTTGGTGCGGTTTATGGGCCGGCGGCATTATTGGGCCATATTTCTTCAAAGATGATGCGAATCGAAGCGTTACTGTCAATGGTGAACGCTACCTAGCGATGATAACAAACTTTTTTTTGCCCGAAATGGAAGTTCTTGACTTGCATGATATCATGATATGTGGTTTCAACAAGACGGTGCCACATGCACGCGAAACAATGGCGCAATTGCGAGGCGAGTTTGGTGAACAGTTAATTTCACGTTTCGGGCCGGTCAATTGGCCGCCTAGATCGTGCCATTTGACACCATTAGACTATTTTTTGTGGGGGTATGTCAAGTTTAATGTCTATAGGGACAAGCCCGCTTCGATTGACGCACTGGAAGCCAACATCCATGCATTCATTCGTGAGATACCGGCCGATATGTGTGAAAGAGTATGCCAAAATTGGACTCAGCGGATGGGCTACCTGAGACGCAGCCGCGGTCAACATTTGCATGAAATTATCTTTAAACATTAAATTGCAAGGTTCAAACTATCGATTCAAATAAATATTTCATTCATTTTTTCGAATTTTTTGTGTTTTTTTTTTTTAAAGTTCTAAACCTCTTAAAAAATCCCATTATATAGAAGATGTGAGCGCCAACAAATTCTTTTTTTATTTTGTCTACGTTAAAAAAAAATAATGGTAAAAATCTGTATCACATAACAATGCATACAATAAAATTTGTTTGAAGTTAATAGTATCATCCGTTCCTGAGATATTTGCGACCAACCAAAATGTTTGCTTTATTAAAAAAAAAATTGCTATTGTGAAAAAACCGCTGGATACATTTTTTAAAAATTAATTTCTGCATCTCTTGAAGTTATAACCTGTCGAACAGAATTTAATTGGAGTTGTAATCTCTATTTCTTCTTGAGATACCGTGAACTGAAGAAGCTATCACAAACGTACAAACGTACGAACATGCGTACACAAGCACGCACAGACATCTCTCTAGAAATAAAATAAATTTAGATTTTATTAACCATACAACATCCAGACTTGTCAAAAATTTCAATTTGACAAATAGTATCGATATAAAATAAAAGAAGAAAATAAAATAAATTGTAGGTATACACAAACACAATATTTAGTATGTACATATGTATTAAATTTTTCAATTAGCACAGTTTGAATTTAAAATTGTTGAAGATTTAAAATTAAATTTATAAGTAAGTGAAAATAAGTTAGTCAAATTCTAGCATATTAACTAAAAGAAGTCTTGACAAACTTCATCTACTTTTTCTATCACTTGAGGATGAATTTATCTACTATCTCTAAGTCTTTAATTTTTTTTTTTTTTTAATTATTCCATATTTTCCTGCCATTAAAATAAATTAATAGCGTAGTTTTTTGACATGCATTTATTAATTTGTTAATTGCAAGCACTTGTTCTAATCCTTATTTACTTTAATCCCAAAAAGTTTGGCCAGGTAAGGTAGTCATATTACCATCCAAGGCCTTAGAACATCATTGTTTGCACTCCTCTTTTGACTTATGTATGTACATCTAATCTAGTGATGCTCTTAAAACGTCTTGTTTCGAAAAGTTCCAAAAATCTATACCCTTTTTATTTGTAAGTTTCTTTATTATCTATACATACATATATGTTATGTGCCCAAGTATGTATATTTCTAAATTTTGAAATTGTTTTCAATTGGGAAAAGTTTGAACTTCTCAATGACCTTAAACGAAAAATCTAAAGACAATTCTGCCATCAAAATCATTAAGTTATTTCTTTTAATTCAATACAAAATATATATGTATGTAATATTATTTTAAAATAAAACTTTTCATAGAGCACTTCTAAAGAACATCCTTTTTCCAGTTTTCAATTTCATATAATAAACCATTTATGAAAACAAAACCACAAATCCGTATTGAGTATACTACATGTACTGCATGCATACGTACATACATACATATGTATGTACATATCTACATACTTCTCACGAACTTCTCCTTGTTTCAAATATGTTAGAAGAACCCTTCAACATTGTTTTCTTCTTGCTTGCGGCATATTTGCAAATTAAAATATTATATTCAAAATTAACAACATTTTCGTTTCCTTATAATTTCATAGATATATTTTACTCCCCTCCGTTTTCTGCTACTCTCAATCTCAAGTTGCAGCTCTTATTGGCCATCAAGTGCTGCCTTTTAAGTCTGATGTTGGGCTGTTGTCAGTTTGACAGGAACAAAAGAAGAAAAAACAAAAACCAAAAAGATACCCGCATCTATACCGTCAGACCTGAGAACGAGCAAGCGGGAGAGTGTAAGAGTGTACGAGTTTATACATACATACATAAATGTATATTGTATAGTGAAGGAAGATAAAGTTTGACTATCAAAAAACCTCAGATATCTCTGATGGAATATTCAATTTCATTTCTTGTAACCTCAACTGGCAGTTGAGAGGAGAATGTGCTAGATTGCGTGGTAAAAGGGGGCTGGGGTGGTAAACCTTTAACAAAATATTCGAGTTTCTGCCTCGCGGCAATTTTCGGAAAGGTAGCCAACATTACTTCTTTTTTTTTTTGTTGCATCTTTTATTGAAACCCAAAAAAAGTTCAGGAGAACATAAACCAAGTTCCTGGCATTTTTCATATGTACCTACCTATGTATGTACTCGTATGTATACATACATATGTATGTATGTTAATATACACGTAGGAAGCAACCTTTTTACATGTTGAAGCTTTTGCGATCCATATACCAACTGAACTGTATACATAATCGTATACATACATACATACATATGTGTATAAAAGAATACGAAAATATACATCTACAGATACTTTATACCTACATATACATGAACGAACGTCTACATAATTAATAAAACATATCGAAGGAAGGATGTGAAAGTATATATGTATGTACATGTATGTACGTAAAGTATGTACATAGAGTCCTTATAATTACGAGAATATACACCGTTTTTATTCTCGTACTTTTCTCGTTTTCTGGATGAAACGAAAGTCGAACAAAAACTCGTCCAATGTTTTGCTAAAAACAGAAAAGGTATAAAAAAAAGGACATCTTACTGGGGAACGATGTAATGATGTGTCATCTTCATTCATTTGTAGCTCCACTCAAGGTTCTCTCCGGGTTACCTTCGTTAAACTTATTTCGAACACCATAAAGAAGATACACGTATCTACATACATAATTACATACATACATACATATATTTGAGTATATTCACATTTTAAAAATAAGTATGTGAGAAGTGGGTTGTTCTTGTGACTTCCTATACTTCCTTTATTGAATTGGATTTTTTTTTTCTTTTATTTGGTTTCAGAAAATTGTTGTACTTACATATACATAAGTATGTTCTTTGTGATTTACGTTATGAAAAGAAAATTTTAACTAAATATTAATATTAATATAAATGGCTAATTGAATTAGGAAAATAAGGTTAAATAGTTGGTCTTATATTATTATAGATAGATATGTATTTTAGTTTGAATAGTATCTGATTGATTTTTGAAAAAGAAAAAGAAAAGTATGTACTTTCGAAAACGAATAAATTGAAAAAAATTATAGAGAAATTAATTATGTACATATGTATGTATGTATTTATAGATATTTCCGTTTTTAATCATCTACTTGAGAGCGATTCTACCGATTTCATCCATCTTTTTTTTATGATTTTTCTAATCCATTGTAATGGGTGATTTTTTAAGAGGTTTAGAACTTTAAAAAAAAAAACACAAAAAATTCGAAAAAATGAATGAAATATTTATTTGAATCGATAGTTTGAACCTTGCAATTTAATGTTTAAAGATAATTTCATGCAAATGTTGACCGCGGCTGCGTCTCAGGTAGCCCATCCGCTGAGTCCAATTTTGGCATACTCTTTCACACATATCGGCCGGTATCTCACGAATGAATGCATGGATGTTGGCTTCCAGTGCGTCAATCGAAGCGGGCTTGTCCCTATAGACATTAAACTTGACATACCCCCACAAAAAATAGTCTAATGGTGTCAAATGGCACGATCTAGGCGGCCAATTGACCGGCCCGAAACGTGAAATTAACTGTTCACCAAACTCGCCTCGCAATTGCGCGATTGTTTCGCGTGCTGTGTGGCATGTGGCACCGTCTTGTTGAAACCACATATCATGCAAGTCAAGAACTTCCATTTCGGGCAAAAAAAAGTTTGTTATCATCGCTCGGTAGCGTTCACCATTGACAGTAACGCTGCGATTCGCATCATCTTTGAAGAAATATGGCCCAATAATGCCGCCGCGCCGGCCCATAAACCGCACCAAACAGTAATGAACAAACAAACACTCCAAATGCGGCAATTTTGCTTATTTACTTACCCATTCAACCAAAAATGAGCCTCATCGCTGAACACAATTTTTCGATAAAAAAGCGGATCCTCGGCCAGCTTTCCAAGAGCCCATTCACCAAAAATTCGGCGTTGTGGTAGGTCGGCTGGCTTTAGTTCTTGCACCAGCTGTATCTTAAAAGGCTTTACGCCCAAATCCTTCCGCAAAATTTTCCACGTAGTGCTGTAACAAAGGCCTAACTGCTGGGAACGGCGCCGAACCGACATTTCGCGGTCTTCTGTCACACTAGCTGATAATATTTTCTTCACTACGCACAGTACGTAAACGTGTTGGTGGTTTAATGTCCAACAAAGTAAATTTGGTGCGAAATTTGGTCACAATCTTCCGAATAGACTGCTCAGAAGGTCGAGAATGCCGACCATAAAATGGAAGCAGCGCGCGATGAACATTTCGAACCGAGCACGAATTTTGATAGTAAAATTCAATAATTTGCAAGCGTTGTTCATTTGTAAGACGATCCATGGTTAAATTGCAAACCAAACTGAAGCTGTTTGACAGTGACACAAGGTACTAAACACACGTCAGCTGTCAAAACCAGTGTTGCCAAAACCAAACCAGCTAAAAAATCACCCGTTAGAAGGTGCTTACAAGAAAAAAGGTTGAGCTAAAAACTTAAAAGTTTTAAAACATTTTTTTTTTATGTATAGCACTACTAAGTGTAAACATTTTTCTGATATAAACTTATGGAGCTCTTTTAAAATAAAAATATGTAAGTTGCTTGAAATTTGTTGTTAAATTTCAAAGATTTATTAGAGCAATTGGTGAACTAACGAACAACATACGTAAATTGAAATGTTGCTTTGGAGATATGTACATTCAATTATAACGTGGCAATCGACTACAGTTCACAGCAAATTGTTACAATTGGACCAATGAACATTGTGTGTCCATATTGCAAGGCATTAATGTTCAAAAATGAAGCTCCTAAATTGTGTTATGGGAAAGGCCAAGTCAAATTGGCACCATTGGTACTGGACGCCACCAGAGCCACTTCATTCTTTGGTTTTCGGAAATGGCCAAGATTATTCAATTTTTAAATTCATATCCAGCAATACAATAATTGCTTCTAAATGTTGTGTGTAATATTAATATTTAAGACAAGACAACGTCTGTCGGGTCAGCTAGTTTCCATTCAGGTTTTTTATTAAATTATTATTATTAATGCTGCATTTATCGCTTTGCTGACTTGACATTGATTTCAAAAGATAGCAACTCAGATTTTTTTTATCAAAAATTGTAATTTAAATAACAAAGTATCATCATAATGTACATATGTATGTATGTATTTCCAGTGTTAAAATTAAACATTTTTTACAGGATTTCGATAACGTTTGTTATAATGAGTTATTTTCTTCACTAAGGTTTGAGCACTTCCTATAAAAACAACGATAAAATAGAATAGTACACTCGGGCGTATGCGTATTATTTTTAAATTTGGTCTTAGCTTTTACTGTTGTTATTTTCATTGAAATCACCCAAAGAACAATATAAGTTAGCACTTTTCTTAGAATCCAGTTCTGAAACTCTTATTCCTTACCAAACTTTCATTTATCAATAAGCTTTCAATAGAATTTGTGAACAAACAATTTGAACGAGCCGCTAGTGTATCAAAAGTATTAGCAAGAATTCTTCTTAAAATGTTTAATGTCGTTCATATAATTTAAATACAAATACATACATATGTATTATGCTTCTTCTAACAATTTCCTGTAAAATATGTTATAAGTATATTTTATTACAAATACTAAATATACTATGTATGTACATCTAAAAACCCAAAATATGAATTCGTGCCTATTTGCACGAATGCACATAAACTTTTTACAATCTTTCGTGAATGTTAAATTTTTAAACATAATATAAATCCTATATTGAGGAATAAAAGACTCACTCTCATATACCCTTCCAACCCTAAACCATACGTACAGTGCATTAACTGATTTTAATAAAAATATTATAAGTATAAAATAATATCAACATTATATATGAACATATACATACATATGTGTTTTATATGTATGCAGATAAAAATACGTATTGTGAAGCGTATATGTGCGGTGTGTATTCAACTTTTTATATCTAATTTTGGGATTCTCATTATAACACATACATTTACATAACTCTGCACAACTGTGTGTTTGTATATGCCTTCTATGTTATGGTACCTGCCATTAAACACCTTCATCTTCCTCTTCATCCATAATAATTATGTTAATTAAAATATGATTTATGGAAAATGTACTGCTAAACTCGTAGCATTGGTTTGCTCGCAAATACGACGACGAACGACGACGACGACTATGTCGGCGGAAAGGGCACTACATCATCACCGCGTGCTCTCATGTTGTGTGTACTTTTTTTTTCATTTTTGAAATAATTTTTCATTTCAGTTACGGTGTGATATCATTTTGTAAAAAAATCATACCTCATGATTACTTAAAAAAAGAACAAAAATATATTCATACATAGGTAGAAAGGTAGACCTCATTTGAAGCACATATCCCAGTTGGCAGCCCTGCCCTGCCCTGCCACACTTAGGTTGATTTATTAAAAAGGTCATTCAGAGCGCCTGCTGACGCTGCCGCCGCTACCACTGCTACCGCCACCGCACAGCTCCTAAACACACCAGTCCTCTCGTATAAAGTTATGAACTCTGTATGGCTTTTCTGGGTCAAATATAGCTTTCTATACCATCAGCATTCATGTTGGGCTTGAGTTCTCAGATTTAAAAAAAAAAAAAAAAAAAACTGGGCGGAGGTGTGTGTGTTCGCCATCATAGGGTCGGTCAGGAGGTTATTTTGCAAGCTTTTATTTATGTCAAACTTTAAAACCGCACAAAAAAGTTTCAAAGTTTTTTCCCTTATGCAGGGAAACCTCTCAAGGGAGATTGAAATTAATACGAAACTAGCTAAATTATTTATTTCTCCCTAGTGGTTTAGTATTCTACGTCATCGTCAATGTAGATATGTATATTCTCCTTTAATGCCTTTCTATAGTCCCAAATCTATAAAGTTCGTTTTCAATTACATTACATTGAGCTGTCCAGAATGTGTATTGGAGTCATAACTTGAGCAAGGGGAAGTATGTTCATATATACATAGGACATAGATACATGTTTTTTTTTTTTTTTTTTGACCACATCCAATGGTTATAAAAGTTTCATAGCGTATTCTTTTTAATAAATTTCATTTCAGTGTCAGGACATTCAAAGAATTAAATTAAAGTACATTTTTCAAACAATTTTTTTTTTCTAAATTTTAAGTTGACAAATTTGAAAAGAAAAGGTTTTGAATAAATTTTAAAGAAGAACTGTTCTTATGTCGTTTCATGTAAATCTGATGTAATACATACATTAAATACAAAACAAGAATGTAATCAAAATAAATCAACCGTGATATTATTTAAATAAATAAACAAATAAAATAAGAAAAATGCTTATACGCCCAAGTGTACCAATTTATTATTCTTAAATTATGGCCACTACGAACGACGTTTGTTAATCATATTTTTGGTTTATATATCATATACATACATATATGTAGGTAATAACAATATTAGTAAAATAATAAATGTACGTACGATTACCTATAATTTTTTAAACTTCAACACATTAATCTTAAATAATTTTTAGATTTTATATTTTAATTTTAAAATTCACTATAAAAATATAATTGATCAACTAGAAATCTTTAGTAAGTCCAAGCCTCTGCGAAATACTAATTGCAAGTAGCATTGCAGAGGTTAGATAATAGAAGATACATAAATATTACAAAATTTACAAGACCCAAAATAATTACCAGGTTTTAGAATAATTTCCTATAAAGATTCCACAATTAAACAATTAAAATAATTATTAGAAAACAAAAACACTATTTTAACAATGCACAACTTATTCTGATGAATATACTAGAATACTAGATGAATTCATTGATGTTTTTTTACCAATTTTTCAACGAGGAGCAAAAAAGATTTTTGTCCATCCAGTCACGATGACAATGTGGGTGACGCTAACCTATACGATTTTTCCTTAAAAAAAAAAACCAACATGGAGTGTAACGCAAAAACGTGACGATTTTATTTTTATATTTATATAATGTATGTATGTATATCAAATTTCTCTCATAAGTACGTTGATAAAGAAGTTTCAATTACAACAAAAATAACAACAACTAAATGCCAACCACAGTTTCGACATAAAAAATGAAGTTTTAGACATTTTTGAGTTTTATTCAAAATTTAAATGTATGCTTTTCGTTAACTTTTTGAATTTTAACTTTGATTCTCAATTAACTGTCGGTCATACCAAAAACATCGTGTCTATGAATTTTAAGTAATAAACATTAAGTTGTTTAAAACTTCAAAACTTCACTAATCGAGTATTAACACCCCCCACCCCTCCGGTCGAGTTAAATGATTTTGTTGAAGCAAAAACAACATTGAAGGAAAGAAATCTTATCAAAACTTTGAAGTACCGCATAATTTAAAATATTTTTTAAAATAATGACTTTCGAAAACTAGTGAGCGATTTTAAATTCAATGAAAAAGTTTGGAATTTTCAAATAAATTAAAATTAAGAAATTAAACTAATAAAGTACAAATTAAATTAACCTCATTACTTTTATACTTACAAATGGAAAATAGAATTCCGAACAATATTTTTGGTCTCGAATGTCTTGAGAGCGAGTAATGATATTTGCGCAAAACTTTAAACGATTTATCAAATTGTTAAACCCATTTTTAGCTACATATTTTCTAAGCTAAAAAGATGGTTAAGCTAATTTTAAACGATTTTAACATTTTACTACTTCTTAACATATTGCTAAAATTAATTTCCCGAAAACCCTACTTTAACTTTTAGCAATTTGCTAAATCCAAATGACATCTGTCATAATCCTAAAAAAATGCTTTCCAATTTTACTTCAATTTGTTGAATCGTGTGTTCTTTAATAATTCAGGAAATATTTTTAGGGAGAAATATCAGGATGATGGAATACGAGAAAAAACCTGTGTATATTAAACTTATTGGATTGCATGGGACTGTCCAGTTTACGGTTGGGACATTTCCAAGTAATAGGTCCGTTGAAGTATGTTTGCTTTGTTTATTTTCACGAACTGTCACTATTTGGACATGTTCAGATTCCCGTTTTTTAATAAAAGGGAGTAAGCAATTTACTAATTAGCAAAACGAAAAAAAAAGGTTTAAAATTTTGAAGTCGCTAGTAAACTGCTAAATATTTAGCAAATTGCTAGTTAGTAAAATTTTAAGCCCCTAACAATAGGTTGTTGCCATTGACTAAGTTTATTTAATTTTCCTAATAATACAGATAGGTATACTATGTGATAAATATGAAAGAGATATTAAATAGAAACAAATTTTGCTTGGTAAAGTTTTCAATGAAGTTGTTATCAATCAAAATTATATATACAGTATTCTTTTAATTGAAAGATTTTTCAAAACAAAAATCCTAGGAAGTACCAGCATTTTTTTTTTATTGATTTTAAAGAATCTTTAACATTCCGAATTTTTCAACGCTTTTTGACTGGTTATTGGTAAATCGATTGTTGTCTAGATCCCACCCTCATAACTATACTACTTTCGTCTTGCCATTAAATTTTGTATGGATAATTTTTTTTTTTTTTTTGATATCTTCAAAGGAGACTTATTCATCGAGTACTCAGTTTAAAGTTATGCGAAATCATTTCGAAAGAACATCAAAAAATTTCTTCAGAAAATTCATCGTACTGTGAATTGCAAATTGTGAAAGAATCCCTTGCCGAAGAAGATGCTACTGTCAACGCTTCCTAACACCCGGTTGGGTGGCTGGTTGGCGGGTGGCAGCTATGCGCCCATAATGTGTCCCATAAAAAAAAAACTGTCCTTCTTGCTTTATAACTATTCCGCTGGTGTTGCAGTACATCATGAACTCGTAACACATTCTGTTTGTCTCGTGTATGCGTTGACGCCCTGTGAAACACAAACGAAGTTAATCACCATGAATTCTGCATGAATTGTCGTCATCGTCGGAGTCCTCCTCCTACCTATGTACATTGTACAGTACATCCTTATCCTCGTCCTCATCCTCGTGTCGCAGAAGTCGTCCTGGCCAAAGTCGAAGAACAGTGCCGTGCTCCTCCACATACAAAACTTCACACATATGTGAGTAACTATACCGTGACCCAGATATTGTGATCCTTCAAAAAACAAGCAAAGAAAAAAAAACTTCAAGTTTTATATTGCGGCAAAACACTGCCTTCACTCGGTGCACTTCATCACATGCAGAGCAGTGTAAAGTGAGCGGAACAAATGGAACCAACAATTTTGAACACTGAAATCTACACTTCCAGGGCATATGTGTCGTCGAGCACCAGATGAATTTCAAAAAGATGAAGTTTTAACTTTTCATATATTTTTCTTTTTTGTTTTCTGAGACACGACGACCGACAACCGACGACGGCGACGAACGGCACAAAAACGCACGCAAGGAGGAGATGCACCAATCTGCAGTGTAAACGAAATCAAGATTTTTCTATGAATGTGACTGGTGTCATGAATAGAGGCGCAAACATGATATCCGTATCCACACATCATCGCAATGGAAGTGATTTCATTAAAAAAAAAAAATAACCTGAAAATTGGTATATATGGAATCCAAAGACTCAACCATTCATTCCCGACACTCAGCACCGAACCGCACCACCCAATACGATAGCGATGACGATGGCGATAGCGATAGTTATATGTAAATGGTAAAGGTACCTCTGCAACAAACCAAGAACCAACCGAGACTTCTTTTGTTCCTTAACTCATTTAATATGGCAAGAAAAGGATTTCTGGGTTTTGCAATATGCTTCGGGGTGTAGACATTTTTCAATGTACCTTTACAAACTTTATCTTGTAATGAATTTGAGAGCAGAATGTGTTTTCATATGAAGTTTAAATGTTTAACTTTTGCTTTGGAGGCATTTTTGGGTCACTGGATTTATGATTTCTTTTATGATGAATTTATTTATTATTGTTCATGAAAAAAGGATGCTTTAAGGATGTTAAGTTTGATAATAAAGAAGAGCCCTTGGATATTTGATGAGAAGTTACTAGTATTTTAGTATTTTGAGTTCTTAATTTGACTTCAATGAATAAGAAGGATATTTAACAGAAACAAATTAATTCTTATCGGGAGTTAATCAACTCAGCATAATACACAATAATACAAGTACATAATGATCAATGGCGGACCTGCGCCGTGTCTGATCGGGTAACTGTTGACTGCCTATAACTTGGCATAGGCCAGCAGCGCAACTTTCAGGCACGACGAAGTGCTTACTTTACCTCCCCGTGGTGGTCCCCGGTAATTATTTTTGTATACCTATATACAAAAATAAGCTAAAATTGTAAGTGCGGAGCTCCCAGCTTTCTCTGGGATAGGTTGCGGAGGTTAGCATTCTTCGTAACTGAATGAAATTGTGCTAACGAAACCGAAACTACGCCTCGGATAAGGATTGATCACACGTTGACGACTTTTGGCTATTCCTGTATTGATCACATTAACACCTTGAGGATCATCATCGAACAGTGCGTCGAATATCGATCACCACTTCACCTGCTGTTCATTGATTTCGAGAAGGCTTTCGACAGCGTCAACAGGGAGTTTATCTGGCTTGCTTTACGGAGGAGGGGTATACCGGAGAAACTCATTGCTATTATTAAAGCGACTTATGATGGGTCCAAATGTCACGTCTTACACGGAGGTAGGTTGTCCGAAGAATTTGAAGTCCAAAGCGGGGTCAGACAGGGCTGCATACTGTCACCAATCTTGTTTTTATTGGTGATAAGTGATGTACTGCGGATGGCTTTGACAGGAAGCGGAGGAATAAGATGGACTCTGACAACTTACCTTAAACATCTCGACTACGCTGACGATGTTTGCTTGCTTTCCCATAAGATCATGGATCTCCATCAAATGGCAACAAGGGTGGAGAGAGAAGCAGCAATCGTGGGGCTGAAAATCAATACGGGAAAAACAAAGATGTTCAGCCTCGGGAGCTCGCAATCATCCGCTCTGATGAACATTGGTCAACAAGCAGTAGAGAAAGTAGATAGCTTCCAATACCTTGGAAGTACCGTCTCTCCTGAAGGAGGAACCGAATTAGACATCGCCAGCCGCATCGGAAAAGCAAAGGCTGCGTTCGGGATGTTGTCCAATGTTTGGAGGAACAAATCTCTCAGCTTGAACACAAAGCTACGACTGTTCAACTCTAACGTCGAATCAGTTCTGCTATATGGCTGCAGCACCTGGAAAATAACAACCACAATAACCAGGAAACTGCAAACCTTCGTTAATAGGTGTCTTCGAAACATCTTACGGGTTTTCTGGCCTAATCGTATCTCCAACTATGACTTACATAGACGAACAGGTCAGGAACCCATAGATACCATTATACGAAGGCGCAAGTGGCAGTGGATTGGACACACGCTTCGAAAAGGTAATGACTGCATTGCAGGCCAAGCAATGCAGTGGAACCCACTCACACAAGAAGGAAGAAGAGTAGGTAGACCGAGAAGCACGTGGAGAAGAACAGTTGAGGAGGAATCTGCGAGACTGGGAAAGAGCTGGAGGGAGCTTAAATACATCGCTGGAAACCGTACACGATGGCGCGTAGGAGTAGTTGAGGCCCTATGTCCCGCTAGGGAACACCAACGGACTTCGTAGGTCTGAGGACCTAAGTAAGTAAGTAAGTATAATGATCAATAAGTGGTTAATAATTACAATAAAAAATTATCATTGAAATAGTTTTTTGTAGTATTTGACTGAAGATCCTTTATTCCTCCCTTAGGCTTCCAATCTGTCTCCTAAGCTATGTATACGTAGTTGCATTTGATTAGTGGATTTCGAAGTCGCAATCACTTTTCAATATCGACTAAAAGGTTTTCCATTGAGTATGGGTTGAGATCATAAGATTAGATTGTTTAACGGTGAAGCTCCCTATTGATTGAGTGGATACGTCAATAAACAAGACTACCATATTTTGAGTGATGATAATCCTCAAGTGTATATTGAGGAACCGTTACATCTGTTTTTTGTGTTTTATGGGTTAGTGGAGTAATAATTGGTCCGTACTTCTTAAAAATCGCAATGCTATCCAGAACGTAACACTCAATGTTGACCGCTATAGAGCCATGATTACTGACTTTTTCATTCATTAATAATATTGAACGGTCATGATGTGCAGGAGTTGTGGTTTCAGTAATATTGGCCTCCAAGATCGTGCAATTTAATGCCACTTTACTATTTTCTTTTAAGTCGCTAGTCCACGTTCGTCGATAGTCCAAATTGATTGACCACTTGGAGGAAAAAATTTGCCGCGTTATTGTCGATATACATCCGAACCAGCCGTGGCGGTCATAGGTCAGAAAATCACATTTCTGCAGCCAATATTTTTAACAAAATAATGTTTGCCTACACTTCGGATATTCAAACCATTTTCTTTTTTTTTTTTTTTTCCTTCAAAGAAATGCCTTTAATGTCAAAGATTAAATTTGAACACAAAGCACCCAACTAAACACAAACATTTTGATTGACATAAAAACAAATTCCTTTTGCCCTGTAGGCTAAAATTTTTTGTTACATCGAGATTGTGTGTGTGGAATGACAAACAGACATTTTCTAATTTGCCCGGAGTTTTTTCTTTTTTTTTAATTCCATTTGACCTTCCTTTCCCATAATAACCTTAATATTATCCACGAATCCTGAGAGCGCTTCAATAAATTTCACCTGAAATTTTCCCCCCAAGAGACTCTCTGCGATTGAGTATTTAATTTTGTCAGTTTGCCCTCCAGCCCGGGTTTGGTCTTGGTCTTGTTCTTGGTATGGCGCTGGCGCTGGCGCTGGAGTATGAAGTCTGGTGTCTGGACATGACCTGTTGCATTCAGAGTCGATAAATATTTACGCTTCTTGGAGTTGTTCTGTGTGTCCATGGCCATTAAGGTTCTCGCGGCGTATACATCTCAGCCAAGACACACCAACTGTGGCAAAGACATACCAACATCGGCGGATATGGCACTTTACACGCTCGCCCTGGCCCTCTTGCCTGTGCGTCCTTGTTTTTGCTAGATGGGCAATTTTGTGTGTTTGCCTTGTAAGTGTAGCCAAAGTGTTAATAACCCTGTTCAACACGCCATAAGTGACTCTTGGGAGCATCGTCATTGGTTCAGATCGGACTTGTACTTGAGCGCTGTGCATGCAGATAGCTAATCATAAAACATTTTTTATATATCTATATATACATATGTACATATGTATATTTCTATAGCTGTATACAGCTGCTTCCACTCTTGCACCATGAAATTTCATCCACACTTCAAGTGTAGGATTTGGGGTAGGGGGAAGGAGGCGCACAGAGATAAAGAAGGAACTACAGCGGAAACATTTCCAGAAAATCTTTCCAAATGAGAAATTCAACTCGTGATGATGGGCACATTCTTTTGGACTTGGAAGAAGACTTGGACTTGGTGAAGAAAAGTAGTGGGTGGTGCTGAATGATATGGTGTGATGATGATGGCTCTAGAAGAACTCTCCAGAGACTTCATGGAATTTATGTGGACTCTCAAAATAGCTGGCAGGAATCATGACATTGAAAAATGCTTAATTGCTGGTGGTGTGTCAAGTGGCAAATGGACTACAAAACGTTCTGTTCGAGCGTCATGAGATGCCGTACAAGACCGACCAACAAGAACAACTGAAACATTCAAACATTCAAAGTGGTTGTGGGCTGTCGACGGAGCATATGTTTGGGTATGTTGTAAAGTGTCAGAGGATAAGCTGGCAATGACATTGGCATTAATATGAATGTAGATATTTTATGTATAGTATGTAGAATCTATGTATGTATGTATGTACAAATTCTGTCTTGAAGATCGAAGGGTTTTCGGGTTGGAGCTTCACGTTCTCTAATCTTTTACAAGATACAAACAAACGATACAAAATTATGGATTGAGGGACGAGTAGGTGTAGATACTATAGATACTTGTCAGCCAGTCAGGCAGGCTCAACTATATGTGAATAGTTTTGTCTGAGAACAATGTGGACTTTAATTATTATCAACTATATCCTTTCAGAACCTTAGAGTCCCTGAATATAGTGACAAACAATTAAATGTGAATTTGATTTTCGATTTGTTTAAGTTTCTTTATGTATGTATATATGTAAGTGTGTATAATGGTCCAAAATATTCTTGTTTAAAAGCATTTAACAACATACTAGAGCAATTGACCATTTTTAACTCAATCTATATAATGCAGTATCGTGTTACCTTTTTGACAGACTTTTAACTCTTCCACTTCTTGTTGAAATCCTTATTTTAAGCTTGTTTTTTAAAAGCTGTATTTTGGAAACTAGAACACTTACAGGCATGGCTATAGATTTCAATTTGAATGTATAATATAAGTGTTTGTACCTACATTTGAGATACCTTTTCTGTTCACGGTAACTCAAGAACGCATAAGGATATAGATTCCAGTTAAATTTTGTTCGACAGGTTATAACTTTAATTTTTGATGCAACTGTTGATGAATGGTTAAATTTTAACAAACAACTAAGATTTTCCAAATATTACAAAAAAATGTTTTCGATTCGAATATCTCAGGAATGATATTGACTTCAAATTTATTTAATGTTATTCATTTACAAGTGTCAAAAATTACAGAGAAATTAATCCTCGCACACCCGACACCAAGGCTCAGATAGACCAAGAGCTAAACCTGAAAAGGATGATCAATTTGTTCAGCTTCAAAACTTGCGGGATCATCATCAAACAGTAGTTGAGCTATTTACCAGACTTAGTACAGTTAGAGAGGGAAAGCTGTGAATGCATAAAAGGCAAGGTGGCAATCACTGGCGAGTGGCTTAAAAGTAAGAAACCCTCATGGTGCAGACCAAGCGATGTCGGATGGAATTTGCTTGCTTTCACGAAGATTGAATCAAGTCCGATTGGAGTAAAGTTCTTTTCAGTCAAGGTTTTGTCTGCGCTCAGCAGATGGACGTGGCAGAAAAATATTTGGAGTGTTTAAGTCACGGTTTGCTCAGGAATTTCAATGCGCTGGAAAACTGAGCTATACTTTGTGGAAGAGAAGGTGAACTCTAATTATTATGTTAAACAAATCTGGAGGAATATATGGTTCCATTTGAGTCATTTATTGAGTATAACTTTTTTCTGATGTACGAGTAAAAATCGAGGTGAAGGCTTGAACTGCGATGAATTCGAACATTAATCCCATTGAACACGTTTGGTACCTGCTGGGGAAAATGATAACGGGGTGACATACATGCCCTTCCAGAGACACTGTACTAAGATCTGCTCTGATGGATGAATGGGAAAATTTGGATTGTAAAGTATGCCCCGGTGGTGAGTAGAAGCTTTGTCAGATGTTTAGGTATAACTTGTTGAAACTTGGAAAAATAATATGAAATTTTGCACTTTTCCTAAAATCAATGTTTTATTTCCAAGTTCTATTTTTCACATATTAAAAATTTATGTATCTCTTCAAAATTTTGTAAAATTCCAAAGTTTGTAACTCAGTGTATGTATTTTGGCATTTAATTCTAAAATTTCAAACAAAATCATTTTATTATATGGAATATAACATATATGAACTCCTCCAAACACAAAGCATTGGCCCTTCGCAATGTAACAACCATCAGTATATAGCAAGTATATCAAAAGATAAATTATGCAGCCGTTCGAAACAGCCATCAACTGTCATATATTTTCATCGAACAATTGTCATTCAAAAATAACTATTGTGACAACCTTCTTTAACCAACAATCAACCATCCAGGACCAACAGTAGTAACACGCAGACATCAACTTCATCATCATCGGCAAAAACACGAATTTTCACTTCCAATCGAAATGAATTATTAATCGCGTATTGACTTTGTGTATAAAGAATAGAAGGACCGGGACGTTGTGCTTGTGCTTGTGATTGTGATTGTGACATCGCATGGCGGCGCGCGGCAGCGGTGGTGGTTTGGGTAGCTCCACAGAAAAGAACGAGTGGACTAGTGGATATCGAAATTTAAAAAAGGGCAAAGGGAATGTGGCATGTGGCACCGCTGAACACGAAATCTCCATCGTAAATCTCTTTACAGCAGATCAATAACCCTGACAGACAATTTTGGGCGAATAAAGGAAACTTCCAATCGATGCCAAACCAAAAACTTTCCATCAAGTAAACAATTGCTTCTCGTACTTACATTATATAAGTTTTAACTCCAATCTATCTTTCTCGCTCGCGCACTTATCTCCTGTAAAATAAACACAACAATAACAACAACAACAATTGTTTGCCTCACTACCAGTCGTATCCTTACGTGTGCATGCAATCATAGGAAAGGCACTTCACGTCTACAATAAAGGATAATTGACATGTTGAGAGCACTTTTGTGACTCCATCTCCTGGCGAAATTAAATATTAAATTTGAGAAAGGTGAAGTACGTTTGAAATATACACCATCAGCGCACTGCTGCGTTATATTATATTATGTGTGTATGTATGTATTTATATTTGTATGTATGTGCCTCAGGAGCGTTTCCCAGCAGATAAAATGCTTTCCAAAAATTCCAGTGACGCTGACTGGTGGCACATATCAGTGCTCCATTTCTCCTCTGTGTGGACGGCTGTGACGATGACGACGACGCGACGACGACAACGACGCTTCATACTCTTGAATCCAGATCCAGATATTGAAGGGTATGAAAATGAATCAATTGGTTGTCAAGGAGGAAATTGAATTGTCAACTGACAAGCGAGAGTAACATAATACCCAGCAGTACCCCAAACCTGGCCGGAAAGTGTAGGCTTCCTTTTAAAAATATTGACAATGTTTTTGAATAAATTTTCAGATTTGATATACGCACCACTCATAAATTTACAACAACAACAAAAAAATAATAAAAACATCATATTATTGATTTTTACCCCCCCTAAAACATTATGATGTTTCAGAACCGGAGAGGAAATGGATTGGATAGGCTATATAAGGTACCTTTAAGGGGAAGGTTAGACTAAATTGATATGTGCTTAATGTCAACTTCAAAAAGGGTAAATTAGATTCAAATTTCTTTGTGTAAAAAGGAGAGTTACAAATGACTATGAATTTGTTAATGAAATTCAACTGTCACAAAATCGAGGGGTATTTATTTGTGATAGACCTGAACAGGAAGTAGACAAATATTTAAAGTTGATTTTTTAGGTACCTACTACTGATTATGCGTTTTATTGGAATTCCTCTGCAACTTATCAAAGATCATTTCGATGAGCCATTCATAAGCGAATGCCATCAAATATGCTTTAAGGCACTAAGTTGGTATTTGAATACGATAAATCGCAAAATTTTACAAGGAAAACAACAACACCTGATAAGTGAACAAAAATAAGCTAATAATCAGTAAAAGTATAATCTAAGTGAAGATAGAGTTTCGGATTGTGAAATGTAGGAGGCAGTCAAGTAGTGCAAGAAATATATAAATCTTGGCAAAAATGAGGTGAGGGTGTTTGGTGTTCGGGGATAAATATATTTCTTTTACACTTCGTCAGCATTACAAAGTGCAAGCGTTCCACAAACTTCAAACCAAACATTTTTTTTCATTTCTATGCCAAATTTCATTACAAATTTTTCGAACACACCTCGTGTAGAGCAGCTGTTGTTTTTTTTTTTTCAACTCAAATTTTGCTTTTATATTTTTTCCGTGACAGAAGATTTTGTAATTTTGACATCAATAATAATTTGACAAGTAGTAATGCGGGAATATTAACTTTGGGGAGTTAAATTAAGAGTGAGTTAAAAAGTGAATAAAGCGTTTTATTGGTAATCGTATTGCTATATGCTAGAGATAGATTACCAATAAAACACGACTAATAAATCCTGTCAAAATCAAAAATTGCGTATATGTTTATTGTTTACGTATAGGTGGCACTGGTGGTACAATTCCGGTTTATGTCGGTGTCCACTTCCAGGTTCAGATTCATCGTGACTTCTGTTTGCATTTGGATTAAAGTGGACTATACCTGATGTTCGTTGAATTGAAACAGATTAAAAAAGGAACTAATAGATGTCTGATTTCAACTGAGAGCCTCACTCAAAAGTCAAACAGGTACAATTTACATGGTCTTTGTGCGAGACAGGTTATCGGTTCGCTTGCACTTTTTGAACCTCAAAACCCCCAAAACACCTTACATATAGTGAAGATAATTTTTCATCTATCGTACTCAACTATACAAATAAAAGCAAAGAAGTTATGGAAAAAAAAACTATAATGTACTTAATAATAATAAATAATTAGTAGCATAAGGCCTCGTAATTTGTTTAGAGTTTCCCTTCTGCAGAAACTTCTCACGACTGCAAAGGTAATTAAATTTTTGAGACTCTCACACTACTAAGTTTTGTTGGCTGAGTCGTAAAAGTAAAATCCACAACAGCTGCTGTAGGGGGTGGAAGTTGAGATGATATGTATCTAAAATTGTACTGCCAATGAGGGTTAAAACTTTCCCGACACCGTCACCGACACCGACACCGACACTGACACTGACGACAGCTAGCGAGATCGACGACGACGACGAGTGACGGCGACGGCGACGTATCAAGGTAAACGTTAAAACGCAAATACCCATTTACAGGATGTTCGGAGTTGGAGGTTGCAATTCAAGGACTCCGATCCGACTTGTGATAAATATTCAGCACACGATGTTTATCGTTATTGAATTTCAGTTTCACTTCAGTTCAGTTAAACGTAGAAAATTAATTTCGAGCTCTAATATTTGCTAGATGGGTGGGGTGGGGTGATGTGATGGGGTGGTGGTGGTAAGTAGTTGTTGGTAAATGGAAAGTATATGAAGGAAGGAAGGAAAAAAAAAACGAATATATTAAAATGAGCTGCACTTGCTGTAAAGGACATCTCTTCTTCATTTGTTCATTCAGTAAATCTATGCAAACCGAGATGGGAAATTTTTTAATTTACTCCTGGTGCACTGATGCTAAATAACCACCACTCTCCAAGTAGGTACCTACATACATATATACCTTCTACCACCCTTACTGACTATTCATTCTCCATCCGAATGGAAATGTGATCCACTTACTTGCTTCATCTTATGACAGTAATTTAATTCCCAGAACAAATCTGAAAATTTACAATTATAATTGTTGATTCATCCTACCAGAGGATGAAATTATGTAGATATACTTGCTCTTCCTTCTACCTTAACCTATACACATTCTGTATTTTTCATTACAAATTCGAGAATAGTACCTACCAACTGCCAACTCTCCGTTAAATACGTACTTTGAGATCTGAGTTTTGAGTACCGTTCGTGTCGGTATCGTTGTCGTTGTATCAGGAACAGAAGCATTATCAGGATCAGAAACAGAGAGGAATAGAACATCTGTCAAGGCAAGACAACCTACGTGCAAATTTAATTTTCCTCTGTCCACTGAGCTAATTTTCGGTTTCTGGAATACTGCATTCACTCGTGCAAATAAAGAATCCCATTCCAGTATAAGCAAATAAAAAAAAAAAATAAAAAAAAAAACAATAAGAAAATTCGGTTAAGTTTTCGTAGCCGGGAAATTCATTGAATCGGCAATAATTGAAAAAGAACCTAATTATGTCAGTGTTATCCGAGAGTATACAAAAAAAAAAAAAACTTCATCTTGTGTTTATAATATGTATCTTTTGTAATATTGTACCTAATACTTATACCTCCATTTAATGGTGAATTCGAGCAAGACTGATTTTTGTTAAATTAAGTCTTTGGAGGTACAATTTAAGAGTAAATTAGCTTTTTTTTTGTACTTATAATAATATACCTAATTCAAATGTTTTTGAATTAATAAAATTTGTGCTATCAATATACTGCGTTGTTAATGTCCAAGATTTCAGCCTTTAGGTTTCTCGAAACTATTTTTCTTGACAGAAAATTTTGAAGAAATTAAGAAGGTTTGCGAAAAAATCCTGAGTTATTTTAGCCAGAGAATTTTCAGTTAATATTTGAAAGGAAAATTGAGACTTATGATTTGGTTTATCATTTAGCAAATATAACATAAAGATGAGTTCTTTCCTATCACAAACTTAAAGCTTTAGATGACTGATAAATGTGCTAGATAACATACTTACTTACTTAAGTCCTCAGACCTACGAAGTCCGTTGGTGTTCCCTAGCGGGGATATAGGGCCTCAACTACTCCTACGTGCTATCGTGTGCGGTTTCCAGCGATGTATTTTAGCTCCCTCCAGCTCTTTCCCAATCTCGCAGATTCCTCCTCAACTTTTCTTCTCCACGTGCTTCTCGATCTACCTACTCTTCTTCCTTCTTGTGTGAGTGGGTTCCACTGCATTGCCTGGAATACAATGCAGTCATTACCTTTTCGAAGCGTGTGAGTGTGTCCAATCTACTGCCACTTGCGCCTCCTTATAATGGTATCTATGGGTTCCTGACCTGTTCGTCAATGTAGGTCCTCGTTGGAGATACGAAACCCGTAAGATGTTTCGAAGACACCTATTAACGAAAGTTTGCAGTTTCCTGGTTATTGTGGTTGTTATTTTCCAGGTGCTGCAGCCATATAGCAGAACTGATTCGACGTTAGAGTTGAACAGTCGTAGCTTTGTGTTCAAGCTGAGAGATTTGTTCCTCCAAACATTGGACAACATCCCGAACGCAGCCTTTGCTTTTCCAATGCGGCTGGCGATGTCTAATTCGGTTCCTCCTTCAGGAGAGACGATACTTCCAAGGTATTGGAAGCTATCTACTTTCTCTACTGCTTGTTGACCAATGTTCATCAGAGCGGATGATTGCGAGCTCCCGAGGCTGAACATCTTTGTTTTTCCCGTATTGATTTTCAGCCCCACGATTGCTGCTTCTCTCTCCACCCTTGTTGCCATTTGATGGAGATCCATAATCTTATGTGAAAGCAAACATAATCAGCGTAGTTCACATGTTTAAGGTAAGTTGTCAGAGTCCATCTTATTCCTCCGCTTCCTGTCAAAGCCATCCGCAGTACACCACTTATCACCAATAAAAACAGGATTTGTGACAGTATGCAGCCCTGTCTGACCCCGCTTTGGACTTCAAATTCTTCGGACAACCTACCTCCATGTAAGACGTGACATTTGGACCCATCATAAGTCGCTTTAATAATAGCAATGAGTTTCTCTGGTATACCCCTCCTCCGCAAAGCAAGCCAGATAAACTCCCTGTTGACGCTGTCGAAAGCCTTCTCGAAATCAATGAACAGCAGGTGGAGTGGTGATCGGTATTCGACGCACTGTTCCATGATGATCCTCAAGGTGTTAATGTGATCAATACATGAGGACCCAGTGCGGAAGCCTGCTTTTTCAGCGTCGAGCGATGCTTCGAGGTGTTCTTTAATGCGATCTAATACAACCTTTGCTATTATTTTGGCGACTGCAAGTAAAACGCAGATACCCCTCCAGTTTTCGCACTTCATCAAGTCTCCTTTTTTTGGGAGCTTGACAATCATGAATGAATGATATATAACATGAATGAATGATTTAGTTTAGGGAATTCGCTGATGAGGCTTTCACTTTACAGTTCTTCGTCTAAGTTAATCTCTTTCAAAAAAAAAACTTGAGTATTTGAGGTATCGTCAGAGAGAGAAAATTGATTTCTTCTACTTTGATAGTGTCCCAAGTGTTTCCTTCTTTGGTGCATGAGTACTTCACATTTTCCCAAAATGTGATCAGGTGTTTTCTCAAGATTGTTACAAATACTGCAGTTGGCATTTTCCGTTAGGCTAAGGATGCTATAGTGCTTATTGAATTTCCAATGATCAGTGCGTAGCATCGTTACTGTTCTTAGATTATTTCTACTTAATTTCTTGCAGTATGTCAAACTTTAAGGGTTATATATAACATATTTTTAGAAGTTCTGTCCACATTTGTATTCTTTTAGATGCCTCCTCTTTCTTGATAATATTATCATGTTTACGCCTATTCCACAGTAGTTCGGGTTTGGGTCCTATAAGTGAAGTTGAGGCACCTATTTTCGCTAAGAAGCCTGCATCTTCATTTCCCTAAACACCGACATGTCCAGGAATCCAGTGAAGTGTGGCAGTGTACAGTAACGAGATGGTTCAGCGTGTCAATGCAGTTTGAGTACAGCTTGACTATCTGACATAATGGCACATTTTGCAATGGCATTTATATACGTTATTTTCTCTGGAAAATATATGTGGACTGTCCAAGCGATATCGAATCACTTGCGAATCATCATTAGAGCCTTTGTGGCTGTTATTTCTGTGTGCTTCTTCCATAGGAGTTTGCTATCAAGTGTTATTCCTATAGATTTTTACCACCTTTTTGGTTTTCTGGTCGTTTTTGTTAGATTGATAGAAAAACCAACAGTAAGACACCATTGTTAATTGTTATAGATCTCTTTGGATGATATCATAGAGAGTTTCTTTAAAGTTTAAACTCAGCAAAGTCGATTCATCTTATTCCCTGAGAAGGCAATTTTTCTAGCAATTCATCTACCACAAGACTCCATAGCAAAGGGTGTTTTGATAATTTTTTGAGTTTTTGTACCACCTAGTGCCTAAGCTGTTCTTGTATACCTAACATTTCGCCTATCCATCTAACAACAGCTTTAGTAAAAGCCTCATGTAAGGTATTATCGAAGCCCCTTCTATTTCAAGGATAGCAGAAAAAGCTACTTTTTTCGTATATCTAAGGCTTGAAGTAAGGTAAAGTGTTAGTAAGTTGATGTATAGTATCCCAAATCAAAAACAAGTTATAAGACTGTTGTTTCTGCTTCTTCCGTAATTATGTGAAATCTAGTAACTAAATTAATTTTAAAATAAAAAGTAAAATATATTACGCATTTAAATCCACAATAATCCAGGAGTCAAATTGCATACCTTTAATTTAATTTAAGTACATTTAAGTTTGCATTGTGAATAAAAAAAAGCTTAAGCTAAAAATTGGATTTTTGAATAAAATCTAGATTTTTAGTGATTAAAAAAAAATAGCTAGAAAAAGATGTTTTCTAGTAATCAATATTTAAAAATAGTTGACGCTAAATTCAATAATTTTTACCTTGTTTTTTTTCAACTTAAACTATAATTTGTGGGAATAGAAATAACTTAAACTAAAATATTATAGTTAGAGCTAAAAAAATTTCAATATTTTTCCGACCTATTGAAAAAGCTAAAAAGCTTTGACTAGGTGACTAGGTCTTATTTTCAATACTCTCCTAAAAAACCTTTCTTTGGGTCATATACAGTTTTAGCTAAAGCAACCTAAACTATAGAGGAAACTTAACCTAGAACCGTCTAGTTTTATCTGCTAGTAAAAGCAACCATTAGTTAGCTTAAGCTTCTTCACAATACTTAGACCAATTACTACACCTTCTAATTGGAGTTTTGTGTTGTTTTGTTTGCAACAAACATACGACACTTCACTCAAACCTTTTAACTTTTAGTCGAGAATTTTAAAAGACAATCGAATTGTATTTGTAGGAGGTAGACGTTTTGACATTATGGCGTGTTTTTATTTGTCACCTCCAAGCACAAAAACAGTTAATGACGTTTAGCAAAAGCACCAAAAACCATCGGATTCGATCCAAAGCTTCCTTCGACCAACCTTCAATTTCTTTACCCTCAATTTATTGTGTTCGGCTAAAAGTCAAAATGTCTGTCTGTATCTGATGATGATGATAATACAATCAAGGAAACATTGTCCTATGGTCGTCGGGTCGTTCCGTCCAGTGTCAGCACCGCACATTACCTACATATGTATAAATGTATACTTACTGGAGCTGCTGCCACAACTTTCGGGCTTGGAATCGCTCCACTTAAGGCTGCCCTCTACGTTTTGACTAATTGCAACGCATTAAGCCCTTTCCGATGTGGAAAAAAAAAAGTTAAAACAATGCCTTATACCCTGTAATCGGTTTGTTTATGCTCGTTAGTTTGATGTATGCATGTCCGCTACCAGACGCGCCAGTCTGACTTACACGACGCATAATGGGAACCGAGTGCGGAGTATAGATGGCCAGGACAACCCAGATCAGAGCAAGAGATTCATTCAGCGGGCGGTCGCACCCGTTTTCGACATCTACTCGTACCAGAGGTGGATATTTATATTTTGTACATTTCATTTTATTTGTATAATGTACATACATATACATATTTTTTTCTGGCTTTTATGTGATAAACTGGCAAACGTAAGGAGCGAAATAAATAAAATCCCATCAAAAGGTTCTGACATGTCGTCCGCCTTCCTCCACCTCTGTCTGTCGTCTTTGTCTGAATCTGTGTCTGTTTTCTGCTCTTGCTGTGATGGCTTTAACGAAATTAAACTTTTCGGACGAGTAAGCGGGTAATAAATGAGTTTTTGCGCTTGAGAAAGTGCTCCTCCACTTTGCCATCATCGTCATCGTGTAACGCAATGATCATCGTCTGGATGCGGGACAAGATGGGGCTGGGACGGAAACCACCCGCCACTGCACCACCCGCAGCCGCCGCGCCGCCGCCACCAAACTACATAACGTACAAAACCGGAAAGAAGGGCTATTTTTGAATCAATCAAAAGACCAAACTGCTGGATCAAAACAAGTCAAGCATTGCACGTGATTTTGTTTGTGCAGGGTAGTTCTTCTTTTCGTCGAAGTCTATGCCTATACGTCTTGAAAAAAAGACTGCTGCGGGCGGACTAGTGACGTGCGATATATGAGGAGTGCCCCGACAATGCCGAATGCATGCATAGGTTAGGTATTCGTCTTCTTCTGCAATTATTCTTTGTTTGAAGTTTGGAAGACGACCGACCGACGACGACGACGACGGGTGGGACGCGACGCGACGCGACGGACGTATGTAGTTGCCACTCTGTTAATCATCAGAGCGTGTCATAAAAACAAAATCCTCATTTCCATCATATCAATAATACTGCGAGTCATTAAACAGACTCTAGCGTGATGGTAAAACAAATTGCAGAGACACGAATGTATCCAGGAATTATGGTTATGGACGAATGGATGTCGGAAAGTTGGCAGATTTCTTTCTGGATGAACTGGATGAGTTCAAATGCATTTATATCCAAAAGTTGATTTTGAATAAGTAAATTGAGGAAGGCTTCAAAATGTAGGAGAACATTTTTGGGCATTCCTTTTTTATGTATCTACCTATCCCTTGCTGAACCGCGAATATCAAGGTTAAGTCAATGATTACTTGAGTACTTCGCTAAAATACTCTTATTATATTGATTGTCATTTCTTTTTGAAGGCCGGGAAAAATAGGGTCTGCAATGATCGCGATCCCAAAGTCTTCCAAAATACTCAACATCGCAAATCCTACACTTAGCCAAAGCCGGGGGATTTAAAGGGGACAGCATTCTTCTATCATCTTTTGTATCTATCCAAACAGTGCCGAGGTCCCCACTTAACAACGATAAGCTTTTTCCTCATATAATGAGTATTTCTCAAATCAGAATTAAAAAATTTAAAGTACTTTTTCAAGGAATTCGAATTTTACCTTGGCATTTTTATATGACCATCATGAAATATTGATCACTCAACATTTCATTCGAAATTCAAAACCAAAATCATTTTGTCAATAAAAACATACCTATGGATGTAGGATGTATATACATTCACTTAATAATTCAGTCCTTCTTCTTCAAACAACTTGTAGTCAAGCCTTTTGCTATTCCTTTCCATTCCATTCCATTCCAGAGTTCAGACAAAGAAATTTGTGACATTTTCCAAAAGTGCTTCCACTTCTCTGTTGAGTGTCATTTTAAATACCCAAAACGCAAACCAAAGTACATAGTATCTAAATATCTAATCTGATGTGAATGGAAATCATATTTTGATTACACATTTTGCTATAACAAAAGCCCTCAAGAAAACGTTGTATTTCCTTAATTTCCCTTGACTTGTTGTGACATTCTGAGACAACTAAGTGTAACATTCTATCGCCTTCGTCATTTTCTCTTACCAATGTCTTGCCATTACGCCTTTTCCTTTGCCATTGCTTTTGCTTTTGCCTCAGCCACATGCTACTTACTACGGGGACTGGGGTCTGGGGACTGGGGACTGGGGTCCGGGTCCAACATTTCTTCCGGAAAGTAATGCAATGTCGTTTTGATTTGCTATAAGTAGGTACAAGGGAACTGATGATGTTGCTGATGAAGCTGGAACCAGACCGCAGAAAGGAGATTGCGAATGCTTATCGTTGAGGCTTGACACCCTTTTCATAAGGCATCTGCCATCTTTACTCTTAGAAATGTCAAAAGGCGGAAATTAATTTCATTTGACACATATACCACATTTAAGTGTAACAAACAAAATCCGACGAGGCTTTGACTCTCTAATTAAAAATATGTCAAACTCAACTCGAGTAGAGTTGTGACTCTAGAGACATAGCTATCCAACAACACAAATACCGAATGGAACGAAGACGAACCAGAGGGATGGATCTAGAGGTGGTGGAATATAGTTTTTTGACACATTTTGTCAGGTGACTGCCTGATGGCTATCAAAGCAGGCGTGTGCTGTTGATGGTGTTTATACAATTTCCATTTCTTGGTATAGTCTTCTATGTACATGTACATACTTTCATTTCTCATTCAAATGAAAAACGATTCTGATGAATGCAAATCTAATGAGAGGCATTTCTCTTCTTTCTTTGATGGTGAAGAAGATGATGAAAAGATGTAATTAAAGTTATACGTTAAGAGCTGATTATTCGATCTTAGGCTGAACTTCTCGCAAAGAGTTTTCTAATTACTATATACTTTGACTTTGATCAAACAAGGCATGAGTTGCATAATAAATTATTTTCAATCCTTTGTTTGCAAAATCATCTGAAGATACAATGTCAAAAGTTAATTTGGGTCAATGGATCAAATAGAATAGAAGAAAATTCTTTTAGAAGAAAATTTAACATCATAAATTTACTTAATTGCAATGCAAGCAAAGTCATATGTTTAATACTTAAACTTATATATCGGGTGATTTTTTAGCTGGTTTGGTTTTGGCAACACTGGTTTTGACAGCTGACGTGTGTTTAGTACCTTGTGTCACTGTCAAACAGCTTCAGTTTGGTTTGCAATTGAACCATGGGTCGTCTTACAAATGAACAACGCTTGCAAATTATTGAATTTTACTATCAAAATTCGTGCTCGGTTCGAAATGTTCATCGCGCGCTGCTTCCATTTTATGGTCGGCATTCTCGACCTTCTGAGCAGTCTATTCGGAAGATTGTGACCAAATTTCGCACCAAATTTACTTTGTTGGACATTAAACCACCAACACGTTTACGTACTGTGCGTAGTGAAGAAAATATTGCGGCCGTATCAGCTAGTGTGACAGAAGACCGCAAAATGTCGATTCGGCGCCGTTCCCAGCAGTTAGGCCTTTGTTACAGCACTACGTGGAAAATTTTGCGGAAGGATTTGGGCGTAAAGCCTTTTAAGATACAGCTGGTGCAAGAACTAAGGCCAGCCGACCTACCACAACGTCGAATTTTTGGTGAATGGGCTCTTGGAAATCTGGCCGAGGATCCGCTTTTTTATCGAAAAATTGTGTTCAGCGATGAGGCTCATTTTTGGTTGAATGGGTACGTAAATAAGAAAAATTGCCGCATTTGGAGTGAAGATCAGCCAGAAGCATTGCAACAGCTACCAATGCATCCCGAAAAAGCCACTGTTTGGTGCTGTTTATGGGCCGGCGGCATTATTCGGCCATATTTCTTCAAAGATGATGCGAATCGCAGCGTTACTGTCAATGGTGAACGCTACCGAGCGATGATAACAAACTTTTTTTTGCCCGGAATGGAAGTTCTTGACTTGCATGATATGTGGTTTCAACAAGACGGTGCCACATGCCACACAGCACGCGAAACAATGGCGCAATTGCGAGGCGAGTTTGGTGAACAGTTAATTTCACGTTTCGGGCCGGTCAATTGGCCGCCTAGATCGTGCGATTTGACACCATTTGACTATTTTTTGTGGGGGTATGTCAAGGCTAATGTCTATAGGGACAAGCCCGCTTCGATTGACGCACTGGAAGCCAACATCCATGAATTCATTCGTGAGATACCGGCCGATATGTGTGAAAGAGTATGCCAAAATTGGACTCAGCGGATGGGCTACCTGAGACGCAGCCGCGGTCAACATTTGCATGAAATTATCTTTAAACATTAAATTGCAAGGTTCAAACTATCGATTCAAATAAATATTTCATTCATTTTATCGAATTTTTTGTGTTTTTTTTTTAAAGTTCTAAACCTCTTAAAAAATCACCCTTTACATGTAGGAAATCCGTGCAATTTTGTCTGTAACTTACATAGGTAAAAATATTTTCAAAAAAATACAAAATCTGTATCAGTTATTTTTTTTTTAATCTTGTAACTTTTATTGATCTTACTAATAAAAAACCGGGATAAAAATAAGCCTATGTTCTTTTCCTAACTATAATCTATCTCTGTGAAAATTTGTATCCAGATCCGTTCAGCCATTCTTGAGGGATTGGAAAGGATTTGGCAAGCTTTTTTCGGATAAGTGTCAAAGTATATAAGCTGCAAACCCGAATTTCCATTAAAAACAAAACCTTGACAATTTTCGGTTGGTCAGATTGGAGTTTTGGAATCATTCTTGATTTCTTCAAAATGATCTTGTTAACGTGTGTACATACTAACTTTAATCAAAAAAAACTGTAGGCCTCAGATTTTGTTGAATGAAAATTTCAAGAAATCAGTCACCAATTCCACAAAGGGTACATTCACTAATCACACAGTTTTCAAGCTTTAGGTATACATATACATGTATATATGTATGTATACTTAGTAAGTAACCAGAGTTCCTCCCTATTTCGTTAGTCCAAAAATTGGTTTGTCTAAACGTGGCAGGTCGTAAGCCTCTATGGTCTTATACAAATTATCCTATACAAATGTAAATTGGTTTAATAGATTTGTTCGTGGTGTGGAGCCGAGGGTCTTGGCTATGGTAGCTAGACACAACATGAATATCTACTTTCTTGCCCATCCATCGTTAAAACGAGTATAATCCCCCGAAACAGATTCGAAAAACCACTTAAAAAGTATCGCATATTCTCAACAGCCTCTTCTAATTGATGGAATAAATTTTAATTACCTTCCTTAGCCCAACCAGGGCACACACAACTCTGGAGTCTGGACGTATGTTCCTTTTCTATACCTACTCCTATACATTTATAGCAATCAGTGACAGAACTCGGCAGCCAAACTGACACCCTCTCATTCCGAAGAACCTTTAACGCCATTTCGATATATAAACGTGATTATCTGCTAAATTGGCTTTGTGTGTTCCAGCAATTTGTTACCTTATTGCAGTTAAAATTGTATCTATGGCTTGCGCGACGTTCGCCGAACCCCGACTACGACGACGACGACGACGACGCGACGCACGGTGAGTCTAAATCGAAAGCAAGCAAGGTCTATGATAATTCCATTCCATTAAGTGCCACTTCACGGAACATCCATTATTCCCAAGCGTAGATAGAGGCATAGAGTGTCCATTTGTGTAATGTGTATTGTATCTTCAATTTGGAAGATAAACGTTTGCTGATATTCCTTTTTGCTGTCCCATCGTCATTATTTTGGGATAATTTTTCACGTTTTCCTAATATTTTGGAGGTCCTGTTTCAATTTCAACAACAATGTTGTTTTAGAATCCTGTGCAACTACGAAGACGCGCGGGCTGTGACGGTGCAACTCAGCCTCCACTATACGGTATACGACACGACGACGACGTGGTACCTAAACTTATTTTTTCGCTGTCAAGTATTTAAAGTTTCCATTTTCCAAAATGCATAGGCTTAACTTTTTTCTGGCGGCTTTTCCGCCTGCCCATGATGACGGGAAAGGAGAAAACCGAACGGTGTATAATACTATAGGTATACAGAAATACGCGGGGGACAACGGAGAAAAAGAAGAAGCTTTTTCGAGGAGATAATTCAGATTAAACGTCCGGAAATAAAATGTTTATCCGGGCGTTCTTATGTGGTGCACGTAGAGTGCCAGTAAGTGAATGAGTGGCCTGATAGTGAGAGACAAAGGGAAGCCATCATGATTTCGTGAAAATGTCGAAGTGAATGAATGGTGGAGCTGTTACAGAGAGTACTAGAAGCTATATATGTACCTACCTGCCAGGGCCACGGCCACCCCCTTGCTCCTTCATACGGAGGCGGCAGTGGTTTAACGTGCGGTGCCATAAACAGAATATTTAATATTGACATGAAAGCCACAGCCATGGCTTGGATCTGCTTTTCTCTGCTCGGCTGTGCTCTACCATCAGTTCCATCATAGGCAAAAATTGTCAGTGCCTGCTTTCTGATTGTCAATGAGGAAAATCTTCCTGCGTGTTTTCGTTTACATCACCGGTAAAGGGAAAATTTAATTTATTTCTCTGTAGGTACCTATGGTGAATCGTTGGGCGGGGGCGCGGTGCGCCGAGGCTGTACAAGACCTACGATACGATGGGGGTTGTGATGATTGTGCATTCAGGCGGGGAAGTTGGCAGTGTTGAAATTCGAAACAATGTCATGGGTGACTAGGGGAAGGTCGAGGTATAGCAATAGCAATGGATGATGGTGGTCGATAGGTTTCGACTTGGTAAACCGTTAATAATGTAAATCGACAATTTTGTTTGTATTTACACAACAATGTACAAATTAAATTTATTTTATTTTTTTTCGAATAATTTCTCTCTGTGAATTTGGTTTTGTTCACTTGTAGATACTTATAACATTTGTTTATATCTGAAACAGAGGCGGATTCAAGGGCGGTTATTTTGAAAGTAATGTAATTAGTAGATACTGTTTTTGTTTATTTATTTATTATTGGTAACACAAATATTCATAATACAAAACATCGGTATTTAAAAATACTGAAATTAAGTTCTTCTTTCAACTTTAGAGTGAGAAATTATTTGTTTAAAAATTATTTAATATTCATTTTTTATTCTTTAATTTTAAAGAAAAAATTATTTTTTCGTACAGTTTTTTAAAAATTTATTCGATCCCTAAACACATAATGTATTATTTTTATCATAAGACCTTTTAACTCAATTTCTTAGTACCTATACAATATAATTTGTCAAAAAAACAAATAATTTTTGAGACGTTTTCAAATACTGCCCTCAAGCCAGCCCTGGCATTAACGACACACTGCAACAACCCACATCAACCAACCGAACTCGTAAGTTTGAGGTTGACTGACCACAAAACAAAATGAATTTGATGGAACGCGATGCTGGACTTGATTAATTCTTTCATTCGGTTGCATTCGGAATGCGCCTGAGGTTGCAAAATTCACTGCTGCATCTGCCTGATGGTCGTCAGCTGATTGCGGAGAACGAGAAAATAACCCTCAAAGTAAATTCCAACCCCAGAACCAGAACTTACAATTTACCAATTAAAACAGCAACAAAAAAAAATCACATACATAATGTGCATACATATGTACATATGTATGTAAGTAGGTTGTGTTTTGTTTATTGTCATTTTTGCGCGTTTATTAGTATCATAGTCAAAAATGGTTTCTATGCACTTTGATCTGGATCTGGATGCATTAGGCTCAATTGATAACCATAAGTGTCATTTGCAGTTTAATTAAATTGTTCATCTGTTGTTACACTTATGGCTACTGCTTCCTGGATTAATATTAATTTCTATTTCATAAACTCGCCTCAACATTCTCCCAGTCCGAAGTTCAGACTTCCGAACCCAAATCGATCGGAAATCAATTAAATTCGCATTATTTTTATATATGCACACTTATGGTATTTGCATATATTTGATAAATGTTGGTGGCGGGGGGGAGGGTCAGCTCTGAGGGTTTACGATCCGAGTAGAGTATGGATAGTATCCATCATCAGGCGCTGCTTCAATATTCACCAGCAAAACACACTAAAGTGCGGTTTATGCAAAAATCAAGCGATTAATCGATTTCGGTTGGAGGATTTTTTCCTCCCTATTTTTGTCGATGATGCAGGAAGTTTACCGAAAAAAAAAAAAACAACAAAAAAGAATTTCGTCTAAAGAATATCAAAATGGTCATCAATCATTGCCGCACCAACTGATGGCAGCCTGTAACTTTATAGTATCGGAATAATTACAACGCGCGAACGATTAAAAGGGGTGTTGGTTGGATTTTGAGGGCTGTGGGCTGGTGGCTAGGAGTCGAGTTCAACTATTGTATTCCCGAGAGAAAGTTAGACTGATATGGGGTTTTTGTTGGGTGGAAAAGCACTTTGCATTCAACTCATTTACTATGCAGCGACAGTATAGTGGTTATGGCAAAACGCAAAAAAAAACATGTACATATGTTGTTAGTGGGGGGGATGTGGGGGGAGCGGAGACTAGACAAAGAAAAGAGACCGAATTCGACCGAATTTGGTGTGGTATAAAGTACTATAGTCATACATATAGTGGCAGAGCTTGGAACTATTAAAAATGAATTTATATTTTTCCGGGAGAGTATAAATTATTTATGAACTTTTCTCCCTGGCTAAATGAGGAATGAAGTTTTCTTTTTGTTTGTAATTTGTCTGTATGTAGAAAGGAGCTCACAATCCTAGGGGATTAAATTATGTTCATAGAAATGGGTTAGCAAACAAATTAGGACAAGGGCCACCAAATGCTTAAATGTGGTCGAAACTCCGAGCAGCAGCGTCGTCGATGAACGGTACGGTGGCGTGGCGGTAAAATTACTAAAATTACAACCTTAATATCAGTGAAAGCTTTTATATAAAGGTATGTTAGGTATAACACATTATATTATAAACATTTGGAAAGTCCACAACAACGTTGAACATTAGATTATTTAATTTGCGTAAAAGTTTACCTATGTGGGTAAAACTTTTCGATTGATTGGTTGAGATAGATGTTGCACGATATCCTAATTTAATTTTAATGTAATAAACTTCGTTGTGGTATTTTGGATTTTCTCTCCTAATGATCGTTTCGTCGTCGTCGTCGTGGCTATGGGATGAAGATGAACTCTTTTTATTTGTATTATCATAATTTACTTAGACATGGCAAACTGAAATGAACTCGATGAATTAATCTATTGAGAAAAGGGAGAACTTTTGTTAGATTTATTGAATGTGTTACTTACATAATTAGTTTTGTTTATTGTTTTTCAATTGGCCAATAGATCTGCATGACATGGGAATATACTTTAAGACATGAATTGAAATCTCAGTACTTTGTATTTTTCAGGTCAAAACCAAACCTTTAATGTGAAAGATTGATGACTAAGAAGCTGAATTTGAAATGATGCTAAGCCCAGACAATGCTCATTTATAGACAGATGTAGCTGATTGGTATGAGTATGAGATGTACAAAGCTTTCATCATCTATACGGACTACGGAGCGTTAAAAGGATCTTTTAAGTTTCTTTTGATTCCAAACAAGACATCATATTTGTATCGTTTTCAAACTTAGTATAGGTAAGATCTCTGCTAAGTAAATATGTAAAGTTGACTTTTAAATTTTATAAACCGCGGCCATAATGTTGATCTGTCAAATCGTCTGTCATGTATTCAATCTGGGGACATAACGTTTCCTTTTCACAACACATACGAATAATAAAAATAACTTTTTTATCAAATTGGGTATTCTGTATCTAATGAATGTGGGTAATTTTCCAAGCATACTTTGTCTATCATACGGTTGCCATTATCGTGGACATGGACAATTCAAAATGTTCTGGAGAAATACCCAAACTTTGACTGCCAAAAATATATGTCCCATCTGTGAATTTCCAGACCTATTATATGGCAGACGATTTGGCGTCACTTACTGAACTCTGGATTTTCATTTTTTTTACCCTGAAGCTGAAGTAAATAATGGGTGATTTTTTAAGAGGTTTAGAACTTTAAAAAAAAAAAACACAAAAAATTCAAAAAAATGAATGAAATATTTATTTGAATCGATAGTTTGAACCTTACAATTTAATGTTTAAAGATAATTTCATGCAAATGTTGACCGCGGCTGCGTCTCAGGTAGCCCATCCGCTGAGTCCAATTTTAGCATACTCTTTCACACATATCGGCCGGTATCTCACGAATGAATGCATGGATGTTGGCTTCCAGTGCGTCAATCGAGAGGGGCTTGTCCCTATAGACATTAGCCTTGACATACCCCCATAAATGGTGTCAAATGGCACGATCTAGGCGGCCAATTGGCCGGCCCGAAACGTGAAATTAACTGTTTACCAAACTCGCCTCGCAATTGCGCCATTGTTTCGCGTGCTGTGTGGCATGTGGCACCGTCTTGTTGAAACCACATATCATGCAAGTCAAGAACTTCCATTTCGGGCAAAAAAAAGTTTGTTATCATCGCTCGGTAGCGTTCACCATTGACAGTAACGCTGCGATTCGCATCATCTTTGAAGAAATATGGCCGAATAATGCCGCCGGCCCATAAACCGCACCAAACAGTGGCTTTTTCGGGATGCATTGGTAGCTGTTGCAATGCTTCTGGCTGATCTTCACTCCAAATGCGGCAATTTTGCTTATTTACGTACCCATTCAACCAAAAATGAGCCTCATCGCTGAACACAATTTTTCGATAAAAAAGCGGATCCTCGGCCAGCTTTCCAAGAGCCCATTCACCAAAAATTCGGCGTTGTGGTAGGTCGGCTGGCTTTAGTTCTTGCACCAGCTGTATCTTAAAAGGCTTTACGCCCAAATCCTTCCGCAAAATTTTCCACGTAGTGCTGTAACAAAGGCCTAACTGCTGGGAACGGCGCCGAATCGACATTTCGCGGTCTTCTGTCACACTAGCTGATACGGCCGCAATATTTTCTTCACTACGCACAGTACGTAAACGTGTTGGTGGTTTAATGTCCAACAAAGTAAATTTGGTGCGAAATTTGGTCACAATCTTCCGAATAGACTGCTCAGAAGGTCGAGAATGCCGACCATAAAATGGAAGCAGCGCGCGATGAACATTTCGAACCGAGCACGAATTTTGATAGTAAAATTCAATAATTTGCAAGCGTTGTTCATTTGTAAGACTATCCATGGTTAAATTGCAAACCAAACTGAAGCTGTTTGACAGTGACACAAGGTACTAAACACACGTCAGCTGTCAAAACCAGTGTTGCCAAAACCAAACCAGCTAAAAAATCACCCGTTACAACCATAGATGACTAGGTGAGTGTTCAATGAACGCGCTCTCTGGGGCAGTTGGAAACTTACTTTATTTTTTATAGAAAAATGTATGTATTTCTGTGTGAATGGCTACGTCAAAAAATCTGTATTGCCTTATATATGATTTTAACTGAAGCTTTGTACTCAGTGAGGACAACAACAACAATAATAAAATAATATAATTTAAACAAATTTAATATAAAACAATATTAAAATCAATCAGCTTTTGAGATAAAAATCAACATTCGAAACATAAATAAGTGTTACTCATGGATTCCGACAGATGGAACTGATAATGTTTTTGAAACTCCCTAACTTTGTGTGCTCTCTATATGTTCTGAAATGCGGGCATCGGTACTTTTGTGTTCTAAATCAGGAAACTGAAACCGTGTTACCCATGAATCAAGAATTTAAAGCGAGCGAAGTCGCGGGCAAAAGCTAGTACCTAAAAATAATTGTAAAAATAAACTAGAACCTGAACTATTACGAAATAATCATAAAATTATTCCGAAAAAAATCTTTCACATTGTAATTCATGTAAACTTGGCATAAAATTCGGTTCTCTGGATCTTCTTTAAGAATTCCACTTTGCTTTGTGCCTTGAGTTCATTATTATTCACTTCCTTTGCGAATTTCAAGCATCAATTAAAAAACATTTTTTTTTTTCGAAAACCTCCCAAAACTCAGTGCAAAGAGATATGAACATATGTACATTTACATTTTTGTTAATATCAAAGTAAATTTATAAATAGAAATACATTCATATTTAGTTTTGAAATTGCACTCACTTAGTAGGTACATGTACAGTTCATATGAGTCCTTTGACTGCAACTACTTTATTTACCTGTAGCTGTCATAAATTCAACTACCACTTACACCACATGCGTTTATCTGTAATATAGGTATGTATGGTATATACATATGTATATATATGCACTTTATCTCGTACATCGTTTTATTCCGACATTCAAAATGCCATTCCATTAGTTTACACTCTACCGCATGAACGTCTCTGTTAAATGCTGATGAAAAATAAAAACAAATATCTTTATAAAAATATATTTACTACATACACATGTACATACATACAGTAAATTCCAGACTTGTGTATTCTCCAAAAGTATACAGGGAAAATAATTTAAGCAATTTCAAGAGAGCCGATAGGCGGGTTGATCCGATCCGAGCCTGGCCCCGGATAGAACTACACTGACAAAAAAATGGACAATTAATTACGCTGGGTTTTTATGTTTAAATTCAAATTTCATTTCGTCAGAATTCATAAAACCAGATTACAGGAAATTCCATACCTAATATGCATAGGTTGGAGGGTTCGGTCTTCAAATAACCAAAACATAGCCATAATGTCAGATAGTCAAGCAGTTCTAAAAGCGCTAACATCCTATACACTGTTAGTTCAAAAATAGTATGGGACTGTATTGACACACTGAATAAACTCGGTAAGGTAAACACGGTCACTCTTTATTGGGTACCTGATGGACATGTATGTAGGAGTTCAGGGAAATGAAGAGGCAGACTCTTTATCCTCAACTCCACTATCAGGGCCAGAACCTTACTGTGGATTAGGGAGAAATGGGATTAAAAATAAAATTAAAAAAGAGGAGGAAGCCAAAAGAGCAAAAATCTGGAAAGAACTTCCTAAAATGAACCAGCAAAAATGTTACTTGGTAACTACAACCAAAAACGTTACACAGACAGGTAGGAACAACCTAAGAATTGTGACAAGCACACTGACTGGTCACTGCAAACTAAAATTAAATTTCTAAGGGAAATTAAATAAGAGGAAGTATATTGTAAATGGGTACATCCCCAAAATTATATTCATTCATTCATAGGTCTTCACACCAAAAGCCTTTTCGCCAAATTAAAAAAAAATTGTTTGAAATTTACATTTACACATTACAATATAATTTTTTTTAAACAATCATATTGCTTTAAAAATGAATTTTCAGTTTACTAGTGAGTTGTCATCTCAGTGAATTGTGATAAAACGGAACACTTTTCTTTTGCAAACATACGCGCCCAATAATTCTTAATAGAATCGACCATATTATCACTCCAGTTTTGACATATTGAAAAAAAAATATGATTCACCGGACCGCCAACTGCAATTCAAATGACGACTGAACTGACAACTTATGGCAATTCCATCATTTTCAGCTTCAGTCAGGGGCGGATCCAGAAAAAAATTTCGGGTGGGGTCCAAAAATAACAATTTGAAAATTTTCGTTTATATTGTTGTTGAAAACTGTTTGTAAAATAGTTTTGAACGAAGAAACAAAATAGGAACTTACGGTTACAAAGTGATATTTAATTTTCTCTTGCTTTTTGCAAAAATGTCCAAGATTTCATAGCTGGACATATCAATATCTCTGTGAATATTCGTAGGCGCTAAAAGGTGGTAGATCTATCATTTAAGTGGTAGAAGTCCCAACACTGTCGCATGCATTACTTGCACCAAACGCAGAATTAGAACAAAGAAGAAAAAGAAATAATGAATGAATATAGAAGATAGAACCTTGTCCTTGTTTGTATTCTATGAACTGAGGTGCGTTCGGTTTGTCGTTCGGAATTGCAAATAGCTACGATATGTAACCATAAAATCGTACTGAAATGAATGGTTGGTGTGTCAAATAATAACTATTTCCAACTATATCCAACTTATGTATGTCTAGGACGTGAGTTAAAAATGTTGATCTGTCAAAGTCAAATGTTTCATTTATATAATCAAAATATAAAAAGCGAAATATTTTGCAAAATTATTAAATTTTGTTTGAATTGGAATTCATTTTTATTTTTCCATTTCCATTTTAAAAATATTAAAAATAAGTATACTTAATTCTTGAAATCAAAATAAAGTGTGTTTGTTTGACAGATCAACCATATCTAAATAAAAACGCGTCCGTAAATAACTTCCACTATTCCTAACTATGACACTTGAACCAACATTTTTGACCTACAAACTTACTTTATTAATTACTTACACCAAATTTCAACCACAAAAGATTAAACATAGGTTTGTAGAGAAAAAATTGCAATAATGGAAACATTTTTTTGAATTCTGATTGTCGGTTATAGCAATTAATAAGTTTTTGTTTCTTGTTCATCAGAAAAAATATTTGTCAAAAACAAAGAATCAAATCCACATTGGAACAACGAAATACATAGATTGGCGCAAAATTTTAAACAACCCATAGTTAAGGACTTTACTAATTTTTTAGTAAACTTTAGCAATTTGCTAACGACTTCAAAATTTTAAACCCTTTTTTTCGTTTTGTTAACTAGTAAATTACGAACTCCTTTTTATTAAAAAACGGGCTTCCGAACATGTCCAAATAGTGACAGTTTGTGAGAATTAGCAGAGCAAACATAGGTACTTAAACGGGCCCATTAGTTGGAAATGTCCCAACTGTAATACCATGCAAATCAATAAGATTAAAATTAACATGAACACAGGTTTATTCTAAAAAAAACATTTTTCTGCACAGAGACTTCAAATATTTCGAAATCTTTGTCTTCCGATAACATTTTATTAATTAAAAACATAACGAATTATGAAAAATACACGAATCAACACTTTGAAGTAAAATTGGAAAGACAGTTAATGACAGATATCATATGGATTTATAAAATTGCTAAAAGTTAAAGTTGGGTTTTCCGGATTTTAACATTAAAAATATGTTAAGAGATAGTAAAATGTTAAAATCGTTTAAAATTAGCAAAACCATCTTTTTAGCTTAGCAAATTGCTAAAAATGAGTTTAACAATTTGCTAAATCGTTTAAAATTTAGCGTCATTATTTTTAAAGTTTTTGCAAACAGATCATGGGATTAAAATCATGAGTGTTATTTGGAATATGACAACCAAATATGTTCATTTAAAATTTTTATTTCGTCGTTTTTATACGTCGCTGGCTCCAGTTATATGCTTGATTTTTTGAATCTAGACAATATTTTTCATTACCTTACAATGACGCTGAAGTAAAGGGTGTTTTTTTTTGACATGTGGTATGGCAATACTTTTTTCGAAGTATATCTTTTTGACAGTGTCACCTAATTTATGCTTAGTTTGGTTTGTCATTTCATAAAAAATAGACTTACTCTTGAACAATGTTTTCAAATCATGCAAATTTATTATCAAAATAATGTTTCACTTCAATATTCGGTCGACATGATCGCCCAGTTGAGTCGATAATTCGAGTAACCATCTATCGGTTCTGCACCTTGTTCAAAGTGCCTATTCCGAAAACGCTATTGTTGCAATATGGAGCAAAGAATTAAAGAATACTGGAATGAGTCTCTATCAGCCATCGTGCACATCAATTGGACCTGTACCCATCCACTTTATGGAAGAATTTGCTAAATGATCTTGGTTTGCTGGCTTACAAAATCCAAAATACTTGTGCAGGTATTGAAGCCGAACGACCATCAGGCCCGTTGTACGTTGGTTGGTGGAATGGACCCAAAACGAGACGGCCACCGATCCCGATTTCACGAGAAAAAATTGTTCCCCAATGAATCTCATTTTTGGTTGAATGGGTACGTTAATAAGCAAAATTGTCGCATTTGGAGTGATCATAATGTAAACAAGCCATTTTTGAAAAGACGTTACATTCTCAAAAAGTCAATATTAGTTGTGTTCTATGGGCAGAAGGAATCCTCGGTCCATATATGTATGTATCTTCAAAAATAAAACCATATTTTACGGTCAATGGGGAACGCTATAGAGCCATGGTTAATGACTTTTTCGTGTCTGATGGCGGGCGGTGATGGCGCTACATGCCAATCAATTTATTGATAAGGAAACGATTACTGACTCTAAAGACAGTATTCGGTGCGATATTGCTGACATGAAAATTGGGCCTCTCGGCTGGAATTTAGTCAGCCTTTCAGAATTGGTAAAAAGTAGGAATGATTGAAAGCTGGCAGCCCACTAGATCATAGTTTTTTAAAGGCTGCAGCACTACCACACTAATGTACGAGTGTTTTATAAATGAAAATTAATGCCATCATGTAAAAGGTATTATAATGAGGCTACAGAGACGTTGATAAAAAAATTTTGGTTTCTTATTATCTAATATTAAAATTGAAGCTGGTTTAAATTAACATTTTACATGACCATTTTTTCGATAAGTGTAGCGTATATAGATGCAATGGCGCTATCAGTGCTGAAACCCGCCGCATAAATTCTCACATAACCGGAAATAAATTCTGGGAATTTATTTTATTTTGTTAACCGGGCTTCAGCCCGGTGTTCCGGCGTGGATGAATACGTAGGTATTCTCTCAGCAATATGTGCTCCTGGCAGATTTAAATGTTCACGAAATATTCATGGCGGACGGATATTTGCACATTGAATATCATTCCTCACTGCCCCCCCTCCGTATACGTTCGGCACCTTACACACAGACACACATATGCGATATGCCTATAAATATGAAGGAGTAGAGTGAGCAGCCATCATGCATTTCACAAATGCACAGTGCACACTGCACATATGCACTGCTCATACCACCACTTATGTTGGCTTGAAAGACCGGAAATTAATAATTAAAACACTTCATGGTTTATTCTCTGAATTGAAGTTTCTTCTGTACCTTCTTTTTTGCCCAGAATTTTTGTAGGTAGATTCGTGGATTTTGACTTCAAAAAATGATTGCTATATGGTTGGTTGTGGGGGGAGGGGGAAGGGAGTAAAGAGATGAGATGTGGAAAAACAAAAAAAGTGCCTCAACGCAAAAAATTCTTTTCATTTGCCTATCGAAGTGTGCGAGAAACGTATGTTTGCGAATTTTGTGCTCCAAATGGTTACGACTTTACGAGTTTGAATTTGGTTCTCTTGCATTGATTTACGGATAATTCGGGAGCAATCCACGTTAGTATTTTCTCATAATTTTTTCTACACTGAGAAAATCTAAGAAAAAGAACTTTTATTACATAATAGTAAAAATATAATTGAAACCAATTTTATATGACTATCGACGGAAACGGATGCTAAGTCTCATTCAATATTGTCAATCAAATGAGATTTTGATGTAGAACTGTTTTTTTTTTTTTCAAAAATGTATTTACCTAACCAAAACATTTAAAGGTGCCATCACCAACCGTCATTAATTTAATTTTTGCTGTAAAATCGTTATACATAAAAGATAATAGCCACAAAACATTCTTCACCGACAAATAGGTATTCATTAACTCAGCATTTTTTTTTTTTTTTTTTTTTTTGTAACTCAAACAAGCAAGTAAAAATGTCATTAAAAAAATAATAATCATTATAAAAAAAAGAACAACACATTCAAATACACCACTTTTCGGCCTCATTTCTCAAAATTTCTGTTTAACTCAATGGCAACTGCAAATACAAGTTATTCGGGTAATTATTATTGTTTTTTTTTTTCAATATACATAAATAGAATGTTAAAGAATTAATCTTCAATTGAAATTCTTAAGGCCATAATCCTTGGGATGATGAATTAGATAATGACAATGAAGATTCACAAAACAAATTTCTTAGAAACTCCACATCGACTATAGCTTTGCAAATTGAAAATACATTGACTCGTAATAACGAATCAAGAACATATTTCGAGCCAAGCGAAGATGGTGTAGTTCAAGTACCACCACCGCTTCCCATTGAAGACGAATCTGAAAAACCTTTGCGCAGTCGAAAATCTATTTTAGAAGAACATGGTCTTTTATTGGGAAAAATAATTGGTTGTGGAAGTTATGCTAAAGTTAAAGTTGCTTACTCCGAAGAACTGCAAAAAGAAGTAGCTGTTAAAATAATTTCAAAACTAAAAGCACCACCAGAATATACCAAAAAATTCCTGCCTAGAGAAATTGATGCTGTAAAGGGTTTGCATCATGAAAATTTAATACAATTCTATCAAAGCATTGAAACAAGTCATAGGTAAGCAGATATTTAATGCATTTCAAGTCATACAATCTTATATTATTAAATTATGTTAAATATACTTCGCTGTGCAAGAAAAACACTTTGCCTGTTCTTTCACAACTACAATTTTTAGTCAAAAGTTCTTCTAAAGTTTATGTACAAAATTAGTCGTTAAGATAACTTTCAGTTTGACAGAGATCAGAAAGCAACCAATTTTGTGCTAATACCAAGACATCATTACAAAAAGCCTTAACTTGTTCAAAAAAAAAACACTGTTCAATTATTAAACTTTGACAAAGTGTTCAACTGAATTTTAATTGAATTGCAATCAATAACTAATATCTTTTCTCAGAGTTTATTTAGTGATGCAGATAGCGGAGAATGGAACTATACTCGATTATATACGTGAGAAAAAATACTTAGATGAGACAAACGCTCGTAAACTCTTTCGTCAACTGATAAGCGTTATTGGATATTGTCATTCCAAGGGAGTTGTACATCGGTAATTGATGGAAAATCAGATGTTCTTATCGCAAACAATAATAATAATCGTCAGAAAAATCTTTCCAGAGATATAAAATGTGAAAACTTGCTCCTCGATTCAGAATTCAATTTGAAAATCATTGATTTTGGTTTCGCACGAAAAGACACTCTAAGTAGTGATAACTCTGTTATTCTTTCAAAAACTTTCTGCGGAAGTTATGCTTATGCGAGTCCGGAGATTTTAAAAGGTCAAAGGACAAAATAAATAATATACATAAATGAATAAAATTAACAACGTTTTTTAACAATCTAATATAGGTGTTGCCTATAATCCCTTCTTATCGGATATCTGGGCAACAGGAGTTGTGTGTTATGCAATGGTATTCGGTCGACTGCCATATGATGGTTCAAATGTACATGTCTTACTTAAAAGGGTTAATTCAAGTCTTGTGTTCCCTAAATCACCAAAGGCAAGTAATGACTGCAAAAATTTGATTTTTCACATTTTGGCGCCGTTGAAGATTCGATATCGCATATCACAAATTCAAGAAGACGCTTGGTTCAATAATAAAAAAACAAAGAATGGACCCAACACATCTAATAAGTCCTAAGTCAAATCATTTATCAAAATCGAAATAAATAATCCTAAACTGCAGAATTGGTATTATTTATCACCAACATCAGTAAAAAAAGCTTTTATTTTGATTGTTCATTTTTATTAGGAAGAGCAAGTCTGAAACACAACAAAAAAATGAACTCGTTTTAATTTTAATATCAAATTCAATTTCATTTTATTATTTTCCAAGACCCTATAGCTACATTAAAATGTATTAGTAAATCAGTATTGTTTTTTATTTATGTTTTCATATAATTGAAACTAGTTATAACTATAAAACCCATAAGCACATTCATTGGTAAAGTTGTCCACTTCATAGAACTGTTTACTTCTTGTAGGTCATGGAATACTGTTGAAAACGTTACCGGAATGGACACTATCTCATCAAATTGAAACTGCAAATCATGTCTCTTCTCCAATTCAATTGTTGCTCGATGCAAAAGATTTTGATGTCTAACACCATTAACTTCTTCTTTTACAATTAAAAGTTCATATTTCACTCCGAGAATTATATTTTCACAAATAAATGAGTCTTCTTTGTCCAAATAGACGCCCAGTACTGGCAAGTGTTCGTAGTTCGTCAATTCTATTTTAGTCCAATAATCAGTCTGGTTTACAGGATAGCCCAAGATGGACATGTAGTAATCTTCTTGAAGTTCTAATATTTGGCTGACTTGTAAAATATTAAAGATCTTATTTTGTAATTCTGTACAAATTTTGGTAAAATTAGAATCTCTTGTTACTTCAGTCGAGTTATCAAGCTGAACCGAACACTCAACTAAGATACTTTCTCCAAAATTCAAAGTTCGTTGGCCGTCTTCACAACGATCTCGCCTTCGTTTTGGTACAGAAATATGAATTTCTTGTGTTTTATTGGGGTGGAAGTAGTTAAAAATACGATTGGAATCATCATTTTCCAATGATTCGTTCAATAGAACCTTGTGAGCAATTATCAGTGGTCTACCTACAGTATAACCCAAGGGACCACTTACTTTATTCAAAGAATTTCCTTGGGTTTCATTAACATGCACAAAATCTACTTCAAAGCTAAGCCAAATTTCACTAGATTTTTCTTCCGACTGAACAAAAAATACTTCACAGCTTATTAAGTTTGTGTGATTATGAGTTAACTTCGTTTGAATTAAATTGCTATAAGTCGATTCATCCAAATATTCAAAGTAAGAGTTATTAATCGACACTGGAACACAATCGTATTCTTTAGAGCAGCGATAAATTGTTATTGGAATGAATTCGGAAAGGGTTTCCTTAATTATTCCATCTAATGGTACTTGGGTATTAGGCCCCTGCAATAAATATGAAGTACAAAGTTTTTCAAATAACGTTGTCTCTAATGTTTTTGCTTTTTCCAGCGAAAGATGGCAAGATGAATTCTTTGTTTTCAAATGACGCACAGACTCGTTGATTTGGCAATGATGGCCGACCAGAGAAAACGGAAGATCTTTAAAAACAATCAGAAAGGGAAATAATTTTTAGTTAAGGATATTTACTTTTGTTTTTCTTTTTACCAAATTCAGTTATTTCATTAACTTCCAAATTATAAAGCAACACGGGTTCCCCGATTTTGTAGTAGCTCCGATCTCTTCCCAAATCGTTGTCTTCTTTTAAAAGTTGAGGCCATTCGTGGAAGATCGATTTATCAAAAATGTAGTTCAGATGCTGAAATTCAAATTATTTTATTTAATATTCTGCACAATTGTTAGTTTAAGTTCTTGGTTGAACATTAGCAGTGATCTACTTGCCTGTTTATTTAAATTTCATTGAAACAAAAGAGTTGATAACCCAAACTTTAAGAATTTTAATTTTTAAAAACAGTACGGTTTGAGTGACTTTATTAATTAAAAAAAAAAAAAACTTTTTGATAGTGTTTTACTATTTATGAATTTGAATGCTTGTGTGTATTGTTTTAAAACTAGAGCCATGTGTTTGCTTATTTAAGGATCTATAATACTAAACTAGCTTTACTAATAGTCAAATAAAAGGATCCTCAGGTAAATTATTTATTGGTGAAAATTCTTGAAGAACTTCAATGCCAACAGGACATAACAACATGAACTTTCTGTATTAAAGTTCCAAAACTGTTTGGTATTCTAATATGTAATGCAAAATTGAAAGGTTATGTTTTCAATGAAATAATAATTAGAGCATACAAATTAATGTTGATATACATATGTGCCTAACCTAATCTCTTACCTATCTAAGGATTAATTACTTGGGCGAATTGCAAACGAATGGACCTACAAAGATTGGACAGGAATGGATTTCCTCTTCCTAATTTATTGTTCACGTTTTATTAGACAGATCATTTTTAGAATATTTTTTGTCAAAAATAATTATTTGCCACATACTTAGAAGAAGTTTTACTTTTAATACAACAACAACTATATAATTGACTCTAGAAGTAAACTTGGCTTAAGTGAATTTCAAAGTCATCTGGAATCCGTTTTGAAAAGTAACTTTGCAGTAGGCACTTTATTCAATTAAAAATAATCCAATTAATTTGTGATACCTAGGTACTAACAAAAGTTTTCCATTTTTTAATGAATAAAAAAATATTTTTTTCTATCTTGACGAAGATAATTGATTTTACAGGTCAGGTGGTTGATTGTTATTTCAAGGATAATTAAAAAATAAACTCTCCAATTTTAGAACGCTATTTTTTATTTTAGTAGGAATTTAAAAAGAATAACTTTTTAATGCAGTGCAATTTACGTTTTTATTTCCGCTGATGGAAATTCATTTCTATTCGAATTAATAACTACGTAAAATAAATGTTTGGGTCTATTGTTATGAAATTTCACCGAAAATGATTAGAAACTGGCGTACTGTCTTTTCGATTTAGTTTGTTATTTTGTTCATAATCCAGAATAAAGAAAGATACAATTTTTGTGTTTGTAAGATAATTTTCAGCTTGCAATTACTTATTGTTCTTTTCAAAAATCAAGCAGAACCTAAATTACTCTCTACCTATCATTCTTCTTTCAAACGAACCAACATTTTAGGAAATGGTTTTTGTCAAGTTGTCAATTGCTTAAATTTAGTTTTATTTAGAGAATATTATTTCTCTTCCCTTTGATAGTTAAACTAGGCTTAAACAAAAAAAAAAATGAAATACAAGTCAAAGATTTAAATGGCATTTTCTGAATTCAATTAATGGTTAACGGTTAAGTACAATCGATATCAGGAGGGAGGGAGTTAGGATTATAATTTTCGTGAGGTCTTTTCATTTTGCTTCGCAGCAGCCATCTATGCCTACAGACAAGCAACTTACCTTCTGAGAAACATCAATATTTGTCCGAAAAACACAAAGCCATCCCTCATTAATCCTGCACGGTGGCAATCCTTGGAGATAATTAAAGTCTTCTAGACGATTATCTTCTCTATGACAATCAAATGAATTCAGTTCTTCTGGTATGCAGTCAATGTCACAACAACAATTTGTGTCACAGAAATTTGGCCTCAGATCACAAGAACAAAAATAACCCGATCGATCAAAGTTTGTTTTTCTTATCGGACTTGGTCGGGAATCATTTTTTGGCAGTGCCACTGTGGTTGTAGTTGGTGGAATTGGTGTCGTTGTAGAGGTTGATGTAGTTGTTTTTTGCGACTGTTTAGTTGTTTGAGTACTATTGATTGTTGTTGCTCTTGTAGTAGTAGGCGTTGATATAATTTTTACTGTCGTTGTTGTTGTTCTTGTTGTTGTTGGCTCCAATGTTGTACCTTCAGTTGTAACGTTTTCACTTATAACAACCGGTTTTGAAATTCCGATCTTTACTGAATCAATTATTGTTGTTAAGAACAGAAGAGCAATCAAAATCTTCATTATTGCTTCAATCATATTTTCCAACAGTGAAAATACTCGTATATTTAAGAAAATTCAACGCCGTATTTCGAAAAATTACGAAATATCAAAGATATTTCAATAACAACACTTCCGGATGATTTCGTTTGCAATTTGTACCTGAAATTAACTCAATTACAAGTGCTAATTTTCATTTTTTTTGTTTTTTTAATATTCACCTTTCAGTCCCTGAAAAAATAAGATCCTCCTTGCTAAGTGCAATGCCACCAGCTCCAAATTTTTCCCTGATACTATCCCAAAACGTAACGGGTGCAACCTTCCACGTGTCAACTTCAATTCGATGGAATCCGGGACGTGCAGGAATATAAGCTACTCCAAATCTGGAAATAAAATCAAAAACTCAAAAAGTTGTTCCATTTTACTTACCGAATAAGAGTGTATTAAAATTATACCCCACGGGCCAAGTATTTTTAAGAAAATTTACTGCGTAAATTTCCAAGTGCAATTTTGGCCAGCCTTGCACACTGCTCGTTGCCAAATGTATGTCCAATGGACAACAAAACTCCGAAGATTTCTCCAGTGAATTTGAACAAACAAAGGTGCTTCCTTCCGTCCTGCCTTGTACAACTTTCCAAGCCGAACCTTTTCGAAAGAATTAGTTTTAAAAGCCTTCTGTCTCTTTCTTCCTCCAACTAAGGTCTACACTTTGCGAACAAAAGTCCTACCCTTTGTTGCCTCACCTCACATGCATTCCATATCCATACATACCGCTTTGAAGGCTCCACTTGCAGAAAAGATGAGACTCTTCAAAATCGACCGCCTTCAATATCTGTCCGATGATATGCACCTCCGCCATCAATTTCCTCCTATAACGGCACAAAGTTGTGGCTTATGCAATAAATTCTTCTCATCCAAAAATTCTGCAAACTCCAAACTGGTGAGGATAGCTGACTGTGACTGGAAGTGAGTGAATGTGTATTTGCTGCAACTTGATTCACATTCACAACGCTTACTGACAGAATTTCAAATGAGGAACGGACTATAGCAGGAAATCGAATTTGTTTTGGTTTTGGTCATGTTTATTGTTGGCGCCATGGCGACAGGACGAGGACAGGTGAGTGAATATTTTGTCAAAACAACAAATGGAGGGTGCATTTTCATCATCGGCTTCGTGTCATCGTAGTTGCCAACGACATCGACATGCGAGGACAATCGACGCGCAGCTACGCGACCGACCGGAGCACCAACGATACGTTCGTCGTTAACGTTGTCATCCCTTTTCGATGTGGCATGAGCATATGGGTGACTGCATTTCATACCTTCGTCCTGGTCTAGTATACCCTTCACCAAATCTACCATTCAAATCCTCTAAAATAAAATCGCATCTCGAAACTCGAAACTCGAACTCCCGTTGCTAAATATGAAACCGAATATCCTTTTGTTGTCTCTATACCTTCGATGCTACCGTGCGGATGTTGTGAACCAGCTAACGACCTAGGTATAAAATCCACCGGGAAAAAACAGTACAGTAATACCTTCCTGAATTAAATCAAAATTTTTAGAAAAGGAAATTACAAACATGAATTCGGGAGGGATTACAGGTTTTTTCAATATTTTTACTTATATCTATTCAAAGGTGGGTAGGTACTATAACGTTACAAAAATGGGGATATGATTTTGTTTTTGATGCAAAATATCCTTCATGTTGATAGATAGGTACTCTTTTTTGTATGTACACTCTGGATTTCGATCCTGAGTTCTTACTAAATAAGTTGAGAGGAAATTAAGTCCTATTGGGATTTGGGGCGATAACATCTCAATGGAGTGTCGTCTTGTTTGCCGTGTGTAATGTATATAGGTATCAATTTGATGGTGGAACATACACACAAACAATGGATCCGTATAGCTCGTGTAAAAGCTTTGTACTAATACTTTTATAATTCGGAATAAAGAGTATATTATTCTATTTTTAGCAGAAAAAATTATCATACAGCAGACAGCCTTTTCCCAATATGGTTATTGAACATAATATATGCAGATATGTATGTTTGTATGTACATATATCAAAACGATAATAAGTACAGTCTTTAATCTGGTTGATAAATATAATCTTTCTTTACTTATAAGTTATTAAATGGTAAGTTAGTTGTTACCAGCTTAGCAGCAAGTTCTAAGTTTGTTACTTTTTAAATGAACAAACCTTTCCGATTTCACGCCTCCTTTAACTGCATAATCGATAGAGTCTAAAATTTATAAGTATGTACCTACTTCGAAATTCGCAGTAAAAGTTGTAGTATTTTGGTTCTGAAGATTTTTTGTTTGGGTAAAATTATTTACTAATATGTAATTTTAACTTTAATAAGAATAATACCAGTTTGTATTAAGAACCATTTGAGTTTCAGTAATACGTGTTGTTTCTTATGTTTGTAGGTTCATTATTTAGCCGCACTACATAAATATATCCCACTAATTGCGATATTCAGACATTAAAAATCAATATATGTACATACATACATTATGTTCATCGGTATCTCCTTTTATATCATATCATACCTACTTTCCTAATCTTGAAGCAGTCTTTCTTCTTTTCAGGAGAGAATATATCACCAATTGTAAGCGAATTTTTTTCTAGAAATAAATCTGCAAACCTTATCAGCTCTTTGTGGATAATTTTGTTTCTTGCTGTTAGAATATGGAAAAAAACAGAAAAAGTTTACAATTTAATTGATTAAGATAAGGAAAATCTCGAATTATTTTGTATTTTTCAAATAAATGCAGTGTATGCTATCAAAATAACAAATTAATTTTCATTTATGCTTCCAAAGCAATCACAAGTTTCACTATTGAAGTTTACTAAATAAATAGTTGTAGAAAGATAGTTAAGGTAGAATACAAGTATGCTTACGTCAATACCTGTCTTTACGATTTAAACGACTATCGGTCCCAAGAAAAGCGTTGGAATACGCCCCAGGTTGGTAGATTTCTTTTTGTGTACCGAAGTACAATATTTTTTATCTACCGCCCCAGTACAATTAGTTTATGTGTTAAGGCACAAAAACCCCCCTTGTTCAAGGGCGAGGTCTATCTGCACCTCTTGCATCAATAACTTGGTGGTGTTGTTATTGATACCATATGCTTCCTCATTTCGAATAACCACAGTCACCACGAGTCCAACCTCGAAGACGGCTGCCATGAATCGTCTTGCGACTCATCATGACAGGGCTTTCCATCTCCCGTGGTACCCGTTGTTATAGCAATGGGTACCATTCACACTTTTGTAATCACAGTTCTGTTTTTTACGACCAACTGAGGAATTGGACGTTTTATATTAAACAACATCAGCCTGCATTGTTGGCCTTCCATGAACTACTCATGGCAAGTTTCCAGTATCAAGATCAATTGAGGAGGTCAATGCTCGGCACTTCCCTAACGCTTTTGTACTGCCAAGCGAAATGTTATTCGGCTTTAAACCAAAGGATAGAGTTTGACACCATAGTTAAGGTAGGTAAGATATACAAAATAATTTTGAATTTACAAAATAAGAACTAATATATAAACTACCCTAATCAAATTTTTACCTGGTATCGTAAGCTAGTTGCTAGTTGAGTACATGCACTTCACAACAACACCATAGGACCAGTTGCGTATTTCCAAAAAAATTGTACGAAATTAATATTGTCGAAATGGCTTTGGTGCGTTGGAAAATATTATTTGTTTAAAATGAGTTTCATGCAATGACCACACGGACTATCAGGGCTGCCAGGTGTTAATCGTCCAAACAAATATATATTGAAGCGTCAGTTTGAGAAAATTGCAATGCACACATCCTAAGAGCATTCCAGAAATTATTTATTTCCATGGATAGATATTTTGTAAACCTTCCTATGAAGACAAATGTTTGGGCCTTATTTTGAATAAGAAATTCATCTGCAAACCTGATATGCTTTTTATTGCAAGTAGGTTAAATTTATTTACAAAAACATTGAAGATTTATAAATTATAATTTTTCATATTAAAAATATGTAAAACATTGACAAAAGTGTATAATTGTTATAAAAGTACTACCTATGTATCATATAATTGCAGTAAAATTATTTTCTAGAATTATCTTGCTCCGAGTTTTTTAACTTCACTAAAGGGTTTAGCATTCTTGATGGCATAATCGACAAACGATTTGCCATATTTAAGTATAATTTTTTCAAGTGAAATAACATCTGCCTCAGCATGGTGTGCAATATCTGATGGGTTACCAAACACACGTTCATATATACTTCCTAGATTATATCTTAAGGTTTTTGATGGAGTAGACCCAAATTGGAGCGATTTCCGAGAACTAGGCTCCGTCGAAGTCGAAGGTGATTCTTCTTCAAGCTGTCTTTTTTTCTTTCGTCCAATGTTATCCACATTTGGAGGTCTTTTTGGCGTAGTTTCATTGAATTTTTGCCAATCAACTACTGATTCATTTTCTTCTGGAATGTCGGTTGAGTTATTGGGAATATCTGATTCAATTTTCATTTTTGACAAATTGCTATTAGTTTCATTCTCGACTTGTGCGTTGGTGTTATCATCTTTCAATGGAGTAACAAATTCTTCGATTCCTAAAATTGGATCTGAAACGAGTGGAATGGCAAACTCTGTATCAGCTTCTTCGGCTAAATCCAAGTCCTTAATGGCGACAAGGGAATCTAGACACAATGTATCCTTGGGAATCTCCTGTAAGACAAAATATGCAGATTTTATATTTTAAAGTTTGTATGATTCTCAATCGAAAACAGACCAATCCCAGTTTAGAAAATGCATGCTTGAGAACTGGAAAATCAAAATTATTGCCATTGTGTGCGATTAGGCAGACAGGTTGTCGTAGATGCTTCAAAAAGTTAATTATTAAATTGGCTGCATTATTGTCAAATTTTGATTCAGACTCCAAGATGTAATTATTTAAACCTATCAAAAAAGAATATGTATTCTGGTTATCGTCTTGAAAACAATGTTCATCGGAAAAAGTTGTTCTTACCGGTTATTTCCTCAGTCTTTGGTTCAATGACCATAAGTGGATTGAATAATAGTGTCAATTTATGATTTATTCTTGGACTTTTGCAATTTATTGCTTTGGAAACATCTGCAGCATTGAAGCCATGAATAGAGATCTCTGTTATATTAGCTTTGTTAAAATTTAAATCAGGAAGGGTTGTGGTTTCGAGATCGAGAACAGCAAACGAGGAAATTTCAGTTGTCATTGTCAAGCTTGGATTGGTGAAATTATAAAAATGATGACAATTACATTCAAAATTCAACAAAAACTACATAAAAGTAATGAATCATATATTATAACTACATGTTTATCCTTATTTCCTCCTAATTTTAACTTTTACGCGCCTTGCAAATTGCAAGTGCAACAATAACTGGGCGACTCATCTCGACAGGGCCAAATAAAACGTCAAAAACAAAACGGATTTTAATGTCATGTGTCATCATAATTTTGGGCTCCGTTCAGTACCTTAATTTTAACGTGAGTGTAACGTATTAGTAATGTTAAAGTAAGATCTTAAGTTTCGAATATTATCGTAAGAAATAGTTTAGTATCAGGTTAACCGACCACCCAGCCCACAAATGTCTACCAATTTATAGTTGCTCCCGCTTGAATAAAATGAAGAAGGTATTCAATTACAGAAAATTGCTTTTAATTGCTAGCATGAGTTGTTCACTGAACTTTATTTTGTATCTTCCCCAGGTTCATGAAACATTTTCTGCCGACTACTTTAGTTGAAAATAAATGTAGGTGCAATTATGTGACTTTTATAAAATACTCTAATTATTAAAAAGTTCTAAAGTGTGAAATATGTACGTATAATGTAGATAAAATTAACTTATAAATACTACAAACACAATGTAAGAATTGAGAAAAATTTAAGTTGCTCGCATTTGAGGACACGAGTCCTCACCGCAGATTAGTAAGATTTAATTTTTTTTATTGATTTGAGCAAAATTTCATAAGTTCAAATGAAATCGATATGATTTACTACGTTGCTTATACATTCCATAATCTAAAATTTTCTTTATACATTGAAGAATATAAAGAGTCAACACGAAAATTCAAAGGAATACTAGTTCAGATTTCCGAAGTTGACAAACAACATTAGTAAGTTTATTTGTGTTTTCAGTAACTTTGGGGAAATTAACAGTTGTGCATCAACTACCAAGCCTAAGCCGCTGCGCAATTTTTCTTTCGTGTGATGGGGGACTAAGATAGCTATGTACTTACTTTACTCCACTCTGTCCTGAAATTTGACATTTTGTTTTTTGTATATTTGGTTTTGAAATTTGATATTTGTTTTGTTTTGTTTTGTTTTGTTTTCGATTTGTATTTAGACTTGGGATTTTCTGTTAACAAAATATCTTTTAATTGTTTAAAATGGAAAGAAAAAACCGCTGTTGCATAGTAACATGCAAAGGTGAACGTTTCGATTTGGCTCACAGATTTCCCAGATCATATGAGTTAACACAATCCTGGCTTCAAGCAATAGGCAATCCAAACTTAAAAAGTATAGAACTACGTAAACTTAGCGATTGTTATCAAGTATGCGCTCGTCATTTTCTCATATCCGATTACAGACATCCGAAATCGAGGAATTTAAATAAACTAGCAGTTCCGTCTCTAAATCTTAAGGATCTGAGTCAGCTTAACCTGGCTAGAGATTCAACTCCTCGAGGTGTTTTAAATTTGTCTGTTGAAACTGATTTACCAAGTACCAAAGAACCATTAATGAATGTAAATGATGATCAGATTAAAGATACAGATACGATTAATGATGTCAATACCATGAAACTAACAGAACGTATAGAAATGTGTTCAAATGAATCTGAAAATGGTAAGTAAACGAATAATGGTGAATTCTTTTCTACAAAGCACTTCATCTTATTTGAGGGCTTAATTCTGGTATTTGATTTGAACAACATTGAAGCCAAGGCAAATTGCGATACGTTTCTACTAGAACAGTGTACAAAATCTATTGCATCTTTCCTTGGAAGAAGTCTATGAGTTGAAGATTCATTGATAGTCTGTTCAATTGCCAATTGCCCTTGTGCGGCAGAAATCGTCTCAAATTTGACTAAGTACGATGGGTGGTCATCTTAACATATATCTTTTGTCTCCATAATTTTAATCTAGTGTTTGTAATTCACACCTGTATTGCTTTTTCAGATACTAAAAACAATGAATGTGATGCGCCTGAAACGAACAAAATTTTGTTTAAGATTACAGAGTTATCAATTGTTTTTAAAATAAAACATCCCAAATTTGAAAAAACCCTTTGTTTGAATGCATTTTGGCTGCGCTTTAATTGTGAATGCTCAGATTGTTTTGATTTACAAACTAACAGAAAAAAATTGAACTTTATGGAAATACCAAGGAATATTCAACCGAAAGAGATAACCCTTGAACCCTCTGATAATCTCTTTATAAAATGTAATATTATTCTTCATATAACTTTCCTCAAAAATAATGAATTAAAATTCTAGGGGAAGATAATCATTTGTCGATGTACGACGTAGAAGACCTTTTAAAAACACAATCCTCAAAGGAGCAGCTTTTTCTGGAAAAAATACTCTTTAACGCGAATACATTTGAAAAACCTCCACAAATCCAGTTTTCAAAATTGGTTTGCTTTGATGATAAGATTGAAAAGATTTTCGTTAATCTAATACTGTACGGATTTGTCTGTGTGCCAGGAATTTCGACGCAGAACTCATCAATGGCGAAATTGACTCTACAACGGCTATTTCCACATCAACAAACTATTAGCTTTCAGCCATTCGATGAAATTCATTCTGAAATCTGCACAAATGTGACATGTGCCAATATTGATTGCGGCTTGAAATGCTTTTTTGTTACTCATAAATCAGAAATTATTTTGGTGGATGGTCTGAATACTGCCGAAGAGCTAAAAAAATCAGACGCCCTTGCCTTCGATATTCTCACCCGAACACCGGTTTCACTGAAGGTGCAAGACGATAATGTTTGCCATGAAAAATTAGGTCCCATTATTGGTATAGATAATGAAATGGAAGGAAATACCAGATTTCAATTAGATACCCAAATAATGGGTTCGCTGAATATGTTGCCACAGTCGGAAATTCTTAATTTCTATGATAGTCTGAAATTATTTATGGCAATTATAAGGACAAATAAAAATCAAATACACTTAAATTTGGAACCAGGAACTATAATTATTCTAGATAATTGGAGAGTTCTGCACAAGTTGTCAGGTAATGTCGGAATATGGCAATGTTATTTGGATAGAAACGATTTTATTGGCCGTGCAAGATACTTTGGTCTACTGTAATTCGGGTTGGGATGTTGTAACGATGTTTCAAATAAATTTGAATGTATATTAAATTTAAAAGTTGTTTTAAGTATTATCAAAGTAGGAAATAAATATGATACATTTTACTAAGATAATTTAACATATTGTGTATGTGTTGAAAAATATCCTAAATAAGGTTTAATAATTCAATTATATTATTGTTTAGATGGAAAATATCTAAAATAACTTCTAAGTACTGATTTCTTCAATAGTAACATTTTTGATAATTATATTTTCAATATACGAGTAAACTTCATTTATTAAAAAAAAAACTTTAAGATTTTTAAATTCAAGTCCAAATCGTTTCTGTTATTTCTTCTAATTCCCTAAAATTTAGGAAAGTCTTGACTGACTATAAATATGAACATATGTACATTCGTCAAATTTAGCACTTTAGTTACAAGCAAACAATTAGCTTTATTTTGGTACTCTTGGACCAAACCCATATATGTATAGTTGCAATAATGTTACCTACATAGAAATAACAGGGTTTTATAAATAAAACAGTACAAACTCCATTTCTCAGAGAAAGTTCTCTGAATACAATTCTTACATATTATTTTCTTTTATTGCAATTCCGTGGAAACTGTCGATTCACGTGAATTCTTCGTTTTTAATCTTTATTAAAATTGTAACGCGTCGCGTCGTCTATGTAATTTGGTTCTCAAGTTAATAACAGGTAAGTACTAAAAACTGAACTGTAGTGTTTCACAAAAATATCACATGTGTATGTCGGAAAAACCTACATAAACTTTGACTATGTCAGATCCAGCAAAACTTTTTTCGTCAAGCATTCTCAACTCGCATGAATCCCTTCAAAATAAAACAACAAAAACGAACTTTGTATACGAATCCTTTATTGAAGAATGTTACATTAACAGTTTTGAAACCGATTACAAGTTAGAATCTGCTCAAAAATGGATAACTTTCCCTGGGAAGCATGAAGTCGAATTCCCCGTGCAAACTGTTCAGCCGAAAGTTCAAATACTTCAAAAGGTGCCATTAAAGCAATTGCCTCGTGACGTTGAAATTGATCGACTTCGCCGTCAATATTCAAAAATACGAATTTCCGAACTTCTCGAAGAAGCCGGAATTTCTATAACGAATATATTTTACACTGAAGATATCCTCAACAAGTCAAATAGTGATGCATTTGTCGGTGATATAAGAATAAGTTTACACTTTTTTGATGATGACAGTTTTGATACAAACACCATCAGTGGGTGGTTTGACAAGGGCTTAGTTGACGGCGTAAGACATCCTCTGCCTGCTTGGGCCTTAATAAGAACATCGACTGGATTTCCTTCATGGGAAATTGTGGCAGTTTATAGCTATGATAAAAATTCTATGCAATTTAATATAATCGATCTCAAAGAAGAACAATTACACAAAGTCTATAGAATTCATTTGATGTTCATGGCCGAGAATACATATAGTTACTTGGAAAGAATCAAAACTGCACTCAAAGAACGATGTTATTTCGAAGCCAATGTAAGGTATCAAATGCTCTTGGATTGTGCCTTGTTCGATAACACTCCAAAAATGGACGAATTACTACTCAATCAAATACTAAAACTGTCCATGGTTCATGAAGATTCCTTCAAATATCCAATTTGCAAAAGTATCTGCAATGAAATTCAAATTCAATATCAGCGAGTTATGGTCGCATATGAATTGAAGGACTTTTTACATAATCATTCTTTAGAATTTCCATCCGTCACAGTATTTCGAACAAAACTAAAAAAATCGACACATTTTCCCAACATATCAAAAGTGCATGAAATAAATAAAACCGAGAGATTAAAGACACGTTTTCGTGGATGTACTCTCTTTTACGCTGGGGAATCTATTCAAGCGATGATGTGTGCAGCATTTGAGTGTATGCAAATTGAATCGTTATCTCTTTTTACAAATCTCTTCGTTAAGTCGGTTGCTCTCTCCGAATTCGTAAATATTCAGGAAGTTGGCTCCTCAACAACAATCAAGTATTTAAAATATTCCTGGCCGGAAAAGCTTTCAGCTAAAATTTGCCTGAGTCTTCGGAATATAGGCAAGGGTTGGCTAGATCTCTCAGTTTCCGATTGGAATGTCTTCAAGGTAGCTAAAATCTCCAAATTATTTCTTCAGACAAAATTTCGAATGCAGGAATCCCTGCAAATTCTTATGGAGAAATCTATATTAAGCTACAGTCAACTGCTAAACAATCCCTGCCTGGACTTCTTGGAACTTGAAAATGATTACATCTGGACCAATGATTTACTAACAACTCCATTTAACAGAATGAATCTACCACCTATTTTCAAATTAGTTTTGCATATAGGCAGTAATGGTCCCTTCTACTTCACTGATCCAAACGAATTTGAACCTACGCTAACGAAACTTTTATATACAATACTCATGTCAACTTGCGGTATTCGAATAATTGAACCGGATAGTTTACTCAACTTGTCTTTTGCCAAAAATGAGTACCTCTTTACCGTGGAATTGATTGAAAACATGTACATGGAGCATGTCAAACGACTTCATGTATCTTATTCGAAGGCTGTGATCCCGCTGAATGCCTACTTGCGGAAATATGAAAGTTTCGTGGAATTCCACGAAATAGTTGTTGATGAGTTCATTCAAAAATTTTCAAAGTCAGATAAATCCTCACAAGAAGTAAAAAATGAAATAATTTGGCAGAAAGAGCAAAAAGAGAACTTAAGAGAAATTCTTCCGGAGCATATTGTTATCGGACCTTTTCAGATCATCATTGAACCTTTGAAGAAGTATCTGGTCAATAAAAGAATTGAAATAATTCATAAACTATTTTCATACTATGTGGATCGAATGTTTAAAATAAATGAAGATATTCTGGAAGAATTACTCGAAATTGATGTAAAATTAAATGAAAAATTAATTTCTATAGAACACCTCTATGAGATTAAAACTTATATGTTACTTGTACCTGATAATCTGATTGTTTTGCGAGAACGTATCCAAATCATGATGTTGGAATATAACATGTTAGACCAATTTTTCTATAATCTGACTGATCAGCAATTCGCAATGAAATGGAAAGCATTTGCATGGCCACATAAAATTATGAAACGTTTGATAGTTATGAAGGAAGAACATAAGATTGATATTGAGGAATTCAAACGTATTCAAATTAGGGAACTTGCATCTTTCCAGGAACGACTGGAGTCTCTTAATGAGGAAATTATGACGTTCTCTTTACAATTTGATCATGAAAAAGCTCTGGAAGTGGCCGTTGAGGTAATTTTGTATCAAATATTAACACAAATATTTCAATAAAAAAATCTTTTTGCATTACACCTTTATTTGTGCTAACACAAACTAATCTTTTCAAAATCGGTCTTAATAATAAAAACATTCACAGTTAATCTTATGAATCTTAATCAAGCAATTAAATATTTTTGTTAACTTTACGTTCATCGTCTACCTCCACACTATTTCGAAAATAGCCTGAAAACAATGTGAAAAAATAATATTTGTTGTAGTCATTAAAACTGGAATTCCTTTGTTATCAAATATACCTATCCTTGGTGTTCTTAACTATTTTAATAAGCTAATTTTTTGTGTAGTATAAAAATAAGTTCGAGCATATTGGATCTTTGATGTAATCTTAGTAGGTAGTTTTTAAAAATATGATCCTTTTTGAATTTTAAAAATAGTTTCTGATGTCGGAAACTTCAACAATTTTGAACGAAAACCTATGCCATAATTTGTTTTCAAAGAAATAATTGGTTTATAATATTATTTTAACTCCTCTGTTTCTGTAGGCGAAGAAAACTTGGAAACTTATAACTGAGTTACAAAAAATTGGGAATCTTCTGCAAGAAAGGCAAGTTCTTTTCGAAGCCAAAGAAGGGGAATTATCCTTAGAATATCTAGATAGTATAATTGAGAGTTTTAACCCTTATCGGATAATGTGGACTGCGTGTTCCGATTTTATTAAGCTTGAAGAAATCACTATTGGTAATCCACTGAGTACAATTGATATAAATGAAACTAAACAAAACATTGCTGAGCTAACAAGGATTCTGGAATCATCAGTTGAATTTTTTAATGAAAAACAAGAAATTCAAAATGTTGCAATTGTTTTTTTAAACAAAATCCATCAATTCCGTGCAGTTTTCGAAACAATTGAGTGTATTAAAAATGAAAATTGGTTAATAATTCATTGGCAAGAATTTGCTCATCGATCTGGTATTGATGTTAAATTCTCTATTGCAATGAACTTTGGTTATTGCATTAGGAAGGGAATCTTAAATCATGTTACGTTAGTCAAGGAAATTGCTGAAAAGGCTGTACTTGAAGCTGACAATATACGTATAGCGATGGAAGAAGAAGAACAATTACGCAAGGAAGCTGAATTAGCTTTACTCGAAAAGAAAAAGAATCGAAAATGTCGAACTGATATAGTGTAATCAGATAAGCAAGAAAAAAATCATTTTAACACTAAAATTTGATGTAATTAATTTAATTCCGCTATTTTATAAGGTTTGACTTTACATAACAAATTAGTCTTTTTGCAACTACAGTGAGCACCAATGGATATTTTTTGATTAAGAAACAGATGAATTAAAATCAGTCTTGGACAAACTTTATTATTATCCCTAACCTTCTGGTTTCTATTCGACTTTTTTCAAACTAACATTCTGAGCTTTAGGTTAAATACACTGCAATTGATCTACAAAATTGACCAACTTCGAAATGTCAACAAAATATTATTACTGCTACTGATTATAGTTTAAGATCTTCTTCTAGTGAAAACAATTAAAAAAAAGACGAAGAAAAAACTCTGCTAATTCCATGTCAATGTTCCGGAACGACAACATATTTGTTTAGAAACACTTAAAGAGATTAATGAAACAGATTTTAGATCGCACTTTTTTGAAAATTGTGATTTGTATGTATGTTTGCTTAAACTAAATATTACAAAATATTTATATTACATGTAAAGATTATTTCTTTTGTTATATACAGTATACGCAGTGACATCTTATGTCCTTCAATTTTGTTTAAATAACAGGCATTAGGAAAAAGAAGGAACTTAAATTTCTAAAATATTTTTTTTATATATATATACCGTGAAAAACTTAATAAACAAAAACAAGTTACAACACATAATTTATTACACATACTAATCTAAGACTATAAATCTTCATCTGAGATGACAATTTCGTCCGCTGAACCGACAACACCTGCTGGCTTAATAATATCGTTGTTCTTTTTAAGAGAGGGTGAAGGTGCGTCGGCAATCTCGTTGAGACTTGTAACTGACAGGATTTTAAGCGAACTGGTTGTGCAAGTCGGCAACAGAGGGGATAAAGAGCTAGGACGTGGTGATGCTTCCGGCGATTCAAAAGCATGCGGGGGTGATGTTCGAAAAGCAGCCGATGTGCTGGCCAACGGAAGTGACGGGGATACTACCATTGCTGTTAGAGGTGGTGAGTGAGTCCCATTAGTTGTTGCTGCTTTTGTTTTTTCACAAATTTCATCGCTTTTATTTTTAATTGTATCTTTATTTACATCTTTATTTTTTTCATCGTTAATAGTTTTATTGCTATCTTTTTTTATTTTTGATTTCTTTTTATCATGGGACTCTTCTTCCGAAGCGCTTTCTTCTGATGAATTATTTACTTCATCATCAGATACACTAGTTGATTCAGCCTTTCTTCTCACCTGTTCACGTGCATATCTTAAACGAAAACACTTCATTTAAACCTTGCTTTAAAAATCAACTTATTCTACTTACTTATCTATTACCGAACCAATTGTTGTTTGGTTCTTTTCATTTTCAGTAAGTTTAGCTAAAAGTACTGGATCATTTTCAGCTGGATCTTCAAGATCTGATGTAAAATGGGATACAGTCTCATATAAATCGGCTTTCCGACGACTCTGTAGTAGTTTCCCAATTTTAATGAAAGCACCTTGCGCTAATAAAAAAAAAAAACAAGAATAAATAATATATTTATGTAACAAAAATATTCTCTGAAATTTATTTTATTATCTCACCAATTGAAGTCATTTCTTCTTTAAGTAAACCAAAATTATATCTGTCATTGCAAAACTCCAACATACGCAATACATCAACGAAATCAGGAAATTCCTTTGTTTTGTTTACAAATGTTTCAACAACTTTATTGAATTTCGGAAAATCAGTTTCTTTGAATGTGATTGGTTTCTTAACTTGCCTCAATGCGTGTTTACTTTCGCCAGTTAAATCACAGATTTTATCGTAAATCTAGAAAAACAAAAGACAAAAACAAATTCACATTTTATAGATCATTTAAAAGACATGTTTTTTAGCTATATCTACATCTGAGTATAAAGTTTAAAAACTCAATAAAATTCTATTATTTTATAGGGAACAAATATTAAGATCTAGAATCTTATAAATCTTAACAAAGAGATGCTTTTGGAGGTTTGTTAATTTTCTGACAAACTGTTAAGCCTTAGGCTGTGGTTCAACTTTTAATAGTTCAGCGAACCAAGTCAATTTATTGATTTAAAATTATTCGAACTACGAGTACTTTTATCAATAACTATGGAAAGCCTTAACCTCGAGGATTTAAAATTAACAAATCAATAAGTTATCAAAAAGTGCATGTCGGTCGACCTCAAGTCTATGGCCTCATGGAATGAGAGGAGTTGCTCAAATATTGAGTAACTGTTTATTAATTTTAAAATTTTGTATGCGAACATATGTATGTACATTATGTATAATGTATATGTCGATGAGGACGAAACTTTAAATATGTACTAGTACATATGTACATATATCAAATAAATTAATAATTACACATTTAATTACACTCACCTCACAAGCTCGTTTTTTGTATCGCTCTACAATCAAATACGTCGAATTCTCGTCTTCCAAATCCACCTCATCAGTTTCTAACTTATGAATTTTCCTGGTCAAAATATACAACCCTTTGTTCAGACGTCTTATCTGCCTATTGCGAACCTTATCTTCTATGCCCTCTTGTTCGGCTTCTGCTGCAACAGCTGACATTTCATCATTTGTCATAACAATTGCTCTACACTTTTTGCGAGCTTTTAATTCTTCCACAACCGGTCTGAGATGATAATAAACTAATTCAGTGTTTTTCTTAATACTCTCTGTTGCTGCTACCACAGCCTTTTTAAAGCCACGAGACTTCACAAAGTCTGGATGCACTGAATAATAATAACGAATAAGTTTCGATTCAATCAGTCTATTCATATCTTCGGTGGAATCGGCTTCTCGACAGATTTGAAGAAGAGTTTCGAATTCTGGTATAAGCGGCTCTTTTTCCTCCTCCTCCTCCTCCTCTTCTTCTTCTTCTTCCTCTTCCTTTCCATCCTTTTGATCTTCCTCCTCACCATGTTCATTGTCCTTCACTTCCTCGACCGAAGAATCCTTTTCATGTTTTTTGTCATATTTTGAGTCTGATGTCGATGGTTTTTCTTTTGCATCCTGAGGGTGGTGAGAATATACCTCCGAAATGGATGATCCATCGCTTATTGTGCTCTGAGCTGGACTGGATAGCATATTAATTGAAGAATTTTTAAATAATTCTACCGAAGTTGGACTCTTGTCAAGGTTTTCGTTTTTCGGTGGACTATCTAACGATATGATAGGGCCGTTACTGAAAGATGGCGTGGTTTTTGCATTGTTCGGAGTCTGAGGATAGCTAAATGGATTTTTAACAAAGTTATCTAAGTCTTTGTGAAACACCGATGACGAAACTGAAGGTTTTGCACTCTCAGTAGCGCCTTTACTAGTAGATTTTGGACCAGCACTTAACGGACTCCTCGTCGAACGTACAGGGCTAAATGATGGACTTGGGATGTTATGTGGATTTCGCATGAAGTTAAAGGGATCTCCATTGAATGGAACGTGATTCATGTTGTATACCGGTGGTGACATGGGTGGTATTGGCTGATCAACATCTATTGGTATACCCATATAGCTGGCTGGACTTCTGTTTGCACTCGAAGATCTCGTAACCGTGCTGGTGACGGGACTTTTTGAAGAACGCCCTGAATTGTAAGTTGGACTTGCACTTGGGTTAGGACTCATTACGGGAGTGATGGAGCCACCCGAAAAATTAGGATAGTTCATATGGAAACCAGGTGAGCTTACCGTTGGAAAGCTCGTTCCATCCATTGTGCGCATAGGGCGGTTAGGAATGCAGGCAGGATTTATGAAAGCACCTCCTGAAGGATCCATGTCATACATCATCTGTGGATTTCCCATGTAATTGCCAGGCGGAAACATATTGAACATTGAAGCCAGTGCATGTTCAGCTTGAGATGCTTGATAAGCTCTATTACGATTATTGGATGCTTTAGACTGTTTCGAAGTTGCGCGAGCGTTGACTGGTGTTGTGTTCGATGGCATATTGTATGAAGGTGTAGCTGTTGCTGTGATCGCTGAAGTTGAAGTTGAGGCGACGGTACATGTAATTGGAGTAACTATAAGACCACCTGGTCGATTAATAATAGCTGGTGGTGCTTTATTTGCAGCAGTTGGTAATATTTTTGGCTCAGGTTGCTTTGATTGGTTTTTTGTAATTACTGAAGTTCCTAAGTGAATGAGTGGCTGTTGTTCATTCACGGCCTTGTTAGGAACACCTAAAAAGAAAAATAGATTCGTAATATTTTTGTTAGGAGTGTAATTTTATTTTGGGGACATTTTCTTTATTCCGCTGTTAGTTCGACTATTTAAATAATATACAAAATTTTTTGCGAATTCTCTCAGTACGATTAATGATATCAAATTAATTCTATGGCAAAACTAAGTGTTAATTTCCTATTTAGATTAAATTTTAGAGTGTCAAAGATGAACAAGAGATTTAAAATGAATCGTCCTGCTAAATATAATACGAATATTGAATGTCTAAGAAAATTGTTTAGTTATTTGTTTAGTCAATTTATCACCACATTTTTGAAAAGACAACAATTTGATCACACTAGTATCGCCCTGTGGCAGTATGTCGGCAAGTAAAAACTAATACCTATACTCGCTTTAGTATAGAGAAGCCGAAGAATATTCAAATCGATGCATTTACGGACGCATTCAATTTCACTGCTTTTGATTTAATGAGGTGTTTAACTGTTATCTAGCTTGTTTTGTTCTTTGGGATTTGACTACAATTCTTTTAAGTATCTTTGGTTAAAATTCTTATTTACCTGAACCGAAGACTTTAGTGATGACTGGCATTGTCGACGCTGTTGCAGGCTTAGTAGGAAGTTCTACATTGACCATTTTCTTCACAGTCGCTGGACTTGAATGCAGCATCGTTGGCGATGTACTCACAACCGCAATAGGATCTTGAAGTGTTGGTTTAGCATTGTTATCACTTCGCTTCAATGTGGGCAAATGCTGGTAACCCTTTCCTAATTCGTTGCCAGTCGTAGATGGAATTTTTCTAATACTAGTCGATGATTGATTAGTGGGTGTTGCGGGTGATGAAGCATTTATTTGGGTAACTTTGATTGATGAATTGTTGAGATTCTTATTGGGCGACATTGTTATTTTTAAGGGATCTACAACATTTATTGAAGTTGCCAACGGTTTCTTTATGTTGATTGTGTTTGTAATGGGTGGTTTTGGTGTTGTGATGCTTTTAGCCAAAGTAATTGGTTTTGGGCGATCATCATTAACAACAATTCTTCGAATTGTGACTGAATTTTTGTTAAAAACCGGCGACGATGAAAGCGATGCAGGAATGTTTGGATCCTTAGCAGTGGCTGTTATATTTTTATTAATTACATGAGGCATTGGTGAGGCCTTAGGCTGTTCTTTTATTGTTGTAGTTATATTTTTGTTTACCACTGGCGGCGATGCTGGTTTAGGGTTTTTACCATTCCATGTCATTCGGACAAGGTTTGACGCTCCCTTTGTATTAGATTGATTTGCATTGTTTCGATTGTTACTTTGAATGCGACTGGCATTTACCTGACTTAATGTAACGGGACTTTTCGAAACGGTATTTGGAGCTGTCTTTACTGTATTCACAACACTCTTGGTAATTGTTGGGTTATTCCCTTTAGGACGATCTCCACCATTCCACTGAGGAGTGTTTTGCTTTTTGATCCACTCTTCATCATTACTATGCACAACTGTTGTCGGTTTGACACGTCGCACTCGCTTTTCTGGGGGCACCAGGTCACTTTGAGTCGGCTGAGTCGGACGTTTACTTGGCAATTGGATCTTAAAATTGTCCGTGGGAAGAGGAGCTTGAGTTTTCTTCACTGCCATTGCCGAATTAGGTGTTTTGACGGGATTGACTCTGGCCATTGGAGGCTGCACTGCTACAGGAGTTTGAGGTTGGTTGCTCCTCGCAACTCTCTTCTTTTTTACAGTACCACCCTAAAATTAAAAAAAAAATTCTGAGTTATTAAAAATAGTAAAAAAGATGTCAATAATTTTTTGACCTAGTTTCAAAAAAAAAATTGTTCATAATTAACAAACAATTAAAAAACTGGACTAAATTTTTAAGTTATCAAGTTCCGTTCAGTTCTGTTCGAGTTGGAGGACAATAGGTATGATACCTAAAAACGCAATTGTATATAGCATTCACGGAGAATTACGGATTAGTTTTAAACGTTAGCCAAATTTGTTATAACTTGGTGCAAATAAAACAGCAGAATAAGGGCTTATTTCAAAGACTCAATGTTTTCATTTGCTAAATTGAAACAAACATTGTTATCTGGATCTGGTAGCCGCTACTGGCTGAGTTTAAGTTGTTATGGAAGAGTGAATTTCACCAACGCTAACAACTAAGGCGCAATCGGAAGATCCCAAATATTCCTAGCATAATTGGTATAAGGTTACAAGGAATTGTGTCAAGAAATCAGGGCAAAACACCAACTTTATTTATAGAAACCCTTATGGGGGTATCTATCAATAATTCTCCAGTTAATTCATGTTAAGACCGTTTCCAATGAACTCCAGTGAACTATTTAGATATACAAAAATTAATATCTCTTGTAAATTCCACTTATACTCAGTGCTTATTTTAATGGGCGAAGATTGGTCAACTTTTGGCTACCCTGTCTTCCCACTGTAGAATGTAGATTTATGATTTTAGGTATATAATAATAATACAAGTTTTGGAACTCGAAGCGAATTAGGTATACGAACTGAATTTACAAATTATTTATTTTAAAATTAGAGCAAATTTAGTAAAGTTACCATAAAGGCGGGAAATCTACGAATCCCCGAAAGCCGACCAACTTTATATACAACAAATTTTTTTCACAAACAAGTTTTTTTGAAGCAAATTTCTTTTTGCACGTTTAATTTCTAACAATTCGTTGAAGCATTTTACTATTTCAATCGTCAAACACTAGTCAAGAGTCGCGAAATTAATCACAAACAACTTTTAGTTTATGGAATCCATTTTCATTCAACAATAAATGGCGTAACCAAAAAAATATTAATCACTCCAACAAGACAGGAGAAGTAGCGAAAAAAAAAACAATTAAAAATTACAATCCACTATTTCATGGGAAGTATGTATAATGATTTATATGAGTTCTTCTCACTTTCCAGCGGATATATTCTTCTATCTCGTTGTACATAATATAGCTGTCCTAAATTGCATATAGTATATTTCACTTTATTTATTATTTGGCTTTTTTATTACCTCTTCATCGGAGGAATCCAAGACAATAATGGAATTCATTATTTTCAACACAAATAATGGTTTTCTTTAGTACTTCTTTTATTGTTTGGAGCAGTTTTGGCAGAAATAATGCAATAATTTTGTAGCGTGGAGAATTTCGCACTAAAAAAAAAAAAAAAAACAGGCGGTCTGGGATTTTTCTTCTTCGAACTGGAACTCAAAGTTGCACTGAAATTGTTTCTACGTCGCGGCGGTAGAAATAGAAAATGATTTTTTTCTTAATATCCGACTTTAAATGGAAGTAATTTTTGATGGACTTCTTTCTCTACAAAAAATGATAATTGTTCTCTTTTTGTTCAGAAAATGAACAATTTGTTCGATGTTTTTGTAATTGGAGAATTTTGTTTGACATTTCGCGTTTTTGTCTTTATTTTTTTTTTTTTCTTTTGAGTCGGAGTGGTCGAATTGATAAACGTAGAAATTAGAAAAGATAAAAATGAGCGTATTTTTGTTTGGAAGTTGTGTGAGTGCTTTGAGTAGTTTTTTTTTATTTTTGATTTTTGATTGTGGAATGTATGTTGCGTGGTGAATTGGGTTGGGACTGGGATATAAGAATGAGGTAAGATGTTGTCCAACAGGGATGGTTTAATGATTTGATTTGTTGTTTCATTTTTTTTCTTTAATTTTATTATGTTAAAAAAATATCTAAGGGGCCGGTTATAGCTATCAGTAAAATCCATCAGTAAAATTTGAAACAGGAGGAATCTGAAATGTTTTACTAATGAGCGTTTATAGCAATCAGTAAATTTACCTCATTAAATGTTGTTTTCTTTCGATCATAACATCGAGCTTTGCGACTCAGACAATTTGTTTACTGTCGCTTTCATCAGAAAATTTGTTAATGATGTGATCGGAACAGTAAAAAATTGGAACACCAATAGTAAAACGAAATGGAATTTTTTTGGGGTTTTGGCAGTCAGCTGTTCAGTAAAATGAAATTTCATCATAAAAAAAAATAAAATGAATTTATAAATTAAATACAATTTTAAATGCGTTGTTTCTTTTTGAAAAAATACTTGAATATAGGATTCATCTTATTGCATCAATCTTTTGCTATAAATTAATCTGTAACATGTTCAAAAACTAAAAACAAACATTTTACTGATAGCTATAACCGGTCCCTAAAGATGAATTCTTCAACTATATACAAATTATTTTATCCTCAACAATAGCACACAAGAATCAAATTGGTTTAATTTGTTTAGTATGAAGGATATGGGATATTGGAATTGTAGGCACATTTATGTAATTTTGTAGGTATGTATGTTAAATAAGTTTTGAAACTTGTAAACAGATAAGAAATTATTTTGTATATACAATGTTATTTAAACTTTGCAAAAAACACAGTAAGTTATGTTGGCTTAATAAAAGAAATTGGGTTACAGGAGTGGCCTGCAGGTGCTGTCATTTGTCAAAATTTAATTTATTTTGACGTAATAGTTTCGTTGTCCTTAGCGTTTGAAGAAAACTTCAAACATCGAATTTGTTTGTTAATCCCCCCATCCTCAACGTATCATTGAATTCATTCGTAAAAGTTAAAGACAAAAAGTAATGTGGAAAACAACTAAAAATTGAAGCCCCAAACAAAATACCTAAGTACAGATAAGAAAAAATAATTTTAAGTTGTTTTCTTACTAAGTCCTCTATTTAAAAGCTTTTATTCGTAACATAATTAGCGTTATTTAAATTTTTGTGAGGGAAGGCACAAACATATTTAGTTGAATTTTTGTAATGCCTATACCACACTTCTTTTTACTCAAAGATATGTTTTAATTTTCCGATTACTAGATTCCAAAACTTCGTCACAAGACATTCTTTATAGGTATCAGGCCAAAAACTAAATAGAAAAAATCAGAGCTACATTTCATCATTTTTCTCAATATTGTAAATTCTAAAATTAAAGAAAAGATAAATCCCAAAAACACTTTGTAAAAGTGTTCATAGGTATATACCTAACTTAGGTTTTAGATATTTAAAACTTTTGATTTACTCTATTAGACACCCCAAAACTTTTTGCGAGGACCTGAAATATGAACAAAATATTTTTTCCAACTTATGCTACGAATTTATAGAATTCAGATAAAACGAAATTTTTCTAATAATGAGTAATGACTATAACAATAAGCCTCAAATTTAATTGAGCTTAACATCAGGTTCAATGTACACACATTATGTAGGTATGTATGTATTAATTATGATTCTTTCGCTTAGGTGATCATATAATTTTGAATTTTTCCTAGAGGAACACTCCATTTAACTTAAAAGTAAAAATTCTTTATTTACATATTTTTATTCATATAGATACCCACCTACTACATATCTATGTAAAAATTTTATTTCAAAACATACAATTAATTCTGAAAATAACTTCACTTTAAATAGTTTTTAAATGTTTTCCCACTTTTTTTCTATTTCCGTTAACTGTACCTCATGCCGATATCCGACGTTTAATTTTCACCACGGCAAAGGAGACGTTTTTCTTTTGTTGTTTTTTTAAAAAAAAGTAACTGACCACAAAAAGAAAAGACACCTTGGTAGAGTACACTCCCCCTCCTCCATTCATTTTTCCATTACCAACACTTTCAATTCCTTAATGTGGCGTTAGATACATACTTGATCGATATGACGGGCAAGGTGCAAACAAAGATGCAGTTTCTTCTTCTAACACTTAACTTTTGGTAACCGCACTTAATTGATAAGTCTTTATCAATACCACATAAGTACGATGCTATTTCGCACCTAGAGCAAGGTCCTAGTCACACCACTTGAATTAAATTATATTATTAATGTGTCTTTACTTCGCAATATAATGCCAAGTGCCAAGTGATTAATCTAATTCGATTGATACTTTTTTATTACACATAATATACATAACCGAGGTGAAAGTGTCTGCAAACCATTCAACTTACCATGGGTTCCACACTCATACGAGTATATAAAAAGCATATAGAAATAAAAATAAGCAATAAAACGGGCAAGGGTTGTTTTTTTTTATCTGTTTTAATTTTCAACCGGAAGTCTCCACTAAATCCATGTTTTCCCAATAATAGTTTTATATAAAGTTGTAATGTATTTTGTATGTGATTTTCGGGGCAACATATTCTAAATAGTGTTTGTGTGGTTGTAGGGTAAATTACGTTATATCTTTTGAAATATGTTCGCAGCTTTGAACTTTTGTTTTAAATTTTACAAAATTTACCAAAAATAAAGGAAGACAGTTCAAAGTAAATAATGCAATAGCAGCGTCATAGCATTTTTCATGTTGCGTTCTTCTTAGCTCAGCAACCCTCATCCAAATTGAATTCAATGAATTTATTTACTAAATTGAATAGGCAATAGAAACCATGTAATAATTACCTAGCAAGTGGTGGAGCTAGTGTTGACTGTTTTTCAATACATAGCTGACGGACATGAATTTCCAAAAATTATAAGAATCACTTAGACTACACATGCTTTGTATGTCTGTGTTCTGATTACTCTGAAATAAAGAACATAGAAAAACATCTTACATTTCCAGAGTTAAAAATGGTGAACTCATAATTTTATTGGTCCGCGGTTCAGCAATTTTAATTCACTGAGTTTCGTTGAGTATCTCAAGAGCAACAGAATTTAAAGTATCCAAATTAATTTTTAAAACATTGAGTTGCCGCTGAATTGATGTAAGATTAAGATTTTTTCCATCATCCATTATTAATTATGATTTTATTCTTTGTTTTGAGTAGCTTAGTTGAAAATTATTTGTAATATGAATTACATTGATTCCATTTAAAAATCTTAAAAATCTACATCTTCTCCTCAAGCACAAAATAAAATTTAATATTTTTTATTTCAGACCTCAAATATTTCATAAAGACTATTTTATTTTATTATTAAAGATAGCAACTATATAATATGTGTGTTTTGCAAAATAATTATATAATTTCTTTTCACCATTATAACAAAAATTAAGTTAAACAGCATTGATTGATTGATACACCCTTTTTAGTTTCTATTCAACTCCACCACAATTCCAATAAGATCCACAAATTCTAAACATTCCAAAACAGCGAACAAATATCCAAAACAAAATCAGCATTGACATTTCTCTTGCACTCTTCGTAGACATGGAAAGAAAACAAAAACATAAACAAAACTTTTTCCCTATTACGAACATTAGTGCAAACGAGACAAGCACACTTATTATACCACTGCAGCATCCTCCATCCATCTCGTTTCACTGCATTTAATAAAGTTGGCATGGATTTTTTGTGACAGTTTACTTTATGACAGCACCCAAATACAATCCAGGAACGGTAATCTGAAAAATCTGTGTGCGAAAATCAAGCGATGGACTCGGACGGTGTATGTTAATTTGTTAAAAAAATAATTTTATATCTACCTTCGTTTGTATGAAATTCAAAGAAAATAACACAGTGCTTTTAGAACATACATAAATCCATCATAGAAATGGATAAAGTTTATAGAAATCTTAGTGAACGTATCGAAATTCCAATACAAAAGGCGTGAGGAAAATAAATATAAAAATAAATTATATTTGCGTTGATCAGTTTCAGTTGTGATTGTGAATGTTTCCAAAAAGTTATGTAGCTTGATTGTTGTTCAAGTTTTCTCTTCCTCACTGTTTAATTTTATCCTTTAAGCAATGTTGTAAATGTAATTGAAGAAATAAAAAAAACAAGAATTAAAAATCGATAGGTACTTACTTAACATTGTTCCCCTTCCTTCTTCCGTTTCTTGTTTTGCGTGGTCGTCGAAGTCTTCTGGCAGTTTTTCAACTGGTTTAATGCAAAATTTGCAAAAATTCAAGACGCGAAGGAAAATAATGTCACGTCGAGCGAATTTAATCGGAATATGCGGGGTCAGCAGCCTCTGCATTTTATTGCTGATAGCTACGACCCAGCACCGTCCGCTTCCGGCAACGGATCATCAAATTACAACCATGACGGAGACCTACAATCTATCCGTTACCATGGCTGATGTGTTTTCCAACCAGAGATCAAAAATCGCAACCGAGATGGAGAATTTTGAGTATCCATCTGGGCGATTTGGTGTTGATGCGGAGAAACTGTCTGATCTGACACCAGACATGGGGGGTCAGCCAGTTCGAAGTGTTGTCATTACTACCTGGCGTTCGGGTTCGACGTTCCTCGGTGACATTCTAAATGCAATGCCAGGAAATTTCTACCACTATGAACCGTTGTTGAATTTCGACATTCGAAGAATTCGTGGTCCTCCCGATGAAAAAAAGGCTATTAGCATGTTGAAAAATCTACTGCACTGTGACTACTCAGATATGGGAGAATATTTAGATTACGGGAAGGAGCACAAGTATCTTTTTGAACATAATGAACGGCTTTGGGCACAATGCAAGGAGTATCCACAATTTTGCTGGAAAGCGAAGTTCCTAACACCGTTTTGTAAATTATTTCCTCTGCAAAGTATGAAAGTGGTTAGATTGCGACTAGCATTGGCTGAGCAACTTCTCGAGGATAAAAGGTAAGTCAATTATGGTTTTCTCTACATTTCAAAATTATTTTTTTGATCTTTTAACTGAATATCGTTTTTATTATTTAAAAATTAATTTTGCTTCGAGATAAGCTTTTGGAATAAATAATATGTATTATGGTACATTTTTGTACAAGTGTTTTTATCTTTCTACTCTTATTCGGTTAAACAAACGAAGCATATTTTATAAGACCGTTTTTGCAAAATTGGTAATTTTAAATTGCTTATGTGCAGAAACAGAATTTCAGTTATCTTTCAAAACAGTGAATGGAAAACGGCTCACTAATAAACAAAATTTGGTCTTTAAATTGAGCGCAAATGTCAGTTCATGATAGAAAAAAAATCATTTCGTGTGATTACAACTTTTTTATCGCATGTGCCTGGATTACATTATGTTCATATGTACCTATATGTACATACATATGTATATGTATGTTTGCTATCAATTTTTTGTATGTACTTATACATGCTCCCAACCAATCGGTAGCTTTTTCTTTATCTTAGTTAGTTAATGGAAGTGGCAGAATTTTGAAGTGCATTGATAATAAATAAATCACTTATAATATATGAACATATGTACGTAACGAGTATATGAATACATACATATGCATACATATATGAGTTAAATAACAATGACCACAAATTAACGTAACTGTACAATAGGTATAATGTTTGTTATTTTTAAATTAAACACTTTGTATTATATTAAAACAATAAATATTTAAGAAACATAATTTAGGGAAGTCGAAGTCCAATTTATTACCTATGTGATTTCGAAATTAAAAAAAAAAATAAGTTACAGTTAATTGTAGTAATTTTGTTGTAATTCCAAAAAAAAATTTGTTGAAAATGGGTATGTAGTGCTAATTTGACACCATGACTCCAGGCTTAAAAACTACGATATTTCAAAATTTTGAAACGCAGTTAACTGTAGCTTTTTTGTTATAAATTAGTTGTGGAAAGAAAAAAAATCCAAAAATGTTTGTTGACATCATGTATCCATTCAGCGATTACATGGCGCTTCCAAATTGTAATACCTTTACGTTTACTTTGGAAAACCATTAAATTGTTACTGCTGGGGTATAATAATTTTTGTATACAGTCCGTGGAATTCTAATTTATTTTCGTTAATTTTAGTTTCTTGATCTACCGAAATACATATGCATGTAATTATAATTTGCACAAAAACACCTTGACTTCCTCTTACTCTCCTCAACAATTATTTGTAGTGAAATTTGCATTTCTAGCACCAGTCTCCATTTTTATTGCCAAAAGTACACTCAATTACCATCCAACGTCCATTGATTACCTTAACGAAACGAATTCCTGTTCTTACGCAATACGTATTACAAAAAAAAAAGAAGAAAAAAAAGTGACTCCGACTTCTTAGACACCAGATTTTAAAATTAATTTCGCTTGCGGCCATTGAAGACATTTGAATGGCCACAACATCGACGTTGATGACAATAGTAATGTTGGAGCGGTTAGTAGGTATAAAGTGTGATGTTCTTCATTCGTATTCGAACAAAGTAAAAGTCAATCGAATTCAATTCCAATTGAGAATCGACAAAAAATAAAATCAAAAGTTAACTGAGTATGTAGAAAGAGTAGTAGGAAAAAACGCGAGAAAGTTATTACCTATTTTTACTTTATTTTTATGTTCGGGTAAAAAGCTGAATGTCTGTTCGTCGTTTGTGCCTCGAGGGTGGAGAAGAGATTGTGAGATAAGATTTATTTTCTTTTCACCTAACTTGGACTAAAGCCAAACATTATTATGATAAACAAATTGTCTTGTATGCAAAGGTAAGGTATTGAAAGGATTTGACCGGTATGAAATTTGCACAAAATTTATATTTTTAATTGCAAATTCATTCAACAGGAAACGCTTATAGGTAGGTTCACTTGTTTTATGGTTATTTTGATAAATATATGCATTACATTTATATTTATTATATTTGTTTAACATGCTGCTCCTATATTTGTAGCTTGTAATACTTTTGGAATGAAAAGGAGTTCAGTTTCGATTGACTTCGAAGACATCATTTGTCAATGAAAGAAAGTTGTTTTTAATTGAATGATGGTGAAATGACAATCCTCATATTCTCTTATACTTACATCCTTGTAGTTTGTTTGCCAGCCTTCGAATCTTAATTTGTAAAATTAATTCTGAAAAAAAACTACAACAGCTGACTATTTTTCTATTCATCAGTAAAAATAATTTTTCGATAAAATTTCGGATCATTTCGACCTTCGGATCGACCTTGAGCTTAAATTTGTATGATTTTTATAGTAATTTAACCAATTTCAATGCGTTATCGTTTATCGTTTTTTATTAGTGAAAGGGTAGTTTTTACTTGCAAAGTATTCAAAATAAATCCTTTATTTTATATAAAATCTACAAACAAGGAATCTGTTAAATTTATTTTAAAAACTTGATGCTTAAGATAGATTTTGTTTATTAAATAGTTTTGGATATCTGCAGTAACTATAAGAATAATAGGTCAATAGGTGTGTTTTTTTTTTGGGAAAATATCGTCAGCAAAGTAAGATTTCCCATAAACATATGTGTCGCAGATTTAGTCGCTCCTATATGCCTCTGTTTAAGTAAAGTATGAAACCATGAGTTACTTAAATAAGAAAGCTTAAACATCTTATGTTGCTGCTACAAAAACGCATTGGTTTATGAAAGATTACACAGGTTTCTATGTCACCAATACAATACAAAATACAAAGTTTTTCTATCGATAGAGTTTTCAATTTTGCAGCGATTTTGCTTTGCATTAGTTGTTGCAGATAAAACATCGAATCTTAAAAAGTGCAGCAAACGGTAAAAGTAGTTAACTCTCGATTTCGAAATATGATTGGTAAAAATATATTCACCCTTAGCTAAGTGTATACATACTATGTACATATGTATGTAGTCACGGCCACGAGAAATGGAATCGAGACTGATTTTTTTTTATAGATTAATTTAAATTTAAATTTTCATGTATTAATTTAATTCGGTTAGGTTACGATATAATACTTCTTCCAGTAACAAAATTTTAGCTGAAATAATATGACTTTTTCTTTAAAATAAAAATATAAAAAACTAAAAAAATAAATAAATTAGCACACTAGTTTCGCAGAGTTTTCGAAATATATTTAGCAACCTCAGATGCTTAAAAAAAATAGCATTTCAGTTTTTCGAGTACCGATAATTAAAAAAGTGCAATGCAACGTTATAAGACCATGGCCGTGACCATGTACATGTGTAGGTACTTAAAATTAAATAACCATACAAAACCGAGAAAACTAATATGAACTAAACGTAAAATGTAAAATTTAAAATTGTACATGCATATGTGTGTTAATAAATTTCAAGTTTGACACTGAAATTGCTTATCAATTTTAGAATGTTTTTTCAGAATATTTCGATAAGTTTCTTATCTGTTAACTGTTTTGATAAAATTATCAAATCTTAATTGAAAATCATCATCCACAAACAAATTATTTAACAATCTAAATAAAGCTGATGAAATAAAATCGTTTGGGTTATTATTATCGCTGATGATTATTATTTATTCTATGATTTTCAGTCGGAAGTTTTGTTAAAATGTTTATTAAAAATAAACAAAAAGTAATTGCATTCTAAAAGTAAATTATAATTATTTATTTATCTTAGTTTTTAGCTAAAAATTTTAATAAACCAAGTGCAATTTTTTATAATCATTAACCCAGTTGAAGAAATACAGACTCTTCTTAAAAGAATAACTTTTTTATATGAGCTTTTCTTGTTATTGTTTATTATAAGTATTTATTGTTACAGTTCTTTTTTAAGGAATATAAATTGTAATATTGCACAAATAAACATAATGCACATCACTGGCGGACTAAAGAAAAGCGGGCGTTTCTACCCGGTGTTCGGGCGCCTCAAAATCAATCACAACACTTTTGGATTGGATGTGTGTATAATTTAAGAAATATATGAGCCTGTGAGTGCAAAATTGGTGCATTGCTGAATTGCTCGCCAACCGATTAATAAGGATACTTCTTAAATTTTCCGATCTTCTGTTCTCGGAATCCGAAAATTTCAGATCTCTTTCGGAACGAATTAAATTATTTTCTTTCTCTTTTTTTCATTCGATAGAGATCGAAAAAATATTTTTTATTTCAGATTCTTTTCTCTCACGTATAGAAATTGAAAAGGATCGGAAAAAGTATTATTATTTCTTGAATATTTTTCGCGAAGTTTGCTTGATTTTTAAGCTATTGTTTTCAATTATTAATAGCTGTTATAAATGTTCATAATGGGATGAAAATAAGAATGCGATTTAAAAAAGTATGTTTCTTATGAACAAGAAACAAATAGGTCAAGTTATTTGAGGTGTCAAAAGAAAAGTGACTGGAAAGATAAAAAATATTGATAATTATTTAAATGAGAAACCACCGCCGACACCGCCGGGAGTTTTCCTAGAATTGTTTAATTGCTATGCTCGCCAATGAAGCCGCCGCCGCCGCCGACAAACGCCACCGCAGCCGAGCTGCTTTGACCTGCGTGGTATTTGTTTTTTTCGATCGCGAACGAATTAAATTTTATCGTTCTCCGAACCCTGGTTACAACTCAATTGGAGCGGGACAAAGTTTGCCGGGTCCTCTAGTATTTTATAAACATTAAAATGCTAAATACAATCTCTCAATTTTATCAATGGAAAGAGAAGTTTCAATAACTCCATTAGAGAAATTAAAATTGAAAAAAAAAACTACTAACTGTACCTAAGATAAGTGTTGTTTTCAGGCATCTATCTAAAATCGATGTTTTGATGAAGTTTTCAAACGTTTGTACGTCTATTAGGTGGAATTTCAAATGAAAATACAAAATTTGCAGAACACGATCCATCAATCTCGCCAACTATCATAAGACTGACAGTTATGTTAAATATTTCTAATTTTCTGAGCAACTTTGTTCTTTTTGCAAAGTATAAGAAAACTTATAAAAAAATGGATGAAATCGATAAAGTCGTTCTCTAAAGTTATGGCCTGAACAAGGGAAATAGAGATTATTTTTTATATAAAAAGCTGACGCTTTATAAAAACTACAAAAGTATCTGATTACATAAGTGTCCCCATGTATCATTGCCACCCCGGGCCCCCAACAAGCCAAGTCCGCCACTGATGCACATATGTTTACTTGCTGCTGTAAATAATGTTAATTTCAATTATAATAACAATAGAAAAATACTCAAGTTGACTTTGAAAATAGTCCTTTTGTTCATATTTATTTAAATGAACATTTTTAGAAAGCTTAAGTCTAGTTGGTTTTTAATTTATTTATACAGCTTTTTAAGTTGAGTTAATCTTGTGTTTATTTCTAATCAAACAAAATCTAACAAATAATAAATATTTCTCAATAAAAAACTAAAATCCCATAAGCCATGGCAATTGTATTAAAAGAATACGCGTGTGTGTGTAATGCCTTTTACTTATGAACATTATTATAATACATACATACATATGTATATACAAATATTAGGTACTCAATTTTTAAATAAAAAATAAGCTTTTGATTGACATACATAGTAAAGATAATTCTGTATGTTATGTTATGTCATAGTCCTGATAAAATTTAACAATGGTATAATTTTAACAGTAAATGTTAATAAAAATAATATCAACCATGAAAATTATTGAGATCTACATAAGTCTCAAGAACATTTTTTTGCCCAAAAATTTGTATCACTTGACGAATACTTTAAAAATACTTTAGTTGGTTAATCGTAAGACGCTTCTATCAGAAAATGTTCAAGTAATCTATAACTCGAAAAAAATAAAAAAAAAATAATAAGTTTGTTGGTGTAAAATATATTTAAAATGTCCATTTAGAGTAATGGGGACCCACAATTTTTATCTGAATTCGAACGGATAATTTGAGCAGCACATAATAATTTGTGACCTTAAATGATTTTTTATTTCTTATAGCTAGAAAAAGATATTTAAATGAACACAATGACAATTCTACGCACTAACCAATAACCATCTTATACCGGAGACAAAAATTCAGCCAGTAGTAACATTGGTGAAAAGGAACAAATGCTGGATTATTTTTTTATTATTTTGAGCTGGAGGACGTCTTGGGGATAATATGTCTCCTGAAAAAAAAAAATCTCATGATTTTAATGATGATGAAATATTTATAGAAGAATATCTGCATTAAAAATTGTATATTGAATTTATATTGATTTTAAATCTGAGAAACTGATGGGGAACCTAAAATAAAATTTGCACGCGATTGTTTATTAAGTACAAGTTTTTTCTTTCATTTGACAACAAAACTATGATTACCTTGGTTACAAGAAGCATTTTAGAATTTTGTTTTAATAGGTTCTTTTATTTTGTTAACAAATCCAAATTGTCATTTTGAATGTGCTCGCACTAAAATTGTTGTTATCACGCAATGATATGCGCTACTGCAGTACATAGATACATATGTACATATGTATGTATATTTATATTTTATTTTTGTTTGCCCTAGTTTGATTATTCATTCAGTAAACGACATTTATCAAAACATTAAGACTGTGATATACATATTTAAAGGTATATGTATGTATGTATAACAGCTATAAAAGTGATATAATAAGCAGTTTCCCTGAGGCATTTAGCTTTACTATTATGAATAATAATTTTAATGCTTGTTAATGTACAATGTAAGATGAATATTTTTGCAGTTGGATAAAAAAACTATTTGTTTATTTAAGAAAAAGACGATAGAAAAAAGATTTAATTTTCGACTGAAGCCAAACGTGACAGAAAAACATTAAATTCCTAGTATGTAGAATAATTTTTTTTTTGAAGAACGAAAGTCCTTAAAAATTTTATTCTTTGATTAAGCGTAGTATGTTACATGAAATATAAATTATGCAAAATTTTGTATTCGTAAAAAAAATTTGTAATCAGGTTTGAAATTAGAAGGATATTATTTTATTAAGTGACTCGCCAAAAGAAATTTAAGATTTAAAATTTAAAATTAATTTTACAAATTAAAAGTGTTTGTTTATCTTCTCTCTGTCAAGTACAGTTTTGCAAATCATCGCGAATCGTTTAACGCCAGAAGAATGCTTCCTAAGTGTAGAAATTTATTAAATTAAATTCTCAAAATACATAGATTAACCATATTGAGCAAGGAATTCATGTAGATTGCGATCTCTTTTGCACTAAATTCAGAACCACCAGAAGCCAAAGAAATAAGTTCCAAGCTGAATATTGCTGATCTAGCGCAGATTGTTGAATACGACTGCGTTGCCAATTTAGTGACAACATTATTTCCAAAAGTGGTACCGTTAACTGGTACCCCCGTTCATGAGGCTTTGTAAAGTAATTGACAACTCTTGAAGTAACCATGGACGACATACGCCATACTTATTGAAAAATGTTGTGAAAATCGCCGCGGTGGACATATTCGATAAATCATATTTATAAAATTGAATGAAATTTTATTATTATCTATCAGATTATAAAAATTCAATTCCAGTTATATTTATGTCTGTAATCGTGTTATATTTTATGTACTTGCCCTTTAAAAAGTACACAGTAAATAGAATACTCAAATGTGTTTAAATAGCTGGAATTTTGGCTGTATTTACTAACTAAAAATCATCACTTGAGTTATTTATAACGGGTGATTTTTTAGCTGGTTTGGTTTTGGCAACACTGGTTTTGACAGCTGACGTGTGTTTAGTATCTTGTGTCACTGTCAAACAGCTTCAGTTTGGTTTGCAATTTAACCATGGATCGTCTTACAAATAAACAAGGCTTGCAAATTATTGAATTTTACTATCAAAATTCGTGCTCGGTTCGAAATGTTCATCGCGCGCTGCTTCCATTTTATGGTCGGCATTCTCGACCTTCTGAGCAGTCTATTTGGAAGATTGTGACCAAATTTCGCACCAAATTTACTTTGTTGGACATTAAACCACCAACACGTTTACGTACTGTGAGTGAAGAAAATATTGCGGCCGTATCAGCTAGTGTGACAGAAGACCGCGAAATGTCGATTCGGTTCCGTTCCCAGCAGTTAGGCCTTTGTTACAGCACTACGTGGAAAATTTTGCGGAAGGATTTGGGCGTAAAGCCTTTTAAGATACAGCTGGTGCAAGAACTAAAGCCAGCCGACCTACCACAACCCCGAATTTTTGGTGAAGGGGCTCTTGGAAAGCTAGCCGAGGATCCGCTTCGTTATCGAAAAATTGTGTTCAGCGATGAGGCTCATTTTTGATTGAATGGGTACGTAAATAAGCAAAATTGCCGCATTTGGAGTGAAGATCAGCCAGAAGCATTGCAACAGCTACCAATGCATCCCGAAAAAGCCACTGTTTGGTGCGGTTTATGGTCCGGCGGCATTATTGGGCTATATTTCTTCAAAGATGATGCGAATCGCAGCGTTACCGAGCGATGATAACAAACTTTTTTTTGCCCGAAATGGAAGTTCTTGACTTGCATGATATGTGGTTTCAACAAGACGGTGCCACATGCCACACAGCACGCGAAACAATGGCGCAATTTGCGAGGCGAGTTTGGTGAACAGTTAATTTCACGTTTCGGGCCGGTCAATTGGCCGCCTAGATCGTGCTATTTGACACCATTAGACTATTTTTTGTGGGGGTATGTCAAGGCTAATGTCTATCTCTATAGGGACAAGCCCGCTTCGATTGACGCACTGGAAGCCAACATCCATGCATTCATTCGTGAGATACCGGCCGATATGTGTGAAAGAGTATGCCAAAATTGGACTCAGCGGATGGGCTACCTGAGACGCAGCCGCGGTCAACATTTGCATGAAATTATCTTTAAACATTAAATTGCAAACTATCGATTCAAATAAATATTTCATTCATTTTTCGAATTTTGTGTGTTTTTTTTTTTTTTAAGTTCTAAACCTCTTAAAAAATCACCCATTATTTACTTGTAACATTAAAAGATTTTACTACAGACTTTACTTCTTCTACGTAACATTTCTCCCTCAATTACCCAGCTGAAAAAAATCCCGAAATAAAATTAAAGATGTATTTTTTTAAATGTCGCTTATCTTAAGAATTTTATATTTAAAAAAAATAATTAATCCATAACTTTTTTTCTTTTCAGGTTAGTTAAAGTTATTATTCTCAGGACTAAGTAAACACTTAATGTTGTAAGTACAATTAAATATTCCTTTCTTCTATCGTTCTTTCACTTTATAGTGAACGAGTAGGTACCTAAATAATAATGGCAAAGAAAAGTGATGGAAAATCTTCCAAAAAAGCTTACAGCCTTTAAAGTAAAAATATATATGCGCTTCGCTACACCTACATAAATCGAATAAAACTTAAGGATTTTTACTTTGTGTCTTATTTATTGTTGTAAAAGGCATTTGACAGGACTGCTGATCTGCCGTACTTCGTCTCACTCAAATTTAATGTCTTAACATAAAAAAATCGTATTCATATGTATCAGATCAATAGTTTTGGCGTAGTGTGATTCTAGACAGAGTTTTAATGTTGTAGATATGTATGTAGCTATGTATAGGTTCCTGTAGGAATGAGATATTTTCCCGAAGTAAAAAGTAGTCTGAATTTTGGTACCTTCCTACCCTATAAGTTAAGTAGTGAGATGGAATGTCGCTAAGTTTCGATCCAAGTAAAACTGTTAAATAAAGACAGTTGCATCAAAATTTTATCATAAAGTCCCTAAATTATGGCGCCTACCTACCCTCTAAGTTAGAAAAGTGATCAAATACTAACTTGAAGTCTTAGTAACACTCAGTTAAGAAAAAAACATCAAAATCATTTCAGTAGCTATGGCGTCATGCGCTTCTTGACACGATCACGCTAGATTTCCGCGGGAATGAGGTATTTTCCCGCCGTAAAAAGTAGCCTGTGTCCGTTCCTAGGATCCTATCTTTAAATAAACCAAGTCTTATAAAAATCAGTTCAGACGTTAAGGCATAAATGAGTTAAACTTTTAAAACAATCGATTAAAAATCACTAACTTAATTAGTTTTCTGCCGACTGCCTATGCCTTAAGTACGATAGCATGAATATTAATAGCCCATATCTATCTATCACCATTACTATCTATCACCTAACTAAATTTCATCAAAATCCGTTCAGCCGTTTAGGCGTGAAAGAGTAACAGACAGACAGAGTTACTTTCGCATTTATAATATTAGTATGGAAGTATGGATGTACGAAACGTATGCAAGTTGTTTACACTATTCTTTGTTTTACCTAATTCATCTTCGTGAAATTATAATAATAAAAAAAAGGTTAGGTTATGAATTTTGTTAAGAATTGTTAAGAATTAGATAACAATTGCTTAAATTATATTAGAAATAAAATGAAGTTTTTTGTTTAAAATGCAAATATCATAAAATACTATTAACAACAAAACTATTTATGTTTGTCTCTTTTGAAATCACCCCGTCAAAAATTTAAAGAGCTATATTATATTGACATACTCACCGTTTTCACCCAGTATATTTAATAAATTGCAAGTCTTAAAAACTTTTTATGCAACATCGTATTTTTTTTTTAAATTCTAAAAAACAAGTCAATCACTCCAAGATCAACAATCACATTTATTACTTAAATTAATTTCGACTACAATATGAATATTGAATAAGCTTCTCATTGTCATGGTTAGACCAAAGCAACCAACCTTAAGTTTTTGGCCTCTCACAAATATTTTATAAGCTCCGCGTGCCACGCTGCCGTATATAGAAACTCATTTCCAACACCTGTTCAAAACAAATCCAAGTTCCAAGAGCAAGGGAAAAGTCATTCAATTAACTAAATTCACATAAATTCACATAAATTCAACGTCATCCCTGCAACTTTCAATTGCATGAATCATTTATCCATCATCGTATGGTATAGGTTGGTACACCAGGAGGAACTTTCTAATTACGTTCGCTTAATATCATCAAAACAATCTTATTGGTATCCGGATCCATCAGAGACACCATTCATTTGATAGCATACCTCGATGTGAAGTGAACATGGATGCCGCATTATTTAGAATTAAGAAGAACAGTTAAACTAAAATGTACAAGAAAGTTAAATTCCTTACCTAAGTTTTAAGTCATGAATTGCATTAGATAATTTTAAAAATTGAAATTCAATACAAAATTAGTAATATTAATTAAAACATTCACATCAGACTATAAAATCATCAATTAAATTTAATTAATGTATCCAAAACCAAAATCGATACATTTTGCAATAGTGGCAACCGTTGCCTTGAGTACATATAGCGTCGAGCGATAACGTTCAGCTGGAATGGAAAAGCGTTAAACTGTAGCGCTACAATCTCTTGAGGTTCTCTTGAATCTCAAGCCTTTCATATATCGGAGGTCTACTCGCATCCGAATAAACACAGTCGCGTTTCGCAAGATTGTTGAGTTGTTTGATGATGTTAGATTGCTCAGCTTAAGTGCCGGTGGCACTTGAGACTTGAACAGTTAAAAATAAAAATAAGAGAGAAAACTTGAAATGTGATGTTTTTATTTTTTTTTTTTCAAATCAAATCAAAGTTTGAATCTTTTGATAGTTTTGTTTTTTTTTTTTTTAAATGAAGTATGTACCTTGTTGCTTATACTCGTATAAATGTGCGAAAGAGGCGTGTTGAATGTTGATGCCGACACGACCGGTTTTTGTTTATTTGTTTGTATTAAATTCGAAAGATGCATGGTTATGACGAATAATGTTGATATAACGTGTTTTATTGCCATCATTTGTTCGATAATACTTCGAATTCATATACATATATAATTTTATACAAAAATAATAGGTGTCTAGGAACTCTGGACAGTTTAAAAAAAGAAAAAAGAAATCTTGTTTCATAAAAACGAAATGGAAAGTTGTTCTATATTTTCGTTCGGAAATACTCCTCTCAGGATAGTGAAATTTCTTTTAAATAAACTTTTCATTTTCGAGTATCTGCCACTGGAACTGAATGTTTAAAACTTAAATTGCTGTTAGGTAATCCATGAAGACGGCTCAAAACTTGCTCAAAGGGCTTATATCTTAATTAGATAACGTGAAACAATTTACGAAAAAAGGTTTTTGCTGATCGATTTTTAGCTTTTCCAGCAGTACTCGTACTTTATAATACTAGGAGCCAGTTTACTACTGAACACTCTTATATTTAAATAAATTTTCCACAATACTTAATATTTAAACACTTAAATCAAAATTATTTGCCTTTATATGAATTGATCTTATCAGTTTTACAAATTTTTGTGACAAATCTATATATATAAAACAAAGACGGGTTTGTTACAACACTTATAACTCGAGATCTGCTGAACCAATTTTCATGGTTATTGATTCGTTGGATTTGTCTCCACCCCGAATAGCAGAATACATTTTAAAAACAATGAAAATTAACACACTATGGCTCATTTTTGTCTCTGCACTATTGAACAGTGTACTATGCCAAAAAATATATTAAAAAAATGTTTTTTCCTTCAGATTTTAAATTAAATTGCTTACCAAATTAAAAGTCTTACAAGTCTTATTTCGACGCATATTTTAAACCGCCGTCGTGTTTTTGAAATAATTCACTGACAGTTAATAGTCACATTCGACATTAAACGTCAATGTCCTCCTGGAAGTATGATCAAGACAAATGGTTGCCACTTTTCAAATCTGAATTTCTTTATTGAAATAATTTAGACTTGCCAAATAGCACTGTTTACAAAACAGTCATAACATTGAAGATTGAAGTTTAGAATGGTCGAATTGAATTTTTGACAAAACGGCCACAGTACCTAAATCCATCGTTTATCGAAAGAATTGGTAACACTTTTAAGACTGTATTAGGTAATCTCTAGATCTACTGAACCGATTTTTAAAATTCTTTTACCAATAGAAAGCTAGCTATGTATATATTTGTAATAAATTGGATATGGAAAGATGCAGAAAATAGTGCCTCAAGATTGTGTTTAAGAGAAATACAAGGGAAAATTAGTGAACAAAATATGAGGTCCATTTATAGGTTTTTATGCTGGCGTTTCCAGAATCTCAAAAGTCATTAATCGAATTGAGTTTAAAAATTGCGCTTATTGGTTAAATTATGAATGCCAAAACTTTATTAGAACCTGGATATGAAGATTTTAAGCAATTTCTTTCACACAATTTGAAAAACAGGGCAGAACAACGTCTGCGGGGTCAGCTAGTTAAGTATAAAAATAAAAACGAAATTTGTAATTACATATACATAATGTTTTAAATATTCATTCAAAAATGTTTGTTCCGTAATTTGTGGAATGCTTACAACAGTTCGCGTACACTAAAACCGAATCATCGCCCAATATCGGGTCAGAGCTATTCGGACGACATACACTCCTTCCGATCTCGGACGGTGTCTGCGGTTTGACTATAAATTATTAATTTTTTCTGTATCCATATATCTCATTCTCACGAATCAACGGGACAACACTGACGAAAAATCCAAACATGTTTTGATATGCCGGTATGCTTATAATCAGGCGACATCGGACGATGTCGCTTTCAGTGGTGTACGCGCTTTCTTTCCTTTCTATACGTTTGGTTCTATCGGCCGGATTCGGCCAACAACGCACGAGCATACTTCGGCCGATTACGGGCTAGGTGTATGCGAGCAGTTACACTTTGTAGTTCAGCCGAATTATAAAAAAAAAAATATAAACGTACACATCCTCAAGTCTGTTAATATCTCTTTATTTCTTGCACCACTTGCACTTAACTGCCACCTACATTTCACAATTGAAGCTCTTATCTTTACTTAAATACTGTTACTGATTATACTGACTTATTTTTAGTCACTAATCCGATGTTATTGTTTTCCATGTAAAATGTTGGGCTCATATATTCACTTACCAAAAAAAAAAAACCTGCTAAAGTTGATGGCCCATCTCACCGTTATCCTATGGGATTTTGGTATTGAAATTAGTCTACTGACTTGAGCTAAGAATAGCTATGTTTTTTCACTGCTAACAAAAATTTGATTGCTGTCGAAAAAGAAGTCAGCAAACATGATGACAGCTGTGATGGTGATTTCCAAGTTTCAGAGAAATAATTTCAATGTTTCAAATTCGAGAAGAAGACACATATGTACATATTTTCTAACCAAAAAACTTCACTTCATTACATAATTGAAATTTAATTTTACGTCCTAAAACATAAAATCAGCGAATTCGAAATATCGGTCAATTATTCCAGTTGTCTGACAACGACGGCAACGGCAACTGCTAGAAAACCACACACAACTTTGTTCCATACAAAAAAAAAAAAAATACCTACCTATCTTCCTACCACAATAACCCAGTAAACCAACAATAAAACTCTCAGCTTATTTTAACTGCTGCATAGCAGATCTAGAAACTAAGGCAAGCGTGTAGTGGAAAGGAAACACCAAACAACAACAAAATACACGGAAAATAAACCAACAGTGCAACAAAACTTTTATCTGACCTAATTCTTTTAGTTTCCGTAATCCGTCTTCCATAACAAAAAAAAAAAAAAAAAAAATCTTTAGTGACTTGAATTCAAATTGACATCTGTCTGTAACTTTTTTTTTTTTTGCGGCAAAAGAAAGCTATTTAAGTCTAAAATGGGCGAGATAAAACCTTATTTCTGCCATCGCTATGACAAAAGCCAGAGAGAAATTGTGTAACAAAGGCAAAACCTCCCATTTTCTATTCGGGAAAACCATCTCTCTCGGTTACTGTGTCGCATTCAATAAATTTGCACAACAACTGTTGCAGAAACATTACTATGTTGTGGTATCAACCCATAATAATTAATACCTTCCAATATTAGCCCCGCAGTGTCTAGGAAAAAAGCAGAAGAACTGTTATTGAACCAAAAGGCAGTGCAAGAACTTTGCAATTAATTTCCAACACCATCAGTATCGCTAGTTGATGGTTTGTATCTCTTTTTTTTTTTTCATTTGTTGGGCTACGGAAATGTTTGTATGTATGTAGACATTGTTTTTGTATGTTAGTTATAGTTCCTTATCTGTGTTCTTGGAATAAGCGCATCCGAACCATTATGTCTGGGTGGTGGCACAGAATGAAATGAAGTCTATTGTTCTATGGACACAAAAACAAAGCAGCCATCCAAGCAAAGAACTTAAACCAGCAAGCAAACAAACCGCAACGGGTGAATTACTACAACGAAGCAGCACTATGACCAGAGTTTCCAGGGCTTGCGAATATAAGGCGGGTGAATTTCTCCTCTATGCTTTAAAAATTAAGTTACCTTTAGGAATAAATGTGTGCATAACTGAATGAAAAAGACACACTGGGAGGTATGCCTATGCATGCAGAAGGGTCTTGTGAAAATTTGCGATCTTTCGGTCTTATAAAATTCGTCGATTTAATTCAGGTTTTAACACTAGAAAACTGGACTTTAAGACCAAAATAAGTCACACTTTGCGATGATCGAAAAGTAAATTTATTTTCCTAATCTATAACTGTTGGCAACTCTGACTAAGTGGTGAACGGAACGCATGAAATAGTTTTCTTCTATACTAAGAGCTAAACATCAGCCATAATTATCATCATTATAAACATCATCAGCGTGTCTCGGCGATGATGGAGGTGTTTCGGATAGATTCTAGCTACAGTCTATTCATTCCTTTTTGCTTCAATTTTTTTGTTTGTGAATACAATAAAATTAAAAGCATGAGTACCTCCGCATACAAATTGTTTCCAAGTTATTGTCAAAAGGTTTTTTTTCTCTAAAGAAATTTTTTTTGAACTCATGCTTAGGATGTGTAGGTTTGTTTTTTTTTTTTTTTTTTTTGTTAAATATGAAGTCAGCAGTCTTAAGTGTCTATCCAAAGTATCTAGATTTGAAGTTTAAGCTCTCATTTCTACATACCTACTTACATAGCTAATCACTAGACAAATTAGATATAACATTTCTGAATTCCTGAAATAGCGCGTCAATTGTTATTGTACCATGAACAGTTCTTCATTGCTTCTGGTTAATTGATGTATCAGGCGTTAAATTGTCAATCCTCAACCATATTTCTACCTTCAATTTTTTGGCAAGTCCTAATGGCTAATATGACAACTAATTTTATATGACAAGAGTACCTATATTTTAAAATGTACAGTTAAAAATTTGAAAAAGGAATCTTGTCATGACAGTTCTAATTTTAGGTATAAAACAATAAATTTGGACTATATTACATCATTTGTAAGCTATTTAAGTCTCTTAAATAACATCCTCTTTTGGGATTATTGACACATACATACATACATACGTACATACATATATGTATGTACATTTTATTTTTAAATTTTAAGTAAAGTAAGAATAAGAACTATGTACATATTGACAAAACTTATTTCCTCAGGGATTTTAACTGTACCAAAAGTGAAGTAGCACTATGTACGACTTCCTTCAATCGATTGTGTATTATGTATTGTGTCGGGAACAATCTCTAAGGAGTAGATTAAATACATTTCTTTTAAAAATAAAGAATACCCTTCTGGGCCTTTCAGAAAATACTTAAGTACTCACATTCCATTGAAGTTAGCACATTTTATTTCTACACAAATCATTCCGCCTTCTGAAGTTGGAAAATCCCGAAAATAGGATTAAAGTTGAAATGCATTTTCAACCTCGTTGCACCTAAAACTTTTACCATCTTAACATGCAAGTCATGTAACATACTCGGAACGTCGTCTTCGGAACACTAGAAAAATGTTCAAGCTTACAAACGTTTCCCATCCCAACGATATACATACATACATACATGCATACATACAAATATCCACATACATATCTGGATATGCGATTCCATATGTACATAGGTGGGATTTTACAATTCCACACTAAAAACAACGTAAAAAAAACTAAAACAATCTCCTCTCCCTGCGGAAACAAATAAAATAAAATGGGGAAAGGAAGTTTTTTTTTCTAATATTTATAGGTAGGAAAATAGGTATACCAAAGCAGGAACAAAAAAAAATAAAAAAAAAAAAAAAAAAAACAAGTACAAAAATATTTGCTACCTGGCCCTGAGCCAAAATTTTGGCACCCGCAATCTCCTTTGGCCTCATTTTTTTTTCCTCCTTAATATTTCCAAATATACGGTTGAGTCGGTAAGAGGCTTTCGCTATATGTTAAGTACATAATGTAAGTTGGAAAATAGAAATTCCCCTCATCTGAATTCTTTTACATTTCTGAAATGAATTTTGATCAATAATCAAAAATGCAATTCGACTTTCCAATGATGGTGCAAGAAATCAAAAAAAACGAATGGCATTGAAATGATTGTTCAAAGAAAAAAAAAAAAACAAATCTAAGTAAAACTACATACATATGTATATTTAAATAACATAATTTTTGTATAAAATTAAGTCTGTTAAAAATATTCCCAACTATTTTCACAAAATAGAAATTTCATATGGTATTATTCCGTTTTACTTTCTCAGAATCTGAATAACTTCAGTTAGTTTTATGTATTGTGCATATACATATCATGAAATACTATTCACATGATTGCAAAAAACAAACACAATTTTTTGATAAATAAGCAGTCATATTTTGTAATGTTCAAAATTAAATGCATTTTGTTTTTTGTGTTGATATTCTGACCGATGTCATGTAATCGGTTGTACAGATTTCGTTTAACGAAAAAAATCTGCGCATGTTCAATTACAAGATTCAGGAAATATCAAAAGTACTGTGGATAGCTACTGAAAGAACTCTAATTTTGGTCCACACAAACATTCGATAAGACAGAAAATTCAAAAGAAGGTTATCAGCCCTATTCTGCCATCCGTCGCGTGCGTCGGGGGGAATTTTTCTTGAATTTTCACTTGTCGCTATTCTGCTATTCACTCGACGTGAATCTGTATTAAAGTCGGTAACATCGGTAATACTTCGCGGTATTCTGCTATTCATGTGAACGGATTTGTTCCATACAATTCAGATCCGCATATCTGAATAATTTGTTAAACATTTATTTTAAAAGCAAAATTAAATCAACTTACGTTTGATCGTATAGTCCCAAACATTTTTTTGTATGTTCTAAAATTTCTCCAAAGCTCTCTTTTCGAGTATTTTCTTAATCCTCTGCTCATAATTGGAAAAAATACAATACCATTCATTCGTTGGAGCGATAAAAACTTAAATATTGAAATAAAAGAAAATTTTCGGAAATTTCAAATTGGTTCGCGATAATGTAGTTCACCCGACGGATAGCAGAATGGAAAGGAAGTTTGAAAGTGAATCGAATGGGTGGATCGGATATACGATTCACGTGAATAGCAGAATAGGGCTGTGTGTGTGTGTTTTTTTTTTGTATCCACAGTATAGGATTTCTCAAAAGAACGTATCTGCACTTGTGCGATTTTCCTCACAAAAAACGCGTGCACTTAAATTAGGCAGCTTAATAAATAGAATTATATATGTACAGTGACGAGCAAAGGTGGTCAAATGTTTGCACTCATTTGAAAAATAGGATCAAATAATTTATTATTTAAATTTCAATATATTTTTTCAATCAAACTTTTAAATTATAAATGAATCAAAAAAATTACACAAATATTTCAACTTGTCCAAATTTGCACGTTTTATAAAACATTTTTTTTTTATGTTTTGTCCATAAGCCTTTGTTTTTAATTACTCCTAAATAACGCCTTGGCATACTCTCTACGAAGTTGTGAAGGAATTGCTCAGGAATACGGCTCCATTTCAGCTTTATGCGGTCCCAGAGTTCATCAATGTTACATGGATGACTTTCGTACTACTTAACCGTCTCTTTACAATTGACCAAAGATTCTCAATTGGATTGAGGTTAGGGCTCTGTGCACCTGATTTCCGAGCCAGTATTTCACAATTTTTGAAGTATGATTCGGATCTCCATCTTGTTGAAACGTGAGCTCAGATTCACTATATCTAGTTGAGGTTAAAAACGGTGTTTCAAAATATCAAGTTATTTCTTTTTCATTATTCCCTCGATTTTGACTAAAGGTCCAACAGATCTCCACGAAAAACATCCCCAAGCCATCACCCAACCACCGCATCGCCAGGTTTTAGGGTCTTTTCAACTTGATGTGCTTGGAGTCGTTTACCGGGTCGTGACCAATAATATAATCTCCCATCTGTCCCCAAACGATTGACCAAATAACTTTATTCCATTCGTCAATGATCCTGTTTTTGTGTTTTTTGGCAAACACTAACCCGGCTTTTAAGTTTTTGGCGGACAGCACAGATTTTTTTGGTTTTTCCTTAGTAACCAATCCATTTCTTTTAAGTGCCCAGGGTCAGTTACAGGTTTGCCTATTTTATGGGCTGCTTCTCGTGGTATTTTGGACCCGCAACTTCAAAGTTCTCACTCCATCCTTCTCGCGACTTGGTTTGACAGTAACCGCTTTTGACCTTTTTTGATATCAGGAACATCAATTTTTTTAATATTTAACACTGATGTTTTAGAAATATTTAATATTTTTGAAATTTCTAGTGAAGGTTCTCCACTTTTTAATAAAAAAAAACAACTCTTTCTACAATTTTGTTTACAAATTTTCTTCATTTTTGTTATTATTAACCCAAACACTTCCTTAAACAAAACTCTCCACAAAAACAGCCTAAGAATGTAATGATCTAAACTGTTGATGCAAAATTGCGGTAAAGAAAGAGAGGGATAGAATTAAATTAAATAATAATTGTTTTATTCGCTTGAAATAAGACGTCCAAAATTGGACAAGTGAATTTTCATTGTTTCCCGTTTCTATGGAATAAGTACATTATATGTTATTATATGTTAATAAAAAAAAATATTACAATAAAATCAAATTAGTTTTTACGTAGAAGTGGACATTTATGAACATTCTCTAAATAAGTGCAAACATTTGACGACTTTTGCTCATAAAAGAAATTTTACATGAAAATTTTGTTTGGCTTGTCGTCAGTAAGCTTTTTACTGAGGATAATTTATCGCCTTAGTGACACAAAAACGTATGTTGTAATATGTTCTAATTTTCAGAAGAGTCAATTTTTGTATGCATTAGGTAAATTAAAAAAAAAAAAAGCTTGCTAGAACTTGTGACAACTTCACAGTCAAAAAACGTCAAAAATTAAGTTAGGTTTTTTTTCGCTAAGGCGCCGAATTGAACCAGATTATTTGAAGATACTTGATTCGTTCATACAAATTTAAACGATTAATTAAAAATTGAGTTTGTTTTTGTTTTTGTTTTCTTTCGAATTCTTATTGAATTCAATGTTGTTCCTTTTTTTTAAGTGAAAATTAGTTGGTGTTAAATAAATAGAGTCAAATTTCATTTCGCATCAGCACTGTACTATAGGTTTTGAAAAATATTATAGTAAATAAAAATTATACCAAGTACATAATTGTTGTACATATTTTTTTATTCACAAAAAATTGAGATTTTGATTATTTTGTAATGATAATGACATTATTTTCAATTTCATATACATACATACATACATATGTACAATCTAGTGTAGATATTAATTTATCAATTTAAAAAATCATTAGTGTCTTAGCGTTTCAGACACATTTTACTGCACGCATGACATTATGGTATCTTAATAATGGGTGATTTTTTAAGAGGTTTAGAACTTTAAAACAAAAAACACAAAAAATTCGAAAAAATGAATGAAATATTTATTTGAATCGATAGTTTGAACCTTGCAATTTAATGTTTAAAGATAATTTCATGCAAATGTTGACCGAGGCTGCGTCTCAGGTAGCCCATCCGCTGAGTCCAATTTTGGCATACTCTTTCACACATATCGGCCGGTATCTCACGAATGAATGCATGGATGTTGGCTTCCAGTGCGTCAATCGAAGCGGGCTTGTCCCTATAGACATTAGCCTTGACATGCCCCCACAAAAAATAGTCTAATGGTGTCAAATCGCACGATCTAGGCGGCCAATTGACCGGCCCGAAACGTGAAATTAACTGTTCACTAAACTCGCCTCGCAATTGCGCCATTGTTTCGCGTGCTGTGTGGCATGTGGCACCGTCTTGTTGAAACCACATATCATGCAAGATAAGAACTTCCATTTCGGGCAAAAAAAAGTTTGTTATCATCGCTCGTTAGCGTTCACCATTGACAGTAACGCTCCGATTCGCATCATTTTTGAAGAAATATGGCCAATAATGCCGCCGGCCCATAAACCGCACCAAACAGTGGCTTTTTCGGGATGCATTGGTAGCTGTTGCAATGCTTCTGGCTGATCTTCACTCCAAATGCGGCAATTTTGCTTATTTACGTACCCATTCAACCAAAAATGAGCCTCATCAAACCAAACTGAAGCTGTTTGACAGTGACACAAGATACTAAACACACGTCAGCTGTCAAAACCAGTGTTGCCAAAACCAAACCAGCTAAAAAATCACCCGTTATTTAAATAAAATAAAATAAATGCTTTAGGATATGGATCATCCTTTTTTTATTGTCAATCACAGACTGAAAAATTCAAAATCTAAGTGGACAAGTATGAAGCAAATAATTTCAGAAAGAAGATAATAAAAGAACATTTACTGTGACCCTAATCAGCTATTAAGAAACTGATAACCACCAAGCAATTAGTTGTTTTGAAATAATCCATTACTAAATTTGAAGAAAGTCCACCGTTAAATGCACGGACACGGATAATGATGATTCCTTTTTCCTTCTGGCACTGACTCCATACAAATCTATAATAATAATTTAACTCTTATAAGGCCACTTTTGTTAGCGAAAGAACATTTAACCTATATTCTCATTTAAAAAATCGGATGTGCTTGTGCATTTTAGAGGAAACTTTTCTGCTTAGTAATCATTAACTAAATTACACTCACTGGATCTCATGGAATAATAATTAATAGTTAACTGCTGCAGTAACACTTTGTTACACAAATTACCTTGTCAGAAAAACAAAACTCTATCTAGCTAATTTATCTTCGTTTTTTTTTTCCTTTTTATTCTATCTACAATCTACCTAATGTACATTCCGACTTATCTGCACTCTAAGTATTATTTTATCCTCATTTTATGTATATATGTATGTATCTTATAATAACCCTTTTTTAGGTCATACTCAATTCAATGTTGGCCACGCATTGCAATCAGACAAACCACTGCCGCATTAGAAGATAATCGGAGGGTAATCCATTATAATGTTTTATCTACACTTGTGAAAAAGGACGCTTAATTCATGATGCTTTCATTTTTGTAAAAGAAAATATATTTTAGTTTAACTTTCGATATGTCCACGTCAGAAAATTATGGATCCATTTACTAAGGTTTATAACACTGAAATAAATAAATATAAAACATTTAAAGTTTTTAAAGTGGTTTTGCTCTTTGGGCTCCGTAAACCTCAGGCCAGCACTGATTGATGTGCTTTGCCTGTGCATAAAGCCTAATGTCATCTTCTAACTTAAAAACACATGTATGTATCTATTTGAAAACATTTCTCACTTTATAGCCGACGAGGTTAATGTCACACAATTAAACTTTGGTTCCATCCGTTGTCCATGTGCTTGTGCAGCGTTCCGTGGAGATTTTCAATTTGCCTAACTTGGTCTTCCATTCACACAACTTACAAGTTACAACACTAAACAGAATATTAGATATACAATATAGATACCTAATTAAGACAATGAATGGAAAGAAAAACTGATATTTAAATATGATTATTATTGATTACTATATTCTTGTATAGAAAAATTACCTTCCCAAAGTTTATTTATAAGCACATGTGCAATTACTTTTGTGCATGCGATAAAAATGCTGATAAATAGTAAAAATGATTAATTTGAATTGCTTTGCTGCAATTAAAATATTATACTGTTTGCATTTTTTTTTAACCGGAAGTAATGCTACTTTAATTATTGCTACATATTAACATATGATTTGGATTATCATGTTGGTTGTTGATTGTTGAGTTTAATATATAAACAAAGAGCAAGAGCCAACAATAGCATTCAAGGGCTTGGAGATAAGAATATAAGTTTAATCCTCTTCATATGGGTTAATAATTTCATAATGTTGATATTCTTTATTAATTTTTATCAAAGTTGTATTACTAGTTTATAAATATCATAACCATGGAAGGGATTTTGTTGACCTAAAAATTTGAAAAAAGACAAAATAAAACATCCAAATAGACAAAATAAGAAAGAAAAAAAGGCTGGGTGCGACCCACACTGATAACTTCCCATTATGTGTAATTTGAAAACTTGGCGTTTCTGATATTAATCGCTGTACTTTTGATGCTGATTGTTAACAATTTTACTAACAAAAAAATTGTCAGAGATGTTGAAGTGGAAAAACAATATTTACAAATTTTTCTTAACTTTTTGTAGTTTTGTATTTGTTGAAAAAAAATGTCAATTTGATATTCGTCAATATTTTATCATTTTTCAGGTATTGACAAATGCATTATGTTAAAAATATTATTATTATTATTATATTTTATTAACAAGTAATTAAAATTACATGGTAATATTAATGAGCTTAGCTGCAAAGACTATTAGCTCTGGGGTATGTTAAAAATAAAATATATTTTAAGTCAATATTATTGCTTGTTGTTATGATATTTAAGTCAAAAACAATTTTTGACACTTTTCGGTAAATTTCAGTTTTGGTTTTTATTTTTCTTAAGAAAACTGCCAATTCGATATTTGTCATATGTTCAAAATTCTATTACGCGAAAAATAAAATAGATTCGAAGTTAAAATGATTGATTGAAATTTTTTGGTAAATTTTTGATTAAGTTTTTTATTTTTTATAAAAAGACTGTCAATTCGATATTTGTCAAAATTGTAGGATATATTAATAATTGTATTTTGTATAAACATAAATAATTTTGAAGTCAACATCGGTGCTCATCTTCGAGATATTCAAGTCAAAAAACACTTTTTACCAACTTTTGGTATTTTTTTTTCCGTTTTTACTTTTTGTAAAAAAACAATTTTTTTCAAACTTTCACCAGATGTACAAAACATTATTTCACATAATAGAAAATAGTTTTGAAGATAAAATCATTTTTCCTTCATTGTATATTTTCGCGCCAAATTTTTTTTTTTTAGTTTTTCTATTTAAAAAAAAATAACGGTAAGTTGAAAATTTTCAAAATTTATATCAAATCTGTATCACATTACAATGTATACAATAAAATGTTTTGAAGTCAATGCCGCTCTCCGTTCCTGAGATATTTGAACCAAAATTTTCACTTTTTTTTTAAACTGCTATAGCGAAAAAACCGCTTGACCAATTTTTATGAAAGTCCTTTCTGCATCTTTCGAAGTTATAACCTGTCTAACAATATTTAATTGGAGTCGATATCTTAACTCGTTTTTAGGACACCGTGGACGAAAAAGGGTATCTCGAAAGTACGAACGTACAAACGTACGAACGTACAAACTTACGAACGTACGAACGTAGGTACACACGCACACACAGACTTCTCTCTACAAATGACGGATCTAGATTCTATTAACCTTGAAAAGTCCAGATTTGTCAAAAATTTCAATTTGACAAATCGGACCGATTACAATTACTCCCTATGGGAAGTTAATAACAATTTTAAAATAAGAAACATATGTAGAAAACGTAGAACATAGTGGTTTATCAGTCGATTTAAAGATCTTAAGGAGAACAAAATTCAACCACACCCACTTGTGAATTCAACCATAAATTATAAATTTACTTTTACTTATAGATACCTATAAATAAAAAAAAAAACTTACGACAAGTAATGGTCATAAAGACTTCCATGTCAAAGATATACCAAATATAATGACCTATTTGATATTGTCCTCTATTATTCTATATATACCTAAACAAATAAATATGAAATTAGAAACTACAGCCTCGACGAATTCTTCTTTCGAAAGCAAAAACCAAAATCATTTCTTACAAAACGAAAGGAATAAAAATAACTTAATACTTAACCCGTTTGTCCAATCCAAACGCAAGTCCTTTCAACTTCATTTAATCGAAAGTATTTGGCTCCATAAACCGGTCGGTCATTCAGACTTGATAATTCGTTTCCGTAATGGTTTCTTTTTTTTTTACCCTGATGGTTTTTCCTCTTCCACACGTTTGTTGTTTCATACATACAAATGTACATATGTATATGAGTAAATTCAAATAAAACTATAATAATTCTTTTCAGCAAACATAAATACATATGTACATATGTATATATGTAGGTACTCGTATAATTAAAACAAAAAAAAATCAGATATATTGGTCCTGCCTTCTCGTCCTCCTGTCTCTTTGGGGATTTATACAAAGAAAAAAAATCAAGGATTTCCCTACGGCACAATAATGTTCTTGAGCCAAGTGGGTCACGCAAATGTGCTCCAAAGATATTCACACACACAATCCCAGCCCCTTTTTTCTTTCTTTTTAATTTACATAAATACCCAGACAAAAAATTGAATGCAATACGATGTATGTACATATGTGTGTGGTTGAATAAATATACTTTTACTCCGTGTACGTCTATCGCCATACGGTTCTGGTTTGAAACACGAAATAACTTTTTCGAATGCGTGGGGCATCCCATAGATAAATAAACTTTTCGAAAAATGAAATCGAGGACAGAGGAACGCCATCTGTAAGCTGCCAAATTGACAAACTGCAAGGCACGCACTTAAAAGTCAAAACTCTCGTTCTAAAGTCGATTGTGGTTACCAGTTTGCAGATGAAATGGTGCGAAATTAACGATAAAATTGCAAACTATTCTAGTTTTTATTGTCGTTCATGACTACTAAGCACACACTCATCACACATTTGTTACGTGATGGCATGATGATGGAATGGAGCCAGAGGACAGGCCATTCATACAATTATTATATGGTATTGGTATGTATTCCGAAGTATGAAGTTTGGAAAATATTTCCTACCTCTGACTCTGGCTCTGGTTATGGACAAGACTGTCTGTCCAGTGTCGACAATCGAGTGCATTGCATCGACCGCTGCATTCTACTTACACATGGGACGTGACTTTTTTACTTTGGACAAGAATAGTTTTGTCATCATCGACATGCGATAAATGTTTTTATCTTTTTTTTTTCAAAAAATTAGACCAAGGATTACATTTCATTAATATAGGAATGTACATATGTTTTTACATGTACATGTGCATACATAGATGCTACGTTTGAAAAGAAGACAGTTTTCCGGATTTGATTTTGAATTTTTGTTTCAATTAATATAAACATAAATGCACATACATATGTAGTACTTGTTGTTGTCATTAGCATTGGCACATAATCTTTTTCGTTTTTAGAAGTTGCTGTTAATATGTTTCTCGAATACATATATTGAATATTTGCAAATATTGAAAATTTCAATGTTTCAGGGTAACATGATTCTAAACTCATTATGCTTTTAGGGAGACTTTTGGGGATGCGTGTGTTACCTATGTGACTGTGTTCGATATCTTCTTTCTTTAAGAACGAAACAAGAATTATCGATTTAAAATAAATTTTGTTGTATAAATAATAGAAATTAAATATTCAATGAGGGTGTATTTTACTATAGCAACAAAACTCGTACAAAAATTAGTAAAAATTGATTTTGTTTTAGATCTTTTTCCAATTGAAGTGAATAGAATATAATAGTTAGAAGCTTTTTAGAAAAAGGACTAATTCTCTTTTAAACTCAAAGGCAAATGATAATGCTTTTTTCGAGGGATGAATGAGAAAATCCTTGGTAGACAAATTATACGAGGTGTACCGTAAAGTCATTACGGTTTTTTTCAAAGAAAAAACTACGTAACTTTCAAGAAAATGTAAACTTTATTTTTTCAAAGTATTGGCCAGTGGATTCTATATATCTTGCTCATCTTTCTGGCAATTTATGGATGCCATCCCAAAAAAAAAAACTGTTTGTCCTTTGAGCAAAACCATTCACTGAGTCATTTTCTAACTTCTTCGAAATGTGCGAAGTGCTGCTCTACAAGCGCGAAAAGTTGATAGTCGGAAGAGGCAAGGTCTGGAGAGTACGGTTCGACGGGTGCGATAATATGTCCCATCCAAGTGCTTCCAACGCTTCCTTGACCAATTTTGTTTTATAAGACGTCGAGTTATCGTGTTGTAAGATCACTTTATCGTGTCTTTGGGCCCATTCACGACGTTTTTCGGTCAATGTGTGTTACAAATTGATCATTTGTTGTCTGTAGTGAGTTTGGTTGAATTTTCATCCAATAACTCCTGAATTTTGCATCTTCAAACGTTTGGGTCTACCAAAACGTTCTTTATCTTGAACATCGAAATCACCATTTTTGAATTTTCCAAACCACACCTTACATGTTTTTAAGGTTAGAGCATGCTCACCATAAGTTACTACTCGTACCAGCAAACGATGACTTTCAGCGGCTTTTTTTTTAGATTAAGTAAGAAAAGTAATGTTTGCTGAAATAACGCTGAACGAAATAAGGCTGAATGTTAAAATTACTTTCTCGTTCTTCATCAAAAAAGCATTCGGTGCTATTTCAAATGTAAAATAAGGCCAAATTTTAACATTCGGCCTTATTTCGCTCGGCGTTATTTCACGGCTACCGTGCCGCGAATTCACGTTTTCAGGCACGAAACTTGACATTTCAAAGATGTAAAAATCTAAGACGATTTTACTTTCGCAAAATGAAACATGTTTAGCTTTGAAGCTTAATGTCAGTAGAATAAAATTCATATGTGTCAAATAATAACATGGCATACCTAAGCCTAGCCAAATCCGTTAGAAAAACCGGTAATGACTTGACCTGATGGTACTTGGTCGAGATAATTGGCATTTATTCGATATTGTAAACAACAAAGTAAAAACAAATATAAAATTAATTTATTGTAAAGCATAGACATTTTTGAAATTGTATTAGACAAAAAAAGAAAGAAATTACGATGAGCATCTAGTGTTGAGATCACTGTAAAGTATATAAATCATAAAGTTCAGTCAGATCTTATAATTCCAATTGATCTACAGATATAATAACTGTTATAACACAAACTAAAATATGAATAAAACACATAAAATATTTTAGTTAGAAAAATGTGTTGGCAATCACCAGGATAGTAGTTTTGTAATAATCGTTTTTTATGAAATTACTAAAAATAAGTTTCAGCAATATGTCAATTGCATCAGAGAGAAATAAATTTAAAAAATTACTTGAATACGTTTTTTTTTTATTCACATTTCTGTATGACTTTAAGAGTGATAGACCCAGGGTTGCCATGTCATAAAGTAGTTCGATAAATTTAATATAAAAAAAACTCAAGCCAAAAATCGGAGCCCACTTTACATAACTTAAAAAAATTATTTATTCTAATAATGAAATGTAAAATATGTACAATGATTAAAGAAAGAAAAAACACTAAAAGCCAATTCTGTCCAAATTTGTTGCAATTTTTATTTTTGACGACAAAATGAATTTCAATCATAAAGGGGCAGTTTATTTCATTGTTCCTCATTATTTTCAATATTTTCCTTAAAGTGATCTTATAAATGGTTTTATACTTACATTAACCGCTTAACAGAATTTATTTACAAGATTTACGTGAACTTAAATATGTACTCTGAAAAAATGCCAAATCTAGTAGGTAATCCTGGATACACTGACGAATGTGGCATTTAAGCTTAATTTAAGCACTTAAGTGATAATATGCATTTTGTGAAGTTAATAAATTACTCACTAAAAAAAAAAAGTTTGAAACTTGTTTTATGCGATGTGGTTAAAGCTCTTCTTCTTTTGGCCATAGGTACCACAAACTATTGCGTCAGATTAAATCGTGTGTTTCATGGTTATTGCATCACTTATTTATTTACAAAATGCGATGAGCCGGAGATAATATGAGTTCTGTTTTTGAATTTTTTATTTATTTTAAAGAATTATACAAGAATCTCAAAAAATAAAGATTTTAAATGTTCGAAAACAGTGGAACATTGTCTAGAGAGAAAAGAGAAGAAATATAAAAATGGAACCCATTTTTTTATAATGGCTTAGTTTTTTAGATTTATTGGAAATGTGTGTTCGAACTATGTAAGTGCAATTCTACTTTGAAAGGTTGATAATAGTTATTTTGTTTCGACAAAAGATTGTTTGAATCGTGTTAAAATGGTTCGTCTTTAAACTATTAAATTGATAATATTCTAAGTATACATACTTGCATACACCAAGAGTTAAAACCCAGTAAGTGGCAGATCTACTTAACCCTTTTCAAACGGGCATGATATTCGGTTCGACATAAAATTAAAGAAATTACAATACATCCGTTTTACAATCCATTTCATTCAATGGAAGATTTAAGAAACCCTTAACAAAAATGTAAAGGGCGTTACGAGTAGTGGTTTTTATACGTCTATGGAACAAATGGAAAAGCAAGGATAAAAAATAAGTAAATTATTTTTCCTGGTATCAAGTTTAAATTAAGAGCTTATAGAAAATGATCAAAGAGACAAGCAAGCCATTGGAACCCAACACGATAACAATACTTTACCACTAAATGCAAAAAATGAAGCAAAACAACTCCGAGACTAATAAAAATTATTTTGATTAATAAGCTTAGCACATTCACTTTTTTAAATCAAATCCCCCAAATGCAAAGCTGGTTTATAGCTCAACTGTTTTTTTTTTCTTAATGAGAGGTTAGTGTGGTTTGAGATTTGTTCGTTTTTTTTAGGTTTTTTTTTTGAAGTTTTTTTTTTACCATGTGTGGAAATAATTCTCAGCCCAAGGTCAGCCAACAGCATATAACACGAATTTATTTGCCACCAACCAGCCAGCCAGCAGCGGCGGCGGTCTCGGGCGGGCATTGCGCGCGGTTAGACATAATGTGGTGGCAAAAAGAGCTGCAGAAAACGAGGTAAACTGCATTTAAGAGTTTTGCATTTGCATACAATGCAATTGAATACCTCAATGATGATGATGAGTTGTGTTTTGTGCTTGTTTCTCGTGGGAATTCCGGTTGTTCTTTTGTTTTTTGTTTTTTTTTTTTATGGCCGCAAGTCATAAGCTCTAATAAAAGTTAAATGAATTAATAAAAAAAACGCTTAAACAATCATTGAGATTTGGGGGCCTTCTTCTTTAAAAGCATAAGTGAATAAGTATATAAATGAGGGAATAAGTTAGTGAGCTCGGTTAGTCAATTCAAAGCGCATTACTTGAGTTCACTATCGCATTAACCTGTTTAATGGGTTGGTGCCAAGGATTAGTAACTTGGAGAGTTGATCGATTGGCAATAAATGGAATATTATGAATCAAAGACTTAATGATTTGTTAGAGAAGAAAAATTTAAGTTTTTGCAACTTAATGATGATGGTAGATAAAAAAAGCTCATTTGTCATCATTTATATAATTGCTCGAATATATACGAAGGAATAAAACAATTAAAAGTTTTTGCCTTTGAACATTTAAATGAATAAATCATAAATTAACATGAACGATAATTGTTATGATGGAGTTACTGTTTTTTTTTTATTATTGGCCTAAATATTATATTAACATTAGCAAAACAAAACTATTATTTTTCTGACAAATTTTCCTCTCAAACACTTTTATTATTTTATAAATATAATAATAATAATAGGGTGATTTTTTAAGAGGTTTAGAACTTAAAAAAAAAAAAACAAAAAATTCGAAAAAATGAATGAAATATTTATTTGAATCGATAGTTTGAACCTTGCAATTTAATGTTTAAAGATAATTTCATGCAAATGTTGACCGCGGCTGCGTCTCAGGTAGCCCATCCGCTGAGTCCAATTTTGGCATACTCTTTCACACATATCGGCCGGTATCTCACGAATGAATGCATGGATGTTGGCTTCCAGTGTGTCAATCGAAGCGGGCTTGTCCCTATAGACATTAGCCTTGACATACCCCCACAAAAAATAGTCTAATGGTGTCAAATCGCACGATCTAAGCGGCCAATTGACCGGCCCGAAACGTGAAATTAACTGTTCACCAAACTCGCCTCGCAATTGCGCCATTGTTTCGCGTGCTGTGTGGCATGTGGCACCGTCTTGTTGAAACCACATATCATGCAAGTCAAGAACTTCCATTTCGGGCAAAAAAAAGTTTGTTATCATCGCTCGGTAGCGTTCACCATTGACAGTAACGCTGCGATTCACATCATCTTTGAAGAAATATGGCCCAATAATGCCGCCGGCCCATAAACCGCACCAAACAGTGGCTTTTTCGGGATGCATTGGTAGCTGTTGCAATGCTTCTGGCTGATCTTCACTCCAAATGCGGCAATTTTGCTTATTTACGTACCCATTCAACCAAAAATGAGCCTCATCGCTGAACACAATTTTTCGATAAAAAAGCGGAGACTCGGCCAGCTTTCCAAGAGCCCATTCACCAAAAATTCGGCGTTGTGGTACGTCGGTTGGCTTTAGTTCTTGCACCAGCTGTATCTTAAAAGGCTTTACGCCCAAATCCTTCCGCAAAATTTTCCACGTAGTGCTGTTTCTTCACTACGCACAGTACGTAAACGTGTTGGTGGTTTAATGTCCAACAAAGTAAATTTGGTGCGAAATTTGGTCACAATCTTCCGAATAGACTGCTCAGAAGGTCGAGAATGCCGACCATAAAATGGAAGCAGCGCGCGATGAACATTTCGAACCGAGCACGAATTTTGATAGTAAAATTCAATAATTTGCAAGCGTTGTTCATTTGTAAGACGATCCATGGTTAAATTGCAAACCAAACTGAAGCTGTTTGACAGTGACACAAGGTACTAAACACACGTCAGCTGTCAAAACCAGTGTTGCCAAAACTAAAACAGCTAAAAAATCACCTGTTATAAAAGAAAGCGATCTATGCAACTAAGTTTTCGCCAACTCCAAGGCCCAGTTATTTTTTATTTAAACTATTGAACAGTGAATTATAAAGCTCTGTTTTTGTTTATACAGTAAACAAAAAAATATTAGTAGATACACAAAAGTCAACTTAAAATTATAAAAAAAAAACAAAGTAAAAACACTGTGAAGTTGCTCTAAGTTGTCAAAGTGGCCGATTAAATACATTCATAGAAATTATTTGTTTTAATATGATTAATTGATTCAATTAGTTTTAACTTTTTTTGTGACAAATAAGTTTAAAAACGAAACACATGATTATATGTTTTGAATATTTTCATTTGTTTTGAAAATTGTGGAACAATCGAAACTCTATCTTCACTAATTCATTGTTGTTGTTTTTTTTGTATAACACTGTAATTCTGTCGGTATTCTGTTGTACGACACTGTTGTTTTAATAGGTGGTTATTACACTGTCGAACTAGAGCCAAATATAGTATATAAATCAAAAATTACCGACCCACTTCCCCACAGACACACTGCTGCCTGTAATAAAAAAAAATTCATGGTTAAGTGTTGTTTCCAAAACTAAAACAACAGTACTATAAAAGCAATCTGCACTATATACACGTTTATGTATAAGAACACAAACTTTCATGGATACTTTTTCCTCCCCTAACTGAGAATTTAGACAAGAAAAATATTTGAAGTGCGTTGACAAATTGACCTCGTTTCTATGTGTAAATACCAAAGTTAAGAGAAATTGCATCACTGACATTGCTGACGTCGCGTCGTTGTCGTCGTCGTCGTCGTCATCGTCATTGTCAACATTTCAAGTATAGTGTTGTATATGTTCTTCTACTCCCCCACAATGATACATGAGACACACTGACACGTTAAAAATGTCACCCTTCCTTTTGCTGTTAGTATAGCCTTTTACATAAGAATAGAACGTTTTAAATAAGTTTTAAAAAGAAGAAAACACTACCAGACTAGGTTTTTTTTTTTTGTTTGAAAAAGGATACATGATGTGTGATTGTAAGCATTAGCTCATACCAACTATAATATTCGTACACATGCTTAAGCATCATATAGGGTCTTTCTTTTCGTGGATTCAAGTTGGAAGCTCTGATATTTGACACTTCTCAAACTCAGCTGTCATTTGAAGTGCCATAATATTTTTGGAATTGATCGCTTAGCAGTCAAACAACGTGTTAAAATAATCAGAACTTTGTACAAAAGTGATAATTCAAATGTGGCATTGTAGGAATTATAACCAGCCAAGAAATGACTCGCAATTGAAGATCAGCATGACTTAAACCATAATTATGTGGTTCCAAAAAGCCACAAAATACCATACCCATTAAGTTTTGGCGATGTCAATTGGTCACAAAGATCGATTGACACCGTTCGTTTGTTTTTTTAATGAATTAACCAAAACAAAAAAGAATTTTAATTAAAGTCCCTAATTAATTGAAGTTCAAGTTGTTTTTTTTCCGGTGTTGTTTTATGCAGTATACAATTATTTTGAACTTTCTATAGTTTTTGGATATTTAAATATGTATTTGACGTAAAACAATAATAATTTTCAAGCAGAATATTTTAGATTTAAAAAATAAAGTCAGTTGCTATCTTTTGAAAATTCTTTGTTTCTTTTTCTTACACTCCGAATTTTTTTGAAAGTCCTTATGATCATCTTAACGTTATCAACCTAATTTTATTTGCAATCATGGATTATATGCCACGAACAACGGTGGCGAACGTACAATAAAACACAAGCACATATGTGGGTACAGGGTGGCGTATAAGTAATTTAATTTATTAATGGGGTCTCTCAGCCCTAACGATCTACCTTAGACTAAAGTCCGATTTAGTGATTTTTTTAATTTGTATCGGTAAGTCAAAAAGTTTAAAGATCTTCCTAAATACATACATACTATAAGTCTTAATACAATTCAATTTACTTCTGATTACATTATTATTAATTAACTTATTAGTTTCACACAACACTATGACTGTGAGTTATGACGACATATTACAAAAGCGTTGACAATCGTCATACCAAAGACATTTGTCTAGCGTCCGGCTGCGGCGACGACGACAACGCGCGTGCTGCTTGCTGCATTATTTGATTCTCAGAGTAGATACTCGTATGTTTCGTCATCAAAAGGGTGTGTTTAGTTTCATGCATAGGTTTTTGCAAGCAGAACAAACATTTCACAATGCGTTTCATTTGTGGGTTTTATTTGACAGGTATAAACAAAGGGGATTAGGAGTACATACGTTTCTGCTTGTATAAGCCCCCTGGCCCCATTCCCCATCGCCACCATAACACATATAACCAAGCAAGGTCCTCACCATGGAAAAGCAAACATTTTAGAATATTTGTAAATGTTTGTGTTGCGCTTCTGACTATGTGCAGTTGTGTCATCTGTACAGTACACTTTAATTAGAATAATTGCAGTTGCAGGAAAATAATTTAGAATTTCCTTTTACGAATTTTAATTAAAATATATAGAAATGGCGATGAGAAGATGTGTGCCTGTGCAGAGAGCGTAGGAGGAGAAGGCCTGCTGCAAACATTTCGAGTAAAAGTGAAATTTATGTCGAGCATGTTGACAGGTAATAATACATTAGTTTGCATATCATGTTCGTGTATACGAACAGTCCTACATTTCGTATACACATGGTGAAGCTCTGTTTGTTTATTTGCATTTGAATTTTGAATTCGTGTTTTGTGAGTAGGTGAAATGTTTTTTTTTCTCTTTTTTTTAGCTCATAGGTTTGGGTTGTTTTGATTGATTAACATTTTACGACTTGGAGATAGGCCAACATTGGGTTTTAAAAAGTTAGCAGTAAATGGACAATAATGTTGCAAGACACTACTGTGTGTTTATATATCAGGCTCAAATTCACATGGTGAGGTAAGTTCCTTGACTTCAAGTTTTAACATCTCAAGTGTTATGCATTGTTGGATTTTTGTGTCTAGTTTTCAAAATTGTTATATTAAATCTATTTATGACAACTTAAAGTATGAGGGTACTTAGTGGAACCCAATCAGAGACCAGATCATTAGTAGCATTCGCACTTGTTTTTTTAGTTTAATATTTTATGGATACACATGTATGTTTGTCATACTTATTTAACTGTATGTGGGTGAGACAGTAGTTGTCAATATTCATAACAGTATCGACTGACTTGAATTTGAACATTTATAGCTAAATGCCTAAATCTAAATCGGTCGGGCTTTGACTTTTCGCATAGAAACTATATGTATTCTTATGAGGCAATCCGAAATATTTCTCAGGCGTTGCTATGACTTTATATCGTAATATCGTAAACGCCCGAGCAAAGCAAAAGTAGATCTATTTTCTATTCGGTCGGGCGTTTGACAGCTGTATTGTATTGTAATGTATATGTATGTGTGACATTTCAGATTGCCTCATAAGAGTATGGCTAAATAATTTCCCTAACTATGATATCCAAGCAATTTGAATTTTCAATTTAAATTTCACTAAGAACAAATATTTCGAATGGATTTTTATACTTTGTTCACTATTTTCGTATAAAAAAAAAATAATAATGCACTTTATACCTTAAACAAAAAAAAAAAGTTTCGCCTCGTCCTTCTGCGAAATTTCAAGAAGTTTAGATTCTTTGATTTTTTTTATGAAAAGGCAAATTTTTTTCTTTTTTTTTGACATATGTATGTAAATATCTTTTTTAAAAAATCAAAATTAAAAATAAATTTTAAAAATACTAATACTTGCTTTAATGCCATAATTTTAAGTGTATTTTTGTTATAAATAAATAAATAAACTAAACTGACTTCGTTTTCCTTGCTATCAGTCGTAGATATTTTTATTTTCAGCTTAATAGAAAAAGTAGGTATGTCAACTTAAGCTCACATCTCCCCTTTTATAAATGTAGATACAGTTCCAGAACCGAGTGGAATGCATATCTGACAAATAAATACTCAAAGACAGTTCTTTATTGAAACGCTTTTAGAATTAATTTACATCCGCTTGAAAAACCAATGAGCGAGGAAATTGCATTTATTGCACAATTCACGAATCACTGCAATATCACCCAATCAATCTTCAGACAAAACTGCTTGAACTTAAACATTGCATTTATCGAAGAATACCTAAGCCTCTTGCAAGAAAGAAGATGATATTTGAGCGCAATAAATTAATGTTCATTTGCTAAAGTAATACCATTAAACAAAAGAAGAAAACTCACGGAAGTCTATTTAAATTCTTTCCACGATATTATTGGTTTAAAAGTACCTCACTTCTGCCGGTTGCACACACTGCACAATACCTGGTTCTCTTTTCTTTTTAATGTTGAGTTTTCTTTTATCAGAGTTATAAAATAGAAAAATTCAGTCGTAATCCGATTAAGTTTGGATTTTTTTTTTTGTATTGCATATCCTTTCGTCTAAGAGGAAAGAAGCCTTATAGAGAATATTTAAGGGAATGTGTACATTTGCAATTGTAAGTACTTATCATTAGTAAGTGATAGTGAAGTGGCTTATGTGGGAATCGAATTTAATATAAATTATTTCATATTTTTAATTTGATTGATATAGGAAAATATCTAAATGTCTTTTTTCTCTTTTGTAAAATAAATGATATATGTATACTCATATATTTTATATACATACATACACATTATATATTTTTATTTGTATACACCTATCCTACTCTCTGTTCCTTACGTCTTAAAAAAAAGGCTCTGTTGCAATATTTCATATATTTCATAGTCCTTATAAGAATTGTTAGACATGCTTTAACCATTCTTATATATGTATTCGTAGGGTGGAAGACTGTCACGTTAGAAATCTGAATTTTGAATTCACAATGCCTTAAAGAGAAATTTTAATTGTAGAAGTATTCATGTAAGTATAAATAAGGATAAAAACAAACATCCGTCTTAATTTTTCCTTAGACATTAAAAGCTCGAACGTAAAAAAAAATAAAAATGCATTCCAGCAATTTACTACCTTGTTATTTTTATTTTCTTGTATAAAAATATGCATTCCTATTTCCAGCCGCAATATACCAAAGGCAAAAGAGCCGACACACGCGACTTTTTGAAATTACCCCATAAATCTTCGGAAGTGTTTTTCTTTGTCATCATCGGACATGACAATATCTTCCATCAACAGCCTTGGTAGAGAAAAGATAAAGTCAGTCCAGTCCAACAACATTATAGAGCAAAAAAAAAAATTATTCAATCAGCATTCTTCTCTAAAGTATTCAATTTCCAGATAGTTAATAGTGCTTGACAATGACAACCTACCCATCTCATGGAGGTAGCCACACCTTGAGTATGTGAATGTGAACGTGGATGCGATGCATTCATGCAGCAGTCCCGCATTTGTTTTATCATTCTGTCACGCATCGAAAAATTCAAGTTCAAGAGAGAAAAAAATGTATACCATTAACCATCATGAAAGATGTAACTATAGATTTTATGAGGGCATATTACCGGATCAAAGACAAACACACTATTTTCTTGGCTTACCCTAGATTCTGAAGGTATTATGTAGACTATTTTAGACTGCAGCTGATGCTGATGCCGATGATGTCCGGCGCAACGAGAGTGCATCTCAAACACAGCTTTGATCATTTGCGCATACTCTTTTATAGAGATGTTGATGGCCATGACCACAGTTTTTGAACTTTAAGACACGGCAAAGACGACCGACCGCAACGACAACGATCATTACTCTTTGTTCAGGGACAGTTGATGCAGCAGCTATACGAGTATGTGAAAATGTCAGTTATGAATTTTCTGCCGCTTTGACGCTACTTTTCAAATGGAAGAAATAGTTTTTCGATAAAAGAATGCAAAAATTGTGCAGTAGTTTTCTTCATTAATTTAGCTTAAGTTTACTTAGTCATGGGTAGGATGGACAAGGCAAGCCTTAGTGGATCTTTAGAAACTAAAAAAGTGAAAACAAAGTTTATTTAAATTATTCATAATAATTTAAGCTCAAAACTAGCTTGCGTTTTCGCCGTACAACATCAAAGCAAGAAAACACATTAGTTGCTGTTTTTGTACTACCAACCAACAGCTCGTACATTGTAGCATAGCAACAAATCATTCTTAGATCAATGGGATCGTTACAGTAAAATGTACACTGACAATCACTAGGATGAGGCCACATATTTTTCAACCGATTTTCGGTCTGTATACCTGTTGGAATTTGGTTAACCCGGAAAATTTTACTACATGAGAGTAGGTACATATTTTCTTAAAACAAAGTGATACAATTATAGGGTTAATTAGAAAAGACCGTTGGAATTTCCCTACATTAATGAATGAGCTACCTAAAAAGGATATAAAAAAGTGCGTCACTAGGATGAGGCCATTGCGAATATTTCGTTGTAGAAGTTCACATCAGCAATTTTTTTGAAAATTTTGGTTGCAATATTTAAGAACGTTTTACAAATAACTCTTTTTATTAAATTTCAATTACAAATGGGTTCCGGAAAGACGTTGACAGTGGCAGAAAGAGGAAAAATCGATGCTTTCAAGGAAATGGGACTCTCAAGCCGAGAAATAGCAAGGAAGCTGAACAGAAGTAAGACAGTTGTAAACAACTATCTTGCTGATCCTCAAACCTATGGAAAAAACCAAAAAGGACGCACAGCCCAAGCAACAACATCCCGAGAAAAGCGGTTAATTTTACGTATTGCTTCCAATTCTACTCAATCAGCTACTAAAATAAGGTCCAAAAGCGAAGTATCAGCCAGTATTTCGACAGTCCGAAGGATAATAAGAAAAGATGGTAGTATCCAGAGAAGAAAACTCAAAAAGAAACCTGTTCTAAAGCAAGTACACAAGGAGCTGATTCCATTCCAAACCGTCTAATAGAGGTCATATCGAAAAATGGGGGGCATACTCATTATTAATTGAGAAAAACTTAATAAATAAATGTTTGAAAACCAAAAACTGTTAACATTTCTTTCATTTTTTTGATATTTTATAAGATTTTTCATGTGGCCTCATCCAAGTGACGCACTTTTTCATACTGTTTTTAAGTAGCTCTTTAATTAATGTAGGGAAATTCCAACAGTTTTTTCTATTTAACCCCTTAATTTTATAACTTTTTTTAAAGAAAATATCTACCTACTCAAATGTAGTAATTTTTTATGGGTACGAAATTTCCAGCAGGTATAAAGAACGAAAATCGATTAAAAAATATGTGGCCTCATCGTAGTGATTGTCGGTGTATAAAGAAATTAGTTGCTTTGGTTGTTTAGCAAAGTTTGTTTTTTTACAAATTCGTCAATTTTACAATTTTCTGGAATGCCATTTGTTAATGAATTTCTAGAGTATCGATAGTCAATATCACGTTTCCTTTGAGCCAAGAGATGACTTCTGTAATGGCCAGAAGTTCTGCCTGGAACACGATACAGTGATTAGATAAACGATAAACGATATAGATTCAATATACCTGAGTATATGCCCCCACCAACCCCGTTGATTGGGTGGTTGATGTATAGTCAACCTTACTAGGCTAGGTAAAGATCTCAATGAGTTCAGAATATTGGATGAAATTAGAACATCAAGTGCAGCAGCTGCACCCAATATTAAAAATCGTATGGACTATGGTGTTTTTTTTTTTTGTTAACTTCAAGTTTCAAAATGTCTATAAGCAAACTAATTTAAAATTGATAAAGAAGTTTCTACAGACAAATGGGAATTTGCCCATTGATACATTTTTGGATGAAGGACAAACTAATCCTTTTTAGCTTCGATACCAGGACTAATACAATAAGAGTAAGTTAATTGTCTAGCCAAAATATCGAATATCATTAAAAAAAAAAGTTCAGCCAGTGAAAATTCCTACACAATCAAACTCTCTCCAACACTGATTCGATTTTTTAAAAATGCCCCGAATAATCGTTAAGTTAAGAAAAAAGGATTTTTATTATTTATTGCATCATCATGGCTTTTTTGAAGTTCTGATGCTTGGTGACTATTAAGTATACAAAAGCAAGTACTTACGACCCTAACATTATACAAATTTACTATTCAATTCAGTTTTCATGACGCTGCTAGCTGATTTTACCAAAGATGAGTTGTTCGTTGAAGCTTGAACCAAATTAAAAAAAAATTTAAGTGTATGTAAATGTAAACTGCTGCTATACTTACATTGACTTAGGGCTGCAAATAGCTGTAATTTGATATTAATGAATTTTGGGGACTATGCAGGAAGGTAATTGAAGATTTATGTTTAACCCATGACACGTCTTGTTTCTGGGTAAAGTTTGTTTTAAATTTCAATGCATTTTAATGATGTTTACTGAGCTTTTTTTTAAATTTGTTCTTATAACAATTAAAGTCAACATTAGCTTCAAGTCTATAACTTAATATTTTATACCTTCACACTACAATTGGTATTCTTTTTTTAATGTAATCCAATTTCGATGAAAATACAAAAATGAAAATAAATATGAATAAGGAACTCAAGATTCGCAAGACTTTTTCGTAAGTTTGAATGGAAATGTAAATATAACACCGTTCTGTTCAGAGCCGTGAGAAGTGCACATTAATCATGGATGCAGAGTCAGACACCAGAGCAAAGTGGCAATGGGTGGGCTGGGCATCATGGGTATGGGCACACGTCAAATTAAGATGCACGTTGCACGTTATATTTTCACTTCTTTTCCACCCACTTTACTTTAACTTGCTTCTTATCGTGAAGGAATCGATCTTTAAATTGATTGATGTCGTTAATGGGTTAGTCGATTTGAAAGGAGCTATATAGCGATGTACAAAAAGAACTCAGTTTACTGAGTCAATATTAACACATAAAATGTGAATTGCATTGGGTATTGGGTGGAACGTGGGTGTCGAAGGAAACCATAATTCAAACTCTTATACAGAATGAGAATGATAATAATGAGTTTGTTAAGAATTGCCACCACTGATGCACAGCTTAAGTCGTAATAAGTCTGTTTTCAAGTAAATGAAGAGCGTTGAGAAGTAAGGTAAAGTTTATAAATACACATATTCATTATGTTTTTAAAATAATAAGCAACTTAAGGCACTTACTTTCAAGTTTGTTGTTTTAAAGTATATAATAATTACGTTCATGAAGTGCTATTTTAATCATATATTTCAATTGTCATCGGAATCTTTCGAAATTCCTTTTTTTATTTAATTTTTAGGCATTCGATGATGTTAAATCTAGATTTATTTACATACATGAATTCACTTAACCCCTCAAACTAGATGAATATAAAATTAGTGAACCAAGGATGAAGTATTTAACTACAATTGTATAAATTTGAAACTTATGGAGAAAAACGCGAAAAATAAAACGAATACCAAATTAAGTACAAGACAGAATTATAACAATAAAAATTTATTTACTTGTGTCATTTTGAATCCAAATTACTATACTTAACGTATTTACCAAGAAAAAATGAGCAGATGCTTGGAAAAGTGTCATTTTGCTTCAAAAACTAAAACGTTATATCGTTTTGCTTATACCAAAATAACTTTTTTTATAAAACAAAAAAAAAACTAAATTGAAAAAATATTTGAAAAATTTTAATTAAATTCAAAAATGTCATTTTGTTGAAAAAAAAAATTAAAACATTTTCACTTAAATTCAAAACGGCACTTACGCCCTCCCACAGTTAGTTTAAAAGATTAATTTGTGACAGTTTTACAGAAAAAAAAGGATTTTGTTTTTCCATTTGTTCTGTATACCTACTTTACTCTAAATCCCCAAATCTCCACTTATGTCAGTTTTCTTTTACAGCGATCTACGTACAAAAAAAAAGAGGCTGGGTGCGACCCACACTGATAACTTCCCATTATGCATAATTTGAAAACTTGGCGTTCCTGATATTAATTGATTTACTTTTGATGTTAGTTGATAACAATTTTATTAACATAAAAAAAATCAGAGATATTGAATCTGAAAACAATATTTACCAATTATTTTTCTTAGAACTTTTTGCAGTGTTGTATTTCTTGTAAAAATTTAGTGTTATATTTATTGTAAGAATGTCAATATCATATACGTCAATATTTTACCATTTTTTAGGTATTGACAAATGAGTTGGTTGGAAGTAAAAAACATTTGAAGACAATATCATTGTTTGTTTGTAGTGATGATATTTAATCCGAAAAACAATTATTTATGTCACTTTTACGTAAATTTCAGTTTTAGTTTTTAGTAAAAAAAACTACCATTTCGACATTTGTCAAAAATATACCATAAGTTGACAATTCTATTATGCAAAAAAAAAAAATCGAAAATGAAAAATGATTTAGCACTCTGGTCATATTTAAGTCAGGGCTCTCATCACGTAACTTTTCTGACGACTATCGTCTAAACTATAGCCAAAAACGATATCGTCAGAAGTTTGCTTCACGTATCATTACTGCTCTCGTGTCGTCTATCGTTTTTGCTGAATATAATTCAGACAGACGCTGAATAAACAAACATGTTTGATAAATGAAAATTTCCATCGAGTTTTACGAAATTGTTTTTTTCTTTTCTTATGAAACAATATCAGTCAAACGGATGCCTTGGTTACGCTTTAAAAAACTATCCTTTTCATGAAATTTTCTTTAATATGTATGTAATTATTTTTTTAGACAAAAAACTAACAAAAACGATAGCTAAATCGGTATCGTTTAAACGATATCGTCAAGACGATAGCTTTGTTATTTACATGAAGCAAAAGCCAAATCGTCTGCTCGATATCGTTTGGAAGATAGGGGATTTGTATGCTTACGTGAAGCATAGCTATCGATGACGATATCGAAAACGATATCGACATCCTTACGTGATGAGGGCCCAGGAAGTTACTTTTGACATTTTTCGGCTAATTTTTATTAGAGTATTTTATTTTTTGTAAAAAACTGTCAGTTCTATATTTTTCAAAATTGTAGCGTATATTAATAGTTGTATATTTTTTAAGCTAAAATAAATTTAAAGTCAATATCGTTGCCCATTCTCGTGATATTCAAGTCAAAAAACATTTTTAACCAATTTTTGTTAGAATTTTTTGCACTTTTTTATTTTTTGTAAAAAACTGTCTATTCAAATTTCAATTTGACAAATCGGACCGATTACAATAACTCCCTATGGGAAGTTAATTAAATTATGAAACGTCAAAATGTGTACAACATCTTTAGAGAAGTTAGTCACAATACAAATACCTTGACGAAAAAATGTAGTCAAATGTTTTCCTTGTTTCTGAAAAATTGACTGAAATTGATCGTTTTAAATAAAATTGAAATCTGTTTATTCTTAAAATTTTGCTTATTTCAGTTCCTACTTTAGAAAAAAATAGTACAGTACAACTCGGTTATAAGAAAGTCTTAAAATGCAAGAAATTTCTTTCTTATATCCGAGTTTTTCTTTTATAAAAACTTCGAATATAAAAAAAAATTCTTACATGAGAAACATGGATATAAGAAAGACTATTTCTTATATAAAATCAATGGACTCAACGAGATATTTTTAACGTACGAGCAACAAGTCAAATGTTGATCGAAATATTTGCAGAGTGTTCTCGGTCTTTCCAAAACTGCTGCTGTCATTTCACTGGAAAGTGGAAAGCTGTCATTAACGGTGGTAGAGGAAAGTCACCCAATATGGAATAGGGCTCTAATATGGAATACCTACCTTAATTTCAACATATCGTGTTAGTTGCACGAACGCTAATCCTGTGGCAAGCGTTTTTTGTTTTCTTATCAGGCAGACATTTTCAAAGGTAAAGTAATAAATGAATATTTCTAGTTATCAGGTATGTACTTATGTATACATAAGTGTAATACTATTTATTATATCGTAATTCTGTTTATTTCAACATTCTGTGAACTTCTGTCATTTAAATATTGTCAGTTGAAAAAATATACAGTCTTGGCCAAATGTATTAGGCACCCCAAAAAAATACCATAATATGTATAATATGGAATATTCTTAAGTGTCTAAATATGGAATAGGGATTTCATCAATGCTACATGTGTGGACTCTGGGAGCATTATAATTTTGCTGGTTTAAAGTTTGATACTTGGAACTGTGACTTCTACAAGTGAATAACATATGTACAGTGAAATCTCCCTTTGCGGACACCTCCCTTGGGCGGACAAATTTTTTTGTACGGGAATTGCGCCATATAAGTTTCATTGTTTTCAGTTTCTCTTGCACGGGCACTCCCTTGGACGGACACGGACAGAAATTTCACGTATGAATGACAAAATATGTTTTCTTAGACGGACACCAAAGCGGGATTGAACATGTGATCACGCTGATAATTTTGGAAACGGTATTTTTTTTAAGTTGCAGTCTACAGCAAGCTTGAAATTCTTTTCACGTAATGGAAAAATACATGCGGGCGCAGCTGCCAGCCCAGAAACTGTACTATAATTTTGTGAATTTTGTAGGTATATTTTGGATCTTTTTGCATTTTTATCCTCTGATTCTCTCATTCATGTGGTGACAGTGATTTTTTGTTATTTTTATTTTTTGTTAATAAATGAATACTCTTAATTTTTAAAATTATTGTTTTTGTTTTGATTTCCCTTAAACGGACAACTCCCTTAGGCGGACAAAAATTTCTGCACCATAGCTGTCCGCCCAAGGGAGATTTCACTGTACATACATATGTATTTTATTTTCATTTATTTGATGTCATAGATATTAAAGTTCCATTTTTGTTATTGATATGACGAATTTTGCTTGTATTCAATATTTGGTTACTTTTTGCACAGTTTGTTTTTTGTTTTATATTTTATTTGATATGTAATATATTTGATTTAAAGTTGTTAATTACTAATTGTAACTGTGAATTAATTTATAACATTTATATTTATATTATTATCATCTATAAAGTTGTTTTTTATATCGCTAAAACAAAATGGTATTCCATATTTGGTTGCTTTAATCTATGAGTAAACAGAAAGTTGTGACAAAGGTTTCCTGATGAAGTAATTTTCTTTTAACAGTAAATTTTTATTCTAAAAATTGTGATTGATGAGTTTCTTATAAGAGTGTTTTTCTTATATTCGAGTTTTTTATATACGATTGCTTTCAAAAGGAAATACAAAGAAGAGACAATGATGGGTTTGTGATTGTTTCTTATAAGCAAGTTTTTTTTATGTTATATGAGTGTTTCTTATATCCGTAGAATACTTAAAATTAACTACAGAATATCAAAAAATACTGTTCATTGGTAAATACCTAACAGTTAAATAAATAAAGCTGAGAATAGAGGAGCATCTCCCAATAAGCAGGTGATGTTTCATCTCTTAAAACTAAAACGTGCATAACTGGACTGCTTGTATAATTTATTATTTAAAAAAATGGTATGTAACAAAATACCCGAGTTTTATTATTCATGAAGATCACCACTTTTCATTTTCATGTATTACAACAACACTACATGATCTTGATATTTTTCTGATTAATTTTTCGTGATTCAAAATTGATCCCACCACCAAAAGAAGGGAAATTTTGCATTTGCAAGTATTAGAGTTTTAGTTCTGAGTTGTCAAAACCAAGGCATTGATGATTATTTTTTGGAGTATATAATTAAATTTTAATAACCACAAAATCATTTAAAACTGAAAGGGAAAATATGTGTATATTGAAACGAGGCTAATAGCTGCTATACTCTGCCCAATCAGTTTGTGCAGTACAAGTCTTATGGGTGAGCTTTCCTCCGAACAAGGGTGCCTGTTGCATACAAACATATCTCAAAACCCCTTAAAATACAAATCCAACCACTGACTGTCTGCATGTGCATTTGTTTGGCTCGAGTCGTACTGGATCGGTACGGTACTGATCGTATAGTTGGCTTACAATAACAATTCTCTTACCTCTTAGTGTGTGTCGCATCAAATCAGAGTTACCGTGTTAATAGTAATGCTTAGAAATGCATATTTTTGTTCGCAATTTTCAAGGGAGCTTTCAAGAAAGTAAGCTTTTTATAAGCTTTTAAGGATACTTGGAGACAAAAATGTTCCCATTGGTTTTTTTTTTTTTTTCAGGGATGTGATTTTTTTTTGTTGTGTAAAAAAACATATTTAGCTGATTGAAATTGGAAAAAAGGTCCAAAACAAATCGCCTGTTATCTTTCCGCTTTGTGATGTGAAAATGAATTTCTGTGTTTTAAATTAAAATTCTGCAATAGAGATGGCAGCCCTTTTGATTATTATCAGAACTTTTTGCTTTCTGAAAATGGGCAGTACGGAAGCCCTGGAAAATTATTTCTTTCACACAACTCAATGGGATTGCTTTGCTCTTTAGAGTAAGAAAAATACGTCCTATCTTCCCTGTACTATTCTATTCAATTTTTTTTACTTTTAATCAATTTTTCAAATATGTAGGTGACATCATTTGACCACTTTTGTCCGTCACTTTGTATTCGATGACTGAATGTCAAATAAGGTAATTTTTTTCTTTAAATGGTATGGTATGGCATTGTATGTATGTATTTAATTACATATTTTTCAACAAAACAATAATTAAGGATGATTTAATGGTACCTCGATTACTGTTAAATTGAACACCCTTTTAATTCTCACAATATTTAACAAATAATTTGTCAAGATTTACCCAATCATTTATCTAACATGATGTTCAATCCTTTCAATGAAATAGCACTTATGTACATATGTATATTGCTATGCCTACATTTGAAATCAATAATTTCAAACAACCATCAAAATTAATGCCTTTCACAAAAACAACACAAAAAAGAATGAAATATTCGACATTAAAAAAGGTTACAGCGGCAAGTCATTAGCGATGAATTTGTAGCTTCCAGTTCCAGGAGATATGTCACTTTTTATCTTTCGCACAGATTCATTATGTGTACCGCTACCGCTACGCTTCGCGGAGAGTTTCTGATGAAAGAATTGAATTGTCGTAGAATGACAAGCATGGAGAGTCGTTGAATATTGAAACGGCTATAGATAACAATCATCATTATCAACCAGCGTACGAGTCGAGTATTGCCTTCGGAACCGCCGCGCCGCGCTGCCGCACCGTCAGACTTGGCTGATTTGAGAAATTACCCGTCCATTAGTAGCTTTGGCGACAATGATAATATTCTGTCGTTCGTGTCGTCAGATTATGGGCGGAAAATGATAGAAGACAAAATAATTAATTTATAATAATTCCGTGCGCAGAAATAAATACCATTACAATTTCCAGCATTCTCTGTTGTGATTATGAATGAACGCACATACAAACATAAGAATAGGTATTTTTACATACATATTTAGGACCCTGATTGTATCGTTAGTTTTATGATGTGATTGCATGACGAGGACGACATAGATTTATAAATAGTAATGTGTGGATTTATGTTTCCTATATAATTTTTTTTTTTTTGCTTACGTAACGTATAAATGTGGGAAATTAATAATACATTACTTTTTTATCGAGTACAATAACACCACATGAGGTTGCAATAACTATTTTTAAACCTTGATTAGTATGATTGGAAGTTTATTTTTTGTTTGCAATAATTCATTGTATTAACAGGCTTACATCCCAGGTCTTAGTTATGTTTGTACACTCGGGTACTGCCGTTTTTAGTTAAAGTTAACACGAAATTATAGTTTAACCAGCTTTTGCTTGCTGCTTCGCTCTCGTTAATGATATTGCGGCCAAAATGTGTGACAAATCAACCAAAAACAACACAACCAATTGACGAAGCAAAACTAAATCCAAAACCAAAGCTATTGTCTTATTCGTTAAAAATCCAGGGATATTATAAATATAAACTAAACGAAGCCCAATCCGAAACCGAGTTTGTTTTCGGAGAATCAAACCAAGACAACAATACCAAATCGCAAAGCTATAAACACGAATAGCCAAAAATCGAAAGCAGTTAAATTAATGTGAAAAAATCGTCAAATAACAGAGTATAGGTACTGTAAGAACTGCAGTGTGAAGAGCGCGGGCCGATGCGAGGATGCCAGCATTTAAGTACAGATAGAGAGCATACATAATATTAGAGAGTTTCAAAAACATATCAGCGCCATCTGTCGGAATCCATGTTGATTTTTATGTCAAAAGCTTATTGATTGATTTTATTATTGTTTTATTTAATTTGTTTTAATTAAATTATTTTATTATTCGTATGTATCATTTTGGGGAGAGTCTCCAACAAATTTCCAATGGAGGAAGATTTCCAAAAAAATAAGGCAGATATTTTTCGTTGGTAACAAAGAGTCTGTGTACCGTTTTTTAGCGTCCTACCTTGAAAATTGCGAAAAGTCCAATATAAAATTTCACCACCACTTTTAACCGGTTGGGGCAGATTTCCAAAAAAATGATGCCCGATTTTGTTTATTAGTCACAAATAGTCCACATACCAAGTTTTAGCTTTCTACTTTGAAAATTGCAGAATGCTTAATACAAACTTTCAAAATATAACAAAACATATTTATCTTTAAATGCCAATGAACACATTTCGTCACTTTTTCGACAAAATTACATAAGTCGAAAAATGATGTTTTTGAGAAAAAAATTGACAATTTCCTACTTTTTTTATTTTTCGCATTATAAAGAAGCGATGTTGTCAATTTTCAAAAAACCTTTTTAATTCGAATGTTTTAAAAAACCCAAAAAGCTTTAAAGAAAATAATCGACTTTTGCCACATTGCTGGAAAAGCGACAATTTGATTTGTAGAAGCTTTTGAAACAAATTTCAAAATTGTTGACTTTTTCATGAATATTTTAATTACCTCAGTCACAACAAAGATTTTTGTAAATACTTTTCTAAATGATTACATAACACAATAAGAAAAATTGAATCCCATTTTATTTTGGGATTATTTTTAAGTAACGGATTTTCAAAATTGGTATACATTTACTTCTAATTGTCTAATAAAAGCGATTGAAAAGTTCTCACCCGCCTATGGATTCATGAATGCATCCGCCGCAAACCAGCATGTCCTGCCAGGCGCAAAGTCAAATGCGCAGGCGCACTGACATCTGACACATTTTAACCTTCATTTTATATTTATGAGATACAGGGTTGTCTTACCGTATTAAGTAACTTATAAGTTCTCTATTCTTTGAGTTTTTGTAGAGGAGCTTTTGTTTTTAGAGCTTTTTAAAACTTTCAAATTATATGTGGTTAACATAGTGTTTGTTTTAAGTATTTACATTGAAAATTACGGGAAATCTTTTAAAATGCAGTTACAATAAAGCATAGACGTAAATTCTTTTCATTTTCTGGAGAGCTTTTGCAATGTTATTATATGAACTACGGTAACGCTGACAAATTTTTTCTTTCACAAAACTAAAGAGAATTCTTCTGAAGATAGAGTGAGATAAAGACGTCCCTGTACTACACATTCGATTTGGACGAAGTAATAGTTAATCCTTAAAATTTAAGTCATGTATAAAATTTACATAACAACTATAGGTACTTCTCGACATCATTCGGAGTTTTATGGATATAATTTTCATTTTCACATATCATAATTTTTCTTTTCTTTACCTCAATGTTTTTGGTGGTTTAAATTTTAATAAAATTTTAAATACCCAAGACAGAGTGGATTTGAAGGGAGAAGGTAAAACACAACTTCAATCTTGTTTATCTTATAGTGGAAAAATACCCTCCAACGAACGGTCCTTTAGGAAATGAAATTATTTCTTATTTTTATAGAACAATTTATCAACGGACAATAATACAAATGCATATCTAAATCTACACTAACACATGAACACAAATGTACATACGTATATCAAGAATATCATTTTCAAAATTATACATTTCCGTCTGGTGCGCAGACATAACGGTGTTCAACGTGTTTTGGTGGCAATGGAAGTATGGAATATGGAGGTAGCAAGCAGTACTTAATCCGTTTACTTACTGTGCCACAATTCCCAATGATTTCCTGACACACGGATAGAAAACCAAATCCCCTTTCGTGGGAATGTAATGGCGTCGCGTCCGTCGGTTGTTTTGTGGCGTGCGCCAAAACTACTATGCACTTACAACACTGCTCGCTTCTCATTTGTGGAGAATATTACGTCAAACTTATTTCAAAGTGGTTGACCCCTAATGTTGTTCGGAGTGGCTTTACTAGAAAATGAAATACTACAGCAGTCTCGGTCTGGTCTCTGGTTTCTGGGAATGAGTGAAAAGTGACTAAGATTTCTGTGTGAGCGCACACTTACTATATGATTTAAGGTGATTATACCTGACCATATTCCCCCCAAGGAGCGAGCTGAACTGGATAGCTTAGTTTCTAGGTAGGAAGAAGTATGTAAGTTGGTAAGGCACCACCACCGTCACCGTCACAGTCCGTCATCGTCATCGCTGCCGGCTAACAATCTAGTCTCTCTATAGGTATGTAGATGGAATTAAGGTGTTATAATAAATGCAATTTGATGCTTTGTTTTCGCAGTAAACGTTTTGATTGTTGAAGAAGTCGTTAAGCCAATAATTTAATTGTGTGCTGAGAAAAATAAGTGTATTTTATTTACGGTGTGAAATAATTTTTCATGGAGATTACGCGGAAGACACATTTTAGACAAATTAACACCGCATTTTTGTTTAAACTCGGCATGAGAAATGAATTCTGTGGATATACTTACATATGTATGTTCATAGCTGAAAAAGTTTTTTTATTTTTTTAAATATTATGACATCTTACAGCTTAATCCACAGTAGGCGCTGTCTACATACACATACCTACTATAGAATATTATACATATGCATATACAATTATATGTAACCTCTTGAGAAATTGAAAAAGAGGACAAACTTTGAAGCAAATTACCTAGAGGAACTGAAATAATAGCTTGTTTAAAGAGTGTTTCCTAAGCCGGAAGACATTTAAACGGCCTTAAATTAAGTACCAAACTTTAAAACGTCTTTTCTGAATGATATTCTTGGTGAATAAATTTATATAATTAAATAAAAGGATATTTGCATTAATGAATCTTATACGTATATATTTTAAGTAGTTTTGTATAATTCTGGCTTTTGACAATAGGTGTGTGTTTTTGTGAAAAGTATCAGAAGTGAAGTATCCAACTGCGGATAGAATGTTGACGTTTGCTCGAGTCTCGAATATAAATGTAGGTACAATTGATAACTCTTGTGTATCTCGAAGGCATTTTCCTACAGTACGATAAGTATGCAACAAAACTAACTCAAAACAAAAACGCGACAAAATTGAAAACGCTGCGCAGCGCCGCCGATAGAAAAATGTTGGATTTTGTATCGTGTTAATGTCATAGAAAGCTATGTAATCTTTGTTAAACTTTTGTGCGGTTTTAATCAAACAAAATTTTAGTGGTATTTAGGTATATCCTTATACAAATTTAAGATTCATTTTTTTTTTGAAGGCAACATGACCCAAATCGTATTTATCCAACCGAATTTGTTTTTATTTTGTATGGGAAGAAGAAGAATATTTTGAAAAATACTATCATATATGTAAGCGCGCCTCCCCTCACAACTTCGAAACGATGTTGGAAGAGCACCTGAAACTGTTCTCTTGATCACTCTAAATCAAATGTAAGACATTGTGGGAAGGGAATACAGCATTCAGAGAATCGGTTTCTTTTCCAAACCAGCCAAAACCAAAATTTCAAAACCACCTGCAAAGCTTTATATACGCTTTCCTTTACTTGATCTCTCTTATTTGTGACCCACTTATCTTATACTCTACAAAAACCATTTTCAATTTATAAATTTATTGTTAACCTCATAAACTCGACTATTTTTCATTTACCTTAAATCAATTCACTTGGGCTCTGATTCTTCAATCCACTTCCACATATCCTTCTTTCTAAACACCACACCAACCAACCCTGACCATTCCAATTTAATCTCCAGAATGTTACGACTTCTTGAATTTAAACTCGAGTTTTTCCTCAATCAGAAAAAAAAAATTCTTATGCATATTAACATGACTTCATAAAATAGCAGGAAGAAATCTCTCGCAACTAAGATGATGTACAGCATATAAACCTTAAACAAAGTAAATATACGTGTATAATTGCAAAAGTCAAAGAGCACAATAAATCTAGGGCAATTGAATAAACTTCTCACCATTTTCAGCACGTCCCCTCTGTTTTAATTAACCAATCTGTCAAGAGATTAATAGTAACCACACGCCACACGGTTCTTTAGCTTTTCACAAATGGCGAATGCATTGCTCGCTTGTGTTTCATTCTGTTTTTATTGAGTGACGCATTAAAAGAAAGTAATGGTCATTCTCCTCTTTGAGTTTTTTTTTTTGCAACGTACCTATGTACATACATACATATAAAACGTCAATAATTTCACCTTGCTTTATAAAATCTTTTTTTTTTATTTACATTCTCTCTTTTATTTTATAGCCTCAATGTACGATTACTCTTGCTGGTACGTGACCCACGTGGAACAATGCAATCGCGGAAACATCGCCTGTGGTGCCCTGGTAATCCCGACTGCGACGAAGCTTCGAACTTGTGCAATGACCTTATAGATGACTACAAAGCCGCAGAGGTTCTCATAAAAAAGTATCCGTCCCGATTTAGGTATGTATACATATATGAATGGCTTTATAGACTTTGAACACAAAAGAGGATTATAACTGTTCTAAAAATGTTTTTTTTTTTTATTTTTGTAGAACTCTAAGATATGAAGATTTATCTGTAAATCCATATGAAGTGACACTAGAGATATTACAATACTTTGGATTGCCATTTGATCCGATGGTAGAAGAATTCTTAGATACGCATACTAAACTTAATATTGGCGGTGTAAGTTCCACATTTAGAGACTCTAAGTCAGCACCATTCCATTGGAAGAATGATTTGTCAATCGAAGAGGTAAGGAATCTTTCAAAATTAAAATTTAATCTCTAAAGAAATAATGTAATGGTCTTCTTAATCTTGCAAATGTTTAAAATTGAAACAAATAACATGATGTAAAAAAAAATATTAAGATATAATAAAATGAACAAAAAGTTCGACACGAATAGTTATCTATCATATCAAATCATTTCGATCTCACATTTCATTTAAGAAAAAGAGACATTTTAATAAATTCCATTTTTTTTTTTTAATTTTAGATTGAAAATATTCAGGAAACCTGCACAAAAGCAATGGAACTATGGGGCTATCGCCATGTAGATACTTCTGTAGAATTTACAAAATCCTTTGATCCGTTAATACTTCCGGCACCGTTTTCGTGAGTCGTTTTAATTTATTTTATTTTTGTGATATTCCAGGTGATTGTAGAAGAAAGAAATTTTAAAAAATTACTGATTACAACGCGCGTTTTACCAAGCAATTTACTTTTAAGATTTAGAGAATAAACAGATCCACAACAAAAAAATTGTCTTATTATAGAAATATACTCGAAAAAAAAAAATCGACTCAGATTTTGAAATTATGAATATTTTGTAATAACAACACTCACAGTCTGGAAACAGTGAATTTTGTATATTATTTAAGATAAATATCGTTAAAAATACCTACTATAGAAAATAGTTTCAAATAATACAAACAAAAAAAAAAAATCAAAGTAAGATACAAAAATATATTATATTAAAAATATAAAAGAACCTATTTAAGAGTAGTCCAGTAAGCATCGTTATTTAAAGAAAAATCAATAAACCGTTTGTTAATTCTTTTTAAAAATAAGCAATTGCATGTAAAGTGTAGGTATATAGGCGAATTATAAAATTTATTAAATTAATAAATTAAAACAAAACAAAATATCAACCAATGCACGTGCCTAAGAAACTCAAAAAATAAAAAAATATTTTAACAAAATACTAAAACTACACTACACAAATGTTATATGAAACTATAAAATATTTTTAAGAGAAAATGATGCGTATGATGATTATAACCGTTTTGAAATATAGGTTTAAATCTAATTGAAAAAAAATTAAAAAAATAATAAGTAACACAAATAATCAAAACTATATACCTAAATCTTGCAAGATAAAGTCAAAAATCACTAGACTAGGCTATTTTACAAAATTTCTTAACTTCAGTTTGGCGTGTTCTGATAAGTAGGCGTTTCAAATAGAAAATCGGTTAATTTATGAGAAAAAAAATAATAATAATAATAAAAATTGATGAATCTAAAGAAAAAAACTGAAAAGAGCTCATAGAAGATTCAGATTTAGTGCATGATTGTAAATGTTTGTAAGTTTCCACAATTCTTTATCAAAGGCAGTTGGTTGAATTGCTTTTGACTCAATCAAAATATTTGATATCATTTAAAGAGATAGATCAAAGAAGACTATAAGGCTTATCAAAAAATATTTGTATCTATTAGTCGATTTCAAAAAAAGCTGTCCACAGCAAATTGTTTTCAATAAAACAATTTGATTTATTTTGGCCACGTAGTGCGTAATTGACATGCTCAACAAAAATAAACTCTCAATGATTTATAAGTTTATATAAATGTACAAAAGATATAAAAATTATGTACAAAATATCCCAGTTAAATGTCTCAGTTTTAAAGTCAAATTTTGCACGAGTAAAAATGTTGTCCTTGACTTGGTTATTCAAACCCATTATTAAAAATTTTCATTCATCGTGGTAAAAAACCTAAATTAAAACATTTTTTATTTTGATCTCCCTCAAATTTAAAATTACCATACATTTTTAAATTTTACGATAGAAATACCTATAGGCTTATACACTCGTGTTTAATAAAAATTTATGAAATGTAATAAAATACTTTTGCACATTTTAAATCAATCTAAGCTTACTTCATGAATCTTGTAGTTCTCAGCTCGTATACGAAATAAAAAAAATCCCACGCAAAATGACACAACAGGAAAGAAAATTCCTTTTCGATTTTAATTTTATCATCATATATTATAAGTATAGTGAAAGTGAAATACATTTAATTGGTACTGTGAAAAGAAACGTACTTTCAAATCTTATAAACTTACAGATAATATGAATACAAATTTAGTATGCCAAGAAACTTTATAAGTAAGTAGGTATGCACATCAGCAAAACACAACGAAATTTGAAAATGTAATTAAAAGAACTTAGAATCAGAAAAGACAAACAATTTATATAGAAATGCAAAGTAGTTCCGTCTTGAACATAATTTGTGTATGTAAAAAAAATATGTTTTCATTCAATACTCAATGTTGGCAGCAATGTCTTTTAGCGTTATTTTTACTAAAAATATATTTTATTTGGTGTAACTTATTTTTAAACCCAATTGTTTCGTCTTCCTTAACACTTGCCCAAATTTAAAGAATTTTTATAATTTAAGAAAAGTACTAAAAAAAATTTCATTGAATGATTTTTTTTTTTAAATAATTTATTTATGAAAGAGAAAACTGTTTTTGTAGGTACCTTTGTTGCAATAATTGGAAAAATATCTGTAACATACAACACAAAGTCGAAAACAAATATCAACCATATTGCTTGTAAGTTAAGTGCTTTGTATAGAAAAATAAATAAAAATTTAATTTATAATTTATTATTATTGTTTTATTGGCTGTTTATAAACAAGTTTTAAAAAATATACATAATGTGTGTCGAAAATTTTTTTTTTTGTTAAGACTTAGTATCTATAAAATGGCGTTGAGTATTTTATATTAAAGTTATTTTTAAGTTATAATATATAAAGCCTAATAAGACCCGAATTAAATTTTAACGTATTTGTCTTTCGTAATATTGTAATGTTTATTTGATTCTTGTTAGAAGAAAATGTAATAATTTAAGGTATATTATGTATTTAGATTTGTAGTGATATTTTTATTATTAAAAAATTATACAAACTTATAGAGAAACGGAATAAAGCAATTATTTTGTATTAATTTGAAAACAAATAATCTTTTATTGAATCGTAATAAATGACATGGAAACTTGGACTTGCAGGTGGTAAGCATAATCTGTAGGTCTAGGTATTAGGGACATGTTCTCCCCTCTTCCAAGAAGTCTAGTCTGAGTGGAATTAGATATTTTTAAAAATGGATTAAGACATTCCTTAAAAAACACCTACTGTTAACAAAAAATAAACGAACACCAAAATCATTGCTGATAATGCAGCAACAACTTTTGATCAACATTTTAATTGGGGCTTATTTCAGAGTATTATTTAGTTTTCACTATACAAAGGTATCTATCCATATTGTTGAATCTTTAATCTGTAATAACTGTGTAGTGTATATGATTTTAAGTGAGTGGAACAATCAAGGGTTGGCAAAAAAGTTTAAACAAGAAAATGATATTTAATTTTTTTTTCCAGAAGTATCATAAACTCCACCAATGTCTGTCTTCATAGAGTTGATGATTCGAAGTCAGAAAATAAAGTACAATGGCATCGATCCTATACTCGCTAAAACGCCTTTGATTATTGTAGTACTTGCTTTTTTAATATGGCACGTCATTTTATTTTCTGTATAATAAAGGTTAATAGTCGGAGATTGTTTTCTGTTCTATACAAAAATTGAAATGTTAACATCACAGACAATTATGTACACTCAAAGATCCCGGTAGGGCAATAGTTTTAGTTAATGGTAAAAACATTGCTGTATACTGATCAGGATCACTCAAAAAAATAATTTTAACTCTTTGCTTTTTAATAACAAATAATCTGTACCTATTTTATTTTTCTTCTGACTTCAAAAATTTTATTTATTTACTTCAGTGAATTGTTCTCATCCTCAAAGGGAGTAAATATTTAACATTATAACCACTAAAGTGTACTTCGACATTATATTATTTTAGTTGTGCCACCACACAATTTGTTCGTCATCAAAAAAAACGTCTCTTGATTTTAATAGGTTCATTTATAAATATTAGCCAAGCTTTTTCTAAGTAATTTTGAAAGCCCAGATTGTGAGCTATTCATAAACAAAATTAAACATAAGCTTAATCTTACTTCATAAATAAGCAAGGTTGTATTTAGACATACAAATTAACTTTCAGTGAACACAACCAAATGTCAAATGGAATCATTTTTTAATGTTTAAGTTGGCAATATTTAATATTGACATATATTATATAAATACGAGAAGAAAGAAAAAACCTAGTGTTATTATAACAGTCGTGAAATTACCGGTGAGTTTCGTTAATATGACCACAATAATTATGGATAAAATCGTTATGGAAAGTGTCCATTAAGTTAACTTATTGCTTTAACTCTCAAGTGTAAACAAAGCAAAAGGTAAATTAGTATTATTGGCAGCACTTTATTTGTGAACGTGACTTTTTGAAAAAACAACAAAAATTGACATACCGTGACAGCTGTGAAACAACGCAAAAGTGCTTCGTTCGTCTTAGAATTGTCGAGAAAAATTATTTAAAATAAAGAAAAACCATGGAAAATTTCAAAGGATTAAAAAAAACCCTATTCATATGGTCAACTTCGACTCAAGAATCCATGGAGAAAAGTATCAAAGATATAAAAGACATAACCGGAGGGGAAGTTCTTGTTGAAAACATTGAACGTCTTTCGCTTGGTGAGAAAATTAAATTTCACTACACAAAAATTAAAGAAATTGAACGTTTTCTTATAAAATTGAAGCTTCACATCCGAATTCAACATTTGATCTTATTGTCGTGGAAGGTGCTCGTTCCTCAGATGCCTTTGCTAAACTCTTAAGTCTTCTCAAGCCCTCGGGTAAATTACACTTACAGAAATACGAAGGCAGTGCGGAAAGCGTTAGCCAAGAATTAAAACTTTCTGGATTCCTTGACATTAAAAAGGCCAGTGATTCCATAACTTGTGAAAAACCCACCTATGAAGTTGGCTCGGCTGTGAAATTGTCCTTTGCCAAGAAAGATGTTGCAGCAGTTTGGAAAATCGACGCAAACGATGGCGATGAAGAGGAAACTATTGATGAAGATGATTTGCTAGATGAAGAAGACAAAGCGAAACCAAATCCAGAATCATTGAGAGGTAAAAAACGAGACTAAAAGGTTTTCAAATTAAAAACTTTCACATGTATCATATATCAAAATTAGTTTGTGGCACGACTGGTAAGAGGAAAGCTTGTAAAGACTGTTCCTGTGGGCTCGCTGAAGAATTGGAGGCTGAAAAATCGAAAGTCGCTGTAGAAACACAAAATGCCAAGTCCAGCTGTGGAAGTGTAAGTTACTTTTACTAAGCTTAGGAAGTTTTCAGTTTTGGTTCTGTTTATAATGGATCTAAATTATAAAATTTAATTGCAGTGTTACTTGGGCGATGCTTTCCGTTGTTCTACATGTCCTTATTTGGGAATGCCCGCTTTCAAACCTGGCGAGAAAGTTCAACTTGGCGGAAATCTCCTTAAAGCTGATATTTAAATTTCATGATTTCTATATTGTACACAATTTTATTGGAAAATTTCATTGAAGGCACTGAGTTTTGGAATACTAAGAATACAAAAAATTGAATAAATTTTTTGCAAATGTATGTTTATTTTGAAAATTCTTGAGATTTGAGTCTGTACAGAATTTTTGGACAGCAAATGATTTTGTTTTAATGAGCGTTGTGTATAACAAGTCGGCAATAGCCTAACAACTCCTATTCCCTTTAATAATCTGCTACTGCATACTTTGTGCTCAGAAGCTTTTAAATTCCAAAATAAAATTAATTAAATCGTAATAAATGTCTGATAACGATAAAATTCGTGATAAGGTTAATTTCTTAAACTAAATTTGCTCCAAGATATATGTACATGTGTATGTAATGTATGTATATCTTCCTTTCTTCTAGATACAATTAAGTGGAGAAACAAATGCCCACCTTCTGGAATAATGTGTCTTAGTTAGTTAGCCAGTTCTTGTGATTTATTTCTAATTTCAAGGAGTCAGTAATTTAATTGCTTTTTCCTGAATTTTTAGGATCCGGTTTTCAGCCTTCTGTGTTCATTAATTTTTAACAATATTGTTCGATATCTTCAAATAAATATGGGAGTAAACGAGCCACATTATGTTATCACGACTTCCTCTGCTGAAGTTCCAATGTTGTTACTAACTATCCTTGAGATTAAGGGCCCTATTATGACTTGCGAGTCGCAAGAAAAATTTGATAAATGTGACTATTTGGTATTACCGTTTGCGAATCGCCTAATTGACGTTCGCCTCAAAAGTCAAAAAATCGGCGAATTGAAATCTCGCTCTATTACCATTAGCGAACGTTCGCTTTTAACTGTCAGAATCGGTCGAACTATAAATCTACGTGACTTGAACAAAATTAACAGTTTTATATTTGAAAGTGGTGTTTTTTGTCTGAATATAATTTGTTTTACTCACAATAAAATGAGTGAAAATATAAAGAGGTAATTTGTTTAAAAATTATTGAAACCTCGTTGAAAAATAATAAACAAATTTTATTCTTATAGCATAAAAAGAACCAACGCGAACCAATTTTCAAAGCTTGTTGAAATCATGGAGGCGAATCCCGAATCGGTTCCAATACCATTTTGGTAGCTCCCACTACCGAGAAAACGCACTGCACATGCAAGTTTTATGAGTGGTGGAATTGCAGAACTTTGACTTGTTTTGAACCCTGATCTTATTTTGTTTAAAACATAACAAAATGCATGTTTATTAAGGCGAAAATATGACACAAACCTATAATAAGAATAATTCAATTAGAACTGAAATAAAATTTACGATTTGGTTCTTACAAATTATCTGGAAGTTGGAGTGGGTTGGACGTATCTCTTAAACTTCGTCGTAATCTACACATCATTGTTTTCTCCGCTCTCTCCTGTTCATCTTGATCTTCAAAAAACAAATCAACACTGCTAATCATAGTTTGTTTTATTTCTTATTAACTTCTTTTCCAAATTATAAACAAATATTTCACAAATATAATTCTGATTGACTGACGTTTTACCTATTCATGACATTACATATTTCGCCTTTTAAAGTTGGTAGTTCTGTTTTTAAAAGCGAACGTCGCAGTTCGCCTTTCATAATACCACGACTTAGGCAATTCGCCAAAACGTTCGACTTTAGGCGAAGGTTCGACTCGCGAGTCATAATAGGGCCCTAAAAATTATCTAGTTATACACACATATGTACATATAAATCTTCCTCTTCAATCACTCCATCTATTAAAAAAAAACCGCATCAAAATCCGTTGCGTAGTTTTAAAAATTTAAGCGTACATAGGGACATGGGGGACAGAGAAAGCGACTTTGTTTTATGCTATGTAGTGATTATGCTTCATTACATTGCATTCATTGGGCCTGCCATTCTTATAACAAAAAGTTTATATTATTTCAATGCCATAGAGTAAAGTATAAGATTAGTATCTCTATCGCTTGAATATTGTTCACATAAATTAGTAGTGTACCTACAATTGATGCCAAATTAAAATTTCAGACTAACAATTTGGGCGCCAGTTTTAGCTTGCATTGGTAAGTTTAATTGTTAGTTTTGATAAGTTTGGAAAACTAATACCTACCATTTTTAGCATCAATACTTTTTAGATTAATAAAAAAAACTTTCATTAGATCTTAACTTCCACAATTTCAAAAAACTGACATCGAACTAAGAAGTAGAATTTCTACTGTAGAAAATAATGGTTTATCAAAAAAATGAGATAATTAATTAGTTTTCTTAATACCCCAGTCAATTTCAATTGTGAATTTCAACCATAATGCTTTGCTGTTTTATTTTTATGCATTTCGTATTGTTGTGAAATTCTAAATCAACAATTCAACTTAAGATCAATTTGGTGGTTATATTGTAGGGAAACTTTTTTTTTAAAGTTTAATTTTAAAACCAATAAATCGCTGCATTATTAAACTTTTAGTGAGTACAACTTTTATTGTTTATGAATTTTGTTTATTTTAACAGTAATACTTCATTCAAATATTTACACATAAAATATTTTGTTATTTCTTAATGCGTCTGTCCACTTATACCTTTTGGTCAAAGTAAAAACTGCTCTTGGGTATTGTAATTGTACTAAAAAAGTATCTTCTCGCTTAATTGGTTAAATACAGTTTGTATTTTTAAGTTAAGTGCCAAAAAGTTGGTTATTTAGTGCGATGTACACAGGATCGCATATTAGCCATCATTTTCTTCTGTATAAACAATAAATTAACTAAAAACCTACAAAAATGACTGTCACAGGGTAATTTCAGCTGAATTTTTGTTGTTGTCGATTTGGGATAGTGTTGGCGGTGGTGGTGGGGGACTGGCAGCAGCAGCAACTGGCAGAACTTTGCTCAACGACGAGGCTCTTGGAGTGGACAGGAAATTTCCTTTGGGCAAAGTGGAATCCGTAGAACCTTCGACTGTTGTTACAGCAGCAGTTGACGCCAGGATTGCCTCCTCACTTGATTTCTCAGCAAAGATCCATCGCTTTTTGTTGATAAGGAAAAGCACCATTAAAGCAGGCAAATGGATGAGGGAGAAGTGGAAGAGCTTTCGGGAACTCCCACTGTCTGACTTTTGATGGAATCTCCACGCTAAAATTAAATTCCGTGAGGTTTCAGTGGATTAAGGGAGTTCTAGGGCTTCACTTACCAAGGTAGCAAAAGTAAGCATTCAGAGGCAGCGTTTCCAGAGCAAACCATGGATTTGTGACATCAAGCAGAGGAGCTGCTACAGAAAGAAGAGCAATGGCACCTGTATATCTCAATGCGGTACGACGGCAAAGAGCTGGGTTTGTGACCGACATCATTCGATAACCAGCCCGCGAGTAATCTGGCCTCAGATTCCATGAGAGGGCATTGAAGTGGGGGAACTGCCAAGCGTACAAAAGACCAGCAAGTATCCAAGCACCCGTGTCCAGAGTTCCTGCACACCCTGCCCATCCCATCAGGGGTGGAATAGCACCGACAAACGAACCTATCCAGGTGTTGAGGATGCTAATACGTTTCATTGGTGTGTAGATTGAGGTATAGAGGAACAGATTTCCAGCTCCAAGAGCAGCTGTCAAGCCATTCACTCCGAAATAGAGCATTCCTAAGCCGGTGGTGGCAGAAACTACGGCAAATCCGATTGCATGGGCAGGAGTTAGTTGACCAGTTACAAGAACTCGGTTTTTTGTTCTCGACATCTGGGAGTCGAAGGGTACTTCGTGGTATTGGTTGATAGAATTAGCGGCTGCTGACATTAGACCAGTTCCTAAAGAACAAAGGGCAAAGGTGGTGGGGTCAAAGGCTGCCGGGGCCATAGCATAGCCCGCCATAGACGTTATCACAACGAGAGCTAGAAAGAAAAGTTTTGAGACATTTTTACTGTGCAAGAACTCATGTTTGACTTACATGTCAATCGGAATTTTGATAGTTTTTTGTAGTTGCTAATAAGACTACCCGTCTCCGTTGGACTTGGAACCCATGGAAGTCTCTCTGCCTTCACTTTGTCCACCACTTCCTTGCCACCAGCACTCGTCTCAGTGCGCTTCGATGTATCCAATAGAACAGCATTTGGATTCTCTACTGGAACAGCAACTGAATGAACTAAATCAACATCGCTTGATGTCCTATCATCAATAGCTGCCTTGGCTGGCAATCTCGTGGCATACTACGCGGAAAAGAAGTTTATACAAAAATTTAAATACAAAAATGTTTACATAATCATAATTATTGTGATTTGTTTTTACCTTGTGATGACAGCACCACCAATGACGTCCGAGCTCTTGAGGAATTTTCCTCGATTTCAAGACCAATTGTATCATGATTAATCGTTGAAATGTTTACAATGGCAGCATTTTACTTGATGGAATTAAATTTTCTTAATTTGAACTCACACACGATCGAAATTGAAAGTAAACAACCACTGCTACTGCAGGTTGAAGAGGAATCGAAATTTATTTTTTGCTGCGGATCTTCGTTGGGTTGAGGTTTTTTTTTTGCGAAGGAAAGAAAAATGACGTTTCGGTGTGGTTGTCAGAATTTTTGACACTAGCCGCATGCTGCAAAAAGTGTGAGGGAGATGAACTCAAAGTTATGAACAAACTGTATTATCGACGCGGTGATATGGAATTAAAGGGTGTCCAAAAATATTTAATTTTGCTTAGTTGTTATCTTTGAGCAATATTATTGAGATCAAATTTGTATGTTATTTTAACACAAGTGTTAAAGTGCGTTAAGTTATAATAAAGTAAGTACACATTGGATTTGTTGCTCAATGCTTTTGTTTTAAAGTATATTATATAAGTTAGAAATTGCTTTACTTATTTTGCGGGATTAATCATTTTATTTCTTTGACAGTTCCTTTCAGCTAGTTTGCGAGATCAAAAAAAGAAAAAAAAATTGTTATTATCGACGTACGTCTTCTTATTTCTTTTACTTCTTATGAATTGTGTATTGTAAGATATTGAATTCTTTTTCCAATTTAACAGTGTAACGCAATTTTTATTCACCTACATACTTATTAATCAGCTCATAAAAAAAGTTGCTTTAATAAGATGGCATTATTTGACAGCTGACAAATCAGAAACTAGAAACTTGTCTTATCTTCAATTCCCTTTGATATTTTTGGGGGAATACAAAATAAGTATAGGTATGTCAAACTGATTTTAAGTACCTACAGTTAAAAATATATAAATATATATGTAATACAGTTAAAAATATAAATTAATATACTGCGAGATTTTCGAAATAGGAGATTTTAACAAGTTAATCACATGAAATATGTGTTTTCTTAAAACATATTACGTACCTATAGTTAGTTGTTCAGAAAAATACCTACATATGTATGTATATTATGCCAGTAACCACTAAATATAATTTTATTTGTATAAAAGACAAAATAATTAAAAATACATATTATGACTTTTGGACTGCTCTGTAACAGAATAAATGAAAAAAGTATACTATGTATGACTATAAAAATAACCAGTAATTCCAATTCCAATTTCAATTGTATTTATTTAAAACTTTTCTTAACACCAACAAGTTCATTCCAATGCCAGTTATTGAAATGTATCAATTCAACGTCATCATTATCTTGCTGATCCAGTGGTATTACTGAAATAATCTTGCCACCATATTGCCATTGAGTCGGATCCTCAATTAAACGTTTACGCTTGAGACCAGCATCAGGCTGATGGTTATAAAAGTTATTATAATTATTGTTTTTAACAATCTTGTCATTTTCATTTAATTCATGTCCTTTGCGTAGAATATCTATTTTTTCCATTGGCTGTAACGGATCTTCGCCATACAAAATTTTATATTTTTGTGAATTGACAAGGATAATAATTTGAAAAAGTCCCACTGCTCCAGCCCAACTATAACCTAAAAAGACTTAAACAAAATAAAAGGTTTAATATTGTCAAAAAAAGAAGAAAAAAAATGTTTTATAATATGAGTCTTACGAATGTAAAATCCCCCAGCCAGTGTTAGTCCAATCAAAATTCCAAGATTGACAATTTTCTTTAAAATTATCATTGCAATAATATGAGTTGCAAGCGAGGTTAAAAATTGTATAAATTGTGAGCAGATGTAAGGAATAAGAAACATCTTTTGGAGCTGTAATAAATTATGTATGTTAAAGGAATTATTAATTTGAAATAACTGTTTTTTAACTATGTGTGTACCTATAAATTTAGTCTTTATAAAATTTCATTTTGAAAAATTAGTAGTTCTTCTGGAATGAAAGCCATTTTAAGGATAAAAAACATTTATGTAGAACGTTCCAATGTCACTGCTACGGAATTCCTACGAAATTTGAAACTACTATTCACGATAAGATTGATAGTTGTTTCAATCAAAGTTATTGAATTTGCTGAAATGTGGAGTCATGATTTAAAATAGAAGATAACCCAGACATATTAGTCGACTGGTTAATAGATTTCACCTTTATACTGACAGTCTTGCTGAGTTTTGGACGATAAGCAGAAAGGGAGAGCTGCTATTGGGCTTTTTCGAGAGAATAATTCTTCGTCGGATATTTGGTCCTGTGTGCGAAGGAGGCGAATGGAGGAGAAGATACAACCGCGAATTCTATGAGCTGAAAGATGTGGAAGTTGTCAAAAAAGTTAAAACACGCCGACTTTATTCGCATCGAGCGAATGGACAACAATGCTCCAGCTTAGAGAATCTTCGAATCCCAGCCACCTGGTTCAAAGCGACAAAGAAGACCGAAACTCTGGTTTAGAGACCAAACCATCGCGGATGCCAGAACGATTGGTCTGGATGACTGGAAGTAACGTGCTCGGGATCGCAGAGGATGGAAGGCCATCATGTCTCAGGCATCGTGATCATTCATGGATCGGGAACCTGATTAAGTAAGTAAGGTTAATAGATTTCAAAATTGAAGACAAGACCTCTGATTTAATACAAAAGCCACAATTTAAAATTTTTGTAATTAAATTTTACAAAATTTTTAGAGCTTGTTTAAATAACTCCTGAAATTTTTCATCCAGAAAGAAGAAGTTATGTACCTACATACTTAATAGAAGACATTTCGAATTTTTTAATATGTACGTAGTTGTTATTCCTGTTTTATGAGATCTAGAAATCAAGTTTTAATTGAACCAAAATAATCCTCTTTTTATATGTTAAACTGCATCGAATAAAACTGCCTTTATTATTATTTCATTAAGGGCACCGTTGTGTGAAAACCCCTTATGAAATACGGGAGAGATTAAATATTTTTTTTTTTTAATAATTTTGTTGCAATTTATATTTACGTTTTTATAAAAATCATAATTTGTATAAAAAGAAAATTATATTTTCTTTAGTTTATTCAAAACACAAATAGTGTTTCTATTTCAGATATATGAAAACTTGATCTTGATCTTGATTATTATTTCTTATTAATAAAATAAATAAATTTTTTGAGTTTTTAATTAAAACACATTTTACCATATTTTACAATATTTTTCTTATTCCATTAAAGTATTTTTAGTATTTTTCAAAATTTTGTACGATATACTGTGTTACTTGTTTGATTTTAAAAAATTGTCGGAATGTACAAGATTCATAAGAAATTAATTGAATTTATCCTTAAATGTGTATTTATTTTAAAACCGTTTGATTTGATTTTCCTTTTCTAAAAGAGACACAATTTGAATTTATAATGATTTTTTTCTTCTTCAAAATATGAGAGCTTTTAACGGGTTGAAATACCCTCATAATTATAAAAGCAGTTTGATCGATTGGAAAATAGCAGGGATATAATTTGAAAGGAGATACTGATGCATATTGGTTTTTTATGTCTGAAAACAACCAAGCGTACAAAGATGGCCATTTCTAGAATTACAAGTGTTATGGAATTGCTTGACTATTATTTCACTCGAACTGTTTATAAAAACAGCTTTATAATTTGATAGACATGAAACATTGCGCCGATGTTGGTAAGTTACAATTTCGTTGGAGGAAATTCGCAAATAATACCTCCAAGATATTTAACGAAACTTTCATTGAACCGGTTATTTTATCACACTTTAGAAACTTAATGCTACTTTCATAACAAACAATAGGAAAAATTAATACAAAAAATATCAACGCTTTAACGTACCTTTAATGCCGCATATATTGCCATTAAACTTGAAATAATATGAAAACCGCAAAACACTTTAAAGATAATTGAGTAAGTATGAGGACCTAAGGAAACAAAACTGATATTAAGTTAATACAAAATATTAAAAAAAAAAAAAATTCCACATACGCCCCGATATCTCGTCAATCACTTTTATTATAAACACATCCTGATTATGCTGTTCGTTTTTCTCAATAAAATGTTTTGTCGAAGTGAAAAGTGATGATCCAAATAAAGCAAGTATTAAAATTACAACCACCGCTTGAAACTGAAAAATAAACATATTTACATTGTATGTACAATGTACATGTATTATGTTAAATATTTTCGCAAAATTTTTAATAAACTTTAATATGGCTCACAATAGAAAAACTAGCTGAAAGTATTACACCTAATCGAACGGAACAACAAAAACAAAACGTTTCCATCCAAAGCATTTTGAATGAATAAAATCGTCATTGTACGTGTACGTCCTGCTGACATTGGTCAGTTATTTGAATTACATGATTGTTTTTTTTTTGTTAATATAGATTGACCGTGTGTGATAAGGCTAAACAGAAAAAAACCATTAAATATGCTTTGATTTCGGTGAACTATTGACAATGAAATGCGCTTTGTTATATATTTGAAATATTTATTTACATAAAGTACACAGTGAAATCTCCTTAAGCCGGACAGTGAATTAAAATTATTTCACTTCACTTCATGAATTTGTATTCATCAAACTTAATTGTGTATACCAATTCGGATTTGACTAACGCAAAATAAGCTAATGATTTTAGTGAGGATTAAATTTGATACATTTGATAATGGGAATCTAAAAATTTCTCTCTGAATTCGTTCATTAATTATAACATCGCTATTCGCTACTATTATTTTATAATTGAGAGGAATTCGTATCAAATCTCGAAAAGGGGCAGTTGTTCCCCATTTAAAATAACTCAGATAGAAAACATCTAATTTGTCAAATTTGTTTTGTATTTTTTATCAAACAGATGATTCTATAACACAGCAGTTTTCCTTATGAGGTTATGTCTTTTTACACAGTTCTTCAACTTATCACTTGGTGTAACAATTCGATTAAAAAAAAATAAATAATTTAGTTTTGACATTCCATAATGTGAGATTTAACTGTAACCAGTGTACAAGTAAATACATGTATGCGGTTGCTTGACTGTAGTGTGTTGTCCTGTTGCTTATCCAAAAAAAAATATATTTCAGAGTTCAAAGTTAATAAATAAAGGTAAAGTCATAGTTATTGTACATAAATATTCGATTCTATTGACTTTTACCCTTGAAATGAAAACAAAAATCAATTGGTCTTAAATTTTATTTGTGTTTGGTACTATAAACGTTGTGAAATAAAAAACAAAAAAGTTGTGTAACAATTATACAATACATACATATATGTATAACAGACCATAAACATTGAATTTTGTTTGTTAGTTTAGCATTTACTAGTAAAAAATTATAAAGATAAGACTGTTTCAAACCTTCAAAATCTCATATTTTTCTATGGCAAGGCAATGAAAGCTTTACGAAATACAAAAGTTTTTCTTGAATTTTTACTTAGCTCACTAAAATCCAATTATGTAATGGTAAAGAAAACTGCGATTTTTACGGAATCAAATCAACAAACTTCAAACCTGAGGTAAACCTAAACATGAAAGTTGATCAACTACGTAAAAAGGCGGCGGAGTGATGGGTCCCTGAGCTACTATAATCTTATGGTTATAGTAAAAAGACACCACCCCCATGATAAAACATGTCTCCTACCCACGTCCGTCGTCGGTCGTTGCGTCCCAAAAAACGTGCAAATAAATAGATCTGGCCACGATTCAAAAATAGATCACGTCCTTAAAGAAGATCACAACCTAGTTGAGTTATAAGACTTGCCGAGAACTGTTGATGTTGGAAGGAAATATTTTTTTGGAAATATGTAGCTTCAAAAACATATCAAGAGAAGAACAGCTGGTCAAATAATCAAGGATGGGGAGCATGAATTTGAAGTAGTGCAATCCTTTAAATACACCTTGAGTGAATACGTGGACGGCTGCAGCTCAAAGCCATCAGATCCTACTGTAGTCTGTCAAAGTTATTTAAATTCAAAAACCTTACTATAACCTCTAAGCTGCTGCTGTACAGGCTTTTGGAACTCATACATATATATATATGGATCCGAGACCTGTGGCCCTACTATGTAACTCGATTCTAATTTTGATCCTATTCGAAACTTATTTGTGATTCTACTTTTAATTGGTACTATGCCAAGCGTTTTTAAACAAATTTGCGATTTTCGAACGATCTGCTTGCAAAAACACATTTGTTGCAATTTTGCTTTGTTTTGACATTAGCTTATGCTATTAAAGTGGTTCCCGATTATACGAAAGTACTTAAAAATAAAGTTGGCATCACTAGAGCTGTTCGATTATTGCATATTAAAGCGTCCTTAAAGAGTTATAGAGATCAGAATTTGCGAGTTCGAATATTTTTATTATAGATTCGAGTTACATTGTTAGGCCCCTGGACACTCCGACCTCTTAGGAGTGTTCGAGAGAAAAGACTTAAGGAGAATTTTTTGCCCCATATATGAGGAAAGACGAGACGGTTCCGGAGACGCTACTATAATCTACTTACTTACTTACTTAATTTAATCAAGCTCCCGATCCATGTCTAAGACACGATGGCCTTCCTTCCGAGCACGTTGCTTCTAGTCATCCAGATCAAGCGTTCTGTCATCCGCGATGGCTTGATCTCTATACCGGAGGTGCGGTCTTCTTTGTCTTTCTTCTTTGCTTTTTACTCTTTTGATAACTTCCACATCTTTCTACAGCTCATAGAGTTCGCGGTTGTATCTTCTTCTCCATTCGCCTCCTTCGCATACAGGACCAAATATCCGACGAAGAATTTTTCTCTCGAAAAAGCCCAATAGCAGCTCTCCCTTTCTGCTTATCGTCCAGCACTCAGCACTATACAGCAAGACTGGCAGTATAAGAGTTTTGTAGAGCAATCATTTTGTCTTTCGCGAGAGGAGTTTGAACCCCCATTTGTTTTTCTAAACCGAAGTAGCAGCGGTTTCCTGGGGTAATTCATCGCCGAATCTCCACTAAGGTGTCGTTTGTGGAGGTGATGTTGACTCCGAGGTAGATGAACTCCTTAACTACTTCCAAAATACTGCTATATACTATAATCTACTATCGTGAAAAAAATCAAGCTCTATACAAATTCTGGTGGTCTTTGTAGTACATTTTATGGTAGGAGCAAGCGTAGCTAAAGAGATGGCTGGCGTGGACCCGCATGCCCGAAGCCTTGAGGTGCGTAACTGAATGGTGTGCGTCGTCGTGGGCTCGTGATCAGGATAAATGGGGAGACTTTTAAATGAGGCCAGGATCGGATTCCGGTTGTCGATCCGATGATGATGATGATGAAAAACATATAAAAACTCTTATGTGTTCCAGAGATATCAAATGATTGTGAAGACTTCAAATTAATGAAAATGAATACATAAAGTGTCAAATAACTGATAATTTTAACCGTTCTCAATCTCTCTCGAAAACAGTTGTTCCATATAGAAATAATAATTATCTACCCTTTTGATTCTCTTTTAATCCATTTCTTTAAGTCCATCAACTATGACATTCATCAATATCCAATTTCCATGAAAACAATCCGTAACAATATTATTTTCGGAAGCTAAATTATTTTTCATAAGGTTATGATTATGAATATAATTGGCGGTGCTTCTATAAGATGGCAGTTAATTTTCACATTAATATTCTAATTGAATTCAACTAGGAGCTATACCTATTACAAAACAGACTGTATTCTATGCGTCATCGAATACCTTACCTGCTATGCAAATCCTTCAGCTTTGTACCTTCTATATACTCATAATTCTTGGGATTCCTGTCTGCGCTGTTACTAAGATAGACGATGAATATTGTTCTTCTTAAGCATTTTCGCTTGCACTTGAAAGATTTCGGGATTACAATTAAACGGCTTTTTGCAAGCAAATCCTCTCTTTTGCCCAGATCTTAATTGTGAGATATTATCTATATATTCTATATAATAACCTTTGAAGACTCATCTCTGGCTGCTATCCAATTTCTCAAGTTCTTCCTTCTATGCCTTCCAAATGACAAGACAAAAACGCACGCAACCGAGAGTGTGACACTAAGAAAGTAGCCCCTTAGAAATACTTCGCTGCTCTATCATAGAACTAAACGGCACTTTTAGTTCCATAACAACTATGTATACTCGTATAGCTATATACTATTTCATCCTTTTATCTTTATTACCTTCTTCTTCTCCATATACCCATGGGCAGCAGGATGCAGAAACTATACCTACCTTATATAAAATATCTTCATCAAAAACTATCATCATGAAGGAAGCCAGAATGTAAACGACGATGAGGACGAGGGAAGAAATAATGAAGAGTATGAGGATTATTTGCGAAATACCGGATTAAAAATGGTGAGATGCTGGTACTGCTAAGGAATATCGGGAAACGGGAACTATGGCTCGTCTTCGTCATCTCCTCTATATACAATACATACATAATAGACTAGTAAGTCTGCTAGCGAAAGTCCTAATAGACCTGCTTCATTCATTGTTGTGGGATATAGTGTTTTATTAAAATTGTGCATCTTCATCTCAAGGATATCGAAAGAGATAAAGAAGTATACCAGTTTCGATAAGAAAATAATTGTCTTAGGGAAAGTTGTCTGCATAAAAATTACGACCACGTAGCCTAAGGGAGATGTGTTAATATTAATGACTAACGGAAAATGAAAACAAAAATTGGCTGTCTGGAGAAAGTTATGGTCAAGAAATTTTGTGAAATCAATTTTGTTAAGGTTGGTCGGAAGCTTGTAAGTCAAAACTTTTGGTATAAGATTGTTTTGGATATTACCATAATGTTTAAAATTAAGTTGGATTGTTTTTGACTGTTTTTATTATTTTAAGTGAGAACTTATATATTTAATAAAAGTTTTAGTTCTATTGATTTCTGTTTCTGGCAATGTTGCCGACGCGACGACACCATCATCTGACCAATTTACAACCGATAAGAAGACAAAAACGATATCAAAATGAATAGGGAAACAAAATAAAATATTCTAAAGTGCTACCTTTTCGGTCTTACATACTTATTCAAATAAATTTCATCTGTTTTAAATTTATCGTAAGACCACAAAATAAAACTTAAAGTACCTTAGCATGGATAATCCTCTTTAAAAATGGAATAAATCTATTGCACCTTTACAGGTTCCTTTATCCTTTTTTCCAAGCAAACAACATCATCCTATATACGAATACAAACGTAAACATGTGTTTGTGTAGGTACTCTTTATCTGTTTTGGAAATGCTGACTTATTTTTTCAATTTATTTAAAGTGAATTTCTATATTTAATGTGTTTACACACATTCTTGGATATTGTCCCCTCCTAAAAAGCCGGAAGTCATATTATTATTCCCTGTGAAAATGTAAGAAGCCGGTGAATTTTGTTGAACAGAGGGTAGCGCGCGCCGTGATGGCAAGTGTTGATGGTGGTGGTTTTAACATAGAGTTGGCAGTTGGTATTATAGGAACTCTCTCACACCTGAAAAACTTAAAACACTTTACATGCCCCTTATTGCTTCAACAATGATGCTGCCAACGCCAATTCTCTGGCATCCAGACAGTCGAATTCTCTATAATTCCATTTGACTTGAATAACATCTGTCAGATACTTTCATTATTGATATGAAATGGCAAACAGACATCTAACATTCAGATCCAACATGTATTCTATAAGAAGAATGAACAGGCATTTGAGAGACTGGCAGCCCAGGTTACATGTAGATATGTCGATGCCGTTCCTATTTCTATCCTTACCTACATATAAGTAGCCTCGCCTGACTTCTGACTCCTGACTTCTGAGCCAAGTTTCATTCTTCGATAATTTGATTGTTCCTCTTTGCCTGATTTGGATGCATATTCGAAACCTTCTTATTCAGGCAGTAGAATAATCTCTTAGATTCCGCTTACACAACCAATAGATTGGAATTCCTACAACCCATATACGGTATACATATATGTTTTTACCAAATAATACAAAAGAAGAAGAAAAAAACAGAAAATCAAATCAAATATCCTAGAGGTGTTTTTCCCGAATTTAGGAATGAAATTGAGATTAAATTGCTGCTCAGTGCTCAGGAGCATTGGCTTGGCATATATCCTTGCAGCAAATCTAAGTTGCAGACTTCTCGTACCTATGTACAGTAGATACATATGTACATATACATACCTATGTATATACATACATAAGCGGAGGAGTAATAATTCAATGCAAAATAAATTCACAATTGATTGTAGGATTGAATAGAAATTGAAGGAAGTAAAGAAAAAATAGAACTTTTTTTGTTTGTTTGTAATGGAATTTGTTTTTGTGGTTTTTGTTGAAAGATGATGGTGCTGTTGTTGTTTGTTGAATTGATATTTTTTTTTTTTTGCGGGGGGGGGGTGTATCTTATAGATTTAAGGATGGGTTTTTGAGGTTTACCAAGCTCAAGTGAAATTTATGAATAAATAACTTATATATAAATTACAATTACAGAAAAGTGATAGGCTTACTTTAAGCGGAGGAATTTTGTACTTGGCAGGGTGGTAAATGTGAGTCTATTGGGAATTGTTGTATAATGGAGGTACATATGTCTACCATTGGAGTGTCGACGATTTCAATACTGAAGGACGATAAAAACAGATAGATGAAGTTTGGTGTTATTTTCCTCTTAGGTTAATATTTCTTTTAGGTAATTCATAATGATAATCATCGGCTCGACAATTGGGATCCGGTCCTGGTCTCATTTAACAAGTGTCTCTAATTATCCAGGTCGCAAGCCAGCGCCACACAGTTGCCAACCCCAAAACTTCGGGCATGCTGGTCTACGCCCGCCATTTCTCCAGCCAGCGGTGTTAGCATTCTTTGCTATGCTGTCTCCTACCATAAAATGTACTCTGGTTCCTCCGCTAAGTGACCAGCCCACCGGTTCATGATTGTAGCGTCTCCGGAACTGTGCTTCCTCACATACGGGGCCAACAATCCTCCTTAAGACTCTCTTCTCGAACGTGTCTAAGAGGTTGGAGGGCCTTTTACTAAGCACCCAGGCCTCGGATCCATATTTGAGTTGAGTACTGTGAATGGGAGGACTTTAGTCCTGTACAGCAGCAGTTTAAAGATTACGGTAAAGTTTTTGGATTTAAAAATGTAGATTTGACACACTGTAATACTAGGCTCTGTTGGCTTTGAGCAGCCGCTTTTGACCCAAGGTATTTGAAGGATTGCACTGCTTCAAATTCACGATCCGCTACCTTGATTGTTTCTCGCAGTCGATGCCACCGTGTATTTTGTTTTTCCCTCACTAATGTACACTAGATGGTCAACCTACATAGTCGTGTCGGGATGACGAAATCTCTCAAGGCTTTCTATATTACTACCCTGGCTATGCTATCGTAGGTGGCCAGGGTAGATCAAAAAATTGAATATGGTATTTCAAAAGTATTTCAGTACAATCGTCTTCAGAAGAGTATTTATTTTATTTGTCTGTGTATTTCTTCTTATTGTATTTTAGTTTTTGCGAATGTTGGTTTTAAATCACTTTTAAAAATCTTTCCGTAAATAAAAATGTATAAAAATGGTGTTGCAATCATTTAAAGAACTTTTACTTAAATGGTACACTGGGCGTATACGCATTGTAATTATTTGATTGATTTTTATCAATGTCCTTTCACGGTTTTTGTGGATGTTGACAATTCCAGAAAAACATGTAAGGTCAGCCAGTAAACAAAGAAATAAAACAAAAAAGTTAATGCCCTATTAAAACAACAAATGAATTTAGCTTTCAATTTTTTATTACTTCGATGCGAAAATAACTTTTTCTTTTATCACAAACGCACTCAATAATAAAATCACATCTAACTTATTGCTTCTGTAAGTCGAGGGTATATATGCCTTGCGCTACTTTCCTCAACTAAGTATGTCCCCATTAGCATAAAGTGCTCTTATGTGGTCAAATAGAAAAATTGCACACATAAAAATACAATTATCCTTCAAAAGAAACTCAGATAATTGAATGAAACACTCAAGATATAAAGTTTGCAAGCATGCAACGTATGTCATATGCCACATGCCATATACCATACTTTTCTTTGGTTTTTTGTATTGTTGTATATACAGCACAGATACATAACGTAAACAAAAAAAAAAAAAAAAAAAAACTCCTTACACACGTAGACTTTTATGCATGTGAACCATAAAATGTTTACGTGATACACTCGGCCGTAAATACCACTTTAAAGTTAAACACGAAAAGTGCATTACGACGACGTTATACATACTCTATATTTGCCTGGCTTCATACCGATACAATATGGTCGATTATTTGTGCTCCCAGAATAAATAAAACACTACTCTTGCAAGGAATATTTTTTTTATTTAGTTCACGTGCAGTTGCAGTATATACGCACAATAATGACGCACGTATAAGATTAACCGACCACTACTTGACAAAGCCAAAGACAATGAGATTACAAACAAAATGGATTCGTAGTAGGAGTTTTATTTTTTTCTTTTTAAAATAACGCGAGATACAGTTTGATTCTTATCATAGTCTATACCACCACACCACACCTTTAAGGTTGAGAGAGAGAGAGAAAAATTCCAGTAACCAGTAAAAGCAATTGAAATTTTAAGGTTTGAAAAGTTATGACAATATTGTAGATTTTCTTACAAATGCCAAAATGACAACAACTGTCATAATTTTAATGCATTTGTTAAAATGCCGTTTCAAGAATAAAAAAACGAGGCTGGGTGCGACCCATACTAATAACTTCCCATTTTATTTTGAAACTTTAAGACTTAAGAAATTTCTCAAGATATTTTAGGGGGAAAACAATAAAAATCAAAAAACTGTCAATTAGATAGACTAGAAAATTGTAACACATTAATAGTTGTATTATTATTATACAATTTTAAAGTCATTATTGCCCGCGAGCCAAAAAACATTTTCTAACAATTTTTAGTTGAATTTTTTGTACTTTTTTATTGCATGCAAGAAAACCAATCAATATTTTTTTTCCAAAATTAAAAAATACAAAAAATACCAAGTAGAGAATTTGTTAAACTTTTTACAAAATTAAACCTTATCTATATCACATCACGGTGCAAATGCATACAACAAAATTTATTTGAAGTCAATAGCATTACGCGTTGCTCAGGCATTTGTAACTAAACCGAAGTTCTTATTTACCAAAACCGATCACTAAATTTATATGAATCTGCATCTTTTTGAAGTTGTTACCAGTGGAACAATATTTAATTGGAGTAGTTAAAAGGTATCTCGAATCTACGAACCTTAAAACGTACAGATTTGTCAAAAAATTCAATTTAAAAAATCGGCCCAATAAGAATAACTTCCTATAGGAAGATGAAAGTGTATAATGTAGGTTTGTATGTATATAAGAGCTCCCGATTTCACAGATAAGAAAATACACGCGTACCCGTGTAATAAGAATATACGGATTTGAATACGTGTAATTATAATGTATAATCACACGTATATTTCAACTGCACGGAAAGTAATAGATGTCCGGATTTACATTATTTTACGAGTAGTTTATTTTATTAAAACTTGCTTAATAGTCTAAGAGCCCGCAGAAAAATTTTGGGTTGTGAAAGTTAACCGAAAAAGAAGGATGTACTCACATCTTTGCTGTTGCAAACGTAACTACAAAAATCCATGTCTTGCAGTTCCTAGTCGCGGTCTTTGTGGCGAAATAGCGTGTTTTTCAAATACACGTACATAATCGTGAGCTCTGATGTACATACATACATATTACGTATTGGTCATTGGTCATTATTGATCATTGGTCATTATTGGTCTTTGGTCATTATTGGTTGTTAGTCATTATTGGTCATTGGTCATTATAGGTCATTGGCCACTATTGGTCAATGGTCATTATTTGTCTTAGGTCATTGCTCATTGTACCTTTGACCTTTGACCTTTGACCTTTGACCTTTGACCTTTGACCTCTGACCTTTGACCACTAATGACCAATGACCTATAATGACCAATGACCTATAATAGCTAATGACCAATAATGACCATTGACCAATAATGACCATTGACCAATAATGACCAATGACCTATAATAGCCAATGACCTATAATGACCATTGACCAATAATGACCAATCACCAAAAATGACTAATGAATGACCAATAAGTGTAAGTGAATTTCACTTACAATTTGGCGATAATAGTTATCTGTGTGAAACTATAATGGGCAAAAATGTGAAGTGTAACAAAGAAACATTGACATCAACGTTAGACCTAAACGCTAAATTCGATATTGTTGTGCAAATGCTGCCAACTTTAAGGTGAAATTTGTCAGGTTTATCAATACTAAGAAAATGAATGTCAAAAGCGCTTTTCACTTTGTAATCTGTAGAGCATGATTTTTGATGTTGAATTTTCTTTGCTGTCAAAGTCACTGTGTCAATCTGTTTCTTGCATAAAACCACAGACTTCCCACGATTTGTCTTGCGATTCATTACCTGTCATCACAAAAGCCAATGAAACGGAGAATTGAATGACCTTGAGCTTTGTTGTATGGATCAGTTAGAATAATGTATGGATTAAGAATTTAAGTCGTAATAAGTGTAATAATAAGCAAAACTCGATAATTTTCAATGCAAAAAAAAAAACATGTGTCAAATTTGATATTAAAAAAAGTCATAATAATCTGTCTTGTATTTTTTCCACCCAAAATGCATTCAAAATATCTTTTATTACAATAAATTTTACAACTTTACATCTTCCAAAATCATCAAAATTCAAATTCAGGTTATTTAGGTTAGAGAAAAATATAATTGTTGCTAGCTATATATAAATTTACTGGCACAAATATTATTTCTTTAGGATCGCACTCGGTGCTTTCCGCACTACTCCCATACATAATCTTCTTGCCGAATCTGATTTCGTACTCCTGGAGGAACGAAGAGACTTATTTAGCTCGAAACTAATTCCAAAGTTATTAACCTCATATCGGATGAGGATCAACTTAGAAGGTTCCACCTTCTAGAGCATTTTGCTCTAGTCCTAAACCATGTTTTTGACAGTAACATGCAACTGACATCTCCTGAGTTGTCCGATGCAAACAATTCCCGATTGCGCATCGCACCCCCCAGTAAGGAAGAAGTATGTACCGCCATCAAAGCACTTAAGACCAACAAAGCGGTAGGACTTGACGGCATTCCCGCTGAATTGCTACAAGCAGCGCCAACAACATCCAGCGAACTGCTGCAACCGCTCATAGAGAAAGCGTGGGCCTCCGAATGCTTTCCCGAAGAGTGGAAAAAGGGAATGATTGTCAAGCTCCCAAAAAAAGGAGACTTGATGAAGTGTGAAAACTGGTGGGGTATCTGCATTTTGCCTGCAGTCGCCAAAATAGTAGCAAAGATTGTTTTAGATCGCATTAAAATCGGGAAAAACAAAGATGTTCAGCCTCGGGAGCTCGCAATCATCCGCTCCGATGAACATTGGTCAACAAACAGTAGAGAAAGTAGAGAGCTTCCAATACCTTGGAAGTATCGTCTCTCCTGAAGGAGGAACCGAATTAGACATGTTTGGAGGAATAAATCTCACAGCTTGAACACAAAACTACGACTGTTTAACTTCGAATCAGTTCTGCTATATGGTTGCAGAAGCTGGAAAATAACAACAACAATAACCATCTGGAGACTGCAAACCTTCGTTAATAGGTTTCTTCGAAACATTATATATTCTCAAGGCCACACAAACAGCAAATGAGCTCAACATTCCGCTCAAAACTATCAAATCTTTCCACCATGGGCATTCAAAAATAGCAGTGTTGATACTCAACTCTCGGTTTAAAACAAAAAAAAAACCTGCATCCAAGCATCCAAGTGTGAAGATTTATTCCAACAAAATTTCGATTTTTTATATACAGATGGTTCAGTAATTAATCATAATATTGCCTACGTTATTTATAGTTGACCAAAATTTCAATACCGTTACAACCAAAAGTCTACACTATTTCAGCAACATCTTCACAGCGGAAGCAGCAGCAATTTTTGATGCAATTGAATATGCTGAAAAAAGAAGAGGCAAATATTGCATCTTCTCCGACAGCCTTTAAGTCTTAAACGCTATTCAGAACATAAACTGTGAACTTATTCCCATCAACAAAATCCGCAACATACTTTGCCAACACGAAAGAAAAATTAAAATCATAATTAAATTAATATTCATATTTAAAAGTATATTAAATACGAACAAAACCCTTGATAGAACGACAAAAACGACGACACGGGGCTGTGGAAAGACTGTCATGTAATTTCGGTCGAAAATAGGTATTTAGTCTCGTCTCTGATGATTTTTTGGTTATATCGTTATATCGAGAGCAATGAAAACCAAGACATTTCTCATCTTGTGGCCAGCTCTAGACTACATCATTATTATCATACAATCCTATTGTGATGAAGATGCCCAAGCAAGGTTAAGTGATGCCACCCATCGATTTTTAATTTTACTTCCTCACAAATTAAAATTATACTTAAAAATTTTAAAAGTAAAATCTTGCACTAAATTCTAGATTGTGCTTCCATTTTTACAATGACTTTCCTGTGATACTTATCTAAAGTGTGTTTGGTATATTGATTGTAAATCATTAATATCATCGTTTGAGTAGAAAAAAAAAAAAAAAACGGGAACACATTCATCCATTTTACATCTCAGTTATTATTCCATCGACGACGACAACGTCTATTACCATGACAAATGAAATAGGAAACTCCACCTATAGATAACAATTTATAATGATACTGTCACCGGAGAACTCTATACACCATAACTTATGCTAGACAAATTAGCATTCCACATATCTCACCACAACGTCGTCGTCATCGTCATCGTTGTCGTCGTCGTCGTCGTCGTTAAGGTAGATCTCTAATAAAGGAGGGCCAATTGATTGGCAAACTGATGATGCTGTCAGGAGTTCTCAACTTTAAATTACCTCCGCAAGACATATACACTTATTACAGAGATCTAGGCAATATAAGCCGACAATTTGATAAAAGAACACATTCTGCATTCTTACGCGAGGTAACATTTATGCTGGAGTATCCTCATTTTTTTTCCGAGGGGTGCGTCAACAACGATGACAGCACCGACAACGGCATTTTCGTTGCTTATAACTTCAAATAAGATGTAAATTCGAACCTAATCGATGTCACGTAGCGATAGCATTTCATTCGTGAAAGGATGTGCAAAGCCATTTTTCTTCTTCTTATCCAAGCAAGCAGAAGAGATTCTATTCATTCGCCCAACGAACGTTCCTTCCTCCATATACCACTGTTTCATATTGCTGTGTGGCCAAAATCCAGACAGAATGAGGAATCACGCAGTGAAGACGAACGTGGTGAAAATCGGGTGGTAAGACTAGAATGAAAAAAAAAAAATAGATGCATCTCTTGCTCCTTGCTGGATGGCGGAGCATCAACAGCAGCCGCAATGAAACCAATTCACCGAGAGATGTGTGAGAATTCCGAAGAAGGCGTTGAAACGTACGACTTTTTACCTGACTACTGATGGATCACTGCAGCACCAAGTGCAGTCTGGCAAACTGGCTGGCTTAAAATAGAAACGAGGAAGCTGATGCAGGTGTTTCTTGAAGCAATTTTATCTTGTTCTTCTATTTTTCGAGGGAATGCTATATGTGCGAACCAAACACTACTACGCCACTAATGTTCATTGGCAGTTCTTTGGTGCGGCTGAAAACAGCACCTGCAAGAAATAGCTGGGAAATAGATTTGCAGGATATTTGAAATTTCAGTAAGGCGTTCTATTTTTTTCCTTTCCTTTCTTCTTTCGTATCTCGATTTCAATTAGATGGATTCCGGAGGTAAGAATTTTTGTGGGGTCGCTTATGCAATTAATCTCTTTGAGAAGGTACCTTTACATTGCAGATGAATATTTTCAATAGGAAAATACATATATATACACATACATTATGTATACTTGTACATACCAAGGCGAATCAAATTTTTTTTGATGTTGATGTTGAGTCGTTCGCATATTGAATTTTATAAGGAAAAGTGAAGTAAATTCTGAACTTTTCAAAGCTTAGGAATTAGCTTACTGAGAAGCTATCAACAGCTTTTCCAGAAAATTTTGTTTTTCTAGTCTACTTTTATGATAAATGGTATGAAACATACATAATTGAAAAAAAGATCACAAACACAAATGGTAGAATAAATAAAAAATTAAAATTCAATAGCATAAAAAAGTGCGTATACGCCTTGGTGTACCATATAATAAAATCTCCATTGGAAAAGGCATACAAATATCTTTCAATATTTTAGCGTTTACTCCAACTGATGAAAAGGGAACTCCTGCTACCTGTCATCAGTTACTATTTCCTAGTCCGGTTATTAACACTCCTAACTAGTAAGTGTTTGAACTTGGACTTGAATATGGAAAATTTGAATTCCATAGAACATTATATGTACACTGCCAATCACTATGATGAGGCCACATATTTTTCAACCGATTTCGGTCTGTATACCTGTTGGAATTTGTTTAACCCGGAAAATTTTACTACATCAGAGTAGGTACATATTTTCTTAAAACAAGGTGATACAATTATAGGGTTAATTAGAAAAGACCGTTGGAATTTCCCTACATTAATGAATGAGCTACCTAAAAAGGATATAAAAAAGTGCGTCACTAGGATGAGGCCATTGCGAATATTTCGTTGTAGAAGTTCACATCAGCAATTTTTTTCAAAATTTTGGTTGCAATATTTAAGAACGTTTTACAAATAACTCTTTTTATTAAATTTCAATTACAAATGGGTTCCGGAAAGACGTTGACAGTGGCAGAAAGAGGACAAATCGATGCTTTCAAAGAAATGGGACTCTCAAGCCGAGAATTAGCAACTAAGCTGAACAGAAGTAAGACAGTTGTAAACAACTATCTTGCTGATCCTCAAAACTATGGAAAAAACCAAAAAGGACGCACAGCCCCAGCAACAACATCCCGAAAAAAGCGGTTAATTTTACGTATTGCTTCAAATTCTACTCAATCAGCTACTAAAATAAGGTCCAAAAGCGGAGTATCAGCCAGTATTTCGATGAAAAAAAGTTTAAGCTTGACGGCCCCGATGGTTACAACTTTTATTTCCATGATTTAAGAAAAGAGGAACTAATTTTGGGAAGACATCACAGCCGAACATCAGGTGTTATGGTGTGGGGAGCTATCACCTACTATGGCAAAATCGAATTGGAGTTTCTTTCTACAACAATGAACGGAAACAGCTACAAATGCTTGTTGGAACGGTCATTTCCGAAAATGAAAAATATTTTTGGACCTCTGCCTTGGATTTTCCAACAAGACAATGCCCCCATCCACCCTTCCAGGGTTGTCAAAAGCTGGATTTTATCAGAAAACGTAGAGCTTTTGCCATGGCCACCCTATTCACCGGACTTGAACATAATCGAAAACGTATGGGCATGGCTATCTCGAAAAGTTTATGAAGGCGGTAGACAGTTTGAAGACAAGGACTCCTTAATTGAAGCTATCCGTGATGCCTGGGACGAGATTTCACTTAACTATTTAAAAAAACTTTATGATTCCATTCCCAACCGTCTAATAGAGGTCATATCCTAAAAGGGGGGGTATACTCATTATTAATTGAGAAAAACTTAATAAATAAATGTTTGAAAACCAAAAACTGTTAACATTTCTTTCATTTTTTTGATATTTTATAAGATTTTTCATGTGGCCTCATCCAAGTGACGCACTTTTTCATACTGTTTTTAAGTAGCTCTTTAATTAATGTAGGGAAATTCCAACAGTCTTTTCTATTTAACCCCTTAATTTTATTACTTTTTTTAAAGAAAATATCTACCTACTCAAATGTAGTAAATTTGTATGGGTACGAAATTTCCAGCAGGTATAAAGAACGAAAATCGATTAAAAAATATGTGAAGACTTTAATTTGTAAATTAAAAAAAACCGAGTCTTAATCTTATACATATATAATTTTATTTTAAGTACACACATAATATATCTTAAAACATAATACTTCACAAGCACGACACGTAAAAAAATTATCCTTTTTAATCTTAAAACTAAAATTCTACCGAGGTCCACACCGTTTCTATATTGTCGGCAAATGATGTTCTGTTCGATGAAGATTGTTTTTGATTGGCTGTAATTTCACATAGTCCTGTGTGCTAGGCAGCATAGGAAGCGATGTATTTGAAGTCTAATTTTAACATGAAAAGACAAAGAAACAAAAAAGCGGCAAATGAGTTGACAATATTCTCACACAAAATAACTTTTACTTTTGAGTTTGAAAAAATCTTAGAAAAATCTAAAACCTTTGATTTATCGCGGTGTCTTGAGTCTTGATGTTGAGAACTTGATGCTTCCATTTCTCGTTGCTTTGCAATATAATCATCAAAGTAGGAGTGTTTAATTAGTTTTTCACACGACCATCTTTTAGCTGGATCTTTGTCGATGCATTTCTGATAAAATAAATAAAATAAATAAAATACAAATTTTTATAATTTTTATGTTTTTTTATGTTCTAGTACGATTTTTTTTTTTAAGTTGTTGAAAAACAGTTCTAATATATAAACAAACAAGTGTATAAATAAACAGAATCTTACTATAGTCAGAAAAATTAAAAAGTGTAGGTTGAAGATGTTGTGTTCTCTAATGTTGAAAATGATGACTAAATTCAGATTATAGGACAAAAATCAAGGTAATTGTACTACGACATCGGTGAGAGGGCTAGACAGTTGAAAGGAAATGCATCCAATTTTTAGTGGCTTTCAATTCAATATACATTTAAGGACACTAATTAATTCATGTATATGATGCACAAAATATAAAAAATCTTAAGTCGAAGTAACAAAACAAAAAAGGATTTTGGAAGGACAAAGAAATTATGCTTGGAATGGAGATTTGGACTTGAGAATAACATCGTACAAATTCGAAATTATAAGTATACATATACATTACATATGTGTTAAGAGTAGATACTAAGAATTAAAATGTTTATTGAAGAGCTTATGCTATATGAATTTAAATTAGTTTCACCACAATTTTCATTTGTGGTTTAGCTAACAACTAATTTTAATTAATTTATCTAATTTTATGATTTGTTGATGCCAGTTTATTGTTGAAATAGGATTAATTTTTTTTTATGAAAATCTTCATGATTATCTATTATTTTAGTTCAATGCACATTATTTAAAATATAGTAATTGAAATCCTAATCTTGATTTTAATACAAAAAATACGTTTTATTTGCTTTCTTATAATGCTCCCAAATAAGTAATTAAAATAAAGAATTTTATTGATTGGCACATTAGACTTAGTTGATAGATTCTAAATTTGACAAACTAAAGAGTTTTCTAATAAGAGGTGTTAGTTTCAATAGCCCGCTATTTAGGTAGATGTCAAAAACAAAACGCATTTTGTCTTTGCTGATTGGGTCTTTAAAATGCATGCAAAAGATTCGGAATTTCATCTAAATGTCATCTTGACTGATGAGTCCCATTTCCACATCGGTGTCTTGGCTACGTCAATAAATAAAATTGTCGCATCTGAGGCTCGGAAAACCCAAGAATAATTGTTGAAAATAATCTCCATCCTTAACGTGTGACTGTTTGGTACGGTTTATGGGCCGGCGGGGTCGAGGGTCACGGTGAATGAATTGCGCTATCGAGAGATGATTAAAAGTTTCTTAATGCCGGAATTATAGATGGTATTGATCTGGACAAAGTTTGCGATTTGGTGATTGAAAATTGTATGAAAAGGATACGGTTCTGCAAGCGAAATAAACATCCAATCATTTATCTCAAAAAATGTAATGTTGCAACAATTGAAACAATCCTGTATTACAGACAGATTGAAAATGCATGTTATTGTGTACTTGAAAAAAAAAAACTTCTCGAAAGATAATGGTACTACTGAAAAAGCAGATGGTAAATACAAAAAATACAACCACTCAAAAGAAAGTTTAAATCCTATTTATTTAACATCCTCTCTTAGATGAAAAATACTCAAGGCTTAGCCTTTTATAAATTAAATGAAAGTATTGAAACTAATTACTAAGAGCAAATGTTGAATTGCTTCCTCAACACCATTTGAAAAACTTTTTATTTTCTGTTTTTTAAAACTAATCTAAAAGCCTAAAAAGTGTATGTCATTAATTTGTGTAGTGAAATCATTTTTTTGAACTAAAATTTAAATTTTGTTGACCAATTTAATTCGAATTATATTTAAGTAAATACAACTTTAATACTGCACATGTTTTGAATTTTTTTTAAACGTATCGGTAAATTTAAATTCATTCTTAATAGATAAATCATTGTTGCGATATTTAGTGCTTTGGACCGTAATCAACTTACACGGCACCTTAAGCAAACAACACAAATCACGAGTGCAAACATACACATACCTTAACTGCACACACACACACGTACGTACCCTTAAAAAATCTATGGTCAGTGGATTGTGTAGCGCTTTGCTTGGCATTTTATCCTCCAATGGCTCCAAAGTCGGTGGAACAGGAAGGGTTATACCCTGCATCGTAAATAGAGAAATCCTTAAACACATGCCCATAACATACATATGTACATACATATACAGTACACAAATGAAAACATAGCAAACCTACTTTAAAATATTCATTCTGGCCGAATATCTGTATGTGCCTTGGTAGTAAATCACCCAATGTTTTCCTAATTAGGTACAACTGATCGACATCGCTGCGTCCTGGCCATAATGCTTCGCCACGCACAAGCTCAGCAAAGAGACATCCAATCGCCCAAACATCCACTGGTGTCCCATATTGTGTATCACCTACTAACAACTCCGGAGCTCGATACCATCGTGTTGCAACATAGTCCGTATAATTTTCGCCGGGGCCTATATGTATTCAAAAAACAACAAACAATAGTAAAATTAAACCGTCAACGCGAGTATCCAGCCATAGCCATACTCAGCATCCTGGCAAATCCAAAGTCACACAATTTAACTTGACCCTGTGCTGTGAGGAGGATGTTTTCCGGCTTGATGTCACGATGCAGGCATCCTTGCTTGTGACAATATGCTACACCGTGTAGGGTTTGGTATACGATTTGTTTGGTGAGATTCTCCGGACATCCCTGGGGATGACGTTCCAACTCGTGCAGCACAGTGAGTTCACAAAATTCAAAAACCAGATGCAGACGGCGTTTTCGCCGGAACACTTCCAATAGTGACACTAGGTTGGGATGCTTTAAATTCTGTAAGGAAAGAATAGAAGATGATAGTATAGATGTGTTGGATATTATGTATGTATGTGAGTGTGTTTGCTTTTGACAAATGATGTTTTCGGAAGGGGATAAGGTTTGATATGGAAAGACTTTGGATATAGTTAAACATACTTTTAACAGACGAATCTCACGAAGGGCGATTTTGCGAATTGCTGGGTCATCTTCGGATTCGACAAAACGTTTGACAGCTACCAAGGCACCAGTATCTCGGTCACGGCACTTGTAGACAACTCCATAGGAGCCTTCACCCAAACGGCTGAGTTTTTCATAGCGATCCATTTTACTACTCCCTTGAGGTCTGGAATGAGGAGTTCTGTTTTTAATTACAAGGGCTGTTGAAATAAGGTCTGAATTTAGCAAACAAGCATAAATTATACTTAAACTGTAGGCCCACTCTGACAAGATAGTTTGACAATGTGATACACTTTGATTTTATTTATGGTAATCAATATAATCATCAACATTAAAGTTAGTACACCCAAAACTGAACACGTATGGTATAGGCATGTGATAATTTAAGAGTAGTTCGACACAGTATTGATAGTGTTACCGAAATTTTACAGTTACAAATCTCACGAAAAGTTCGAGTTAAAATTATATTTTTTTCAATCAAATCAATGGTGTCGAATTTTGACACAAGGTTATACTAGTAACACTAAATAGTCCGCGTTCTTTCAGAGCTCACCCTGCGGACAAATGCTAGAAATCACAAGGGTCAGAAGAGCACACTCAAACTCGTTTGGATTTAAATGCAGCGAACGTCACACATCTCAAAGGGCTGCTGAAACCATAGGGTAAACTCGACTACGTCGGTTATAAATACTGGACATTGTTCCTCATTGATTTCTACAGAGTCCCATGAAGAATCCCAAAGAGGACGTTTTATAAAAATGTTGTACAACAGTCAGAAGTGCATTTATACGTAATACATCGCAGGCTTTTAAAGACGCTGGTTTTGATTGTCCCTTTGATTTATTAATAGATATGTAAATTAATTCTTAAAGAACGGATGGATACAAATTGTACACATTGTGAAAAACTTAAATGGAAGGAGAAAACTCCGGGTATATTGTGTTGTTCACTTCCATTCTTTGATTAGCCAAATGAACCTCTAAAATCCTAATTTTTGAAAGTCGGTATTTCAAGCGGGTGAAGCAACGGGCACAGCTAGTATTATATGAACATAATTTTTATAAAACAATATTGTAACCTAACTTCGACTGATTTTAATTAAATTGACTAATTTAAATTTGTTTCTCTCGACACGAAATTATGAAATTTAATAAAAGTTTGCAGTTACAGACTGACAGTATTTATGTAAATATACGACAGCAGCGCCTAGCAACTTATAAAATGTAAAAGCCACAACTAACTGAAATTTACACTAAAGTTGCCACTTAAAAAAAAAAATCAATCAAATAATTTATATACGAGTAATTTTATTCTACACACATACGAGTATGTGTATGTATCTACAAAATCCTACAAAATACTTTAAACAGTTAATGCAACAATCTGCAATTTATTTTTTTTTAAATAAATTCACTTTGCATCGGTTAATTGGTGTCTTTTGTTGTGGACAGTAATTTAATCGATAAAATAAACATGTATTTTCAGGGAAACGCAGCAAAACAAATACATTTTTTTTTTTGATTAAACAATATGAGACACACTTTTGAAGTTGAAACAAAGAATGTAATTGAATAAAAAATTGCTAAAAACACTTTTTAAATAAATTTTAATGTTTTACTTTTTCAATCTCATTTTATAAACATTGTTTGTCATCTGAAGTACTTCACAATAATATATCCAATTACACTCAAAAAACAAAAGAAACTTTATTTAAATGGCGGACGGAAAATCCCATATTTGTCAACCACTCCCGTTATATTATAATTTTTGTATTTTTTTTTTTTTATTATTTTGTGCCTCTCGACTTAAAATGGTTGCTTGTTTATATTTTTCCAGTTTAACTTTGTTTGAATACTGCGACTACAACTTTGTACATTGATATTCAGAAGCAGAAAAATACATACACAAGTTAACATAAAAACGAACATAAGGAAAACTCCCCCTGAATTTGTTCCAATTGTGAATCTATTAACGTCATCAAAGAAATTTATTTAATTAGATCAAGGAAAACAGACAAAACTTTAATATTAATATTCAAATGCAAAATACGAAGTATGTAGCTATACATATATACGCACACATACACACATATACACACTAAATAGTATCTAAAAAGAAGAAACACAAGCACCTTCTACCGTACCGTCTCAAAGAGAATATTTTGGAAAGTTCGAACATAATGCGTCGTAGTTTTTCCAGTTTCGGTTAGCCACTGTCCACTGTTGAAATCAAACTAAAGTTCCTAGTTGCGGCTAAGAATATTGAAACTTGCAGTTCTTATGGAAAACTATCGTGATTGTGTATCAAAACTCCATTATGGTTAAGGGGAAGTCTGCAGCAGGTCACCGGCCGCCGTGGCCCTTCAAGAAATTTCAATAATTTTATTTAAAGACCAAATTCCAACAACAACAACCACACATCCCATGGCTTTTGACCTTTTTCATAAGGTAAAGCTAAAGCCCCACACGAACGACTGACTCTATAAATGAAGTTGGTTAAGACTTGGAAGATATGTTATGTTATGTAGGTATATGCTATATGGACTAATTACAGGGTGGAACAGGCTCCAACTATGCGAACTTTTCTTGAAAAAGGAAATTCCTCCATGCGAGAGGTAGGTTCGGTATGAAATATTATGTATACTATATACTTATATGTATGTATGAATACACGTATGTGTTTACATATTATATTACGTGGAAAAATAAATCCTGTTTCGGAAAATGTGTATTATGTGTACTGTGCAACTGTCCTGTCCTTGAAAAGTGTATGTGCGTGATAATGCGTGTCACGTCAGTCATTGAGGGTTTTGGAGAAAATGCCTTTTGATTAAATGTCGCCCATTAATAGAGTTGTGCATATGTGTATACAGTTAAACACACTCGTGAAAGAACACAAAACACGAAAACGACAACGTTCGACACTTCGTCGTCGTCGGTCGTATTCGTCGTTGCAATTTCCCTTTTAAAATTGAAATCCTTTTTACTTATAAAACGGTCTTCTGGAAAATAAACCTCTGCCTTGAGCGTTTGTAGTGTACTCACTATTTCGAATGCACAAATATGTATATTGAAGAAGATTTTTTATTTTTAATTTAATTTTTAATTTTTGTTGTTTTTATGCCTTTTTTTTTTAATTTAATGGATTGGAATTGGATACACGAGACACTTTTGTTGTCCTTCACGAAAGGATACTTTGCACTGGTGTGTTTAATATTCATTTGGTTCATTATCGCCTGTTTAATACATACAAAATACTATGTGTGTGTTTTAACTCGTATGTGTTCTGTATCTGTGAGATATGTATGTCGATAGCACAGGCTATAAGTGAAATGTTAAAAATGTAAGCACACATAGTTGTACAGTACATACATACATATATGAGTCTTAATGCGCCACCATCGAAACTTGAATGCAAAACAGGTTGGAGTCAGGAGCGGGTTTTAATTGAAGTTTAAATTATAATTAATAATTATTGTAGATCCAAACTAAAATCAAATGTTTCAGTTTAAGTTTAAAGAGAATATTATTTTTTTTTTAATGTTAAAATTTTAAAAATTAAGATTATTAAAATAAAAAAATTTAAATTATAAAATTTAGTAAAAAAAATCATAATAAAATATTCTATTCTGTATAGTTTCGGATAGCTAGCCTTTTTACAAATTACATAAATATTACTATTTGTAATTAATTTACTATAGATAATAACGGGTGATTTTTTAAGAGGTTTAGAACTTTTAAAAAAAAAAAAACACAAAAAATTCGAAAAAATGAATGAAATATTTATTTGAATCGATAGTTTGAACCTTGCAATTTAATGTTTAAAGATAATTTCATGCCAATGTTGACCGCGGCTGCGTCTCAGGTAGCCCATCCGCTGAGTCCAATTTTGGCATACTCTTTCACACATATCGGCCGGTATCTCACGAATGAATGCATGGATGTTGGCTTCCAGTGCGTCAATCGAAGCGGGCTTGTCCCTATAGACATTAGCCTTGACATACCCCCACAAAAAATAGTCTAATGGTGTCAAATCGCACGATCTAGGCGGCCAATTGACCGGCCCGAAACGTGAAATTAACTATTCACCAAACTCGCCTCGCAATTGCGCCATTGTTTCGCGTGCTGTGTGGCATGTGGCACCGTCTTGTTGAAACCACATATCATGCAAGTCAAGAACTTCCATTTCGGGCAAAAAAAAGTTTGTTATCATCGCTCGGTAGCGTTCACCATTGACAGTAACGCTGCGATTCGCATCATCTTTGAAGAAATATGGCCCAATAATGCCGCCGCGCCGGCCCATAAACCGCACCAAACAGTGGCTTTTTCGGGATGCATTGGTAGCTGTTACAATGCTTCTGGCTGATCTTCACTCCAAATGCGGCAATTTTGCTTATTTACGTACCCATTCAACCAAAAATGAGCCTCATCCAACCAAACTGAAGCTGTTTGACAGTGACACAAGATACTAAACACACGTCAGCTGTCAAAACCAGTGTTGCAAAACCAAACCAGCTAAGAAATCACCCGTTATAAATAAAACAAAAATATTGCATATACTACATACATATGTAGGTAATGTACATGTATACATTTTTTTAAATAATAAATACTACTTAATATTATATGTATATGTAAATGTGAAAGTTTTGATTCATGGATTTTGCTACTAAATGGCACCAGAACGGCTGAACGGATTAGGATAAAATTTGGCTCTGAGATATTATAAATTAACAGAGTTTTGACTCGACTCAAAAACTACTATTTTTATGATGTGCTTTTCTATTATTAGTAGGTAAATAAATTATAAAGTTAGAAGGCGTCGCAACTCATAGAGAACCAGGGCGACTTACAACTCTCAACCATTGCTGGGTGCGAGTAATGTGAGTGAGAGTCTAGTCCGAATGGATAATTTTTGAGAATTTTTGAACCCAGACCTCTGGCACGACTCATACCACACGTACTACTTGAAAATTAAAAAAATCAGTGAAAAAACTATAATTTAAATATTAGTAGGTTTATGTCTGTTACTTTTTTAATTTTAAAACATAAATACATATATGGTAAATAAGAAAAGAGATTATAAATATTTGTTCTAGTTTCGAGAAAACTCACATATTAATTGTAATAACAATACCTGCTCTTGTGTAGATTTGTTTTACAACTTCAAACTAAAAATGTTTCTATAGAATAGTTATGTATTTCAAGAAGCGACTTCAATACTGTCCATATTAAAATCTTGGAGATGCAATGGAATAAATTGTGTTACTAGCCCTTTTATTAAAAAATACAGGATTTTAAATTTTTATGGAGTAACAGTACGTCAGACAATTATTTTACGTGTAAAGAAAACTTTTTTTGTTTTAAATTAAATCCAGCCCTGCGCTCTACTCTCAAAAATAACAATTTAAACAAATTATTATATGAACATTAAAAAGGATTTTTTCGATCGATGTAATAATTCAACAATGTTTACAATATAAGTCACAGGATATTACACCATGCATACACTGGGCATTGGATATCACTTGCTGAATTTTCAAAAAGCTTGTTAACAAAAACAATAAAAATAATATAATATACATAATAATACATAAATGTATGTAGGTACAATAATTTCAATACCAGCAAAGAACAGAAATCGATTTTGAAAAGTACATCACGAATGCCATGAAATTGGTTGCAATGGCTGGAAAACAGTTTTTCTCGATTTGTTCTTTTATACATACATACATACCTACATATATGTAAGTCCATCCAAAAACCGCAAAAATAAAAGCGACTTTCAATTAAACCGCTCAATGAAAAGTTTACAATTACGAGTTTATGTAAGTACATTATACTTATGCGCTTTTGTGTATTGTATAACTCCATGGAGAAACAAAACGTGGATAACCAGGACAGACACAGACGGAGGCGGCGGCTGGTTGCTTTCCGGCCGGCCGCTGCCGTTGAGTATATTTTTCATTTTTAATTTGCCGCAGATTGTGTTTTCCTTCAACAATACTCAACTCATACTCACACAGTTAACGTTAAGCACAACACAACACAAAGCAGAAAGACATTTTTGGTTCACAGGGTGGTGGACTTACCTTCTGGGCAGGAGTGGAAGGTGATTACCAAACAGCCACAAACGTTTCTCTCCAAACCATTTGTCCATACGAGAGACTTCAATTTGAAAATGAGTTTATTTTTTGGTTTTGCGTTGAATCTTTTAATCCAATCCGTTTTTGATTTTTAATAAAAGTCATAAATTCGTTATCGATGACATAAAATCATAATGCAAATATTTGTCCTTCTTCCGTTTTTACATCAGACAAAATCAATTGAATATTCTCAAGGACACACACCACAGCTGATTAAAATCATAAAATCAGTTTAAACTTAAAAACGAACAGCAAAACGATTGAAATAATGCACACAGATTAACTGAACAAACGCTCCTTTGATTTATGATTTGATTTTTTTTTTGTTTAAATTTGAAATTGATTACAATTTAATTGTGAAAATAGGTACATTATACTCGTACATGTACCTCGATACGTGTTTGTACATATGTAAACGCAAAAGGTTATTAGAAAATAGTGAATGGCAGTAGAGCGGATTTTGTGGTTACCTTGGTGAACTTGGTAACCAAAACAAATAACTTTTCCAGCTCATTTAGATACGATACTGAACTGAACTCAATTTGAATCACTAGGGCGACGAACGACGAGCGACGAACGACGACCGACGCACGATGGGAACATAACTAAGGGCAGAATGCTTTGTATGGCGTTATTGGGGTTGAAGGGTGACGATGATGGGCTGAAGAGTATAATATTGAGTTCAAGAAGTTAGAGTGTTGCCATATATGACTTTCTGGCTTATTTGTTTGAAGGATTCAAATTCTTTTTTGTGTATGTATGTTGTGACTGGTTCTGTATGAGAAAAAAATATCATAAAAAATGAGTTTTATGTATAAATTGGACACACATGTGTGAAAAGTAAGGACCTCGGCAGGTGTCCAAAATTGATCGAAGATGTCAGTTTTGAGTTTTTGAGATGCATAGTCCCACAATTTTTAATTGAAAAAAATTAAATATTAGAGAACAATTAAAAATTAATTCATTAAAAAAATAACATAAATGTAGAACACAATTTGGTAATTCAAATCACAAAATTTAATTTAAAGAAGAAATATAATATCATATTTTAGGCCAGACATCTCGTTTACTCTCAAATCGGGGCATTATAGTTTTCAGGATGCAAGTTTCTTTTGTATCGAGCCTTCCCTTGAATTTTTGTCAAACACGCTTCCGTAACTATTTTCACAGATCGTTCGACTGCTTTAAGAAAATGGTATTTTCATTGCACTAAAAACTAATAATGATGTGTTGAAAAATTGGTCAATCAATATACACTGCCAATCACTAGGATGAGGCCACATATTTTTCATCCGATTTTCGGTCCGATACCTGTTGGAATTATAGGGTTAATTAGAAAAGACCGTTGGAATTTCCCTACATTAATGAATGAGCTACCTAAAAAGGATATAAAAAAGTGCGTCACTAGGATGAGGCCATTACGAATATTTCGTTGTAGAATTTGACATCAGCAATTTTTTTTCAAAATTTTGGTTGCAATATTTAAGAACGTTTAACACATAACTCTTTTTATTAAATTTCAATTACAAATGGGTTCCGGAAAGACGTTGACAGTGGCAGAAAGAGGACAAATCGATGCTTTCAAGTAAATGGGAGTCTCAAGCCGAGAATTAGCAACTAAGCTGAACAGAAGTAAGACAGTTGTAAACAACTACCTTGCTGATTATCAAAACTATGGAAAAAACCAAAAAGGACGCACAGCCCAAGCAACAACATCCCGAGAAAAGCGGTTAATTTTACGTATTGCTTCAAATTCTACTCAATCAGCTACTAAAATAAGGTCCAAAAGCGTGTTATGTATACATATATTTACTCACTTTAAATGTCTCACCTCCTAACCCACTGAGTCAGAATGCATAACAATTAACTATTATGCATAGTGACAGTTTTGGTTTCACACTTATTGTGACGCAATGGCTTAGTGGGACAGGTCAACTTCACGAATGAAACTCAGTAGGTCAAAGCTGAGTAATGCATTCTGGAAGTTAAACCAAGAAGTTCCGGGTAGGTCGCCAGAACCATAGGAGAGTCTGATTGTAACCACGAACCCGATCGGTTGGTTTTGTTTTAACACACCACATACCTAACATTATTAATCTTTAATCGTATTTTTAATCGTACACCATATACATAACATTGGCGCAGCCGGTTCGCGAACCAAACTTTAATTAAAATTTAGAAAGTGTTTGTAAATAAAAGTGAAGAAAAAATAAAAGGAAAAAGTGCACGAGTAATAAAAAAAAAAAAAAAAAAATTTAAAAATTTATTTATATGTATGTGAAGTGTTACCTTGAAAAAATAAAAAGTGCACGAGTAATAAAAAGTAAAAAAAAAAAAAAGTAATAAAAACATAAAAAAAGTTATTTAAATGTGAAGTGGAACGGCGAAAAAAAAAAAAACGAACAGGAAAAGGTGCAGTAAGTTAACTTTTTTTTATTTTTAGTAAATTCAATATTTGTATTTTATTTTCTGTGCCCTCTTTTAGCTCTGTTTCATTTTTTTTTCTCTACTTTTTTTTAGTAATATAATTCTTTTTTGAAGGTTAAACATATAATTCTTGATTTTCGTTTTCTTTTCGTTTTCAATTTTGGTTGTTGGTGTAGGTTACGATTTGGCTCCAAAATTTTGTGATAGTTTTATGGCAACAACAGAAAGGTCTTACAACCAATTGATAGAAGAAATTCATCAACTGAGAAAACAGTTAAAAGACCAAGGTGAGGAAATTCAAAATTTCAACCACCACCTGTTGCTTGAGCTTAAAGCTATCACCACCAAAAATTGCTTCGTTGCAATTACTTAACGATTTAAGTAGAGGACAACAAGAAGAAAAGACAATCATGTCATACGACAAAGTTGCCAAGATTGTTGCCCAACTTGTCCCACAGTTCTCTGGAGCAAGAACTCCCAACTTGTCTAGTCAAGTTTACGAGTTTTTAAATGCTTGCTCCTTGGGACTGAAGTGTATTGATACGCCAAATGAATCAATTTACGTGTCAATACTTTCGACAAGATTGGTGGGAGATGCGTTTGAGCTGGTAAGAATAAACAAGCCAAGCTCCTTAAAAGAGTTGGAAAGCCTTATAAAGGGTACATATCTGACTGTCAGAACGTTAGATAGTGTGACTGGCGAAATACGACAGTCGCATCAACTGACGACAGAAGATATACACGCTTTTGCCAGACGGCTGACTGGCCTCCAAACAAAGGCCTTAGATATAATAGACGCAAGCTATCAGAATTCGGATTCGGTGGCTCTGAAACGAGAACTGAAAAACGCAGTTATAACTAGTTTCAAGACGGGGCTATTGGATTCAGCTTTGCGTCAATTTATGCTGACTGTCAGTGGAGATGATTTACAGACTCTGGCAGACACGGCGGTCAAAACATCTCATCTTCTTCATCCTCAATATTTCAATAACCTTCCTTTCTTTTATAACAACCAACCTTCTAACCAATCATTTGGGTATAACCAAATGAGCGTAACACAACCACAACAACACCCACAACTATCACAAAGCAACACTTTTTGGAATACCCCTACAGCCATAACCCAAGTCCAGCAAAGTCTAGGTAATAGTCCAGCTAAAGTATCATCATCAGAGATTATAAAGTGTGGTTTTTGTAACAAACCGAACCACACATATGCAGAGTGCAGGATAAGGAAGAACACTCCATACTGTGAATCCTGCCAAGCATATGGCCATGCTCAGGGAACATGTCCCAAAGCGCAAGTTTTTATAACTGCGGCAAAATCGCGGATGGCGAGGCCTAAATGTGATTGGTGTTCAAGAATGGGCCACTCTGAAGATGATTGCTATAGCAAAAGAAACTACCTAGCAAAGAAAAAGGAGGGAAACGGGAAGGGGGCCAGCCTGAACAACTGAGCTGCGCCCCAAACATTTCCAAAAATACCTCCAATACGAAACCTATTTCGCAAAATCCCAATATCAAAAATCCTAATTCCCAAAATAAAACAAATAAAACTTCTAGGAAAAAGAGCAAGAAATCCCCCTACAAACTTGCTACGTTAAAAAATAGAAGTAAGAAAATAGCTTGTCTGCGAGAAACTCGCATTAAATCTATACAGGACAAAGTTTCGAATCTAACCATATATCTGATGAATTTATTTATTTTAGGATATGATACTGTTTATCAATTTTCTTTAGCAATATCCAAAAAGTTTACTAAACAAAAGAATAAATTTTGCGATATAAAGAGAAATAGACTCTACTTAATAAAAAAATTAGGTAAGAATGATGTTTTCATTGACATAGATATGCCAGAGGCAAAAGAAGGTACAGTAACTGTATTAGTCGACACGGGTGCAGATACTAGCCTTTTAAAGCGAAGTGTTTTGAAAAAGAACACGAAGATATCGTCAAATGAGATACGAAAATTAGGTGGAGCATTTGGTGGAAATAGCACGACTTTGGGTACAGTTCAGTCAAGAAAATGTTTAGGAAAAAATTATAATTTAAAATGGCATATAGTGGATGGCCTAACTGACATACCCGCAGATGGTATAATAGGCCGAGATATCCTCTGGAATCGTACGATAATTGACTCTGTTGCCAAAACATTGAAGTTTTTGGATAAAAACAAAAAGTTGGTTTCAGAGTGTCCATTGAAATATCCATCTAAGCCAAACAATATAATTAATTGGACCAAGCAATCCAAAACCTTTTCAAACATTAACAAAGTTATAGAACCCCGAACCAAGACCATTGTAAAGCTGAAGGTAAATACTGGATTACGCGACGTTCTTGTGCAAAGCGAAGAATTAAAACCAGGAATTTATCTGGCTAATACAATATCAAGAGTAAAGGGGGGACAACTTTTTATTTCTATAATTAATGCCACTGACAAACCTTTTACCCTACCCAAGGACTTCACACCGAAGTTCCAAAACTTAAACAAGTTTCGGGTTGAAGATAACGAAAAAGTAACTCATACAGTTCTCAATATATCCAAGCAAGAACCAAATCAACGAATCTCAAAACTTCTTTCGACACTTAAAATTGGTACCGATTTAAATAAGGAAGAAAAATGTTCAATAGAAAATATTATCATTCAATTTAACGACATTTTTCATCTGGAAGGTGACCCGCTAACGCATACGGATATTTTATCACACAAAATCGCTACAAAATCAGATCAGGGACCTATCAACCAAAAGCAGTATCGGCTTCCTCAAGTAGCCAGAGATGAGATACATAATCAGGTAAAGCAAATGCTACACGACAAAGTGATCTCACCGAGCAAGTCACCATGGAATTCCCCTCTTTTGGTCGTCCCAAAGAAACCAGGACCCGATGGCCAAAAAAGATGGCGAGTCGTGGTAGATTTTAGAAAGCTAAACGAGGCTACCATTAAGGACGCGTTTCCTCTGCCAAGAATAGAAGATATTCTTGACCAGCTAGGAAACTGCCGCTACTTCTCAACTCTTGATCTCGCTAGTGGTTACCACCAAGTGCTGATCGATAAGCAGGACCGGGAAAAAACTGCGTTTAGCACAGGGTTAGGGCATTATGAATTCAATAGAATGCCTTTTGGTTTAACAGGTGCCCCAGCGACCTTCCAAAGAATAATGAACTATATATTAACGGGTCTGCAAGGAATAGACTGTTTTGTCTACTTGGATGACATTGTTATTTATAGTACAAACTTAAATTCTCATTGTGATAAGTTGGTACGTATTTTTTCAAAGCTAAGAGACTTTAAACTCAAGCTTAACACCGAAAAATGCAAATTTTTGTGCAAAGAGGTCGTCTATTTGGGTCATATTTGCTCTGAAACCGGGGCAATACCAGACCCTTCGAAAACCAGCTGCGTAACGAATTTCCCTGTCCCGAAAAATATAAAAGAAGTTCAATCCTTTTTAGGATTCGCGAGCTATTACCGAAAGTTTATCGCCAACTTTGCCAAGTTAGCCGCCCCAATTAACGGTCTGTTAAGAAAAGATGAGAAATTCAAATGGACTAAGGTGCACCAAAGCTCTTTCGAACAGTTGAAACGAGCCATTACGTCACCACCGGTTCTGATTTATCCAGATTTTTCAAAGCCATTTATCTTAACAACCGATGCAAGTAACGAGGCTTTGGGTGCCGTGCTATCACAGGGTAAGGTTGGAAACGATAAGCCTATAGCTTATGCAAGTCGGTCATTGAACTCCTCTGAAAAGAACTACTCAACGATTGAAAAGGAACTTCTGGCTATTGTATGGGCTACAAACAATTTTCGTACGTATCTGTTAGGACGTTCTTTCACGGTGTATACCGACCATCAACCACTCAAAGGTGTATTCCACGTGAAAGACCCTACTGCCCGTTTGATAAGATTCCACCATAAGCTTTCGGAGTACGATTATAAAATCGAATATAAACCTGGGAAGGTGAACACAAACGCAGATGCGCTGAGCCGTATTCCCAATGAAAGTGTGGAAGAGCAATGTCTGGCAGTAACACGAGCGCAAGCGCGAAAACACGTCGCTGATAATCCTGTTCTAAGTTCAGCTAACCTGACTGGTCCACATTATTTGCCTACTGCATATGAGGTACCAGATGCTACCAAATTAGCCCCAGGTACTAAAACATCCAAAGCTTTCGAGTTCTTAACAGATAAACAGGAAATCCAAACAATCTTGAAAGATTTCCATAATTCGGCACTCGGAGGGCACCAGGGTAGTAAAAAAACATTAGCACGCATTAGGCAGCAGTATAAGTGGAAGGGAATGACAAAAGATGTTAAAGACTTCGTCAAAAGATGCCCACAATGCCAAACAAATAAGTGTTCTCCTGCTAATAAAATGCCTATGGTGATAACTGATACTCCAAGTTTGCCCTTTGATAAAGTTTATATGGATATTGTGTGTGGACTTCCCATTTCACATTCGGGAAACAGATATATTTTAACTTTCCAGGACGATTTGACCAAATTCATGGATTGCGCAGCTCTGCCTGATATGGAAGCTTCGACCGTGGCTAGAGTATTTTACGAACAAATTGTGACACGATATAGAATCCCAAAAATACTCGTCACGGACAACGGTGCTAACTTTACGTCGAAGATTTTTTCGCAGACATGCAAGCTATTAGGCGTGAAGAAACTCCATACAACAGCGTATCATCCTCAAGCAAACGGTTCATTGGAGAGAAATCATCGGCCTTTAGCAGAATATCTGAGATCATTTGTGGCAAATGACGAGAGAAACTGGGACCAGTGGTTAAGACAAGCCATGCATGTCCATAACAACTCCGTCCATACAGCAACACAATTGACCCCTTTAAATGCTCTTTTTGGTTTTAAGTTCGAAATGCCAACTAACTTGAGTAGAAAGCCCACACCATTGTACAACGCCGATGACTATAATTTACAGCTCAAACATCAACTCGGAGTAGCCCACAAGTTAGCTAATGAGAATTTAAAAAAAGCTAAGATTAAATCGAAAGATTATTATGATAAGGGAGCGAAAGGCATTGCTTTCAGAGTCGGACAAAAGGTTCTCTTAAAGAACCCTGCAAGAAAAAATAAATTTTCTGCTATATGGTTAGGACCCTTCGATGTTGTGTCACCAAGCAAAAATGTGAACACTAGAATCAAAATGGGGAACAGGATTAAAAGGGTACATAACAATCAACTTAAACCTTTTTTCCTATGATGACCAACATTTTTTTTTGCGTACACTCTGTTAATATTTTGTTTTAGATTTTATTAATATTAAAAAAAAAAAAAAAAAAAAAAAAAAAAAAACAACATTGCTGGAGGGTCACAGAGGTAGGAAGAATAAGAAAAACATTTACAATAAATACATTAAAAACAAAAAAAAAAAAAAAAAAATTGCATGTTTTATCAAGATAATAACCCTTTTTCTCTTTTCAGTCAAGGTTAATCAATACCAAGTTCAATATTATTACTTAATAAATAAATTATTAGTACATATAACATTAAGTTAAAATTATTAGTATATATAACTTTAAATTAAATAATTAAAAAAAAAAAAAAAAAAAAAAAAAAATAATAATAATAATAATAATAATATTTATAGTTTAATTTATAAAAAACAAAAAAAAAACCCAAATATACAATTTCATTATGAATTATTTCAACTTAATACACTTTTTTTTGCAATTAGTAATAAGCATAAATCCTGGGCAGACACAGAATGAGAAACCATACAAGATCCAGTCTTTACAAAAAACATCACCAGTAGTGTTCGAAACGGTAGAACAAGCCGTATTCTACAGTGATACGTGGACAATTTTGACGACATTCACACCAATGGACTACGAAATGGTAATTCAGATGGTGCAAAAATGTGAAAATATGCTAGAAACCATGTGCAGAAGCATTGCGGACAATGACTTTCAACGCCATTGCCAATTAATCGCCCAGGAGACAGAGACAAACATCGTAAACTTACGACAAACAGCAAATCGAATGAGGCAATTGATACACTCGAAGCGTCAAAAGCGTGCACTAGAGTTTATCGGAGGATTTTCCAAATGGGCCTTCGGAACAATGGACAGCGAAGATGCTAGAAAGGTCTACCAACAGTTGGAATTCCTCCATAAACGGGATGAGGATTCGTTCCAATTAATGCGCCGACAACTATCTGTCATGAAATCAAATTTCGATACATTGTCTAAGCCAATTTCACAACTAGCGGAGGAATTGGAAAACGTGACTGCAGGCGTGGGAAATCTAAGTGAATCTTTCATAAATTACAGCCAACTCACAAACAAGGAAGTTTCGATGCTTAAGATGAGGAGCGAAGCGAGTGCAATGATATCAGTGATCACCGCAAAAATAATGGAGGTCCAAAACCGGCAATCCCTGGAGCTTTCCATACTTGATGACCTTAACCAAAATAAACTCCACCCTTTCATCCTGGACGTTGGAAACATTACTGACCTGCTAAAGAAATCGGTCAAAGGAGAATTCTCATTCGAGAACATTGGCATCATTAACTCAGCGGCCAAAACAGCAGTCTTTGAAAATGAGGGAAACCTGTTTGTGAAGGTAACGCTTCCGCTTCCAGACTCCTTGCATTTTGACATCCATAAAGTGTACGCCTTACCAACAGTCTTAGAGGACCGATGGGATCTGGTTATCGATACAAAGTATGAATACATCGCAGAATCTGATAACCACGACCTTTTCGTAATGCTGAATGAGGAACAGTATTCCCGATGCTCACATATTGCAATAAGAGATGCTAAAAAAGACATTGCGGTATGCCGATACGAGACCCCGGTGTTCACATCTGGATCAAATGAATGCCTAGTAGAACTCTTACAACACGCAACTTCATCAAAAGATTCGTGTAGATACACTGCGGTTCCAGCAAGCAAAGGAATATTCCTGAAGATGACGGCACCGAACGAGTGGCTTTTCAAAGTAAAGGATTCCTTCGTTTTGAACTTGAAGTGTGCTGACCAACAATATACAGCCACCCTCAACGGTTCAGGAATTCTTAAGATGGAACAGCCCTGCCAAACCAGTGCCAAAGGATTTAAGCTACTGTACGAATTTCACTCTAAGGTTTCTACGGAATACAAACAACCAATGGTGGACCACTCAGAACTTGTGAAAGCATTTCAAGCCAATTCCATTCCAGTTAAACAAGCACCCACACCAAAACTTCTTCCCATACTTATTGGCAACCACAAGCATTTTGCCAACGAACTTAATGCTGGGAAAAAGAGTATGGAAGAGCTTGAACAAAGATGGAACCTTCTGAATGCAGAGCGAAAAGTGACAGATCATGAATGGGAGTTGTCACTACATCGCTATTCCATGTTGACCTTAGTCACCTTAGCAGCGGTAACGGTTATTGTCATTTGTCTAGTCCGACGTCTCCAATCCAGAGCACAAACCATCCGTTCCAACCGAGCCAAAGCACCATCAACTATTCTACCACTCTGTGAGCTGACAGTCAACCGAACACCAATGAAACGTGCACCATCAACGCCACAGCCTAAAGCAGACACAGCGAGTTTCAGCGTCACCTCTGCCCGGGTGTAAACAAATACATTGTAAATTAATAAATTCACATTTATATAATAATAAACAAAAAAAAAATATTGAAACTTTAAAATTGAAAAAAGCAAATTTATTTTAATATAATTACATATGTAGATAATATTATTGAAAATAAAGTTTGTAGTTAAAAGAAATAAAATAAATAAACCAAAAAAAAAAAAAAAAAAAATGTAAAAAACTAAAAAAGTATTAAATCAAATGTAAGCGACATAAAAGAACAAAAAAAAATCTTGAAATAAAAACATTTGTAAATTAAGTATTGTAACTGTTAAAAAAAAAAAAAAAAAAAAAAAAAAAAACTTATGAAAATATAAGATACAAATGTAATTAATTCAAATATATGTACCTATGTATGTAAAATTTAGTATTAAGATTTAGTATTTATTTAATAAAGAAAGACGAACCTATTTCTGGAGACCTGGCTTGAACTCCCTAAGGGGGGAGGAATGTTATGTATACATATATTTACTCACTTTAAATGTCTCACCTCCTAACCCACTGAGTCAGAATGCATAACAATTAACTATTATGCATAGTGACAGTTTTGGTTTCACACTTATTGTGACGCAATGGCTTAGTGGGACAGGTCAACTTCACGAATGAAACTCAGTAGGTCAAAGCTGAGTAATGCATTCTGGAAGTTAAACCAAGAAGTTCCGGGTAGGTCGCCAGAACCATAGGAGAGTCTGATTGTAACCACGAACCCGATCGGTTGGTTTTGTTTTAACACACCACATACCTAACATTATTAATCTTTAATCGTATTTTTAATCGTACACCATATACATAACAAGCGGAGTATCAGCCAGTATTTCGACAGTCCGAAGGATAATAAGAAAAGATGGTACTATCCAGAGAAGAAAACTCAAAAAGAAACCTGTTCTAAAGCAAGTACACAAGGAGCTGCGAATGAACTTTGCAACAGAACATGTCTCTTGGAGCAGTCAATGGAAACGCGTTGTCTTTTCGGATGAAAAAAAGTTTAACCTTGACGGCCCCGATGGTATAGCTTGCAGCATTGAAATTAATAAGGTTGTTTTCCTGTATAAGATGAATTTCGTGTTTTTAGTATCCTCCTGGCAGTTCCTAGTTCCCTGATTAAATGATTTTGATCAAACATCATCGATAGCAGCAAATTCTCTAGATGTGCGAAATAGGCGTTACGTTGAATTACCAGATCAATTATAAGTTTCAACTTTGATGGCAGATAACGAGTACTTTTAATTAACATCCACAAATGGTTAATATATATATAATATTCAGTTAATAGTTGAAAGTTATTTGATCGAGTTGAAGGAGAAATATAAAGTCGCAATATTCTATTCGCTTTTGTTAATTATTATCGGGCATGGGACATCTTTCCTGGAGACCTGTTAGCCAAATCATGAGAACATTGTCCACTTTATAACTGACTTTTTTATTTCATACAGGTATTTCTGATCGGTACTTAGATCATCAAACTTTCTTTCTAATAATTTGCCAATTTGACCAGCATGTCAGGATGGACCAATATGGAAGAGCCATTTAATTTGTTAAACAAATGCCTCGTTCAAATGTAGCATACAAATGATCCACCGTAAGGGACGCTGAAGCCATTTATTGAATAGTCTAGTCTAAAAAAATCTTTGAGCAATAGGAATAGGGTAATGTGTTTTTCTTTGGACAAAAATATTATAATTTTGGGTTTAAAGAAAAATTAATGTAAAGATTGTTTTTCGAGGTTTGTTTGAGGACAAAGTAGAACAATCGCAATATTATATGACGGGAAAGGCTTAAAACAGCTTTCACTAACACTAAAAAAACTTCATTGTCTTATACCCATTTGATTAACGTGCAAAATAAAATATTTTTTGTTTGTCAGTTGGTCTGTCCAACGTTAACGACAAGTTATCTTTTTAAAGAAGTTTTTTCAGCTATAAAAAATACAATAATACATTTTAGGGACAAAGCCAAGATAAATTTGTTTGCAATTACTTAGTGTACCTTCCCTTGGCACTCCATGATGCAAATTTCTCCACTCTCTTCTAATTACATACACAAAAAAAAATATTTCAAAATTATTTGATTCCGTCTACAAAAATTCTTATACTAGATGACATTCCAATAATACCTTCTTGCATTGATGGAGACGACGGTTACACCAATGACAATATACATATATATGTATGTAAGTTCGAAGAGCTTTATTAAAAGTTGTTTCTGTACTTGTCGCTGTACTCGTTTACTATGACACAATTGCGGGTTATTTGCATATAAAGTAGTTGTTTCTGATTGTATTGCCATGATACAGTGATGGGTGCCATATGTTTCTGCTTTCCAAAATCATCCCCTTTCATGTGACTGTTCTGTGATTCTGTCTACTGTCTAGGGTCTAGGCAGTCGCTTGAGGAATGTGGAATCCGTATTTCAATATTATGTTATTGTGCAGAGTATAGGTATACACTACACCTGATACAAAACAGCAGGTATACCTCTGAATAAGGAAAAGATACACACACACACACACAACAATTTATTTATGATAATGAGACGAAAATTCGCCGATTCCGTAAACAACCTCAACCTTCTTCACGCATGTAGTAGTGGTACGGTCTGAGTGCTCGTGTCACTCTCGTCCCCGCAAAAATACCACAAAAAAATTGCTCCCTGGGTATCTCCTTATCGTCCTTCAAGCTTAAATCAGGTGCATTTATAAACAAATTCAGGAAGCAGAGTGTACCTACATACATACATACATTTTTATATCTGCATATCAATAAATAAAAATGTTTTACATTGTATATGTAAACTAAAACATAGGTACACATACTCATGTGGGGGTATAAGCTTCTAGTTTTTGACACCAGTTGCTTCTGTTTTGAGTGATAACTCATACATAATAATATGTGAAATGTTGCATACAAAAATAACGGGTCAGCGTAGATTTTCCAAAATATACACATCAACGATACCTTATTAGGTATTCAATATTCATATTGAAGAACAAATAAATAGATGAGCTCTCAGATTAATGCATGAGTTTTTTGTACATAACTTAAATTTGGAAATTTGGGTGGCAAATGTTGATATATAGTAAGACCCGATTATGTGAAGAACTATGTAAAAATAATTGTGATGATATAATTTTTGGCATCCTTGTATTTTTGGCTAATCACAATCTAAAACGAAACGAATACAATTGCACGAGCCCTGCGACTTTTTTATATTTTGCCGACTCAAGAAACTCTGTTGGCCATATAATATTCCGAATATAAACTATGTTTGAAGGATTGAATCAATCCCTTTTTATTTCATGTTTAATAGTAAACAAATTGAATTCCAATAAAATTGAAAACAAAATATTGGACCAAAATGGAAATGACAAAATTACTATAATGGTAAATAATTTTTTAGCTGGTTTGGTTTTGGCAACACTGGTTTTGACAGCTGACGTGTGTTTAGTACCTTGTGTCACTGTCAAACAGCTTCAGTTTGGTTTGCAATTTAACCATGGATCGTCTTACAAATGAACAACGCTTGCAAATTATTGAATTTTACTATCAAAATTCGTGCTCGGTTCGAAATGTTCACCGCGCGCTGCTTCCATTTTATGGTCGGCATTCTCGACCTTCTGAGCAGTCTATTCGGAAGATTGTGACCAAATTTCGCACCAAATTTACTTTGTTGGACATTAAACCACCAACACGTTTACGTACTGTGCGTAGTGAAGAAAATATTGCGGCCGTAACAGCTAGTGTGACAGAAGACCGCGAAATGTCGATTCGGCGCCGTTCCCAGCAGTTAGGCCTTTGTTACAGCACTACGTGGAAAATTTTGCGCAAGGATTTGGGCGTAAAGCCTTTTAAGATACAGCTGGTGCAAGAACTAAAGCCAGCTGACCTACCGCAACGCCGAATTTTTGGTGAATGGGCTCTTGGAAAGCTGGCCGAGGATCCGCTTTTTTATCGAAAAATTGTGTTCAGCGATGAGGCTCATTTTTGGTTGAATGGGTACGTCAATAAGCAAAATTGCCGCATTTGGAGTGAAGATCAGCCAGAAGCATTGCAACAGCTACCAATAAATCCCGAAAAAGCCACTGTTTGGTGCGGTTTATGGGCCGGCGGCATTATTCGGCCATATTTCTTCAAAGATGATGCAAATCGCAGCGTTAATGTCAATGGTGAACGCTAACGAGCGATGATAACAAACTTTTTTTTGCCCAAAATGGAAGTTCTTATCTTGCATGATATGTGGTTTCAACAAGACGGTGCCACATGCCACACAGCACGCGAAACAATGGCGCAATTGCGAGGCGAGTTGAAAGAAAAGGTGTACATCGATAAGACAGCAACAATTCAAGAGCTAAAGGATGAGGTAATTCGGCACATTAAAGGGCATAGAACCTCAATTATGCCTGAGCATCATCGAAAATTTGGACCATCGGATGGACGTGTGCCGCTGAGGTCGCGTTTGCCATTTGGTACATAATTCAACCATACCAATATTATCGTAATAATAAGAAATGACAATAATTTTCTAAATAATTTGTATTTTATTCAAAATCAACATTGGCCTTTAAAAAATTTTACCACCCTTTATAATCTTTGTTATAAAAAAGTAAGTATGCACAGTAAAAATGTAACCAAAAATAAGAATATTATTGAAGGCCAAACTGATTAATTTTTTTCTATTCTATTCCATGTATGTAATATGCACACCCTTTTATTAAATCCCCAGAAGAAGTCATCTTAAAACTTCTACACTTATCTTATCTCTTTTAAACTTCATTTAAAATTCAGAAAAACCACATCCATTCGTTAAACTTAAAGTCCAGTTTAAGTGAAACTATTGGTTATAAAATTTACGACAAGATTTTTTTGTATTTGTATTCATATTCCCACACACACATACATATATAAGAACAACGCAGCTGCAATTTCTGTATTCTGCACAAATGTTCTCTTATAAATGTCGACTAAAATAAAAATAAGAGACTCATGCACTCTCTTTTTCTCTTTTGACATAACCATTAGAAGAAGAGTATCGTTCAAAGGAGAAGTTTTCTCAGTACTAAAAACCAGCTGACTTTCGTGGGAAAATGCTCAAACAGATTCAACATGTCTGCAGTTCTGCACAACAAAGAAAATCGAGCTTCAGTTCATATACAAGACTCTACGTGGGAAGTTCGACAACAATTTCGACTCGGCGGCGGCGGCGGCAGAAGCATTAACATGTAACTTTCGTACCACGAGGACCAGCACCACATCGCATCGTTCAGTAAAGTAATCTACCCCTAATTATGTGCTTGATAATTATTTCGCTTTGCTTGATGTAATTAACAATCACTTTTGTTGTGCTGTACTCGTACTCCAACTGCACAACCCCCGTGGGTATATTCTTTGCGTGCGGTAAGCACCTTTATTCTCCTTAATCGGAATACCCACATGACTATAGATGTAGGTATTGTATACGTCACGTCGTCGTCGTCGTGGACTTTGGAGACTCACACCCTTGACAACTCCACCTCTACCTCCGACTCCACCCCCAACCCTTAGAGGAGTTTGAATTGCTGTATTTGTATAAAAACCATGGCGGTGTGGTGCTGGAATGGAAGTGCACACACTTAATTACTTTTACACTATACACTTATACAGCCAGTGTTTTCATAATGTTATAATAATGTCCTGTCTTGTTGTTTGACCCCCTAAACCCCACTCGAATGAAGCGGACATAGTTTGTATTGTATGTACAAATGAACGAACGGTATACCGCAATAATAATATAAAAAATCAGTTACACTCATGTTGCATCTGGGGGAATGAGGACGCAAATGACTGCGACGACCGACGACGGCGACGCGACGCGACGGAGAGAATCCTGCGAGGAAATTCGAAGCAAAACGACCAAGCAAGTTAGAATTCCCTGCACCTCATCCACTCCAAATATGTACATAACGTAGGGAACGTAGAGTTTTTCAAGATAAAAACTGGTACTTCACCGGAAGTCCTGAAATTCATGATGGAGTGTAGGTAGAGAATGGGAATGAGAAGAGGGCATTTCTTCCAACCTACTAAAGACTCGAGTGGCGTTAGACGTTAGGGGGTTGCAGCTGAGCTGTTAGCTGTAGCTGCAGTATAAAGACCCATTGCCGGATGGAAGTGAATTAAAGGGTTGGTGCCATAAGCAGTCCGGGGGAAAGAGGCTAAAATTGTCATCGTCCTCGCAAATTAATTTTAATAAGGATCGCGCATAGCGGTTTTGTGGTTAGGTTAGGGTTGGTTTTTCTGGTTTTGATTATCTACTTTGGATTTTTTCCTCGCCCCTCAACAAAAAATATATGTATATGTAGATACATAACGATGCGATGCTTTGGGTTCGAGTCGAGTAACTATACGCCAACTCTACATTGCTGTGTTGGCCTTTGCACCAGCCCCCCACCCACCCCCGATCCACGTAACCCTCCTGCACTCCTTCCATTCAGACTGCAGTTACAGTTGCTGCGGAAGGGTGACTCGTATTTTTGTTTTCGAGTGTTGTTTGTAAAAGTGTTTGGATGACGATGATAAGTGGCGCGAAAGTTTTTTAATTAGCCAAACCTCGCACTTTTGTGCGCTAATGCTTTAGTTTGTGCATCAGTTATAGGAGTACGAGTATGGTATGGGCTTGGTTGAGGCAATGCAATTTAACGTCGCTTATATTCGTACCTAAATATATTCATGAAGATGCGACGAAAAAAAGAAGATGATGCATATTCGAGCCATACTAATGTACATAGCTTTAGCTTTGGCATAATGGATGTCATTGGTTTTGTTTTAGCAGGTCTTCAGCGCCGAAGAGTTTAGAGTTTTTCTTAATTTATTTTTTTTTTTTTTTTTTTTTTGTTACGAGAGTTGATGATAAGTTAAATTAGTTTTTTGAGTTTTGTAGGTGACTGCAAATCCGAATAAACTTTTATTTTAAACTTTGTAGTACTCTGCAAGAGTGTTGGGTGAAAGTAGGAGTTTATTTTGTGCGTATGCAGTAGGTCGTTTAGTTATGATGGCCAGATTTATATAGTTGTTTTGATTGGTAGAACTTGCAGTTGTTTTAGAAATGCTTTACATCTTAACATGATTGACTTACAATACTTTATGTAGATGTTGTTATACACTTATAACTCGAGATCTGCTGAACCAATTTTCATGGTTATTGATTCGTTGGATTTGTCTCCACCCCGAATAGCAGAATATATCTTAAAAACAATGAAAATTAACACACTATGGTTCATTTTTGTCTCTGCACTATTGAACACTGTACTATGCACAAATAATATATAAAAAAATGTTTTTTCTTCAATATTTTAAAGTAAATTGCTTACGAAATTAAAAGTCTTACAAGATTTGATGAATGGTGTCGAATTTCGACACATATTTTAAACCGCCGCCGTGTTTTTGAACTAATTAACTGACAGTTAATAGTCAGACTTGACATTAAACATCAATATTTTTTATTATCGATAAGAAAATACAAAAAGTGTCCTCCTGGAAGTATGATCAAGACAAATGGTTGCCACTTTTCAAATCTGAATTTCTTTATTGAAATAATTTAGACTTGTCAAATAGCACTGTTTACAAAACAGTCATAACATTGAAGATTGAAGTTTAGAATGGTCGAATTGAATTTTTGACAAAACGGCCACAGTACATAAATCCATCCATTAACATTTTTAAGACTGTATTAGGTAATCTCTAGATCTACTGAACCGATTTTTAAAATTCTTTTACCAATAGAAAGCTAACTACATATATATTTGTGATAAATTGGATATGGAAAGAAGCATGAAATAGTGCCTCAAGATTGTGTTTAAGACAAATACAAGGGAAACATAGTGAACAAAATATAAGGTCCATTTATAGGTTTTTATGCTGGATTGGAGCTGGTATTTTCATGTCATCTATTCTGTAAAGGCTTTTTGAATCTTAAAATCTAATCATATATAAGTTGCTATTGTTCATGGTCCTATGATGTGATCCTGTATGTGAAGAGTAAAGATCAAGAAGACGCTTTTATTTTGCAAACAAAAAATTAATGGCGTTTCCAGAATTTTAAAAGTCATTAAACGAATTGAGATTAAAAATTGCGTTCATTTGGTTAAGTTATGAATGCCAAAACTTAATTAGAACCTGGATATGAACATTTAAAGCAATTTCTTTCATACAATATGAAAAACAGGGCAGAACAACGTCTGCGGGGTCAGTTAGTAGATATTAAAAAAATATTTCTTATTTAAATAACGCGCATACGCCCAGTGTGCCATTTTAATAAGTAAGTAAGTAAGTTAGTAAGTAAGTAATTAATTAAAGACATCATTTACAAATATATAAAATTAATTTAAAGCCGTGGCTTTACCGTCAGCTCGGTTGACAGATTTAAAAAAGATTAATAATTAATATTTACCTTAAAAAAATTTTATAGAAGAAATGGATCTATTCAAATTCTGTTAAAATTAAATTTCTATACTTTAATATGGCTTTCAAAAAACAATATAGTTTTTTCCACGCACAATAGTTTAACAATGTTCAATGTTGTGGAAACATGGGACATACACTAATGAGATGGAAGCAGTCTTCTTTAGATTTCATATTACACAAGGAACAAAATTGAAGAAAATTCTTGTTGTATGGTGTTCCATTAAGTCCAAGGACTTCACATCTTGTTTTGAAAATCAAATATCAAATATATTTCCTTATATGTATGTATGTGTAAGCATCGTTAAAATAACTTGCTTCCATTTAGTTGAACCTCAATTATTGTGAATAAAGAATTCTGCTTTGCTAGTTTTAGGCTTCCTTAATGAATTCAATCCTTACAACATCTTCATGAGGCTGGATTATATTATACAGCTGTTCTCTAAACTGCGACAAATTATTGTGATTCAGTTTAAACGTTATACCACACAAATTTCTTAAGTCTTTCCACTTTGCCACCCACCGCGGTTCTTAGTTCATACAATGCCATTTATTTGGTTTCTTCTTGAGACATAAGTTCTTGTATCATGAATTGTTTTCGATGTACCTTTTTTTTTAATTTTGGCAGTTGAAATTTCGGACTGCATTTAGAAGGTTAAAAAAATGCATTCGTTGTCAAACCATTGATGTTTAAACTTCTTTTTACCGCTTGAGATAAGGCTGATTGTAGAGTTTTGTATGCACGTAAAGTTGGTTTGCAAGTAATTTGGTAGAAACAAAAGTATCGTTTAACAGTGAGAGGTTGATATCTAGATTGCTTTGATACAAGTTAAGTTCATGCTGTTTCCATTTAAGCCTTCCGTTCAGTTGGGATTGCTTTATCAGACCATTCAATGACAATCGGCATGTGGCCTGAGACGGTTTTAACTTGTCCTTCGACTTATCACGCTGTCGTAGTGATGCTTTTTTGTTTAGTTTTTGCGCATCAGTTAATGCAATTTTGCAATAATGAACAGTTGACGAGAAAAGTGATGCCAGAATCTGCGTTTGTGAACGTTTGACTTTGAACATTTGGGCATCATTACTGCAGTGATGCGTTTGTGAACTTACACATCAACTGCGTTCATGTTGTCACCAAAGTAGACTACCTTATACAATTGGCAGTTTAGACAGTTAACAATAAAAAAATAAATCAATAGTCCTTTTGGCGAAGCAGTCATGGGTATTTGAAATGATTTTTTAATATAAAATTCTAAATTCAAAATTCTACGTAAGACTTTTTCCATCGAATTCAATTTCAAGTAAGTACACACATTTTGGATGCATTTAAAATTGTATACACTATAAATGTCCTTTGCATCAAATATATTAATATCTATAATCTAGATCTCCATTAGGCATCTCATCGACCGATATCTGAAACTAAATAAGACAAACGTTTTTATCTTTATCCTGGATCCTTCGAGTGGAAGGACGGATATGGGACTAACATAAACAGTCGAGTCGTTCCTGTTCTGGGCAAACAAGTGATAATTACAACAAATAAAATATTGTGATGTTGATGTCCTTTCAGAGGTATCTTCTGCCACTATTTAACATTGTCTGTTCCGTTCATATGCCCGCAACGGAACATATACCTATTTCTCGTCTCTCGTCCAACATGATATTCTAGAATGATTTTTAAAATAACAAAAAACCGGAATAAATGTATGCCAATGGTTGTTTCCGGTTGCCTTTACTTTTCCAGTTCGTTGTAATCGTCCGTCCGTTGGTATTATATGTACATACATATGTATGTATACAGAAAATTATAGTGAAAATACTCCAAGCACCAGAAGCAGGACATCGGAAATGGAGTATAGTTTTGTATTGAGAAGTTCGGTCTTGCTCTTGGGGTGTGTGTTGGTTGGTACAACGTACAGCAGCGCTATTCAAGTTAAACAAAACAACTACACAGAAGTAATTGGTGTTGGTGTCTGTAAAAGTTTTTCATCTTCATTTTCCGTTTCCGATCATCGGAGAGAACAAAATAATAAGGAAAACACTCATTTTACTTGGTGTTCATGGTACAAATTTTTTTTGTTAGTTTAAATAAATATAAATAAACAATTATACTTGGAAGGGAAAATGGTTGTTTTTGAAAGACATTTTTAGACATAGATATCTCTACATATGTATAATTATGTCTTTTTTGATAGTAAATTGTTTATGTTACAACTTAATGGTTTGTTTGCCATTGGTGCTGCCTTGACTTTTACAAATTAATACATATAAGCAAATTTTGCAGGGACTTGTAGCGTTTTTTGAAGCTACTATTTTTGAGATACATAGATAACGTTAAATGCAATTATATGTATTTTGAGAATTTATAAAAAGAAACATTTACAGCCATCATGATTAGATTGTATTTTATTGTGATGATGTTTTAGGGATTTAGAAAAAGATTTAAGAATTCGAACGCTCAATAACACTCCTACCTCCTACTAGACTCTTCTACCAGTTGTAGTTAGCTCCCTCCAGCTCTTTCCCAATCTCGTATATTCCTCCTCGACTGTTCTTCTCCACGTACTTCTCGTTCTACCACTGCCACTTGCACCTTCGTATAATAGTATCGATGGGTTCCTGACCTGTTCGCCTATGTAGGTCCTCGTTGGAGATACGATTAGGCCAGAAAACCCGTAAGATGTTTCGAAGACACCTATTAACGAAGGTTTGCAGTCTCCAGATGGTTATTGTTGTTGTTATTTTCCAGCTGCTGCAACCATATAGCAGAACTGATTTGACATTAGAGTAAAACAGTCGTAGCTTTGTGTTCAAGCTGTGAGATTTATTCCTCAAAACATTGGACAACATCCCGAACGCAGCCTTTGCTCTTCCGATGCGACTGGCGATGTCTAGTTCGGTTCCTCCTTCAGTAGAGACGATACGTCCAAGGTATTGGAAGAACTCTACTTTCTCTACTGCTTGTTGAACAATGTTCATCTGAGCGGATGATTGCGAGCTCCCGAGGCTGAACATCTTTGATTTTCTCGTATTGATTTTCAGCCCCACGAATTGCTGCTTCTCTCTTCACCCTTGTTGTAATTTGGTGGAGATCCATGATCCTATGGGAAACCAAGCATAATTATCCTGTTAGCTCAATATTCTCAATTAAAAGGGCAACAGATGAATATCTCAAATTTCCTATAAGTATGGTATAATTGTGTTAATTGTATTTAAAATTTGTAATTGACTTTTTTCACCTGCATAAAAATCCCTGAACACGTCAATACATATTTACAGTTCCTCAAATATGAGATGCAATTTTTTCAATAATTTTATACTCTACAAAAAAACCTCAATTTTAAATTAATTTCATAAAACCCAGAAATAATCTTTTCTCTTATTTAACAAAAAACAATATTTTTTCGGCAGAGATGAAAACCAATCACACTTTCAACTCTAGGGGTATATAACTTTAAAATTCATACACACACACAACAAACAGCAAGTTACAAAATAACACTCAGTATCCGATCTTTTCATTTGAATGTCAATTTATTTCTCAGATGTCATCCAAATATTTCCCATGAATGACAAATTTTGTATGCAATCATATATTGTTCCCAAGTACCTACCTATATGTATTTCAACTCGCTCATCGCTCTACCAGATACAATATAATCCATAAATCCATATATCTGCAGCTTCCGTCATCAAATGAAAAGTTCCATTGCAATTCCAGGCAGTATGTCCTTGCATCAGTGGCATTGGTTATTGTAAATACTCCAAAATATAGGAAGATACGAACTTCATTACCTATCAAGGGAGTATTGGCTATATCACCTATCATCGTCGGAAGAGGTGGTGCAGGCTGTTGCACCACAAAGTTGAGCCCTGCGATATTGAGCACGTCAATCGAGAGTTTAAATGCAATTATATATGTATATCCTTAAACTTTCAGCTCTGTTGGTCCCACTGCTCTATAGTATTGGTGTATGTGTTCGAGTGAATTCGTACTTCGTCTTTTTTATCCAAATCACAAGCGCATTCCCTTAACTATGATGAAGGAAAGCGAGTGCAGCTGACAGGGCACACAAAATGGTAAAACATAAATAAGACAAAATTTAAATATTTCTCGATGTGGAAAAATGCTTCCTATGGCTATGTTATACTTGCGAGTACATATTTATGTGTACATAAACCATCGCCGACCTACATATGTATTTCAGAGAAGATAATGTGTCAAAGCTCAAAGATACTTCTTTACAAGGTGTGACGTGTGAACTGTGTATATTGAATATGTCATGCAGTCTTGACAACCCACTCAAGATGTGAAATCTCAATGTGTGTAAGTGTAAGTGGGTACATCTTAGCGGTATACGGCAAAAAATGTAAATTTTTTTTCTATTTCTTTCCAACCACAAAAACCTATTCTTAAGTACATACCTTCTTCGCTCTTCCTTAGCTCTTATAGTGCTGCTTGTGTTTGTGTTTACATATCAAATAAATTATTATCCTTTCTCCTACGCCACGCCACATCGTTTAAGGCTGATGATGGACTCTTATCGTTTCACCTCTGGATGATGAGATTGGTGTTTATCTGCTCAAACACCTTAATGACACTAATTTTCCCTTATACATTGAAACACACATTTCAATTCACATTCACATTCACGTTCACATTCTCATCCTTAATCCTCTTATTGGCACTTTTTAGATTCATGAGATTAAAACTAAGTGCGCTCTATCGTCATCTTGTCTTGAGAACGCCCTTGGGAACTCATTTTTTCTTAACGTTAATTTCATACTGTAGCTATTCTATCTTCTGCCTCTAAATTGTACAACACTAAGGATATTTTTTTCTCATTAAAAACTCATACTCGCCTCTTTGACTATATATATAAGGATACCGTTTCTTATCCCAACACTTGTAGGTACGAGTATAGAGTTAAAAATATATGTACTTCGAGGTATATGTTTGTATACCTACAAGCAAACGTACAAGTACGATGCACAAAGCTGCGTGTTGTATATTTTTGAAAGTATGTATGTATTTTTTTTATTTCCTTTTGATGCCTGTGGTGCATTTTGGTATAATCCCTTTATCTCTTGGTGATGCGCTTCCATCCAACTTATCTCTTATAAAAGTATTTAAGCAAAAGGATGTAATACACACACACACACACAAAGGAAGAAAATGAAAGGACGACGACGACGCGACCGAACGAGCGAATAAGGTGTATAGATATCCTTGCTTCTCAAGTGTCATGATGTTGCTTTCCTGTTGCTTAACATTAAGAGTAATAATATGCCACAATAACAAGAATAAATACACATACCCGTAGTTAGAAAAAATGTTTATATGTATAAGAAAATGATACATTAAAGGCTCAAGATGAGACCAAATAAGTTGCTTCAAGTTCAAATCTGCATTCTCTGTAAAAGAATTCCAGTGTCTTGTGAATGTTATCCTTTATTACTTCGATATGCATTAATTAAATTCATTAAAATTCAACTTGTATCCTTATTCTCTTAAACACTTGACTGCAATCAATTGCCTGTAATTGTACATTTATGTGAAATTAATACATGAAGTCTCAAATACAAAATTATATTATTGCATTACTACATACCTAAGTGCATAATTAATCCAGTTCTTTTTGCATAAAATAAGAGTAGGGTTTGAATTTGTATCCTTTGAATACCTATGTATGTAAATATTATGTGGAAACAGTAGTATAACTATGTATTAGCAATTCAATAGAATTGCATTAAAAGCCCCCCACAAAAATACCACCAAAGTTTTTGTAGAATCAATCAGTGGTTTTTTATTGTATATTTTTTATTAGTGGTATCAATTTTAAGCTCAATCAACAGGTATCGTTAGCTGCAAAAACTATAAAATATTTTTGGACAAAAAACAATGGCATGATTGAGGCAACTTCCGGTATCGATGATGGTCGGGGTTTTTTTAAATGTTTCCTGTGTATGAATAACATTCCGAAATTGATACTATAATTGTTTGAATTCGGGGAACGGTTGTGTAACTTTAAGAAATAAGTTAAGTGGAAATAAACAATAAATAAGCATAAATAATAATATATAAACTCTATATTTCAGGTGATAAATAATTATAATTAATAATCGGTATTAATTTGTACTAAATTTAGTGTCTTTTTCTTATTCTTGACTTAATAAACATTAGGTTAACTCCAATAAATTTATTACAATTAAGGTTAATTTGTTTTAAACCATTTTTCCAATTGCGAGATTAATTAATTTATTAATTACTAGTATCTAGTCCCGGCATAGCACGAGTGAGATAGAAAATAATAGAAAAGTAAGTCCAGTTAATAGTCTGTTAATTTTATAACATCTCTGTGTCAAATTTCATCCAAATCGGTTCATTCGTTCTTGATTTACAAATAGTGTAAATCTTATACATATATAAAACAAGAGGACCCAATGAACATGCCTGGCTGTGAGATTGGTCAATATTATAAATAATAAATATAAAAAAATATAAAATAATAGATCAAAATTTTATCTACTCTCGGAACTTACAAAAAAAGTTTATCTTTAATAAAATTGTTTGAATTTGTTGAAGTTCGTGTTTTTCTTGGCAGTTTAAGACCAGTAAATTTCATGCACTGACAAACTGATGATAAAAGGTTATGATAACTGTATATAATGGTGACAGAATGACAGGCAACTTTATAAATGTTCGTTAACATTGGACAGACGACTGAAATATAAAAATTTGACAACCAACAAATATTTTTTTTTTGCAATTTTTCCATATTTTCTCATTTTTTAAACTTGCCCTGGCCCTGAACTACGACAAACATTTCAAAACAAAAATCAGCCAAATCGGCCAAGCCGTTCTCGAGTTTAAGTTAGACAAATAAAGAGAAATTGATTTTAGTAATGTAGAAAAGATTATTGCACCGCCTTAAAGAATATTATATAATTATAATTGCAAATATCAGCAAATATCAACTATAGTATAATGTATTACACCTTTAAGAAGTAAACGAAGTATGAAACGCAGTCTAGAATGAAATTTAAAAAAATACATTTTTATTTAAAAACGCATTATAAACATAATAATGCATCCTCTTGAATCACTATCTATTAACAAAAAACAAAACGCATTAAAATCCTTTGTGTAGTTTTAGAGATCTAAGCATACACAAGGACAGACAGACAGTGGGAAGCGACATTGTTTAATACTACATATGTATATGTTATGTAGTGATTGACATTTCACAAGAAACAGTTTTACTTTTATTAAACAAAGAATATGAACTTAGTTGCCTTCATTTCAAGAACCCAATACTCTAACCCTTGAATATGCTTTAATGATTTTCTTGAAAGTTCATTATTTTAGCTTGGGGGTCCAGAGGTAGACAGAAGACGCGTCATATTTGAGGCTATGTGTTACTGTACCACTAAAGTTCTTAAGTTTTCTTCATTCATTCTCTTTGATATGAAAAAAAAAAATAAAAAAAAAAATTAAAGAGAAGCAAAAAAAAGGTGTTCGAAGAAAGGATGTATCATTAAATCTTCTTGTTAATAGATACTCCGAACTTACAAACGAACATTAAGGAGGTATACTGGAGAAGGAGTAAAGGACTCCAGTACGAGTGAGGAGTGGGGTACAGAGGAGAAAATTGCGCAAACACACAGGATGAACTGAACATAGAACGACCTAAGGATGTGAAAATAATCGAAAAACTTTTCGGCAACAGTAGGTATGAGTATCTTGTAAATTTCACTTCACTTTTTGGATCTCAGGATAGAAGGAAGGAAAAGGAAGTATACACCAGTTTTCGTTCCTCTTTTGTTTGCCTCTGTTGTTATATATTTATAACAAAAATCCTCCTTCGTTCCCTTGCCCCCTCAAACCCAGCACCTTGTTCTTTCCTGCTCATCTATTATAATGGTGCGGGTAATCATAAACGAGTTAGCCATAGTTGTTCTTCAAAAAATATAGGTACGGTATATATACATAGATAGGTAGATTTTGGTATCGAGGATAGAAAAGTTTAATCAAAAATACTTTATTTCATAGAAGGAATATAATAAGAAATTAAAGTTTTTGGATAACAGAGACATGTTCATTGTACAATGTACATGCACTTAGGATCCAGCATCATATTGGAATGTGAGCAGAATTATAATTTTGAAAACTATACAAATTAAAATGAAAAATTCAAGCTTTAATTTCAGCAAAGTCAGTCGACAATTGACCAACTGTTTTAAGTTTTAAATCGAAAACTACCATACAACTAAAACAAGACATTTAAAATTTAAGGAAGTATGTAATTTATTTTAAAGTAACTTCATATTTTTCTTTGTATGTAAGTTAAGGTATGTATTTATAAAATCCATTTTATGATTTAAATTTATGTAATTTTCAAAACATTTCGAAAAAAAATATTTGGTTATGTTCAACTTCCTGATATGTAGGAACTTTATTGTTTGAAATGATAAGGGATATTTGGTTAATTCTGGTGGTTCTTACAACAACTTATCAACTTTGAACTTTTTTAAATTTTTCGTCAGTTTGCGAAAAATTCTTTTCCACAGAACTTCAAAATCTTATAAGTGGAAAGTTGAAACTATAAGGGTTTTTTGCAAAGTAATTGCAATTTTTATATTCACTTTGAAAATTTCTGTTCCACGTACGTTCATTTGTGCAAAGTGCAAAGGTAATATTGAAAAGTGTAATTTGCAAAGACTTTGCTAAAATTATGCTGTTTCGTTCCATAAAGCAAAGCGAATTTTGATAAGTTTAGATATCAAAAGTTTGCAAAGAAAACGATCACCTTGCAAATGCATTATTATATCAATAACCAATACCAGTGAAGCTATCAAGATGTTGACGTTGAGAGGTTGAGACGTGATTTTTTGCATTCACTAGCGAGTTTTTTTTAATAATGAATGCGAAGTTGCGAGTAGAGAGATATAGGAGTTCTTAAAAGTTAATTTTAAATGAGCTTTTATTTACACAAACCTAGCAGTAGATTGTTTAGATTTATATAATTTCTTTAAAAATAACAAATTATTAAATTTTACTAAAAATACAAAAAAATACACTGCCAATCACTAGGATCAGGCCACATATTTTTCAACCGATTTTCGGTCGGTATACCTGTTGGAATTTGTTTAACCCGGAAAATCTTACTACATGAGAGTAGGTACATATTTTCTTAAAACAAAGTGATACACTTATAGGGTAAATTAGAAAAGACCGTTGGAATTTCCCTACATTAATGAATGAGATACCTAAAAAGGATATAAAAAAGTGCGTCACTAGGATGAGGCCATTGCGAATATTTCGTTGTAGAAGTTCACATCAGAAATTTTTTTGAAAATTTTGGTTGCAATATTTAAGAACGTTTTACAAATAACTCTTTTTATTAAATTTCAATTACAAATGGGTTCCGGAAAGACGTTGACAGTGGCAGAAAGAGGACAAATCGATGCTTTCAAAGAAATGGGACTCTCAAGCCGAGAAATAGCAAGGAAGCTGAACAGAAGTAAGACAGTTGTAAACAACTATCTTGCTGATCCTCAAAACTATGGAAAAAACCAAAAAGGACGCACAGCCCAAGCAACAACATCCCGAGAAAAGCCGTTAATTTTACGTATTGCTTCAAATTCTACTCAATCAGCTACTAAAATAAGGTCCAAAAGCGGAGTATCAGCCAGTATTTCGACAGTCCGAAGAATAATAAGAAAAGATGGTAATATCCAGAGAAGAAAACTCAAAAAGAAACCTGTTCTAAAGCAAGTACACAAGGAGCTGCGAATGAACTTTGCAACAGAACATGTCTCTTGGAGCAGTCAATGGAAACGCGTTGTCTTTTCGGATGAAAAAAAGTTTAACCTTGACGGCCCCGATGGTTACAACTTTTATTTCCATGATTTAAGAAAAGAGGAACTAATTTTGGGAAGACATCACAGCCGTACATCAGGTGTTATGGTGTGGAGAGCTATCACCTACTATGGCAAACTCGACTTGGAATTTCTTTCTACGACAATAAACGGAAACAGCTACAAATGCTTGTTGGAACGGTAATTTCCGAAGATGAAAAATATTTTTGGACCTCTGCCTTGGATTTTCCAACAAGACAATGCCCCCATCCACACTTCCAGGGTTGTCAAAAGCTGGATTTTATCAGAAAACGTAGAGCTTTTGCCATGGCCACCCTATTCACCGGACTTGAACATAATCGAAAACGTATGGGCATGGCTATCTCGAAAAGTTTATGAAAGCGGTAGACAATTTGAAGACAAGGACTCCTTAATTGAAGCTATCCGTGATGCCTGGGACGAGATTTCATATAATTATAATTTTAAAAACTGAAATAATGTTCGTACTAATTTTTTTCAACTCTACTCTTTTTTTCTTTCTCCAAAGTAAAAAATACTCTATTTCATAGAAAAAAATTTGGTAACCCTATTTTGCGGTGTTGCCTTGCTCGTAGTAATGTAAAGTGAAAAGTGATAAGACAAAGTGCAAAGATTGCAAAAATGATTAAATGCTTTGTGGAACACTTTGCACTCCCACTTTGCAGAAAAGAGCTAAGATTTTGTATCAAGTGCAAACTTTTTGCATATGTAGTTTGCAAACTTTTTGCATATTTTGCAAAGTCTTGGTATAGTTTGCAAACTCTTTGTACAGTATGTAAAGTCTTTACAAGAATTAGCTTAGTGCAAGGTAAAACTTGCAAAGAATATTGTGGAACAGAAACACTTATCACTTTTGTAAAAAAAAGTGCAAAGTAAAAAGTTGTTAAGTTTTTTTGTGGAATAGGGCCCTGCACAGACTCAGTTAACTAAAATTTTTAAATGAAAGTTAAGATTTATAGTTTCACTTTAAATTTTAGTATAAAAATTACAATGACTCATAGCCAATTATATTGATGCAGTCATTTTAAATTTGAGTTAGTAAGTGATTGCCATTAAAAAAAACCACAAAATCAACATACATACGTCATTTGTATAAGAAAACAAAAAGTAAGTAATTGGAGTCCTAATATCGTAATTAGTGTGATTAATCTTTATTTTAAATATAGTAAGCAGTTTATAAATTCAATTTTTTCAAACAAAAACCAATTTGACATTATATAATATAAATATGTACTAAACTAATTTCCAAGTAAGCCTTTTTTCGACCACTTTTTTCCTTTTCTCCAGAACAGACAGCAGTGTGTCGGTTAAAATCCTTAAAGCACAAGAAAGAAGGATTTTTATTTTCAAAACTGACAGTTTGGTCACTTTCAAACTAAGTTCAAACAAAACAAATTAATCTTTTATTCTTTTTGACGCATTTAAGTTTCTCAAACCAACAGTTTCATCCTTTAAGACACAATTAACAAAATGAGAAAATGCCCGCAAAGGGACACGAACTAATTCCTTTAGCTTATTTAAACAATACACTCCAAATTCCATACAAAAGGAACCTTTTTTAACTCACAAATCCATTGATTGCACGCAACGTAGCCAATAGCCAACCACCCAACTACCCAACCACCCTACCAGCCGAACCCCTCTAGAACCCTCCTCCATGGAAAAATAATAATAATAAAAAATATACTTATAAAAATAAAAAAAAACAAAAAGCCAAACCCTGTTCAAGTTGACATTTCCATTCGGTTTTCAATTCCCAGTGGCTATAATGACCATTGACAGTGGTGGTTGTGGATGGTTGATGGTGGGTGGTGGCGCAAAGGAACATTTTACTTCCATTTATACTTAGTTGCTAATGTCCCCTTATCACTGACAGTTTTACCCGACTAAATTGGCTACTTGACACAATCATCTCTTTTAAGGGTATTTTCATTTTGTTCTCTCATAATGCGCGCATTGACAAGCTGTCCTCCTGACAATTGGTGTACAAGAACCTAATTATGCATATTCCGCAGGGAATTTCGGCGGAAAATGCTTTCGATATAAAATGAAATATAAAATATACATACATACATTTATATCAATGTACATATTTCAATGAGCATTAACTCTTTCTGTTTGTGCTGCTGGAAAGCACTTTGACGGTCTGCAGGGGACTCAAACTCAAAGCGGAAGACCTGCCGATATGATGAGGTGAGACCGAGAGGCTGTTTGCAGTTTATGTTGATGGGTGGTTTGGTAATTTGGTTTATTGGGAAAGAGCAGAGGTTTGAAATTATATAATCATTTATCAAATTTCTAATAGAATTGCGTCTGATGTTTTTACTACTACCACTATACATCTATGTATGTTCATACAAACATACATATATGGAGTGCATTTTTTTTGTATTGAAACATAAACAGCCTTATTTAATAGAATCCACTAAACAGATGAATAGTTATGCAGTGTATAAGGATTTATGTAGGCTCTATTCAAAGTTGTATAAATTCCTATTTATACAAATTTTTCCTACAAATTATAGTTATGCAGTTCTTATATCAAAAAAAGTACCAAAATGGGAAATCTATCCCATTTAGATGTCATAATTAAATCAACAACTGTTTTTTTTTCAATGAAATAGGTAAATAAATATCTAATGACAACAATACAAAATGGAATCGAAAGGGAAGAGAATGTGATCGTCAAATTGGGACGAACTTGGATATCTACGGGCTCCTCAATTGTCGCTGTTGAGGTCCGAACGGACAATTTCAATAATTTGTTTTATATTTTCTACCGAAAATCTTAATTTATTTTTAAATTCTTCATCGCTTAGTCATGGTAACACGATTTTAATTATATAAATCATTCCAAAAGGAAGAAAATTGAAAAGGCTTTTTTATTTTTTTTTATTTCTATTATGGATACCATGGAAACCATGACATTTTGTCAATATAATTTCCTTATTCAGGCTCTATTCAACCTCAAAACGCGTTTAGCTTATTATGGCTCTATTCAACGTTGTATAAGTTTTATAAATAACATTTTAGCGTTTAGAGGCATTATAAAGAATGTATAACTTTATGCAGGCTTTATGTGGCGTATATAAATAAGGCTGAAAGAGTTTAAGTTACTAGTTGTGTTTTATTCATTGCTGTATAGCTAGTGCAGCATTTAAGTGAATAAAACGATCAATCTCAGTTTACAGATATCGCCAAAACAGCTGCCATTATTTTTGTTGGCTTTGTTGGTCAGCAATCAAATTGTTGTTATTTGCCGAGGGAAATTCACCTGTGCTAGCTACCCAGTAGTGAATAAAACACAGCTTCTTGTGACAAATTTTAGTGCGTATACCATACATAAATCGAACAACAATTATACTTTAATTGCAAAATATCTTTACTTCAAAGAGTTTCCATGTTCAGTTAACAGCTCTGTGGAAAAAATGAAAAAACTTCAAAATTTCACCGTTCATTTCATATTATTCTTCGTCATGTTGCAATGTGTTCTTGAATCTTGAATTTAAAATAAAAATAAGGACAAGATATATTAAACTTACCAAAAAATACAACAACCGTAAATAAAAAAACGGGACAATGGTCAAAATATACAGAAAAATTAGGGATTCATTTATTTTTTTCTGGGTATGTTTTTAGTATATGTGTGACTTCACCAACAAGCGTCGGTGTATCTGTTTGCATGTTTTCGACAATCTCGAAAACTACTTAACAGATTTTCATGTAGTTTTCTTCTATAAAAAGTGTGGTTTTTGGGGAAGCATAATTCGTTCAGTTCAGTTTTCATAGAATATGCGTCCCAGTCCGTTTAAAATACTATTTAGCAAAACAATGTATGATGCTATACAAAAAAGTCCAATTTATGGCATCTTTTGAGGATATAGTTTACCGTATACTCGCTCCCTTTTTTTTTCTTTTAGTATAATGTCAACCCGAGGGAAGTTGAGACGGGGCGCTAGTAGAACGCAATATGCAGTCAATTTTTATATGAAAATTAAGACGAGGAAAACTATGACTATGTAGTTTGTTTCATAGAAGTCATTATTTTGTGAGTTAAAGTAGCAATAACTCGAGTGAGATCAGTCCACCATAAGGCGGTGGACTCCATTCTGTTCAATAAACCGGAACGTCTGGAATCTCTGTCCCCGTGTCGCAGCAAAACAATTTAAATTACCATCACATTTTTTTTGCATGATGGGTAAACCACAACAAACAGACGCGAGCGTACTCACAAAGTGTAACGGTCTACTCTCACGATTTCAGTGACCTTATTGTGTGCTAAGGCAAGGCCAATACCAAAAGTAGTTACCCCAGCACCCCACTAAAAAAAAAAGATCCTTAAAGTTACCAGATGCTATAGGAACACCTAAAGCCATTCCCTTGAAGCGCTTAGTTGTAACCCTGAAAAAGAGTGTCGCGTCGTTGTGTCTGTCGGTGGTGGTAGCCAGGACACCACCCGATCCAAAAAGTCTCAATCTCAATCTACTAAATTATGTTCACATTAGGTTTTTGTCGTTGGGTTTGTTGTCAAAGACATCGTCCTGTGCAGGAAGAGGGGTGAACAAACCTGTTCCAGAGGCTGGAAAAATAAAAATGTTGCCCGATTTTTCTCTCCCTACCCATGTTAGTTATATGTAGGTGTTTGTATGTATATGTACAAATCAACAGTCGTAAAGGCGCCTCATTAATTTAATTGTTTTAGCAAATCAAATGATAATTGTGTTTACTCCTGCGTGGCAAAAAAAAAAAAAACATTTTGCTGTCAGTCTTGTGTTCTGTCAAGCTGTTGCTCCTCCGTCGCGTCGCTTCGCTTCGCCGGATGCTCCGGTCCTGCTGATTCTGTTTTCTGCAGCAATTTGCGAGGATATTCTCTGCAGCAACGATGATAGAGAGCACATTTTAATTAAACAGAATCGCGCATAGGTACAGGTACAGGTACAGGTACACCAGGATGTACTTATCGCCTGTTCGGTTCCAAATGTTTTTTTCCAGTATGTTTTTTTTTCTTGCTTTTTTGTTTTACAATTTTCTTTATTTTTTCCAAAATAAAAGAAACTAAGAAAATGGGAAATAAGATGGCGTCTTCGTCGGCTAAGTCGAGAGCAAGGACACTGTGAAGGGGAGCAAGCAGCGACGACGACGACACGACGTATACGTAAGAACTAAGAAGTAAGAAGGTATAAGGATCTAAGGTAAGGAATTGCCAGAGTGTAAAAGTACACAAGGCGCCAAACATTACTTTGCCATTATGTCGGTTCGAATCGGTCCTTGGAGCCATATCCCTTTTTTTGTTTTTTGTGATGTTTATCGCCATTTTGTGTCTGAAATTTTGCACCTTTTCCTAATTAAATGAGATAGCGCCACAGCCGAAGAAGAAAGGTGCGGTGGCATTGAAGTGAAGTGGAGATAAAAACTGGAACCATGGAACTGATGTTCCTACCTACATCTCAAGCTGTGGGTATATACTATACATATGTATAGGTGCGTTGGGCTGCCAATTAAATATCATTTTCTGCAGTTTTTCTGCTTAAATGAGCGAATAATTGCAGCGATTTTATAATTAGACTATGTAGCCAGGTGGAAGGACGAGATTGTGTGAGTGTTTAGGATATCTACATATACATACATACTTACCTTTGTGTCGCGTATAAAACAATATAATACCTAGGGTAGGAAAGCCAAAAGAAACAGTGCTCCAGTTGATTGGTATTTAATTTAACACAGGAATAGATTAACTTTCATTATGAGCTAATTAGGTGCCCATTTCTAACAAAAAAAATTATTTGGAAGAAATGACATACATACATATTTAATTAAGTTGTGTAGTGGTTTATGTTTCAAATTAAAAATAATATATTAATTGTAATGAATTGTTATAATGATTCGAGGAGTAAAAAGTGTTCCCAACCTGGATAAATTAATCACCAACCGGCTTCCTAAAGTGAGGCATAAAGATGTGTAAGTTATTTTTATTTTACTATAGTTTTAGCACAATACATATACAATATACATACATATCTTTCAAAGCACAAAATAAAAATTATAGCACCAAATTTGCAGAATTTTAAAAGTGCTTTCAATTTCTCCGTTTTTCACATCTTTGTCTTTCGCTGATTTTTTAATTTTATCCAAGATATTGTATGTTGATCTGTTTCTCACTGTCCCACTTGACCATATCAATGGTTTTATTCCTTAAACACTTTAAGTAGATACAGACTTGCATTCAAAGTAGATACGCAAATGGTCACACTATAATTTAGCTCTGAAATTTAAATGAAATCCAGCCCAGACCACAATACTAACGCTAACCAAAACAAAGCAAGTTCCTTCAAAACTATCATTTCAAAATATATACTTTGTTCTAATTTTGAGATCACTTAACAGTGCTCTTAATGGGCTGCCAACAACATTAACAGTTGCGGGTACCCGAGTGTACATGTCTTCAAAAGTTTATTCTTAACAAATTGAAGCATCGCTTTAGTGAGTTCCATAATTGATGCCACTTAAGAAATTATTATTAAAAGCAGTACACTATAACATCATCATCATCTTCATCATCACAAAATATAGTATTTTTGCTTTTGCCTTAAACTTTGAAGCTGCTCCATAGTAGTGATGGGTACGAGAAGTAATACTCTCAACACAATGTTGAAACTTACTCCACAAAACCACTATTCTCCACAAACTTGCCCCAAAAAAACATCCTTAAACTCTAAACAGTTAGTAGTGTGTTGTGTTGTGTTGATGGGTATAAGAATAACTCTGTCTGTGTCTGTGTCTGGTGTGTGTCTGTGCATGTAGTTCCTGTTCCGTTTCTGCACAATCATACACAAAAAGAAACAGGATCGTATAGCTCCACTCCAGCGTCAGTTAAAAAGAAATACCATCACTTGTAATTAAACTTGGAAAACAGCACTTCAAAATAATAATAATTAATTCATAACTTCTGACAAAAAAGAACACAACCAAGAACCATCAGCATCAACATTTGGCGAATCCTCCTTCTACCGGATTTTGAAGATGAACTCGTAGATGGTTTTTCTTCTTTAACTTCTCGTGATGGCTGTAGGTATGTAGGTACATACATTGAATCCATAAGTTCTAGTTGCCTAATTTTAATTAGAAGTGCAAAGTGTAAGAAGAGGAATATCAGAATATCTGATGATATGGCAGCCCTTGGCATTGGATTGCCAAAACGAATGCTTCATGATGATTATGTAGATGATAAGGCGGATGTGTGGATGATACTTCTTCGCCTTTGTAAATTGTCTATGAATAAGTAGTAAACGGGGTTTGAATTAACTTTTTGAAAAGTCCTATTAAGAACTCTCAGCTCTCTGATGACAGCAACTTATAAGTGGAGTATATTTTTGTTCTGAGCGGATTCAAGATGCTGAATTCAATTACGGTTGTGATGTTGCTATCACTTTGTCAACCTAAGAGATTATGTTGTTTTGCTGTTTGTAAATGTCAAAAAATATCTTTTGATTAAGGAGTTGATAAATTTTTTAATACGGTGACAGTACATGATAATTTTTGTTGACAGTGCTTAAAGTAATACATCCTTAAGACTTTAAAATGTTTTTTTTTTGTCTATCTATTTTCTGACTTTCAATTGGTTAATTTGCAGATTGTGTGAATTATTGCTGTGGGATTCAATTACGATCATTCAAAAATATTGAATGAAAATTGATTGGGGTATATTAGAAGGGATCATAAACATTGCCATAAATTATATTTAAGAATTTTATTTTTTTTTCAAAGAATATTCAATTATTGTTTTTAGGGCTTCTTTGAAAATTGGCCAAAGATTGTTGTGGTCTAAATTTGTCGGTAACAAAAAAAAAAAAAAACGGTAATATTACCCGATGATATCTGTATTTCATCTTGTAGAAACTACAATCCTAATTGTTATCTAAACCTAGCCTTACAAAATACTTATTTACTTACTTAGGTCCTCAGACCTAAGGGCCTTAACTACACCTACGCGCCATCGATCATGTACGGTTTCCAGCGATGTGTTTGAGCTCCCTCCAGCTCTTTCCCAATCTCGCAGATTCCTCCTCGACTGTTCTTCTCCACGTGCTTCTCGGTCTACCAACTCTTCTTTCTTCTTGTGTGAGTGGATTCCACTGCATTGCATGGACAGCAATGCAGTCATTACCTTTTCGAAGCGTGTGTAAAATCCACTGCCACTTTCGCCTTCGTTTAATGGTGTCTATGGGTTCCTGACTTGTTCGTCTATGTAGATCCTCGTCGGAGATACGATTAGGCCAGAAAACCCGTAAGATGTTTCGAAGAAACCTATTAACGAAGGTTTGCAGTCTCCTGGTTATTGTAGTTATTATTTTCCAGGTGCTGCATCCATATAGCAGAACTGATTTGACGTTGGAGTTAAACAGTCGTAGCTTTGTATTCAAGCTGAGAGATTTGTTCCTCCAAACATTGGACAACATCCCGAACGCAGCCTTTGCTTTTCCGATACGACTGACAATGTCTAGTTCGGTACCTCCTTCAGGAGAGATGATGCTTCCAAGGTATTGGAAGCTGCTTCTCTCTCCTTACAAAATGATCTATTAATATGTGCTATAAGATAAACTGTCAACAAATTTGGTACCCTTTTTGAGGTTTTTCCACAACATTTTGGTGTTGATAACATTGAACTTGACAAAAGTTGGTGAGACGAAAGATTTTCCCAGATAAATCTTTGCACATCTTGTATATTTGTAAAGAACTCAAGAGGGTAAATGTACAAACAAACCTTTGCTTCCTGATTTTGAATATCAAACCAACCGTTTTAGAATCTACACTAAAATTTCTTACTTGCAACAGTCAAATTTTTCGAAGTCCCCATTGGAGTAAAAAACAAAACATACCGGAAGTACGACTAGCTGATTAATCACTAGTGGCCCGACCCCCAATCTACCGATCCTATATGGTTAGTTTCTGTTTCTCCATTAGATAAGGTAACCTAATTAAAACATACAACATTCATATGTCAACAAAAAATGAGTTTAAGCCTTTTAACGACAGGGCTGCATACTGTCACTAATCTTGTTTTATTGGTGATAAGTGATGTATTGCGGATGGCTTTGGCAGGAAGCGGAGAAATAAGATGGACTCTGACAGCTTACCTTAAACATCTTGACTACGCTGACGATGTTTGTTTGCTTACCCATAACATCATGGATCTCCTTCAAATGTCAACAAGGGTGGAGAGATAGGCACCAATTCGTGGGGCTGAAAATCAATATGGGAAAATCAAAGATGTTCAGCCTCGGGAGCTCACAGTCATCCGCTCCAATGAACATTGGTCAACAAACAGTAGAGAAAGTAGAGAGCTTACAATACCTTGGACGTATCGTCTCTAGTAAAGGAGGAACCAAACTAGACATATCGCCAGCCGCATCAGAAAAGCAAAGGATTCGTTCGGGATGTTGTCCAATGTTTGGAGGAACAAATCTCTCAGCTTGAACACAAAACTACGACTGTTCAACTCTAAAGTCAAATCAGTTCTGCTATATGGCTGCAGCACCTGGAAAATAACAACCACAATAACCAGGAAACTGCAAACCTTCGTTAATAGGTGTCTTCGAAACATCTTACGGGTTTTCTGGCCTAATTGTATCTCCAACTATGACCTACATAGACGAACAGGTCAGGAACCCATAGATACCATTATACGAAGGCGCAAGTGGCAGTGGATTGGACACACGCTTCGAAAAGCTAATGACTGCATTGCGGGCCAGGTAATACAGTGGAACCCACTCACACACGAAGGAAGAAGAGTTGGTCGACCGTGAAGTACGTGGAGAAGAACAGTCGAGGAGGAATCTGCGAGATTGGGAAAGAGCTGGAGGGAGCTGAAATACATCGCTGGAAACCGCACACGATGGCGCAGGAGTAGTTGAGGTAATATGTCCCGCTAGGGAACACCAAAACGTAGGTCTGAGGACCTTAGTAAGTAAGTAAGTTGAGTTTTACCGATAACGGAGACGGTAATTTCATGTGGGTTTTCAGCAACACTTTCTATCTTATCTCTCCAACCAATTTATTTGAACGTGATGACTATAATCTCTTACTTTCTTTCCCGGGATAATTTTGACACAGAATTACCAGTTATTTGGTCACCTTAATTAAAAACACACTTTCGGTTTGAAGTAATAAATAAAAAAATTCTAAATTGACATTTCCAAAACGTGTAGATTCAGTAAAGTCAAACGGTTGATAAATGTCAATCTTATTAAATACATACATATTTTTAACTCAAAAAATGTGTGCATGTTTGTATGTGTGTAATGTTTTGACAAAGTTCTAGATACATATATACGAAATTGTACATTCATATGTATATATGTACGATAGATAAAACAAAGTTTTTTTTTCCAGCTGGATTTTGATTTAAAAATTCCAGATAAAGCTTAGAATTGTTTCAAATTACAAAAGTGTCTCTAAATTTATTTCCAATTGCATACACATAAACATAATATTCATGAGTGAAGCTTATTGTCACTTATACAATATACATATACACAACACATATTTGAAATAAAAATATATAAATTTTTTTTTTAAATAACTGATGCATAGAATTGAGTAGGTACAAAGTAATTTTGCAAAATAAAAGAAAACTCTATTCCTAGAATTCTATGTGAAAACAAAAAAATAGTCCTGATGTAAAATAATGATATCCATAACAAGAATTTCGCACAACAATTATATTAGAAAATTCACAATCAATGCGATCATCCATGTGTGAGCCAATTATAACTTCAAATCATGCTATACTGCATTCGTTTTAAATTGAGTGGAGATTTTAACTTGGAATACCGTTTGTTTGTGTGTGTGTATAGTGTATAAGCTTTTTTTTTTAGCAAAAACAAGAAAAATCGAAAATCCATCCAGTAATCCAGTAACTATGGCATTCAACTCACATAACCATACCTACATTATACCAGTAGTATATGTATATCGGGAACAAATTCATTGGTAGAGAGAGGTATACGAGACGCACGGAAGCAGAAGCAGGGAACTGCCAATAGAGTCAGTCATTCTCTTCTCGAAGCTTTATGGATATGTATGTATGTATATGAAGGTATATTTTTTTATCATTTTATTTAATTTACTTCTTTATACGTTTTTGGCAATTTTTGTACAGCCGAACGCGTTTGCTTTAATCGTACAACCGATAACAAGGGCACAGTTATCGACTCAGGGAGCAAAAACAAAACACGTCACTAAAATTTATGACAGATACTAAAACCAATCCAATTATTCCGGTAACTCGAACATCCTAGTGTATTGTGTTGGAGACGGTTGGTTGGGATACTTGGGTAGTGCTACCAACAAGGCAGAGGATTCGGGACAGATTTTTAAAAATACACCTTCACCATCTTTTTTTCCATTGTCCATCGCTGTACAAATATGTTGTTGGATACATGTTACATATAATGTACATAACATACATATGTATGTATGTAAAAGTGCTACAAAGCATAATGCAATATAAGCTCACGTTGGGCGCCAGTTAACAATATTCGCAATGTATCGCAAAAATGATAAACATTTTGATTATTGATATGTATGTAGATTTAAATTTTGTATTCATATTTTTTTTCCAATGAAACTGAGTGATGTGGAAAATCGTTTCATTTAATTAATGATTTCGTTGTTTGGTGGAAAATTGTTATTAAACCAAACGTGACTGAAAAAAAAAAATATGCCCGTTGTTATTTATTTTATCACCACGAGAAAAACGTGGTTAGTATATTATTTAAACATTCAAAACCAGAATATATTTGAGGTTAAATTGCGTTTGCTCATTAATGAATCATAAGATATGTGTATAAACCTTGACTTTGACACTTTAAAAATTTAAATTAAAATTAAAAGTAATGTATACATTTAACGCCATTTCAAATAAATGGACATTTCTAGCATTTATGTATTTTTTACAATTAATTTAACTGGGATGTTCGATTAGTTCGAAATTTACATATTAAGCTTTTTTTAGTAGGTAGAATTAATCTAAGATCTCTTACAACTTTTCTCACGTGTATATTATGTATGAGAAGAGGATTTATTAATCCAATTTTCTCATAATCCCTTAACTTCTTTTTTATTTTTAATCTGGCAATGACATTCAAATCGTTTCTGAGAAAATACAGAAACAAAAAATATGATGAAGTCAGTAATAGTGTTTTTTTTTTTACAATCATTTCGAAGAATTATTACAAGAAATGAACAAATTTTTAGTTTCTGAGAAATCATAAAATTATTTAACTCAAAGTCACTATGACAAAATTGCTTTTTTCAAAGTAAATTCTGATAGTATTTCGTTTGAATTGTTAAAGTCGTTTTTAAGAAAAAGTAGTTGTTATGGGTGAGTTGTATTTAAAAAACATTATACTCGTACTCTTTATTCTCAAAAAATATTTATTATCGTTTTTAAAAGATATACATACCTACAAATTCTGAAAGATTCATCAGAACTGTTCGAGTTTTTTTCAAGCCATCGAAAAATGAAAAACTAAAACAAAATATCCAAATTTAGCTTTTTGGGAACTATAATTTATTGTAGTAATATAAATTTCCAAGAAAACAAACCATTGTCAAAGAACACGTGGTAAATGCTACATTTTATTTTTTTTCATATCAAAAATAAGTCTTCTAAGAAACATTTATTATAGAAATATTGAAAACAGTACTATACTATAAATATTATGAATCTACATGAACGAGGCAGTCAGTTGACAGATTAATTTCTTCAGTTGATTTCGTCATTAAACGTGATGTGTCTTTTTGTAACTCTTTTTACTCCAAATGATTTGCAATGAAATAAGAAATACAAGAATCATAAATCATTTGACAGAAATGTTCACCATTCAAGGTAATGTTGGCACCGGTTTCGGATATTGAAGACAGATGGCAAGCTTAAAATAGTAGTATCTTACTTTAAAAATGTTTTCATACCTGAAATGCAGATTTTCCATTGTCCGTAAACTTGACGAAGTTCCCTACAGTTGTTGTTGTATTGTTAGTCTGCGTGACGATTTGCCAAACTTCATTAGTATAAAAACTAGTTTGATAGTTATCGCTATGGACACGACTATATGTAAGTTGTCCATGTCCAATATAACAAGCCAAGTTAAAATAGCCAGATTGCTATCGAGGCCAATCAACATCTACAATGGACTTCGATAAAGGGATGGCTGGCCTGCTTTCTCTTCAACCCTGGCAATCCGTGACTCTAGCAGAATGCCAACAAGAGGGTATGTCCAGATCAGATATTGGCTTACGTAGACGATATCCACGTAGAACCGAACAAGCTGTTACCCAGATCGAGCAGGCGAGGCGGCACAAAATCTTAAGCTGCACATTAATGAGTGAAAAAGGGGAAAGTCTTAAGAATAATAAATTGTTGGCCATGTGCACTGCCAATCACTAGGACGAGGCCACATATTTTCATATTTTTCAACCGATTTTCGGTCTGTATACCTGTTGGAATTTGTTTAACCCGGAAAATTTTACTACATGAGAGTAGGTACATATTTTCTTAAAACAAAGTGATACAATTATAGGGTTAATTAGAAAAGACCGTTGGAATTTCCCTACATTAATGAATGATCTACCTAAAAAGGATATAAAAAAGTGCGTCACTAGGATGAGGCCATTGCGAATATTTCGTTGTAGAAGTTCACATCAGCAATTTTTTTGAAAATTTTGGTTGCAATATTTGAGAACGTTTTACAAATAACTCTTTTTATTAAATTTCAATTACAAATGTTTTCCGGAAAGACGTTGACAGTGTCAGAAAGAGGACAAATCGATGCTTTCAAGGAAATGGGACTCTCAAGCCGAGAATTAGCAAGGAAGCTGAACAGAAGTAAGACAGTTGTAAACAACTATCTTGCTGATCCTCAAAACTATGAAAAAAACAAAAAAGGACGCACAGCCCAAGCAACAACATCCCGAGAAAAGCGGTTAATTTTACGTATTGCTTCAAATTTTACTCAATCAGCTACTAAAATAAGGTCCAAAAGCGGAGTATCAGCCAGTATTTCGACAGTCCGAAGGATAATAAGAAAAGATGGTACTATCCAGAGAAGAAAACTCAAAAAGAAACCTGTTCTAAAGCAAGTACACAAGGAGCTGCGAATGAACTTTGCAACAGAACATGTCTCTTGGAGCAGTCAATGGAAACGCGTCGTCTTTTCGGATGAAAAAAAGTTTAACCTTGACGGTCCCGATGGTTACAGCTTTTATTTCCATGATTTAAGAAAAGAGGAACTAATTTTGGGAAGACATCACAGCCGTACATCAGGTGTTATGGTGTGGGGAGCTATCACCTTCTATGGCAAAATCGAGTTGGAGTTTCTTTTAACAACAATGAACGGAAACAGCTACAAATGCTTGTTGGAACGGTCATTTCCGAAGATGAAAAATATTTTTGGACCTCTGCCTTGGATTTTCCAACAAGACAATGCCCCCATCCACACTTCCAGGGTTGTCAAAAGCTAGATTTTATCAGAAAACGTAGAGCTTTTGCGATGGCCACCCTATTCACCGGACTTGAACATAATCGAAAACGTATGGGCATGGCTATCTCGAAAAGTTTATGAAGCCGGTAGACAATTTGAAGACAAGGACTCCTTAATTGAAGCTATCCGTGATGCCTGGGACTAGATTTCACTTGACTATTTAAAAAAACTTTATGATTCCATTCCAAACCGTCTAATAGAGGTCATATCCTAAAAAGGGGGGTATACTCATTATTAATTGAGAAAAACTTAATAAATAAATGTTTGAAAACCAAAAACTGTTAACATTTCTTTCATTTTTTTGATATTTTATAAGATTTTTCATGTGGCCTCATCCAAGTGACGCACTTTTTCATACTGTTTTTAAGTAGCTCTATTTCTATTTAAGCCCTTAATTTTATTACTTTTTTTAAAGAAAATATCTACCTACTCAAATGTAGTAAATTTTTATGGGTACGAAATTTCCAGCAGGTATAAAGAACGAAAATCGATTAAAAAATATGTCGCCTCATCCTAGTGATTGGCAGTGTATATATTAAGGACTCTGATGAGTGCATGAGTTATGTAACACATTTTTTCTTGGATTTTTTTTATAATATTTCATTTATTTTTTTATTGAATAAAACAACTTCAAAATAAATTTTTACTTCCTAAAATGACGTTTTCAACAACTCGTACAATTTTCGAAAAATTGAATTGGCTTTCCTTACAAAAATTTAAAATTACATTAACAATTCTACTAAAAAGTTTTCAAAAGTTATTTTCTCCGACATACATATGTTTATATTTACAATGAGAAAAGATATTGACATCAAAAATATTTTTTTTTTTTTAAATGCGATTGTTTATAAATGATACAATTTTGAAATAATGTGTTCACATTTTTGAAAAAAAAAAAACAGTTGTTATCAATAGTAAAATCAAAATACACATTAGGATTTAATACCTGATACTTTTTCTTGAATAAGTGTGTTTATTATTACACAAAAACTTCAAAAAACGCCAAGTTATCGAAGATAAAATAAGAAGCTATCAATATGGGTCACAACCATTTTTTTGTTTCATGTTTCATAAGCGGATGTTACATGAGTTACCAATTTTGTGTAATATGAGTTACCAAGAAAATTCCGATTTTTTTTTTCGTTGAAGTCATTTTTTTTTAATTTAATTTTTATATTTTGTTTTATCTTTAATGTGAATAAAACATAAAATTTAAGTTTACTTTGCTATTTTCATAAAATTTTTAAGTTTATTTATTGTTCTTAAAAAGGACTGCGAAATTTTGTAACGTGAATTACCAGTCTAATTTTGAGTTCTAATCAATAACAGTAACATTTTCCAAACATTTTGTTCACCATCATCATCTGATAGCTTGACGAATCTTCTTTCAAATTTGTATTTAATTTCCTTAAAATACAAAATTGAAATATGTAACTGATTGAAATTTTATATAAATGTACCATGGAATTATTCAGATACTCAACTGTTCAAATTTCAATACACATCTGAAATGAGTTGGATCTACATAAGCGTATAGATAACTTTGTAATAAAAATGTAAGTAGATTTTTTCAAAAAAAATTTTATTCTGTCAAAAATTACTTTATAAGTGGTTAATTTGAAAACATCAAGCACTCATAACATACTAGCTTTCAATTTAATATGCGAAAAATTTTAACAACAAAAATAATATTTAATTTCATTTAATGTTGCAACGATCCAAAACTTGAATTAGCATAGTTTCTAATTATCATTGTCTGGCTGGTCCTCAAATTGTTAGTTTTTGAAGCTCCGTTATGATACTTCATCGTTTAAAAATTAAATACAAAAAGTGCACAAAATTTAAGTTGCAATTGAAGAGTTTTTTTTTTTATAGAATCCTACTTTTAATGTAGTAATATGTTATGTAAAGGTATATATGTACATGTAGGTAAATACACATGGAAAATGTTATTTCATAGACTGCATACTTCTACACGTATGGGTTTCTAAAATAACGAAAAGTTTTATTCCAATTTACAAATTTTATTTTATCCTACATAAAAGCTTTATAGAAAGGACCATCAGAGGCGAGTACTTCAAGAGTAATACTATATACATAGATGTCAGCGGTGTAGATGTATATGAGTGAGCTAGATATCTACATGGGTATTCTCTGCGTTTAACAGTACTTGGTTTTTGCCATGGTAACTCGGATATTACGCACGTAATGCAGAAGTTTACCAATTAACTATTACCATCATGATTTAGAAGGACGAGCAGACTGCCCGAACTTTGTTTTATATACATTTTCTGGTCTGGATGCTGGATGTTGGATGTTGGATGGTTGGGTCGACTTCACTTGGACGGGGTATGAGTTGAGTATACATTTACGAGTATGTATGTTGTTGCAAAAACTAGAGTTACTCTTCTTAAAAAGTGGAATGATGCCTAAACCCATATACCTACAGAGGAACGTGCTCGGTGTTGTGAGTTTTTCTTTTTCGCAAAAATGTTTTGAATACTTTGAGCTTTCGCAGATAAAAGATTATATACTCGGAAAATTTAATTTGGTTTTAAGGTTTGTTTTGATCCTGAATTAATTATTTGCATAATTGTATGAACAAAAATACTGATTTAAGCTAGTAGATTTTGTAGTTTTCTGTTGTTTGTTGTATCAAATCGTATGGCTGTATTCAAACACAATACCTTGTAAAAATATTTGGCAATGTTAAAGGGAATAATTTTTACATATGTACATATTTATGTATGTATTCTTAGCTGTTAGAATGTAAGAATTCATAGACTACGAACATTGATTTGCTAAGTTAAGGTTAGTAAACGGTGAATTATGGAGTACCTTTTTTTTCAAAGACACAATGCAAATCTTGTCTGATCAATACCAACATATTCCTAAAGTGAACTTTGCATTCTAGACTAAATTGCTATTTTAATATTTCTTTAAGAGTTAAAGGAATTTAAGTTATTTTTTATGCTTCTTCGAAAAATTGCAATATTTACTTATATTTGAGAAGTGTATTATTTTTTTCCTCATTGTAGATTTCGGATTATTAGAAGATAATTGGTAATTTTTAAATTATTATTATTGGTAATTTTTAATAATTATTCGCGTTTAAAAATATAATTTTTTAGTTTGTATCAATTCTTACCTTGGGACAGAATTGACGGAGTTGGTTGAGAATGCCATATCAAAATGAAATTTTCAAAACCAAAACAAAAAAACGTTAAACGTTGTTTATGAAAATGTGACATTTTTTAAATATCGAAAAAGATAAACATATTGCAGTCCTAAAGTTAAAAAATGTTTTAGTAAAAAAAAAACAATAAAAAAGTGCGTATACGCCCAAGTGAACATAGAACAGTTTTTTTTTAACTTAAGGTGGCACTACAGTCCAGGACGGATCTGAGCCTCAACCAACATGCTTCTCCAGCCATCCCGGTCCTTCGCTAGCTGTCGCCAGTTTTGAACCGTACGTTGATTGAGGTCCTCTCCCCCCTACGACAACGTTCACCACCTGACCCACTGTCGTCCTCTAACTGCGCTCTCCCTCGGGATTGTATTTGAACTTCGAAGACTCTTCGGGCCGGAGCGTTAGTGTAATCTTTCCTCTAGGTAACCCAGTCATCTAAGTGGTTGAATTTTGACTCTTTTGACAGCCCGTACAGTTGAATTTACTCTTGATGATAAGCGTGTCACTTAAGTTGCTCGAGAAAGGACTTTACACTTTTCAGTTGCCTTCTACGTAGACAAAGTCTTACGTGACGTTTTGCCCAAGTCATCGTGGTTAAATGCATTTTTTTATGACATCAAATAGGTACTTGGTCTTGCCCTCATCAATGCCTATACACCCATCTTCTTCACTTCCTTCTCAATACACCATTGACACCACGTCAAATTATGATGGACACCTTTGGAAGATTGGTATTATATGACGAGCACAATCCTTTCCAGGATTAAATTTAAGAATTAGCATTGTGCATTGCCATGTCTAAGAACATTTTTGACAGCAAATGCATCGGTTAGATTTTGTTCGACCTTGACAAAGCAAGCATTTTTAAAAGAGTCAATGGTGGACTTTCCTGGTCTAAACTCTGAAGCCACACTGATATGAGCCAGTCAGTTCTAAGAGACGTTCACATAATATGGATCTTTCAAATGATGTCTGGAAGGCTGATACCTCAGTTCAGAGGGTGTCCTTTCTTGAAATTCAAGCAGACAATGATGAGGTTCCATTCATCGGGCATGCTTTCTTCCGACCATATTTATTATGTAGATGTAATTTAATTGCAGGATTGAACATTTTCCATTTTTTTAACTGGTCGATACTCTACAAAATTGTTTACTTTCATTATTAGTTTCTTCAAAAGCAATGTCCTACTCGTAGTTTTACCTGATGATGATGTCATTAAACTTGAATCTTGTATTTCTCGACACACTCTCTTTATATGAACTAAATGCACGTGTTCAAATTTCATATTGCCTTATCTTTGCTTTCATGGACTTTCAAAGCCATTTGACCTTACTTCACTTCATACAGACAAACTTGTACAAAAGATTCATGTGTGTCACATAAGGCGAACTTTTGTCGTGAACAAACTTAAACGTTCTTCGTATTCTTTTCTTTAGCAGACAGGAACAGGAAGTCCGATTTTAATTTTCAAGTCAACCACCACCGAGACACCGACCGTCACCGTCACCGTCACCGTCTCTAGTTTATTTCATCGAAACCACGAAGATACTTTTCCGCAATCTTTTCGAGTTCATGCCAAGATTTCATCTGCCAATAATATTGTTCACATGTTGTACATGTTTACGCTGCATCACGAACGGAGCTTTGCATATATTCATCTGTAATTTTAGTTTCTTGAAGTATAGTAAGCCCCCTGCTGCCTTTCTTGTGTCTCAAATGAAAGTCATATGAAAGAGTAACATTGGGGAACAATATCTATAGTATACCAAGAAGATACGTACTCGTATGTACGGTACGGTACGGTATTGTACGTTACGTACACCAGCAAACACTTTTGAACTTCCGTCTTGGCAATAAAATTCATATAAACATAAGTATGCATGTGTATGTACAAAACGAATTCTTAAGGAATTGTGGAACTTCCTACACGTCCTTGCAAACAATACGTATGTTATCCAAGGAACGTTGAGCACATACTCAATGTTCAGAAATGTTCACTTGAAGCATAAAATATTGGGCGCCAAAGGCTGCAGGATACGCAATCATAAGAATTGATGTAATAATTTAAAGTGTTTCTGCCCGCATGGGCGCTTTTACTATAAATGTCCTTCGTCACCCTTTGAACCGACAATCGAACCAAGAACAACCAAAAACCGATCTTTCTCATTCTTACATATGTACATATTTACTTGTACTCACATACATACATACATACATATGTAGGTGGGGACACTTTAACATTGATTTATCGAATATCCTGTGAAAATATATGTTTCTTGGCAGTTTAGTGGTGTATATGTGCACCAGTACCGTATACTACCTACTGGGGGCGGGAGGTGGTTGATTGGTTTATTTATCATTTTTTCTCCGTTATCCTCAAATGAATTATGTGCTGTTAGGAGTATTTTTCTCGTGACCCTAAGCACCGGTGAAGTGGATATGATTTTAGCACCTCTTCGGTTCACTCAATTTATTGAGATAATTTCAGCTTTATGTTCCGGGATTTGTCATGCCAGCATGTTGGTGTGATGATGAAAAAGGGACCATTTATGTGTTCCTAATGGATGAAGGCAAAATATATTAAGTACTTATGTTCATCCTTTATGTTATTTTATTTATTTATTTTTTTTTTTTTTTTAGGTATTTATTTAACCATGCGTTATTTGATATAGTTCTCTCATATAACGGAGTTTTACCAACAATTCAGATTCACATTACCCACTGGAAAGCTATAACCATCAGAAAACTAGAAGACAAATGAACTGTGGTGTGGCGGTTAAGGATGTGAAAATTGTATGACATACGGAGTGTTAAACGAGAAACCGAACGCATTTCTGATCAGAGGAAATTGAAGTTTGTGTGTGACTTATAAAATGGGATCAACTCTAAGTGGTGCGTATAGGAGTTTGTTGTCTGCTTTCTGTCCTTTTACATATACAAATGTACATACATACGTATGTAAATAATAAATATAAAAGAGGCTGCATAATTTGAAAACTTGGCGTTGCTGATATTAATCGATTTACTTTTGATGCTGATTGTTAACAATTTTACTAACAAAAAAATTGTCAGAGATGTTTAAGCGGAAAAACAATATCTACTAATTTTCCTTAACTTTTTGTAGTTTTGTATTTGTTGTAAGAAATGTCAATTTGATATTCGTCAATATTTTATCATTTTTCAGGTATTGACAAATGCATTATGTTAAAGATAAAATACATTTGTAGTCAATAGCATTGCTTGTTGGGATGATATTTAAGCAGAAAAACAATTTTTGACACTTTTTGGTAAATTTCAGTTTTGGTTTTTTTATTTTTCGTAAAAAAACTGCCAATTCGATATGTGTCAAAAAAGTACCATATGTTCAAAATTCTATTATGCAAGAAATGAAATAGATTCGAAGTTAAAATGATTGACCATTTTGGACATAATCAAGTCAAGAAACCTACTTTTGACCTTTTTTGGTAAGTTTTTTATTTTTTGTAAAAAGACTGTCAATTCGATATTTGTCAAAATTGTAGCATATATTAATAATTGTATTTTGTATAAACATAAATAAGTTTGAAGTCAATATCGGTGCTAATTCTCGAGATATTCAAGTCAAAAAACACGTTTTTACCAACTTTTGGAAGAATTTTTTTTACTTTTTTATTTTTTGTAAAAAAACTGTCAATTGAATTTTTTTCAAACTTTCACCAGATGTAAAGAACACCGTTTCAGATAATAGAAAATAGTTTTGAATAGAATATCATTTTTCCTTCATTGTATATTTTCACGCCAAAAAATTTTGTTTAGTTTTTCAATTTTTAAAAAATAACGGTAAGTTTAAAATTTTTAAAATTTATATCAAATCTGTATCACATTACAATGTATACAATAAAATTTATTTAAAGTCAATGGCACTATTTATTCCTGAGATATATGCTTCCAACCAAAATTTTCACTTTTTTTAAAAACTGCTATAGTGAAAAAACCGCTTGACCAATTTTTATAAAAGTCCTTTATGCATCTTTCGAAGTTATAACCTGTCGAACAAAATTTAATTGGAGTCGATATCTTTACTCGTTCTTGAGATACCGTGGACGAAAAAGGGTACCTCGAACGTACGAACGTACGTACACACGCACACACAGACATCTATCTACAGTTGACGGATCTAGATTCTAGGAACCTTGAAACGTCCAGATTTGTCAAAAATTTCAATTTGACAAATCGGATCGATTACAATAACTCCCTATGGGAAGTTAACAAAGTTTTTTTTGGCGTTTTTGTTTTTTTAAAAATTAGGGGCTGTAATCAAATTTAACAGTACTATGATTTAAAGGATTCCTTATAGTGATCTTGAACTTAAAATATAAAATAAAACACATAAATTTGAAAGTGAACTTTTTTTATTTTTATTTAAATATAATAATAATAAAGTAGCTGTAAGTTTATTTTACAATAAAAATATATGAGCCTGATCGTGAAACTGCAGTTACAATAGATTTCACAACCATAAACCAGGATATGAATTACCAAGGTTTTAGAGATAAGCAAAAGCGTTTTTAATGGAGAGAAAAATTGTGTAAAACATAACGTACGTGGAGTATACTTCCATAAACCTTACCAATGAGTCTATTGCTATGATCATCCCAAGTTAAAAGACGATTAAAAGTCACACCAAGATTCTTTGCTGTAACCACATATTCGATTGGAGCATTGCTCAGAACAATCGGTGCGAAAAATAAGAAAGGTCAAGAGATTTTCTATTACATAATTACAAGACATTTGGATTTTATTAGCTTAAATATAAGTCCGTTTGACAACAACTAATTTGACACTCTCTTCAGGTCTTCATTGACGCAGAAAGCACCATGTTCGATAAGGCCAAGGGGACAGCTGAAATAAAGCTGAACGTCATCAGCATACAAGTGATAGCAGAATACAAAAGAGCACCCAGTATGGAACCTTGTGGTACACCACGCACCGGTGGCATTCGGCAACTTGCACTGCTTGCGCTTCCTATCAGTAAAATAAGAAAAAATTAATTTAATTGCAATAGATGAAAAATTAAAATTTTGCATGAGCTTTCTACATAGATTGACATGATTAACGGAATCGAAAGCCTTCGGAATAACCAACAAAACTAGAATCGTAAACTCGTCTTTATCTAATGCTTTTCTAATGTCATCCAGTAACAATTAAAAGTGCTCTAACACATCAGCTGTCTTTCTTCCGAAAACCAGATTGATAAGGGCTGAGCACTTCAGCAGTGAGCTAGTAGATAAAATGACGTTCATTTGCTTTTGAAGGATACTTTCAAAAACTTTTGACAAAATTGGCAATATCTAAATTCATCTCTTTTAGCGTTTTTTAAGAAGTGGAATGATAACTCAGAGTATATACAGGACGTCAAAATAGTATTAAAAGCAAATGTGATGGCAATATAATACTTAAATTGTTTTATTATCGGTTAAAAGCAAAAATTCAATTTAGGGCGACTCGTTCTAGCATAGTGATTGGAATATCCGAGTAATACCTGGAACTTTATATATCCCTAGAAAAAATAGTACAGGCGGCCAATTTACGGTAGCAAAACCTGAAATTAAGTGCTCACCATGATTTCTCAAAAAGTCCATTGTTTCACGCATGACGCTTTAACGGTTACTTTTGACGGTAACATTCTGATTTCTCGAATTTTTTAAGATATGTAGACCAATGACTCCATCACGCCATACACCACACAATTCCGTTCTTTTTAATGAATACTTTTACGGAAATTTTGTCAATTTGACGATAAAACACTAGATTTTTGGCGAATCAATTCGTCACGTTCTTTTTATATAGTTACACACCAACATCATATTTATATCTTTTTTTGAAAAGAATTTCTAACACAAGTCGTTATGTTATCAATCACTCAAAAACTAAAACTAAGTTAAATATAATTAGTAATAAGTTCCCGTTGAATCATCATTGTTTCAAACATTTTTCAAATTAATTGCCACATCGGATTAGTGTCAAACAAATCAACAACTAATTCCTACACTAATGTTATCAGGATATTGGCAACACAGCAGTTCTGGCAACAACTAGCACAGGCCAATCAGAACCACGCTAATAGTAAGTTATTTAAATCAAATTAAATCAGCCTTTGCAAAATAATACACTACCCAACAAAAGTATCCATTATCTGAGCTGTCATTAATTGCATTGTATATTTCTCATGCAAAATATTGCTGCAGTAATAGAATAAATACCTAGATAAGGTGTTGTTTTAAAGCACCAACACTCGCCGATATGTGCAGGTTTTTTCGGTACATAGGTACACTTGAGCACGAAACTTAATTTTTTAACTTTGAGGCACCTACTTCAGGAGTTTATAATAGCTTTGCCTGGTACCGCGTTCCACTGCTTAAAAAAAAAAAAAAATAGCTACCAAAAATCAGTTTGAGCTTATTCGGTCTAATGGAAGGTAGCACGCGATTGAACCATTTCACGATTTCACGCCAACCTAGAGAACCGTCAAAAAATATATGTACCTACATACATACCTACTCTTACATATTTCTTTAAAGTTGACAGTTGTACTTACATGGTTGTTGTTATGGATTTGATGGTTGAGTGAAGGCGGTTGATTTGGCAGAACCAAATACATTATGGAGTAAGTGAGGAACGGTTTTTAGTTTTGATAATGTTTCGTAATACTGCAGAGGTGTTAATAATAATTATCGAGCAATTTCTTTTTGCTTGTAATGATCCTTATTTGTTAGAATTGAGAGATAATCAAGAAATTGACAGAGAAAAATGACACGAACGTTTATGTTAGTTGTGATTGTACAAAAGTCTGACAATTATTTATTTGTTGTATCTGTTTTTGTAATGAATTTATAAAAATAGTGCACTAGTGTTCGGACACCCTTACCTTTGTAAAGCTCGTTCTTACCCACAAATAACTACAAAAGTGCGTTCTTCAATGTAAAGGGTGTTTTTTTTAGACGTGTAGTTTTTAAGAAGAAATAAAATACATACACTGACAATCACTAGGATGAGGCCACATATTTTTTAATCGATTTTCGTTCTTTATACCTGCTGGAAATTTCGTACCCATAAAAATTTACTACATTTGAATAGGTATGTAGATATTTTCTTTAAAAAAAGTAATAAAATTAAGGGGTTAAATAGAAAAGACTGTTGGAATTTCCCTACATTAATTAAAGAGCTACTTAAAAACAGGAATAAAAAGTGCGTCACTTGGATGAGGCCACATGAAAAATCTTATAAAATATCAAATGAAGGAAATGTTAACAGTTTTTGGTTTTCAAACATTTATTTATTAAGTTTTTCTCCATTAATAATGAGTATGCCCCCCATTTTTCGATATGACCTCTATTAGACGGTTGGGAATGGAATCATACAGTTTTTTTAAATAGTCAAGTGAAATCTCGTCCCAGGCATCACGGATAGCTTCAATTAAGGAGTCCTTGTCTTCAAATTGTCTACCGCCTTCATAAACTTTTCGAGATAGCCATGCCCATACGTTTTCGATGGCCATGGCAAAAGCTCTACGTTTTCTGATAAAATCCAGCTTTTGACAACCCTGGAAGTGTGGATGGGGGCATTGTCTTGTTGGAAAATCCAAGGCAGAGGTCCAAAAATATGTTTCATCTTCGGAAATGACCGTTCCAACAAGCATTTGTTTTTGTAGCTGTTTCCGTTCATTGTTGTAGAAAGAAACTCCAATTCGATTTTGCCATAGTAGGTGATAGCTCCCCACACCATAACACCTGATGTACGGCTGTGATGTCTTCCCAAAATGAGTTCCTCTTTTCTTAAATCATGGAAATAAAAGTTGTAACCATCGGGGCCGTCAAGGTTAAACTTTTTTTCATCCGAAAAGACGACGCGTTTCCATTGACTGCTCCAAGAGACATGTTCTGATGTTGCAAAGTTCATTCGCAGCTCCTTGTGTACTTGCTTTAGAACAGGTTTCTTTTTGAGTTTTCTTTTCTGGATAGTACCATCTTTTCTTATTATCCTTCGGACTGTCGAAATACTGGCTGATACTCCGCTTTTGGACCTTATTTTAGTAGCTGATTGAGTAGAATTTGAAGCAATACGTAAAATTAACCGATTTTCTCGGGATGTTGTTGCTTGGGCTGTGCGTCCTTTTTGGTTTTTTCCATAGTTTTGAGGATCAGCAAGATAGTTGTTTACAACTGTCTTACTTCTGTTCAGCTTCCCTGCTATTTCTCGGCTTGAGAGTCCCATTTCCTTGAAAGCATCGATTTGTCCTCTTTCTGCCATTGTCAACGTCTTTCCGGAACCCATTTGTAATTGAAATTTAATAAAAAGAGTTATTTGTATAACTTTCTTAAATATTGCAACCAAAATTTTCAAAAAAATTGCTGATGTGAACTTCGACAACGAAATATTCGCAATGGCCTCATCCTAGTGACGCACTTTTTTATATCCTTTTTAGGTAGCTCATTCATTAATGTAGGGAAATTCCAACGGTCTTTTTTAATTAACCCTATAATTGTATCACTTTGTTAAACAAATTCCAACAGGTATGGGACCGAAAATCGGTTGAAAAATATCACTCACATCCTAGTGATTGGCAGTGTATAATTAAGTGTTATGCACAGGAATTTCACTTTATTATAAAGATAAAGTTTTGCCATTATGTTTTAAGAATTATTTCAGGAAAGTGGCCGACGCCGCGGTTGGCTCGAATAAATTGTCGACCACTTTTTGCAGTAATTGGGGCCGTATGTCAGCAATAACGCACCGATTATTCTCTTCCAAGGCGTCAATCGGACTCGGGCTTATCTGCGTAGACAATCAATTTCACATAACCATATACTAAAAATAGTTCAGCGGTGTTAAATCGCACGATCTTGGAGGCCACGCCTCAGGCCCACGACGCAAGATAATGCGCTCCTTCAATGAATTGGTTATGTCGTTGCGGTTGGCTGTATGGCATGTAGTGCCGTCTTGTTAAAACCAAAGTCCTCCAATTCAGGTACGAAAAAGTCATTCATCATAGCGTTCCTATAGTGTTCCCTATTGACCGTAACATTATGGCCGGCTTCATTTTTGACGAAATATTGACCAATGATTCTCGTGGCGTCTCAACAGTAGCTTGTTCACATTATGATCACTCCAAATACGACAATTGCTTATTAGCGTATCCATTTAACCAAAAATTAGTTCATCGCTGAACAAAATTTTCTTGTGAAAATCGGGATATCGGTGGCCATTTTGTTTTCAATTCTTGCACGAGTTGGATTTTGTAAGCCAGTAAACAAAGATTCTTCCGCAAAATTGGAAAGTGATTTATTTTGCTTGAAATATAATAAATCTCAAAAATTCGATTTAAAAAATTATTTTATTACCAAAACCAAACCAAGCTTCAAAAACTACCAATAATTCGCCAATATTGTGGATTACAGTTGACCCTGTTCTCGAAGAGGACATAGAAGTACAATATTTAATTCATTTTGCTAAGTTTTTTTGAAAAGTGTTTGACTTCTTAACTAATTAATTATTTTTATGTTTTATTTAATGGCGCCCAACGTGGGTATTTTTTTTAAAAGAATTTAGAATCCACAAGGTACCGAAGAACTTCCCTGTGGAATCCTAGCTCCTAAAAATCATAAACATACAAATGTACCTATTTAAGAGCAATGAGGATTTTAAGATGGTAAACATTAATAAATTTGTATCAATAGAACCTATTTATGTTTTTTCCAACCATTGGTATATACATATTTGTGCAGGTATTTCGAATACTCTCAAAACATAAGTCAAAAAGGGTAGAGAAATCGTTGTCGTTTGAGTGACTCTTATATGTCGATATTGAACTAAAGTATGAGTTACCAAAATAAAACATCACCTAAAACCTCTTAAGTTCCTGCCACAAAAACGAATTGGTTTTGAAAATGCAACGTATTTGCATCGACAGCGTTTTCATTTGTGTCACGTTTAATGTTTTGCGTTAGTTTGATTGCAGATAAAACATGAAATCTCAAAAAGTGCATCAAACTACTTATCGTACTCTATGAACACGCCTTCGAGATACACAAGAGATATCAATTGTATGAACAATAAATTCGAGACTCGAACAAACGTCAAAATTCTATCCGCAGTTGGATCCTACTTCTACTTTTATCGGCAGTGAGGATGTTGTTTTTGAAATGCGTGTTAAATTTGACTTCACTGAGGATATTTTTCCCAAAAAAAAAACCAATTGCCTTTCTTAGCTTTTACCAGAAATCTTAATTATGTTTAACCAAGCTTGTTAATTTTCAACGTTCATTTTCAATTTCACAGTATCTGCGGTGAAGGTTGTGTTTTATTTTTTTTTGTTGAAAATTTACTCAATAAATTTGAAGTAAATTTAAAAAACAAAATCTTTAAGAGAAAACATCTTCCTTCTGCTCTACTATCCCATCCTTTTTATGCACACAAAGTAAAAATAGGGAAAAAAAAAATTGAAATAAAAGTCAAAACATTTGCCATGTGCTTCCATTTGAATTAATTATTGCCATTCAGACAAGCACAAAGCACGATATGCATTTCCAATGTAGGTATACACTGACATCGGATCCTGTTTCAACTTTTACGAAATGCTATTCCACACCACAATCAGAATATTCCACATTCAAATTGAACGCAAGAAAATTACCTTCACTATACTTTTATATACATACGTATGTACATTTTACTAGAACCAGAAATCACCAATGCAATGCATCCAACGGAGTACCTATTATACCCGCTCCCGTATACCGTACTTACCATCTAGCCAGCCATTTGTGGCAACCATAACACAGCATCAATAGTTTCTATAACTAGAGCAACCATTTCTGGCTGGATGTGGATGATGCAGGCAGATCCTGTTCCTTACCACTCTTACCAATCGAAGAAAATTTAAATATTATATAAAATCGATAGGACCGCACCAGGAGTGACAATAGCACTTGCTTGGTTGGGGATTGCCACTTTTGTCGTTTTACACATTTCTTCAATTTAAATTTCATGCCGTATGCAAATGGACCACCGCACACTTTAATCGATCCGGAATCGAAGAGGTTATTTCCCTGGAGTAAATCATTGCAAAATCGATTTCCTTCCTTGCCGTTCTGTTATTTTTTGTCTTATCATATCGCTCTCGTCCGTCGTCGTCGTCGTTGTCCAGTTTTTGTGCAGTTGTTCTATCGACGACGACGAACGTCCCTTTTTATTTATTATTTTAAATGCAATGTAGATTATAAGGCAAACTTATAGATTCGTTAAAATATTCAAGTTCTATGTTTAGATACCTACGTAATGTACATGGAATGTTTGCAGGGAATCAATTTTGACAAACCGTGCATAAATGAAAGTTTGCAGACGACAAAAACATTAATTTTTTTTTTTAATGATCAGGCAGATGACAATGTTCACATACTTTTCAATAAAATGATAAATTTTTGTAAGAGTTCGCTAAGAAAATACCCAGAAGACTTGGCATGTAGTCCGACAGTTTACATTTTTTGCTGAATTTTGTATGATTTAACCATGTTATGTACATTCGGAATTCGATGTAAAAATCAAAAACTATCGACAGTATTTTCTTGGACTTGTGTGTCAAAGTTTTTATTTTTTATCAGAGCCAATGACTGGACCGATTTGTCAATATTCCGAAATTTTATAAGGATCTGCCTTTTGAAATTGTGCCTCTCTGGAGCGAATCAACAGGACCCAATGAATTGAGGTCTAAGTGAATAACGACGAATTTTTAAGAAATTTGAAAAATCTCAATTCGATTTTGAATTCAGAGCTGAAATAAAAAATTCTAAGTCTGATTTCGATATTCTTTTTTTATACACAAAATTAGGTTGCATGTTTGTGCAACTTTATCACGGTGTTAGGTCTTTATTCATTTTATTTTTAGAGGAGACTTTGGTATCGTTGATGCTGCTACTGCCCGTCACCACAATTAATTCAAGTATACTATACTTGTTTCAGAGCAATCGAATTAGTTTTATTCAAAATGCGTTTTACATTTATTCTGATCCTGGCTAAAGGACAAATTAATGTTTGCCACTTTGAGTCAAACAAAAAAAAAAAAAGAAATTGGATATTTAAATTAAATAAATCGAACTCTGTTCATCGATTAAATGTATAGTTGAACTTTTAGAATTGTGGTCAGGCAGGAGGATGAAGATTCGATGCCTGAGTTTTTATTAGACATTAGACAATGCCAAATTGCTATTTAACTTAATGACACTCCGAGCCAAATTGCCTCGTGATATTGGAATCTTTTTGGTTTTTAGAATTGATGAAAATTAAAATCCGCCAAGCTCGAAGCTGGCTCGAAGTGGTCGGAGCCAAATACCTACTTGTACTGTATTTTACAAGATGGTATGTTGTTAAAATTTAACAATCGGGAGTTACCTAAAAAGAATTGAGACCATTTAGGGAGTGAAGACCCCTGGGAGGATTGAACCTCGAAACTTATGTAGGCTTTGCCAAAAAATTAAATGAAGGTCTGGCCTTAGATAGATGACAAGTTAGAACAGAAGCTGCAGTCCACAATCGCAGCCTCATGTGCGGTCTTATCTCAGGATAATCGTGTTAACCCGACTCAAGATTTTTGCTGAACTTTGTAATTCCTTAAAAATGTTTGCGCTTTACTCTGAACTTCCACGAAAATATTCTGGAAAGAATATTCTAGTTCGAAGTGAACGAAGTCACCTTTTTTGAATTTAGAAAAGTCTCCTAGACTTAAATGGACACTTCAATAGGGATATATAATATATAAACATGGTCAAGCACAAGTTAGTCTGAAATTGACCAATTAGACGACAAATTAGTAACCAGTTTAAAAAAGTTGAAAGGATTCTAGAACTTTTTGGAATAATGTACGAGAGCTGGGTGGAAATAATAATTGTGTACAATCAAGTAATTTATAAGCTGAAGTTCTGACATCTCATTTCCGATCTTTGTTGACATGTCAAGGTGATTTGCAGTCGTTTCATTCTGCCTCGCAGAATTGACAATGTTTTTTTGACTAAACTATAGTATTTTGATGCTGAATGGTGCGCGGGGGGATAAATGGAGAGACTTCTTAAATGAGTCTAGGACCAAATCCTGGTTGTCGAGCCAAAGATGATGTGATGACAGTTTTTGCTGAATTCGAAATCACTCTTTTCCATTAAGAGTCAAGTTGGTTGTCATAAAAATTTCTCAACTTTCAACTTTAACAAAAACGTGACACAAAAACGTAAGTTAATATTTGCAACTTTTCAGGAGGGTCGATTTTCTGATTTTTGTATGCATCTTCTCAAAAAAAATGTTGAAACGAGTACTAGTAACAACTTGTATTAAGCTATATCACCCAGTCAAATAAGATGTATAGTTACGTTCTTGTGTCTCCAGAGCGACGATTCGACACTTTCAATCTCAAACCTCTTGCATCTAATAAATGGACGCACTTGAAATGTAGAAATGTCTGGAGAGTTTCCAAATAGTTTCTGGAAGGTTTCAAACGATAGCAAGTGCTTCCTAAAGACGTGTCTTGAGACCCCTATTGTTTGCAATTTTCGTCAACATTTTATACATTTAATGTATTTCAAAAACAAAATACATACATACATATGTATTTCACATTTGAAGTCAATATCATTGATTTTTTTTAAGATACCTACTTGAGTCTAAAAATAATTCTTAGAATTTTTTTTTTAAACTCTTAATTAGATATGTAGTTGTTAAAATTTAACTATTTGTCAACATTAGTATCAAGTATAAAATAAATTTAATTTAAAGGCAAACACATCACCCGCTGTTAAGATATTCAAGGTGAAAAACAATTTTTGATAAATACTTTTTGCTAAATTTTAGTTTTAGTTTGTTGTTTTTATAAAAATACAAATTTCAATACTATATGTGTCAAAAATGTATCATTTACTAAGAGTTGTATTATGATTAAAATAAAATAAATTCGTCATTTGTAGAGAGATGTCTGTGTGTGTGTGTGTACGTACGTTCGTACGTATGTACGTATGTACGTATGTACGTTCGTACGTTCGAGACCCCTTTTTTGTTAACGGTATCTCGAGAACGAATAGAGATATCGACTTGAATCAAATTTTGACCAACAGGTTATAACTCAAACAGATGCAGAAATGACTTTTATAAAAATTTTGTCGAGTGGATTTTTCACAATACCAATTCAAAGAAAAAGTCAAAATTTTAGTTGGTCACAAATATCTCAGGAACGGAAAATGCTATTGACTTCAAATACATTTTATTGTATTGATTGCAATGTGATACAGGTTTGGTATAAATTTGGAAAAAGTTCAACATACCGTTATTTTTTTTAAAGTTAAAACTAAAAAAAAGAAATTGGCTAGCATATATTAAATGAAGGAAAATGGTATCATCTTCGGGACAATTTTTTACTATGTGAAATGCTGTCCTTGACGTTTGGTAAAAATTTCGAAAAAAATCAATTTTTATTACAAAAAATAAAATAAATGTTTTTTGACTTGAATATCTCGAGAATGGGCAACGATATTGACTTCAAATTTATTTAAATTATTATACAAAAAAAAAACATCAAGAGTAAGTTTTTCTTCAAATTGAATTTTATTTTCTTATAGTAGCTGTTGGGTTTTTCAAATTGTCAGACCGATGTATGGCCGCTATGAATTTGTCTTGGACAATATCTATAGATAAGTGAAAAGAATTTTTATTGCTTCCCAAAATTAATTTTTTTAACCCGCTATTACGCCACTAAAGTCCCGACCAGGAACTGCAATTCCTCAAGTAAAGCCCGGCGTGCTGTAAGAACTCAATTGGTGTGACAAAGTTCGCCGGTTCCTCTAGTTGTATAAATAATTATTGTATATGCCATTTTAAACCCTTATTAAACAATACCAAGAAAAAGAACATTCTTAGAACGATTTAGTAATACACTGACAATCACTAGGATGAGGCCACATATTTTTTAATCGATTTTCGTTCTTTATACCTGCTGGAAATTTCGTACATTTGAGTAGGTAGATATTTTCTTTAAAAAAAGTAATAAAATTAAGGGGTTAAATAGAAAAAACTGTTGGAATTTCCCTACATTAATTAAAGAGCTACTTAAAAACAGTATGAAAAAGTGCGTCACTTGGATGAGGCCACATGAAAAATCTTATAAAATATCAAAAAAATGAAATAAATGTTTACAGTTTTTGGTTTTCAAACATTTATTTATTAAGTTTTTCTCAATTTTTCCCCCATTTTTCGATATGACCCCTATTAGACGGTTGGGAATGGAATCATAAAGTTTTTTTTAAATAGTCAAGTGAAATCTCGTCCCAGGCATCACGGATAGCTTCAATTAAGGAGTCCTTGTCTTCAAATTGTCTACCGCCTTCATAAACTTTTCGAGATAGCCATGCCCATACGTTTTCGATTATGTTCAAGTCCGGTGAATAGGGTGGCCATGGCAAAAGCTCTACGTTTTCTGATAAAATCCAGCTTTTGACAACCCTGGAAGTGTGGATGGGGGTATTGTCTTGTTGGAAAATCCAAGGCAGGGGTCCAAAAATATTTTTCATCTTCGGAAATGACCTTTCCAACAAGCATTTGTAGCTGTTTCCGTTCATTGTTGTAGAAAGAAACTCCAACTCGATTTTGCCATAGTAGGTGATAGCTCCCCACACCATAACACCTGATGTACCGCTGTGATGTCGTCCCAAAATTAGTTCCTCTTTTCGTAAATCATGGAAATAAAAGTTGTAACCATCGGGGCCGTCAAGGTTTAACTTTTTTTCATCCGAAAAGACAACGCGTTTCCATTGACTGCTCCAAGAGACATGGTCTGTTGCAAAGTTCATTCGCAGCTCCTTGTGTACTTGCTTTAGAACAGGTTTCTTTTTGAGTTTTCTTCTCTGGATAGTACCATCTTTTCTTATTATCCTTCGGACTGTCGAAATACTGGTTGATACTCCGCTTTTGGACCTTATTTTAGTAGCTGATTGAGTAGAATTTGAAGCAATATGTAAAATTAACCGCTTTTCTCGGGATGTTGTTGCTTGGGCTGTGCGTCCTTTTTGGTTTTTTCCATAGTTTTGAGGATCAGCAAGATAGTTGTTTACAACTGTCTTACTTCTGTTCAGCTTCCTTGCTAATTCTCGGCTTGAGAGTCCCATTTCCTTGAAAGCATCGATTTGTCCTCTTTCTGCCACTGTCAACGTCTTTCCGGAACCCATTTGTAATTGAAATTTAATAAAAAGAGTTATTTGTAAAACGTTCTTAAATATTGCAACCAAAATTTTGAAAAAAATTGCTGATGTGAACTTCTACAACGAAATATTCGCAATGGCCTCATCCTAGTGACGCACTTTTTTATATCCTTTTTAGGTGGCTCATTCATTAATGTAGGGAAATTCCAACGGTCTTTTTTAATTAACCCTATAATTGTATCACTTTGTTTTAAGAAAATATTTACCTACTCTCATGTAGTAAAATTTTCCGGGTTAAACAAATTCCAACAGGTATCGGACCGAAAATCGGTTGAAAAATATGTGGCCTCATCCTAGTGATTGGCAGTGTATAATATGATACGAGTTAATAATAAATTTGCATTATTATTATCATCTTTTTGTGAAAAACTTCTACATATTATACATACATATGTATGTATTTAAGAAAAAAATATTACCTACTCTATAAATAATTTTAATTCCAAAATTTTCTTATAATCTAGATTTATTGTGCACCTACCTGCACTACAAAAATTATAAGATGGAAATTTTTAATTTCATACAAAAAAAAAAGGCTAAAGTGTGAAAATTTATTGCCATTTAAGGAATTTAATATAACATCAACATCAACACTAATTGAAAAGATGATGGTATGTAACAATGTAACTGGTTCACGTCTACTTTTAAATAAAAATTATATAAGGTAAACATATTTCACGAGAACAAGAAAAATGATTAGTTGCTTTTAAAACGCTGCCAATGTGCATTTTTGCACGTACCGTACGTATACATAATTAAAGAAAGAAAAAAAAATCACGTCTGTAGCTTTGTTACTATAATTTATGGTATTTTAAATTAAAAGTTAAGTAATAGTGGAGAAAAAAAAAAAGAAAGAGAAAATCCCTGTTTGCGAGAAAAATTTAATAATTTTAATCAGCTTTATAACGAAAAACTCTTCCCCTGAATTTTTTCCCCTTTTGGGTATATTACTATGGTGGATCATTTTTCCATGGAATTTTTCCTTATTTTGACACAAACATTTGTGGGGTAAAAATTGACCAAAAAGCTGACGATATGGCTGAATGTTTATTTTGAAGAAAATTCATCAATTAGTTAAAATTAAGGTGAATAAAAAAATTAAAAAAAAAAACAGGTTGATATTAGATATACCTACATATGTATGAATGAGTAAACTCGATCAAAAAAAAAAAATAAATTTTGTAAAGTTTAATTTAAGATAACATATATTTTTAAAATCAAATTTTAATTAATTTTATTCAATCCAGTCGACTTGTAACACAACTAATTTATTCGAAATCAACCACGAAACTTTATAACTTTTTGTTAACTTTGGTCAGACGACTGAACTATACAAATTTGAGAATCAATTGACAATCAAAAATGATTTTTTGTTCGAACAAATTGAATGGGAAAATGAAGCCAAATCGGCCAAGCCGTTTTCGAGTTTTAGCGATATAAACAAACAGAATTTGTTTTTTATATAAATAGATATAATAGGTAATTTTTTAAGAGGTTTAGAACTTAAAAAAAAAAAACACAAAAAATTCGAAAAAATGAATGAAATATTTATTTGAATCGATAGTTTGAACCTTGCAATTTAATGTTTAAAGATAAATTCATGCCAATGTTGACCGCGGCTGCGTCTCAGGTAGCCCATCCGCTGAGTCCAATTTTGGCATACTCTTTCACACATATCGGCCGGTATCTCACGAATGAATGCATGGATGTTATCTTCCAGTGAGTCAATCGAAGCGGGCTTGTCCCTAAAGACATTAGCCTTGACATACCCCCACAAAAAATAGTCTAATGGTGTCAAATCGCACGATCTAGGCGGCCAATTGACCGGCCCGAAACGTAAAATTAACTGTTCACCAAACTCGCATCGCAATTGCGCCATTGTTTCGCATGCTGTGTGGCATGTGGCACCGTTTTCTTGAAACCACATATCATGCAAGTCAAGAATTTCCATTTCGGGCAAAAAAAAGTTTGTTATCATCGCTCGGTAGCGTTCACCATTTACAGTAACGCTGCGATTCGCATCATCTTTGAAGAAATATGGCCCAATAATGCCGCCGGCCCATAAACCGCACCAAACAGTGGCTTTTTCGGGATGCATTGGTAGCTGTTGCAATGCTTCTGGCTGATCTTCACTCCAAATGCGGCAATTTTGCTTATTTACGTACCCATTCAACCAAAAATGAGCCTCATTGCTGAACACAATTTTTCGATAAGCAGCGCGCGATGAACATTTCGAATCGAGCACGAATTTTGATAGTAAAATTCAATAATTTGCAAGCGTTGTTCATTTGTAAGACGATCCATGGTTAAATTGCAAACCAAACTGAAGCTGTTTGACAGTGACACAAGGTACTAAACACACGTCAGCTGTCAAAACCAGTGTTGTCAAAACCAAACCAGCTAAAAAATCACCCGTTAGTAAATAGATGAATTAGTTATTACAGCCTAAAGTTACATTCTTAAATTCAAAGCAAGTGCTTAACATTGTTGAATTTAATTAACCTCGAAAGTCACAACAAATCGATTTTCCAGTATCAATATCCGAGAAGACACATAAACCTACAATTATCACCAATTAGAAAAAATAAAAGAGCGAATTTGTTGAAGCGATATAATTACTTCAGCTGTATGACAGTTCCAACAAACTTACTGAGTTTATCCCATACAAAGAATTTTTCTTATACAAAAAAAAAAAAAAAACCAAACACGAAACTTATTTTCCCACTCCAAAAAAAAAAGGAAACAAAAACATTCCAATCAAACCGAGAAAGTATTTTATTCCAAACACAGGGGGTTAGGGGATGGTGTGGTGTGGAAGAAAGCATCTACAAATTGTAAGGAAAGTGCTCAAACAAAGCAATCAAAACGTACGACAAAAAAAAAAAAAAAAAAACCAAAAAATGCATTGGATTTTCTTCCTCTATAACATGCTTACACGACACTAGATAATTTTATATAAGTTTATAAACAAAAAAAAAAACTATTCTGCGGGAAGTCGCGAAAAAAGTTTCACATCAGTTCAGTTCGTTTTCCGCCACCGATATACCGACCAAGAATATGTCCTCAGAAATAGAAAGATTCTTTTATATTTGGAGAAAGTTCTATAAAACAAATGGATATAGTAATTGAAACGAAGTAAACAATTGAATTCACTTTGAACTTAGAGATGTGTATCTTGATTCATATACAGTAGTTTTATGTATGTATATGTCCAATTGCATATAAGGAAAAAGAAGGAAAGGATATAGGATGTCTCGTATAGGGGTTCAATTATGATGGTCTCTTTTTGTTTTCTTAAGGAAAATAGTGCAATTAATCGTGATTGGAACTTTGAAAAGCAAAGCCGTTTTCTTTGATACATTTCTGATGCATTTGATTTCTTAGTTTTGATTTTCAATAAAAGAAGGAGTTTATCATCTTTGTTATAGACATTTTTATACTACATTTGTTTTTTAGACGTGTGATTTTCAATCTGGCAATACTTTTTTCGTAGTTGATCTTTTTGACAGTTGTCACTTTATTTATACTTACTTTGGTTCGCCATTTCATAATGAATAGACTTACTTCTGAAAAACGTTTGCAAATAATGCAAATTTATTACCGAAATAATGGTTCTGTTCACAAGCTACGCCCAATATTCGGTCGACATAATCGCCCAACAAAGTCTGTAATTCGAGCAACCATGGATTGGTTTTGCACCATGTTTACTCTCAGAGACGCCGAAAAGTGCGCACCGAAGACGATATTGCTGCTGTGTGGCAGAGTATTGAAGAAGACTGGAATATGTCCATCCGCCATCTTGAGTAACAATTGGAGCTGTGCCCATCCACTGTATGGAAGATTTTGGTTTTTCAGGCATACAAAATTTAACTCGTGCAAGAATTGAACCCGCATAACCATCAAGCGCGTCGCACGTTCAATGAATGTGTTGAAAACGAGATGGCCACCGATCCCGATTTTCACAAGAAAATTTTGTTCAGCGATGAACTCATTTTTTGTATGGTTATGTGAAATGCCGAGACGATTGACGCCTAGGAAGAGAATATTCGGTGTGTTATTGCTGACATACGGTCCCAATTACTGCAAAAAGTGGTTGAAAATTTGACCTCTCGGCTGAAATTTATTCGAGCCAACCGCGGCGGCCACTTGCCCGAAATCAGTTTTCTTTATAATAAGAGTTTATTATTGGCCATAACATTAAATTATTTAAGTTTTGTTTCTTCTCGAAAACCACACGTCTAAACACCCTCTTTACTTTCACTCATCTTAATCCAATTTAAAGTGACAGTGTTTTTGGGACTGCATTTTTGATAGCTCGTATTTTAATCTTAATTAAATTTTCGATTTTCTTATTACTGTACAACCTACCTTCAGCTACCTCTTCCTTCAGATAAGTAATAATATTTTGATATCGTGAGTCAACTAAAACAAGGACTCCCTACTTCTTCAAATGAGCATCAACTTTATTAATTTTATATTCTTTTGCTGGCAATTTTCATCTCAGTTTTTGCTTTGAAAACTTTCTTTTTTTTCAGGTGCCATCAAGCAAATGGAATAAATCGAATTCATTTAGTCGTTAAACTGCACTTAATATGAAGGACAGTTCAAGGGTCTTAACCTATGAATAAATCCACAATGAGTTATTGTCCTGAACTGAACTGCTGCTTCTGCTTTCACAAGGAAAAAGCAGGACAATTACACGGCAGTTTATTCAGTTTCAAGCTCAGTGATTTTATTACTTCGAGTACATTGCCTGTTTTTGTTGTGAGGTCTGCTCTGCTCTGGCATTGCCATTCCGAACTCCGAAGAGTGGCAAAACACTTTCGTATAAAATACATTTTTCATTCTGATACCAAGCACTCCGGTGCATACGAAATCAACAACAAAAACAACAATAACAACAACAACAGTTACGGAGGACGGAGAAAGTTCTTATGCACTTTGCAATGAAATGTAAATAGTATCTATGTATGTATATCTATGCTTATTGCTGGTGCAATGGTGTTGCATTGAAATTATAGTGCGTTCACACTTTAAGTTTTGGTCTTGTACCTCGTATTTCGTATACGAGTAGGTTGTTGCACGGATGCCTACTTTCTCAGGATTCTGCTTAAAAATTTATGAGATAGACTTTCATATGAAGCCTTATTTAATGCAATTATGCTGAAAAGTAAGTAGCTCGGCAGTGAAATGCATTTGTGTGCCTTATATTTTTGTCATGCCTTTGCGGAAGCTGACTTAAGTGAGATTTGTTCCATAAAATTTATATTTCACTATTTCAGTCTTAATTTTTTTAATTAACTAAATGTAACTTGATATTTTTGGATAATTAAGAAATTTCAAATTGATGGTAATACGTGCAAGAATTTTAATAATTTAAAATATAGGTGATAGAAACAAAAGCCCGATCTAAGCTTGTTTTTGAGGCTACTTCGCATATTAAAGTTTACGTTAAAAATCACAATTTTTGACATTTGGATCAGACGTTAAATCTTTATAGCCTTGTCTTTTTGATTCGGGATAGTGTTGTAATTATAAATAATTCTTTTTATACATAAATTCAAAAATGTAGGCTCAGAGAAGAATAATATTTTCAGTACGAAGACAGTTGGACGCCGAGTAGTAGACTAATCAACTTTTAAAGAAGTAAGGATTGTGAAAAATTTGGTTCAGATCAAACGTAGGTATGCATAGGCTACCTACATGATGCAAATAAATATTTTTAAGGTCAATCCTGCCAGCGAAATAATTTACGAATCATTGGAAGCTTGTAGAAAATAGAACGACTGAGGGATGATCGTAAAAGAAAGCTCGACGATAGTTTTAACTAAATCACAATATCATGTTGGGTCGTTTCGGCTTTAAAACGGTGTGAAATGGTACCTCAGGCGTTACTATGCCTTAATGTCGTAATATCGTAAACGTCTGAGCGAGTCAAAAGTATGTAGGTATTTCGTTTGACATTGAAAGTTGAAAAGCTATTCGTTGTGAATCAAAGAGCTTTTGAAATATCGTAATTACGATCAAACGCCCATTAACGCCGCCGCCGCCGGACATACCGATCGTGATATTGTGATTTAGCTTTAAATTTTTTGACTTAAAAGTTCGTAGCTCCATAGGGATCCTCAATCCTAGTGACTTTTCCAACTGATTCCAAATTATTTCTGTTGGTTGGTGTTTTCGAACAAATTATTATTTTACGTTATATGTTATTATATGAGGATTTGTTTACTACTCGCAGGGAGCATTGACCGTGAAGATAAAACTCAGGTGGTAAATTTTCTTTACCTTAATTAAATTCATTAAAAATAAATATCACTAGGTACACTCAGAGAAAAATATCCTATAACTGCTCAATGGGACGACCATTGATTTAAAAAAGCCTTTTTTAATAAGATTTACTATTAAATTAATGGTTTTCAAACTATTGTTTTAATAGTTTTGAAACTATTGAAATTAAAGGGACTCATACTATTAATTTAATTACAAATACTTTCGTTTTAATAGTTTTTTACCATTAATATCTTATAACAAGTACCATAATTTTAATAGTTGAGTACTATAAGAATTTAATAGTATCCATACTATTAAAAATCTACACTTTTAATAATGCCTACCATTGGTATTTATAGTACGTATTATAATATGTAAGGTATCATCTTATTAAACATAACCGAATTTCGAAAAATACACTGGTTAATAATGCATCCCATTAAAATACACGATTTAATAAGATTTGTCATATTGAGGCTTATAGTATGTACTATATTTTTTATAGTATCGTCTTATTAAATTAAACCTAATTTCGAAAATTTTATTGGATAATAGTGGACCCTATTAAAACATACGTTTTAATATGATTTGTGAGTTTGATAAATTAAGTATAAAATTTGAAAAATTATTAATTTATAATGCATATATAAAATTTTTGTTTCTATTATTAATATATGATTCTATTGTAATATACGACAGTAATGGAACAAGTTATTTTTACCAACATACTCGATGTATTATGATTAAACTAAAAAAAATCGAAAATACGATTGCTATTTGAACCGAAGTACAAAAAAATAAAAATCTAATTGTATAAGAAAGATAGTAAAATATTTTCCGAGTTATTACCTACAAAGTTGATTTTCACTATGCTATAGTTAAATAAATGTGTTTAGCATATTTTTTTGTACATAAATATTAAGTTATCGTCTTTGTGACAGCATTGGTACCCTATATACCTCAAATATTTTACCAAAAACAAAAATTGGCTGTCATTTATTTGAACTCTTAAAAACTTCTAAGTTATTTAAATAAAAAAATTTACAAGTTAAAAGTTATGTGTGTGAAGTAAATGATGATACAAAACGTGATGTATTTTATTAAGGTAAGTAAGATTTTGTTTAATTTTATATATAATAATTATGTTATGATTATTTTACTTATGCTTATACAATTTTATACATTGCATCGCATAACATAGTTTAGTTTTAGTTTAAAGCATAATCCTAGCACTTAAGTATTTTTATAGAAAATTTTAATCTTTTAATAAAATAATTCTCATATTCTGTTAAAATACCTAAAAGTAAGAAGTAAGGCCAAAAAAATATACCGGGTAAAAAATGTATCAGAAAATAAAACTATTGCGAAGTTGTATCTACATTTGCATACTATTTTGGGCTTTGAAGAAAAAGTAGTTTTAATTTTAAGCTGTTTTTCTTTTAATGTTGTTAAAGATTTGTGATTTGATTGCATATTTTTACTTTAAAAATACCTACAATTCATGAAACTCTTGATAAAATCAAAAATCCAAATACCTATTTGGGTATTTTTTGCACAAATCGAAATTTTTTTGAGAAATGCCACGTGTTCATTTAATTTAGAAAACATCCGTTAGTTTTGCAAAGTATAGATAGTATAACTTAATAGGAATAATAGGATATCCTATTGAAATTTATATTTTGCCGGCCTAGTAATAGTAGTACCCCATTACTTCAATAGTATTTCCCATTAAAACTCTGAGATTTTAATAATTTTGCCAAGTAAAAACTTTTCCATAATCAAGTGTTTTCTGCAGTCCTTGATTACAATCAGCGATAAAAACAAACATTTAGCATATGATTTTAAAGAATTGTATAGTAAAAAAAATTAAAAAATTGTATGATCTTTCAAATTCGGAATGTTTCATAAATTATTTTCGAATACGTTATAGTGAATTTTAGTTTTCCCCGATAATTTTTCAATTCCATAAAATAGTATTAAAAATACATTTCAAATGGAATTCAAGTCCCGTTACATTTTTATAGTATTCATTCCATTATAATAGTAGATCCCATTAAAGTAAGAATTTTTGTAGCACTGCTAATAGTAGCGTCCCTCTACTTTTATAGTATTTCTGATTGTTTTAATAGTATAGACCATTAAAGCTCTAAGATTTTGTTTTACAATTTTTGATTGGTAAAAACTTTGCCAGTTGTTTTGCTACTGTCCTCGAGTGCGGTCGCCAAAATATTTGAATTTATTTAACTTAGTGTGAGAAAAGTGTGAAGTTCAAAACGAAATTATTAAATTGAAAGTCGTTTCAAATCTGGTACGTCTATAAAAATTGTTAAGTAATAATAAAGTATAATAGTGAACTATAGTTTTGTATGTTTTTAAATTCCCTAAATTAATATTAAAAAACACGTTCAAAATTACATTCAAGTCCCGTTAGATTTTTATTGTATTCATCTAATCATCTTGAGATAACAGTAGTTTATCCCATTTAAGTGATGAGTATTAATTCCTATTTTTTTATTTTGATTTTTAGTTACCATGGATACCTGGGACTTCGGAGTAACCTCGGATATATTGAAGAACAAAAGAGACGAAAGAATTAATGCATTCAAATCATTTTTTAGTTATTTAATTAAAAAAAATTATATTGTAAAAAGTTTGTGTTCATGTTAATATGAAAAAAATTGTTATCTTTAAAAATGTATGTAAAGTATTTTAAGTCTACAAAAGTGTAAATAGAAATGAAAAATAAATAAATTGATTGTTAATGTAATGTATTTTAAATACTTTTTTATTTTTCATATGAGACTAAAGGCTATGGAAGACGTTTCATCTTGAAAAGGTAAGTATATGCATACAAATGCACAGATAAATATGAATCAAGAGCTAAATTTATAGATGTTCTATTTTTTCAGCTTTAAAAACTATTAAATCAATGGTTCTACAGTATATACCATTAAATCAATAGTACTACATAGGTACATATTAGTTCAATGGTACTATACTATTGAACTAATAGTACTTAACTATTAAAGTAATAGTACAGTACTATTATAGTAAAAGTACAGAACTATTAAAGTAATAGTACAGTACTATTAGATCAATGGTAATGTACTATTAAATGGATAGTGTTATACTATTGAATCAATAGTACTATACTATTGAGTCAATAGTATTATCCCATTAAATCAATAATACCATTTTGTTAAATCAATAGTATTATACCATTAAATCAATCGAATTATACCATTAAATCAATGGTATTATACCATTAAATCAATGGTATTATACCATTAAATTAATAGTGTTATACTATCAAATTAATAGTGAAATACTATTACATTGCATTCGAAATTCGATAATGTGTTCGAATTTCGAAACTAAGCAATGGTATTATACTATTGATTTAATGGGGACATACCATAGATTTTCAATACTGCGCGTCCCATTAAAATACTTTTTTGAATGGTACACACTATTACTTCTATCGTATTTAACTATTATATCAATAGTACAAACATACCATTAAATTAATAGTATCAAAACTATTGAAATAATGGTACACACCCTATTGACTAATTTTAATAGTAAAAAACCATTGAAACAATGGTATTCCCATTGGATTTATGGTATTTTTTCTCTGAGTGTATATACCAACAATATAAGATTATTACCATCGGTGTATAATGTATCAACCATGAAAACATACATACATATGTACATTCTTTAGCCTAATTCCTTTTTAAGCTAATTATAATCTACCTCCAGTTCCAGACAATTAATAAAATATCAACAAAAGAAGATACATTTAAGATAAGCTAACTTTTCTCAAAGTAAAGATTTGTTGATGACAACTCCATGCATATTACCTTTTATAAAGATACATACATATATACAATACATACTTACATACATATATACTTATGTATATACGAGTACCTTTACCTACTTAGAGAAAACAAGACACAATTCCCGTTAAAGAAATACATACATAACAAATCTCTATACTTCCTTCCGACTACCATCATAGACTTAAACAGATTGAGGCTTTCTGAGCTCCTTCTTCTTTGAACAAGCAAAAACAATTCATTATCCTTAAGCTTGTGCTTTAATCACTTAATTTGACATTTAATAAAATAAGGATTTACCTTGCTAATTATCCCCCAAACTGTTTGCGTTGGTGGTATGAGACTTTTATTTCCTTGTGTTTTGTCCTTTAAGCAGATTGTTTTTTTGCTTTGTACATGAGATTTTTATTTGCGATTTATAGACACAATATACATATACATAGATAACGTATTTAAACGTTTGTATCCTGTATAAAAGCGGTATTGATTGGTATTTGTAGGTAAAATTTAATTTTCTTAAATTTCTTTGGGATAAGGTTTGGTTTCAAAAAATCGTTGAAAAATGTATTAAATCATATTCAATTACTTATAATAACAGGTGATTTTTTAGCTGGTTTGGTTTTGGCAACACTGGTTTTGACAGCTGACGTGTGTTTAGTACCTTGTGTCACTATCAAACAGCTTCAGTTTGGTTTGCAATTTAACCATGGATCGTCTTACAAATAAACAACGCTTGCAAATTATTGAATTTTACTATCAAAGTTCGTGATCGGTTCGAAATGTTCATCGCGCGCTGCTTATCGAAAAATTGTGTTCAGCGATGAGGCTCATTTTTGGTTGAATGGGTACGTAAATAAGCAAAATTGCCGCATTTGGAGTGAAGATCAGCCAGAAGCATTGCAACAGCTACCAATGCATCCCGAAAAAGCCACTGTTTGGTGCGGTTTATGGGCCGGCGGCATTATTGGGCCATATTTCTTCAAAGATGATGCGAATCGCAGCGTTACTGTCAATGGTGAACGCTACCGAGCGATGATAACAAACTTTTTTCTGCCCGAAATGGAAGTTCTTGACTTGCATGGTATGTGGTTTCAACAAGACGGTGCCACATGCCACACAGCACGCGAAACAATGGCGCAATTGCGAGGCGAGTTTGGTGAACAGTTAATTTCACGTTTCGGGCCGGTCAATTGGCCGCCTAGATCGTGCCATTTGACACCATTAGACTATTTTTTGTGGGGGTATGTCAAGGCTAATGTCTATAGGAACAAGCCCGCTTCGATTGACGCACTGGAAGCCAACATCCATGCATTCATTCGTGAGATACCGGCCGATATGTGTGAAAGAGTATGCCAAAATTGGACTCAGCGGATGGGCTACCTGAGACGCAGTCGCGGTCAACATTTGCATGAAATTATCTTTAAACATTAAATTGCAAGGTTCAAACTATCGATTCAAATAAATATTTCATTCATTTTTTCGAATTTTTTGTGTGCTTTTTTTTTTTAAGTTTTAAACCTCTTAAAAAATCACCCATTACAATAGATATGTACATAATGTCAAAAACTATTAAACATTTTAAAAAAATGTTGATAAATAGCAAAGCGACGTACATACGTATACCATAGAAAAAAAAACCCAATTAATGAGCTGTCAAAAGTTGATGCACACACTACCATGGCGCGCCATCTACTTTAAATACTGGAACTAGAATCGAAATCATATTAATTTTTAATGTGTGACAAGAGCCGCGTTTTATTATGCACTTTTTATGTATTACAACAACACTACATGATCTTGATATTTTTCTGGTTCAATTTTCATGAACCAAGATTGATCCCACCACCAAAAGAAGGGAAATTTTGCATTTGCAAGGGGTAGTGTTTTTGTTTTGAGTTATCAAAATGAGAGTATTGCCATAAACCATATTTTTTGATTTAGGACTCTATTCCGAATCGTTATGGCAAAGTTTACAATCTTCACTCTTCAGTTGCGTAGTGAAAGGCAGGACACAGACACATCGTCGCGGCAGCCAAAAATATTTTATTGTTGTGAACATAATTTGCTCAGATCTCCTGTCTCCTGTGTGATGGTGTGTATGCATGTCGATTATTTGCAGTGTAAGTAATTTTGTTTTTTATTTTCTTCGTCTGCAACTACAAGTTTTTTTTCGGAGTATAATTAAATTCTTATAATCACAACTGGCAACATCATTTTAAAAAAAGTGAGAAAATATGATCCGTATCGTTTTATTATAATGATCTGAACTAATTCATCTCATGTGCTCAATAAAACGCGGCTAAGGAGAATCTTGCTACAAAAACAATAATTATCAAACAAATTTCCACAAACAATTGTCGCAAACAAAAATATGTCACAACGAACGTAACGTAATCATAAAAGCTAAATCACAATATCGGGCTTTGACTTTTTGAATAGAAACTACGTATTTCTTATGAGGCAATCCGAAATATTACCTTAGGTGTTGTTATGACTTTATATCGTAATATCGTAAATAGATCTATTTTCTATTCGGTCGGGCGTTTGACAGCTGAAAAGCAATTTTTTGTCAGATATTTGTTCAATATTGAAAAATGAAATATTTTTTTTGTACATAAAATAAATTAAAAGTACATAGCAATTTTAAATACGTTTTTTAACTTCCCATAGGGAGTTATTGTAATCGGTCCGATTTTTCAAATTGAAATTTTTGACAAATCTGGACGTTTCAAGGTACCTAGAATCTACATCCGTCATTTGTAGAGAGATGTCTGTGTGTGTGTGTGTACGTACGTTCGTACGTTAGAGATACCCTTTTTCGTCCACGGTATCTCAAGAACGAGTAAAGATATCCATTCCAATTAAATTTTGTTCGACAGGTTATAACTTCGAAAGATGCATAAAGGACTTTTATAAAAATTGGTCAAGCGGTTTTTTTACTCTAGCAGTTTTTAAAAAAAGTGAAAATTTTGGTTGGAAGCATATATCTCAGGAATAAATAGTGCCATTGACTTTAAATAAATTTTATTGTATACATTGTAATGTGATACAGATTTGATATAAATTTTAATAATTTTCAACTTACCGTTATTTTTTAAAAATTGAAAAACTAAACAAAAATTTTTTGGCGCGAAAATATGCAATGAAGGAAAAATTATACTCTCTTCAAAACTATTTTCTATTATATGAAACGGTGTTATTTACATCTGGTGAAAGTTTGAAAAAAATTCAATTGACAGTTTTTTTACAAAAAATAAAAAGTACAAAATAATTCTTCCAAAAGTTGGTAAAAAGTGTTTTTTGACTTGAATATCTCGAGAATGAGCACCGATATTGACTTCAAGCTTATTTATGTTTATACAAAATACAATTATTAATATATGCTACAATTTTGACAAATATCGAATTGACAGTCTTTTTACAAAAAATAAAAAACTTAATCAAAAATTTACCAAAAAATGTCAAAAGTAGGTTTCTTGACTTGAATATGTCCAAAATGGTCAATCATATTAACTTTGAATCTATTTTATTTTTTGTCAACTTACGGTATACTTTTGACAAATGTCGAAATGACAGTTTTTTTACGAAAAATTAAAAAACAAAATTAAAATTTACCGAAAAGTGTCAAAAATTGTTTTTCGACTTAAATATTATAACAACAAGCAATAATATTGACTTCAAATGTATTTTATTTTTAGCATAATGCTTTTGTCAATACCTAAAAAATGATAAAATATTGACGAATATCAAATTGACATTTTTTAACAACAAATACAAAACTACAAACAGTTAAGAAAAAATTGTAAATATTGTTTTCCCGCTTTAACATCTCTGACAATTTTTTGTTAGTAAAATTGTTAACAATCAGCATCAAAAGTATGTAAATCGATTAATATCAGCAACGCCAAGTTTTCAAATTATGCATAATGGGAAGTTATCAGTGTGGGTCTCACCCAGCCTCTTTTTAATCGTTTGTTTTAAAAGTTTACCTCATTCACGCCTTGACGTCTGAACGGATTTTTATAAGACTTGGTTAATTTAAAGATAGCATCCTAGGCACGGACACAGGCTACTTTTTACGGCGGAAAAATACCTAATTTCCGCGGAAATCTAGCGTGATCGTGTCATCAAAATTTTGATATGAAGTTGAGGACCGGAACACGATAGTGGGACATTGTTCCAGGGGGACTTACAGCCGGGAGAAAACAAAAAATCTTATGCGGACGAAGTCGCGGGTAAAAGCTAGTTCAGTATAAATAAAGTGTCAGTTTTATTTGCAGAACTAAAATTTAAACTAAGTTGTGCTTAGGGGTAATTTGTTGTAGGTTGTAGCTATTTATTTATTATTATTTCAACTTTTTCTATAAACTTCAAACTTAATAAAAGCTTCAATAAAGTATTATTTTGGTTACAAGGACAATTAACTATAGACTTTAATGCAGCAATATTTAGAAAATCAGTTTTACATATGTAGTTATAGACAGGAAGGTAGACTATAATACATATATGATTAATATATCAATTTTGAAATGTAGCTAAATGTTTCTTTTCAAGCGCGATACCTTCTGAGATACATTTAAATTAAAAAAAAAATCCAAGAGACTTTGTAAAATTCAGCCTTTATAGTATCTCGTGAATAAATTGTCCCTTTAAATAAAACATGACAACTCCATAGATAGTTTAATTCAATTGAATGTCCATATAAATTCTCCTTCCTTAACGTGTTTAATGCCAAACTTAACTTATTGCTTGGATTAAATTCTTCGCTGGTTTATTTATGAGCATTCAATATACACATAAACTACAAACAGGCGAAAATAAATTATATGTCAACAGATACCTACATACATGAAATGAATGAATGCACAAATGTACAATGTAGATATACTTACATATTATGTATGTACATATGTATTTATAAGTTTGTTCGTCATCATTTAAATGTTAAAAATATATAAATATTTAAAATTAAAACAAAAGAAAAAAGATCATTCGTGCTAATTACGTCAATCGAATTCCGGATTCAATTTATCGAAATGATGCGATTTTAATTCCCTTTTATTTTTACAGAGATCAACGTTTTCCTATATATACATATGTACCTACATACGTATTTATTTACATACATATGTATTGTACATGTACTTTGTTGTATCTTTTATGTGTATTTACGGTGTATTGCTGCACAAATAGATTTAAAATCATTTTTATAGCCGTTCGACCACCGATGATGACCACCATCCTTTGTGATGACTGCACATCCGGTCGCATTTATTGAATTCCTTTGTAAAGGAATAACCCCCCTGCAATTTTTGAGGTAGGCAGTGTAGTGATATGATGGCGTGGTGCTCTAACCAAAAGGTAGGGTGGCTGGGGGTCCTTTTGCGTCGTCATTGTTTGTACATGCCCTGGCCATGTAATGTCGCTATAAACCTACACATCCACATAATTTCATATTTCAAAATAAAGCCAATTATGTATTTGCCTTTTAATGTCAGGAACTCACACTGGAAAATATTATAATTATACCGCTTTGCATGGTTTTACGCGATGAAGACGGAGCACGCGACATTTCTGAAGCCAGTCCAAATAGGCGGATGATATTTTTTTATATTTTTTATATTTTTTTGAGGGGTGAGAAGAGGACAGAGAGATAATTACTAAGTTAACAAGCCGATAACAGTGCACAGACATAAACGACAAGGCAATTGGATCCTGCTGACAGGTTTGTGGGTATTTTTATTTGTATTTTTCGACAGTTTCCGTTTTAAATTGTCGTTGAAATTAAAACTTGGTTTTAATTTTTAAACCAATCCAAAAGGCACGAATTGATTTTATGGTTGAATTTACACCATTGCAGGAAGAAATATGAAGTGGTGAGCGGTTTTTGTCAAAGGTATATGTAGGTATTGTCTGTTGATGGCATTAATGATCTTTGTGTAAATAAATCCAAAATTGAACGTGGAGACACGAGTACAAACCTACAAACAATGTTTATAAATAACGTTGGCAAATTGATTGAAATAATTAAAAGAGATAATTACATACATATTTCTGTGTGTTGAAATTGAATTTATCATTAAAACTTTTTCGTTGATTTGCCAGTTTATATTTCTAGAATCAAGCAAGAATGACTGAACAGATCTTGATGAAATTTGACACAGAGATAGATTATAGTTTAGAAAAACACATACATTCTAACTTTTATCCACCACTTTCTACACACAACTATAGGACATGAACTTCGGTTGTCCTGCCGCGCAGCCCACTTTTTAATAAACTAACAAAGTACAAAATCAACAACAATACTTTTCCGAAGCTTGAGTTTCTGCATTAAATTGGGGCCAGACAAAGTTTATCGGTATAGTAACAAATAAAAATAATATTGAAAATCAAGTACTTTGAAATTTCTTTTAAAATTCAAAACATTTTGTTAAATTGTTAAACAATTTTTAGATTTTATAAATGTTTTAATTTCAAAATCCACAATAAAAATATGATTGAACATCTAGAAATCTTTAGTTAGAAAAAGTCCAAGCCTCTGTGAAATACTAATTGCTGATGCATTGCAGAGTTTAGATATTAGAAAATAAGCATTACAAAATTATCAAACGCCAAATTAAATACGAAGATTTAAAATTATTTTAAATAATGTGTATACATTTTTTAAAGGACAATATACTCGTAAATACGAGGATTTAAAATAAATTTAATTTAAAATTATTTTAAATTTTTCTGCACAATGATTCTTCAATTAAAGAATTAAAATATTATACCTACATATAATATATATAATACTCTTCACTGAGTCTATTTAATTTCACTTATAAAATCTGCACAGCACTAACGTTTCACAATATGTTAGCTCAATAACTGGGCTAGAAGAATTCATTGATGTTTTCAACAATTTCTCATTGATTCAATTTTCAATACAGTCATGAGCATATCAGTGACTTGAAACCATATGATTTTCCTCTACAAAAAAGTGTCCAAAGTGACTAAACAACATTGAGCGTAACGAAAAAACGTGACGATTTTTATTTTAAAGAATTTTCACTTAAAAAAAAGAAAAGAAATTCTCACATGGTTGATTATTTGACATGACTGGATTAGGAATTCTGTAAAAAGGTGATAAAATTGTCTAGAATTATACCAATAATCTGGCCAAACAAGTCACTATACCGACTTTAATAATTATAAGCTGTCGGATAGGATACAGTCGTGTATATTATTATTGCTAAAAAATTGCGGGAACATAGGATTTCTTTTAAAGTTCATGTCAGTTACTTTTAATACAAACTTATCTATAGATTTAATCCTCTCTGAACTCAGCCTTGCTTCGAACAAATCCAAGCTCATGTTTGAAAACTTATAAATACTTTAAAGTTGAGCATAGAGTATTATGCATTATGCACTTGTTGAATATTTACAAAAACAAATATTGCATTCGATGATTTTAATATAATAAATTGAAAGTGAGATATCAATTAACAAATTGTATATTTAAGTCGTAATATTTAGGGATATGTACAAATCAAGACACTTTAACCTAACAAAACTAACAGTCTTCTCTTAAAAGTCAATTGTTTGGTTTGTCAAATTTACACAATCATTTCAATTAATACATTTTATTCACAAGCTTGACTTATTTTGAATTTATTTAATGTCTAAGTGGCACTTGAAGCCAAATGGGAATGTCAAAATCAACCCGGCATGCATCATCGGAAAATCCTTAAAGACAACTAGCTACAACCCCCAGCTTCTTGAAAACTAACATGAGTATATTTAATTCATAAAAAAAAACTTTTATTCAATGAAATGACGTACATATGCATGTATGTATGTATTTATGTATATCTCTATACTTTAATGTGTGTATGTCTATAAATAGAAAAATATTTCCTAAAATTAATATCCAAGGAATCAGTAAACGTCAAAACCACACACAAAATATTTAAACTTCAATCTCAGTCCTTCAGCTGGCATTTCAAGAATTTATTTAATATTGTATCTATCTTTGTCCATGCATATTTACAAATATGTATACATACATAATGTGTATGTATGTACATACATATGTATATAAGAAAAATATTTTTTGAAATACGAGATCTCCAGGAACAGGATTTTATAGGAGAGACACATAGTAAACTAAATTCAATATTCATCCAACGTAGCCTAAACAACAGATAACATGTAATATTATGTTAACGTTCATCAGTTGTGGTGTCGGGGAGGAATTAATCAAATGAAGAGCAAATGACGAAGCTTTGAAAGCAAACATGTACAGTACATACATACATACATATGTATGTACATACACTGACAATCACTAGGATGAGGCCACATATTTTTAATCGATTTTCGTTCTTTATACCTGCTGGAAATTTCGTACCCATAAAAATTTACTACATTTGAGTAGGTAGATATTTTCTTTAAAAAAAGTAATAAAATTAAGGGGTTAAATAGAAAAGACTGTTGGAATTTCCCTACATTAATTAAAGAGCTACTTAAAAACAGTATGAAAAAGTGCGTCACTTGGATGAGGCCACATGAAAAATCTTATAAAATATCAAAAAAATGAAAGAAATTTTTACAGTTTTTGATTTTCAAACATTTATTTATTAAGTTTTTCTCCATTAATAATGAGTATACCCCCCTTTTTAGGATATGACCTCTATTAGACGGTTGGGAATGGAATCATAAAGTTTTTTTTAAATAGTCAAGGGAAATCTCGTCCCAGGCATCACGGATAGCTTCAATTAAGGAGTCCTTGTCTTCAAATTGTCTACCTCCGTCATAAACTTTTCGAGATAGCCATGCCCATACGTTTTCGATGGCCATGGCAAAAGCTCTACGTTTTCTGATAAAATCCAGCTTTTGACAACCGTGGAAGTGTGGATGGGGGCATTGTCTTGTTGGAAAATCCAAGGCAGAGGTCAAAAAATATTTTTCATCTTCGGAAATGACCGTTCCAACAAGCATTTGTAGCTGTTTCCGTTTATTGTCGTAGAAAGAAATTCCAAGTCGAGTTTGCCATAGTAGGTGATAGCTCCCCACACCATAACACCTGATGTACGGCTGTGATGTCTTCCCAAAATTAGTTCCTCTTTTCTTAAATCATGGAAATAAAAGTTGTAACCATCGGGGCCGTCAAGGTTAAACTTTTTTTCATCCTTAAAGACAACCCGTTTCCATTGACTGCTCCAAGAGACATGTTCTGTTGCAAAGTTCATTCGCAGCTCCTTGTGTACTTGCTTTAGAACAGGTTTCTTTTTGAGTTTTCTTCTCTGGATAGTACCACCTTTTCTTATTATCCTTCGGACTGTCGAAATACTGGCTGATACTCCGCTTTTGGACCTTATTTTAGTAGCTGATTGAGTAGAATTTGAAGCAATACGTAAAACTAACCGCTTTTCTCGGGATGTTGTTGCTTGGGCTGTGCGTCCTTTTTGGTTTTTTTCATAGTTTTGAGGATCAGCAAGATAGTTGTTTACAACTGTCTTACTTCTGTTCAGCTTCCTTGCTATTTCTCGGCTTGAGAGTCCCATTTCCTTGAAAGCATCGATTTGTCCTCTTTCTGCCACTGTCAACGTCTTTCCGGAACCCATTTGTAATTGAAATTTAATAAAAAGAGTTATTTGTATAACTTTCTCAAATATTGCAACCAAAATTTTCAAAAAAATTGCTGATGTGAACTTCTACAACGAAATATTTGCAATGGCCTCATCCTAGTGACGCACTTTTTTATATCCTTTTTAGGTAGCCCATTCATTTATGCAGGTAAATTCCAACGGTCTTTTCTAATTAACCCTATAATTATATCACTTTGTTTTAAGAAAATATGTACCTATCTCATGTAGTAAAATTTTCCGGGTTAACCAAATTCCAAAAGGTATCGGACCGAAAATCGTTTGAAAAATATGTGGCCTCATCCTAGTGATTGGCAGTGTATGTATGTAAATATTTGGAATATTGGAACAAGTCTCGATGTCTCAAGCAACGGATCCTTTCCATAAAAAAAAGGTATACCTTGCCTTGCCTACCTGAGCATAAAATATGAGATGAATGCTGGTAATCGAGTAGATTTCCTTCTAATCGACGTCACGTATTGGAAACATTTCATTTCAAAATATATTCATGTTGAAAGGTATAATAATATATTGGGAGCTTAAATTTCCGCTGTATTCAATTTTGAATGAAAAAAATATTGTTTAAAAATATTTAATTTAAAAATGCTTCAAAAACTGTGATATTTTTTTATTTATTTTTTCTTTAGAGCTGCGGTAAGTTAGTAGACGTACTTGACTATCCAAATCTTTTTCTTTGTCCCTTCCCAATTGAGTTCCTACAACATGCCTGGCTGTTAGATTGGTCGATATGCCACCAATCGATTAAAGTTTTCATTACCTTTCGAACTTATCAAAAAAAAAAAAAATGTATATATAATAAAATTATTTGAATTGTGTTGAGATGAAGTTCGTCTTTTCGTTGGCATTTTAAGACCAGGAAATCTCAGGCACTGACAAATTGATGATAAAAGATTTTAATAACTGTTAAATGGTAACAGAATGACAAGACAACGCTACAACTTTTTGTTAACGTTGGAAAGACTACTGAAATATAAAAATTTGACAACCAACTGACAATCAAAAATATTGCTTTTTTTGCAGGTAGAACAAATTGAATGGGAAAATGAAGTTTTTTTTTTTTACTGTCCTATTTGCAATTTTCCTATATTTCTCACTTTTTAAGCGTTTCCTGGACTATGACAAACATTTCAAAACCAAAATCAGCCAAATCGGCAAAGGCGTTCTCGAGTTGTAGCGAGACAAACAAACAGAAATTTATTTTTAGGGCACCGCCTTGAAGTTCTCAACTATCGTATAATGCATTGAAGATTTTAGGAGTACATAAAGCACGGAATGATACGCAGTTTAGCTTAAATTTTACAAACTAATTTTTAATTGAAAAACATTATCTAGGTATATTTATAAACCTTCCTCTTGAATCACTCTATGTAGTTAAAAAAAAAAACGCATCAAAATCCGTTGTGTAGTTTTCAAGATCAAAGCACACATAGGGACAGACAGACAGCGGGAAGCGACTTTGTTTGATAAATTGGTGTGTTAAGATGTTGGTGTGGTATCGAGTGTTTTTATGGTAGTATAGTTTCGTCTTTTTTGGCTTAAAAAGATAAGGTTCTCTGGCAGAGGTTTGCTATTCCTTATAAAGTGCGTTCTATTCAACAAAATTCTTAGTTTTACCATAGAAAGATTCCTTTTTCCTTGATTGACAACAATTTATGTACTAACGCATGTCACCTACATTATCTAAATATACAACCTTAAATCATCATTCGAAATCATGATTTCAGAACATTGTACAAATAATAATAATCAATCAAAAATAAATAAATACAAAAAAAAAAAAAAAAAAAACATCATTGACCACTCAACTTCCTTTTGTCAAGAAAAGCATTCGAATAACATTACTTCAATAAAACTTTTATCGAACAATAAAAAAATCATTGGTCCGCAAATGTAGTACTTTCCAAATACACACAAATCACAATACACTAGTAAAAAATATAAAAACAAAATTCCCATGTATTGTACATTTATGTATATTCGTATAAAAGAAGTGCACAACTCAGTAGACACAAATGTAAATTGATTTTAAATGTACTTTGCTGCCTTGCTCAATTTTTGCCCTCGATTTTCTGCTCCATATTATTTTTATCCTTTCGAATAATATTCACAATAACCAACATATACATACATACATACATTATACACAACTACGGGCAAATGAGAATGGAGGGTTTGTCGGATAGGGATGGTTTTTGATTTTCAGTTTTCTTATGAATGTATGGAATACGTATGGTGAAATCATTTTGGCCTTTTGAATGATTTCACATATTGAAGTGCTCCTAAAATGCATTCATTCGTTCAGAGTGCATACACATACGAGTTGTACATAAATGAATGCATTGGTAAATGAAAAAAATTCATAAGCATAAATAAATCATTTGCATGAAATTTAATTCTGTCGAGAAGAAGTAAATCAATGAAAAATTAAAATTTTGCATGTGTGTATTCTTAATTACTAATTTGATACAAAATAATCAAAAGAAAAATCAAAATAACGAAAACTGTCACGAGAAATTAATGAGCAGTTATAAGGATTACAAGGATCAACGTCAGGCAGTCTTGTCTTTGTGTCAAAAGTTAATCAAAATTGTATCGGGATAAATGGAGAGATGAGTTCAGGACCGGATCCCGGATGTTGAAGCAACCATTAAATTAAATTTTTGACGAGTTCAAAGGTAAGTGCTGACACATTTGTTTATTCAATTAAATAGTTTTACAAGAGAGAAGCAGGAGCATAGGAATATAATGATGTCAGGAGTAGATATCATAAAATCACACTAGTAGTACTTTTAACGGTATTACTTTCAAAGCCATTTTACCTTTGACCCTTCGAGTATAACATAAGAACAAATGTTTGGATATCGAATTGTATTTTATATTCCCAAAGCTTCGTTTATGTCTTCGTTCTATTAGCATTTAAAAATAAAATTTTAATGAACCAGTTTGCTGTCCTAAAATTTGATAAAATTCTAAGAAATCGAAACTGACACTGATTGAATAGTGGATTACAATTTTACAATGATAACTGCAACTAGCCAAATATTTTTTGTCAGATTTAACATAAATACTCAATGCATTCACTTTGACACTAAGTAAATCAAAATGTGAACGTTCATCGAAATTTTGAATTAATTAAGTCTACGACTAAATAATCCAGCAATTCAGAGAAGACTGATCGGCTTAAAGTAGAAACAAATACATAGAGGTTTGAATAAAATATCATAACGAATTACTATTCATCATCAACGTTATAAGTTTTCACAGTTATTATCTATCTACATAATGTACATTCTATTCAATTAATGATACTTCAAAAACAAAAACAATAATACATATAACATAATTTTATTTTATACTTAATAACTTTAGTAGAATTCATTTATTAAACATATCTCTAACATCCAATATTAAAATGCTAGCCCTTTGTTAGTAGCACACCTACACATGTTTTGAAACCATCAAAGCTAACAACATATCCGTTCTCTAATTCAGCCACTTAATTCCACTCAATATACAGCTTTTCACATATACCTACATAAATTTATGTATGTGCATTATATATACATATATGCAGAATGTATGTAGTTACAGGCTGCCCCATACGCACTAGATTCGCGCTATTACCTGCGGACACAGACTTCTAACTTTCTGATAGATGGTCTATAATTTTATGAATAAATTTATTCCATTATTCTAACTACGGTTTATCCCGCTTCGCCTGGTTACGAGCTAAAATAAATAAAACCGTTTAAAACATCAAATTGATTATGAATTTAATATTGTACAATATCCCAATGAGGGCACTATACGGACCGGACACCCTTTCTCTAACTCCAACTCCAACTACAACTACAACCCCAACCAATTCATTATAATTACCACCTATAGGAATTCTAATTTCCTTTTACATTGTACTCTGGCTATAATAATATGTTTATGGCTATGGTTGGACTAAGTACATACACACACATACATATGTACATGTTTGTGCATATTTATATGGAATAATTCACGTTATAGGCGCTAATACGAAAATTCCATTGAGGATGATGTGAAATATCATCAAGTAGTAATAATAATTTTGCCATTGAAAATTTGAACACAATTTGCATTACAAAATATTCTAGGGAAGTTACCGTAAGGCGTACAACAACAATAATAAAATATATCGGATCCGTTTTGGGAATAATGCATGTCGATGTTTATGATGAGGATGATCGTTGGTCTTTGTTGTGTTTTTGGCATGTTCTATAGCAAATGGTTACATTGCATATACCGATATCTACACATTGGTGTTGGGAATTAGCCCTGGCCTTAATGGTAAGGTAATTTATTACCAACAAGACCCCTTGTTAGGGTACCCGTAAAAATGTTACAAAATGTTATCCCTTCATTTAAAATGTCCTTTTCTTCCATGAAGTTTATTTTTACTTTAAATGCTTTCGGTTACATTTTAGTTCTTGAAAATCAAATTAAAAAAAAAAAAAAAAAAAAAACAGACGGTAAGTTAGTATTTTGTATGAAAAATTCCAATCCATTTCAAAAGCTTTCAATATTGCGTTCAATCTGGTTGTACTGATTTTGAATGTGGCGTTAAAAATCCTCAGTTAATTAATAGATAATTCAAGTTTTCAACCTCGAGCACCAAAAAACAAAATCTCATCATCATCATCATCAGAGGTCGTGGTGTCTTTTACTAAGTACCCAAGTCTCGGATTCATATGTGAGTACTGAGAAGACCAAAGTCCTGTACAGCAACAGCTTAGAGGTTATGGTAAGGTAACTGGATTTAAACAGCTTTGACAGACTATTATAATAGTACTCTCTATTGGCTTTGAGCAGCCGCCCGCGTATTTCTTCTCATTTTTTTTATTATCGGCTGCTACTGTTGATCCAAGGTATTTGAAGGATTGCACTGCTTCAAATTCGAGCTCTGCTACCTTGATTGTTTGATCAGCTGTTCTTCTTTCAGTCGACGCCATCATACACTTTTTTCCCTCACTAATGTTCTCGATCTTTGTAAATGAATCGTATACAGCTTGTTCGGTTCTCCCGATGAAATCACAGAAAAATAAAAGTACGTATACGCCCAAGTGCACGTTTATTAGACATCGTTTAAAAAATGTATAAAATTAATAATATTATTTTATAAATTCGTAAGAAAAATTTAGGCTTTATATTTGAATTTACCTTAAAATTGTGGAATATTAGAAAGACGAATGTGTTGCATTTTGGCTACAGACTTTTGTTGTTTTTCTTTATATGACGTAAGTTTTTTTAAATCGTCATTATTTGAGCTTCATTGAAAACATTGACAACTGTTTTTAAAAAGAATTGAAGACGTCATACTTTACTTTAAAAGATCATCTGCATTAATATTACGCGCTTTAAAAGATTAAGTTCAAGGATTCAAAAACGACAAACAACATTCAGTTATTCCATGTGGATTATACCATTGAAGTATTCAAGCATTTCCTTAAAGTGTCATATGCAGCTGATTTTATGTGAGCTCTGAAATTATTCCCCTACTAAACTTCTAACAGCTGCTTGAAGTGCAATGCATAACTTTGTGGGTCTTTCACCTTTTTTTTTTTTTCTTTTTTGATCCAAAATGGGGTAACTCCTTGAACACATTGCCATTCGCAATTCACAATTCACAATTTTTGTACAAACAGGGCCAGTATAGCAGGAAAAATAAAATCCCGAAAACTGCTGCAGATGTAGTAAACATTTTCGGGACTTGGCGATAGGAGAAACCGACCGAAGGGGATTCGCAGTGCTTCTAGTTGCGTTATAGAACCGTGCATAGCAGCATGACCCATTATATGCACAAACCTATCACAATTCTATTTATGTGGAGCTACGGACGGGTGTTTGTGTTGAGTTCGGTACCTATGTACGTACATATGTACAAGTGAAGAGTGAAGGTGGATAAAGGGAAAAGAATACCAAACGAATTTATAAAGGTGATTTCTGCTTTTCTTTTCTCTGAGCGGAGCATATCGTTTCGGTCGAAAAGGATGACTGACGCAAGCTAGGCGACATCCGTGAAGCAAGGAAACGTGCATTCAAACTCATTTACGTGGGATATAGGTATCCAGACAACAACGAGAACCGAGAACGAGCGACGACGCGACGCGACGTACAAAAATAAATTCGGGGATTTGGTGAGGTGAAACTGCATCCCTCGCCCAATGACAAACGACAATAGTGCCAAATTTTTGGGGGTTACCATTTTGCTGTACAAAATAGAATCGTGCAGCATATGAATGAATTTTTCAATTTCCGGTCCGTAATCTGGACCATTTTGTGTGTCGGCTGCAGTAGAACCACCAAAATATATTTATATTAAATAAGACTTTCTGCATTTGCACGTGAAGATGTGCAAATTACTTTAAAGATGCTTAAGTGATGGTTTTAACATCATATACGATGTGATAGGAATACTACATTTTATATATGCAAGGATATGAGTATTCATGTGTTTGTTTTAAGTGTTTTGGTATTTGTTTTGTGTTGTGTGGATTGCTGGTGTTAAATTTTGATGCGAGTCGTTGGAACTTAACGATTTTATTTTGCATACTTTATTGTTTATTAAATTAAGTTATAATTTAAATCTGTATTGGATACATAAAATACTATTTCTGCTTGTATTTTGGCCTTTATTTTTTACACAGTTCAAATTTTACTGGCATAAACCCCACTTTTGAAGGCTTCTTGAGTTTCGAGCCGTTAAATAGTTCGGCGAGTTTTTTAATCATCTTGTTGGAACTACAATTTCAACATTAACTGCAGATTGTTAATCGTTCTGTAATAAAATTAATATTGTCCTATAATCCTTCCACATAATATGTTTTGTATGCATTTGATTTATAATAATTATTTTTGAATTTTTGATGTCTTGATTCCAAAGTCCAAAGCAAATAACCTTTCCAAAATTTTTTTGGGTAAATTGATTTGACTTTGGAGGCTTGTATCAAGTTTTAGAAAAAAAAAACGGATTGAACTTGCATGGCTCAAGTCGGATCTTTAATGCAACAATAAAAGTGATGTTAGTTAGTGTGAAAGAAATAACTTAGCCCATTTGTGATAAATGTTATTTTGGGATTGTTTACAAAATGTTTGTGAATAAAATGCAAATGGCAATACATACACATTTTCTTGCTCCTGATAATGCGCCCCCAGAATTTGGCGCCCTGTGCATTTGTACATTTTGCAAATATGGTTGGTCCGGCTCTGCGCACTTGCAATTATGCTACGAAATTATTTTATTTTATATCTGTATATCTGATGCGATTTTGAAGCCAAAGTCCTTGAACCCTGTTGGCTAACCAAGAGTAACATCCACTCCATTGCCATGGCGTTTTGTCCAACCAAAAATGTTGACAGTAAATACTTCCCTCTGTTGTCATTAACATTTAAATCTAAACACATTTCACCCCCTCCACTTCCTCTATTACGAGTATACTAAATCTACTGGGAAATGGGCCGTTGACTTCACTCGCCTTCTTCAATAAATAATAAGCTGAAAATAAATATTAATTTGTTCAAGTTATTTAAACGTTTCCTACTTTTTGTCGTCTTGCCAAAAAAAAAAAAAAAATGTAAGACTAATATCTTGACCTGTTTCGAACATTGTTTTAACGAGTATTGTTATAGGTATATGTAGGCACATTTTTTCTGAAAGCTGAAAAACTTCCTATAAACATTAAACGAAAAGTTATGACATTGCCCAAGAGCTCTTGAGGGGCACTTCATTACAAGACAAATAGGAAAACTTTTTATTTTACAAAAAAAAAAAAAAGACAAAGAAAAACAAAACAAATACCTTTGAAAAAAAGTAACCAAAATCTAGTGAAAAAGATAAATTTATTTCATTGCCTAATGAACCAGTAAGATTGGTACTTGAAATAACTCAAGTATTTTCATCTCTCAATTGAATGGAACGACGACGACGACTACGACGAGTCCCTTTTACTCCATCAGGAACAAAGGCTCAGAAGTATACCCTACCAATACCGAGTACCTTCCTTAGTGATGAAGATGATCATCCTTTTATCGTTGTCGCCTATCTGTTTTTGGTTTTCAACAAGAGTTTTCTTTTCTTGAAAGTACCTGCCGCTTCCTGGTTTAGCCCGACCGACCATCCTCTATCCTAAATGAATAAATGAAATAAGGACCAAAACCTTTAGTAGCTAAGGAAAAGAGCAAAACTTTTTCCATTTTCTTTTCAATGAAAATGACGAAGAATCGTTATTTTTGTTTTGTTTTAGAGAATGCAGGTGCCAAGGGTTACTGTGATGACAAGTTTTCTGTATAGTCATTTGAGTTACTGATGATGAGGAATTATTGTGACCTTTTTGTTTTTTTTGTTATTGTTTTTGGTTGTGGTTGTTAATTAACAAAACCGTTTTTTGGGTTATTTTTTTTTCTATTCAAGCTGCGGGATAATAATAAAAAGCATATAAATGTCAAGACCATAAGCTAAAAAAAAAAAAACATGTCAAATATTTTTCATAACTTTTTTTTGTATTATTCTGCGAAGATGGAAGACTTGGAACTGGAAGGACCTTATTTTATTTGAAGAGAAGGCTTTTGAGATAAGTGCCTTAATCAAAAGAAAAGGGTTCAAATTGAAAAAAATGACATGATTTTATTTTGCAAAAACAGCAGTTTAATTTAAATTTTTAAACATTACTTTGCAAATTATTGTGTGTTTTAATAAAACTTTTTTTTTTTGGAAATGTTTGTAAAGATAAATGGTACCGAGCGGCAGAGTTTTGATAAGAAAATAATAAAATAAAAAAATTTCTTTTGAGTACACTGATATCAATAAGGCAAAAACTTTTAATTGAGATTTTTTATGAAAGGAGTTTTTTTTTTTTTACTGCACCACTGTAACAGCTGAGTTAACCGTTCTAATCCGTGAATGAGTCGCAAGTACTAGGTGCTAATTTGTTGAATGATACAAGCGTTGGTTGTATGGATTTTAATTCAAAAAATTTTGTTCAGCGATGAACTCATTTTAGGTTAAATGGGTACGTTATTAAGCACAATTGACGTATTTGGAGTGATCATAATGTGAACAAGCCATTGTTGAGACGCCACCGCCGCGCCGCGTCCTTACATAATCAAAAACTCACTGTTTGGTGTGCTCCATGGGCAGAGGGAATCACAGGTCTAAATTTATCAAAAAAAAAAAAAAAAAAAAAACGGTTATAATGTTACATTCAATGGAGAATGGTATAGATAGAGCCATAATTTGAGACTTTTTCGTGCCTGAATTGGAAAATTTTGATGTGGACGACATTTGGTTCCAACAAGCGCTGTGTACTATCTCGGGCCGCCGTCCGTCGTCGCCCGCCGCCGCACGGTGGACCGACTCCATACATTTAGAAATTAAAAATTTGAATCTCAATTTTAAACGCTTATTTCTTTCAAAAACATTGAGAAAAAGAGGCTGGGTGCGACCCACACTGATAACTTCCCATTTTGTATTTATTGTACAAAACTGTCAATTTAATATTCGTCAATATTTTACGTGTTTTTAGGTATTAACAAATGCATTATGTTGAAAATAAAATACATTTGAAGTCAATTGCTTGTTGTGAAGATATTGAAGTCGAAAAACGATTTTTGTCACTTTTCTGTAAATTTCGGTTTTAGTTTTTTATTTTTCGTAAAAAAACTGTCAATTCGACATTTGTCAAAACTGTAGCATATATTCATAATTGTATTTTGTATAAACTTAAATAAATATATAGTCAATATAGGTGATCATTCTCGAGATAATCAAGTCAGATCACACTTTTTACCAACTTTTCATAGAATTTTTTGTACTTATTTATTTTTTGTAAAAAAACTGTCAATTGAATTTTTTTGAAAATTTTACCAGATGTTAAGGACAGTATTTTCTATACTTAAAAATTATTTTGAAGATGATATCATTTTTCCTTCATTGTATATTTGCACTCCAAAATTTTTTGTTTTTAGTTTTTACTTTTTTAAAAAATAACGGTATGTTGAACTATTTCCAAATTTATATCAAACCTGTATTACATTGTTATCAACACAATAAAATTTATTTGAAGTCAATAGCATTATCCGTTCTTGAGATATTTGCAACAAACTAAAATTTTCACTTTTTTTATAAACTGCTATGGTGAAAAAACCGCTCGATAAATTTTTATAAAAGTCCTTTCTGCATCTTTCGAAGTTATAACCTATCGAATAAAATTTAATTCGATTCGATACCTCCATTCATTCTCGAGATATCGTTAACGAAAAAAGGGTCTCGAACGTACGAACGTACGAACGTACGTACACACACACACACAGACATCTTTCTACAAATGACGAATTTAGATTCTAGGAACCATAAAACGTCCAGATTTGTCAAAAATTTCAATTTGACAAATCGGACCGATTACAATAACTCCCTATGGGAAGTTAAAAATACTTGGTCATAGCAATAAATCATACCTACATTACATATGTATATGAGTTTTATTTCATCTTGAAAACGATACATCTAAAAAAAAACACCCTTTATTAGATTTTGTAGTTCCACTACGTACTCGTAAAAATAACATAAAGTTGATTTTGCCTCTGGATTCATTTTAGCTATATTAAGAAAAAACTTTGATAAACATATTTGGACGACTTTGGCTTTTTAAATCGGTGAATACTGGAAACTCCTGAATTTTTCAATAGGATTTTACTTCAATTTCATGCTCTTGCAATCTTTACACTTGGAAATTTAGCTACATTCTCGGCAACCGACAAAGAATAAACTCAAAATAAGGACCAAGCAATTTTTTACTATGTCCTTATGTAGGTACCTACATAGCGACCACGATGTTACCGCCAAAACAGTTATTCAAAGAGAAAATTCTCCAATAATTGCACTACTATTTCCATCTTACAAACGAGACGAGGGAACCACATGGATACCTAAATCATTTGAAAAGTTTCAAGTTTATAGTCAACCGCAGAATGACAAGATTTTATTCAACATCGAGGAAATGTGGCTGGCTATGTTGTTTACGTTCAACTTCACTTGGAGAGATTCTAAAAACAGTGTTGATTTTTTAAGATGCAATTAAATTCAAACCCAAAACAAACATACGAGAGAAAAAATTTAAGCAAAACGAAAGGGTTTTGTATGTTCCTGGTTATTGGTTAACTGGGTTGAAATTGAGTTTTTTTTTTTTTGTCAAAGATGAAAACATAAAATGCACTTTTTATCGGTTTGAAGTTTAATTTTTTTTTTCAATTAATTTAACTAGTGGTCTCACTTTAAATATCAAGTAAAGAACTAAAATGGTTTGTATCTCGATCGTTAATTTTAAAAACAGCAACTGTTTCGGATAACATCTATAGAAGGTCAAATATTGTTAATAGCTGTATTAATTATTATTATTCTCGTGGGTAACATTCAGACAAGTTTTGAGCAAAACAAAGTTTCCGCAAAAGGAGATTCTGGAAAACATTAAACTGTTTAAATTATAATTAACAAATTAAGTACCCTATTTTATAATATATGTATGTTTGTTCATAAATAATGTTTAATAGGAAAACATTTTTGGAACATTACTAGAGATTTTATTTATTGCTGTTTTTTTATTCAATAAATAATGTTTTATTTTTTTTATAAACATTTGTGTGAATATGAAAAACTATGTTAGCGATGGAGGTTTATTATTCATTGATTGAAATCTATCTATGGGTATCAAGTTTCATATGTATACTTAGTCCAGATATTTTTGATATGTACCTACAAATATGATGTTTCGTATACATAAATTATTTATTTGATATTGATATTGATATTTATTTCTCAATCAGCTGTACATCAAGATAAACTTATAAGTAGTACAGGATATATAACAAATGATTTTAAATACAAATAATAAAATAACAAATTTACAAAAATGACTTAAAGTTAATTAACAAAAATAAATTAAATACAAAAAATACATTAAAGTTATACATTAAAAATGGACTTAAATGAAAAGTATTTTACAAAGCGAAAAACAAGACATGAATGTAAATTAAAAGTTATGTAAAAATTAAAATAAACTTATTTATGTATGTGTATATACCTGAAGCGGTGTAAACCAGAACTACTGTATTTTACTTTAAAATCGTTGTTAATTACATTGTTTTGCTCAAATTAATTTTATTAAAAAAATCAATGGTTGCCAAACATTTAAACTCTAAACTATTTATTTTTTAGTTTTATCACTTTAAATTTGTGACAGTGACATTAAAATCAACACTAAAATAAAATAGTTTGTTTGAAGTTTGAGAAAAATTAGATGCACAAATGATTGAAGATCAACATGGTATGCATGTATGTACATAATGTATATACAAGCTAAATAATTGTAAATAAAGTTGTTCTTTGTATTAAATGCACTAAAATCGATCCAAAAAAGTACGTATACGCCCGATTGGCCATTGTTTTTTTTTTTTTTAATTTATAGGTACAAGTGCGAAAACTCAGTCGACACGTTGACAATAGATTTCTTAAAATGTCTTAGGACGAATTTTGACAGGCAATTGAATTTCGGTGGTCAAGTGACAATTATGTTGCAAGTGAAAGTATGGTGAAGAATTTGAAAAATATGAATTCAACAAATTTTTAAAGAAAAATTTAACAATGACTCTGCTGCATTGAGTGATTTTAAACTTAATTACAAATTTTAAGTCCGCAAAAGTACAGTGGAATATATTTTGATTAAAATCGGTCAGCATCTCAAAAAATTTTTTAATATAATAACATGCCCCCGATGCTAAAACCTAGCTAGGAAGTAACTACAATTCTGTCATAGTCTGATAGTGACATATTATTGTCACTACAAAAAAGTCATTGTATTTAACTGACAACAACGTCACTTGCCAATAAGTTATGCAATGAGATAAAAGTTACAAATTTGTAGAATCGTCACTTATGCAGAAATAAATGTTTTTCGTTTAAGAGAGTTTTTATTTAAAAAAAAATGAAAATTTAATAAAATCTTCACAATAATACTAATCTTAATTAATGTTTCCTTTTTTTTAATTAAAATGTTTTTTTTTTTAGTCAACTAATGGTCACACAATAACTTACAGTATACTATCTACTAAGTCACCGATTGTTCAATTAAAAATATCCTATCCTCACTCCAGAGTTTTAACTTAAGATTGGCTAGCAAAAAACCATTAAACGGTAATTAATTTTGCAACTGCGAGAAACAACGTATACCTTAGCCAGGTAAAAAAAGATAAATTAAAAATAAACTCGTTTTTCTTCCCCACCTGAGCATTTGAACTTGTCCACACTTATTCAAAGCCCAAAATAAGTGCCCTTTATCACCCAATCCATACACACCAAGTCCGCAAACCCCCCCCCCACCCCAATAACAAAAAATAAATGTATTTTTATCTTCACTTTCTCAATTCAACACCAACTTTGAACCCTTTGAAAAAAATATAAAGACTCAAAAAATTGTCCCCTAGAGGGCGTTTATACCACCATATAAGTGGATATCGATTGCAGGGAAGAAAAAAAGGTACGTGAAATACAAAATATTTCATTGCATTACCCTAAAAAGGACATAAGACCCGACGACGTCTTACCTGAGGCATCGCGCTATAATATTAAAATTAAGATTCTCAATACGGGCCCAAGGAATCGTAAAATATGTCAAACGAAACGACATGCCGGCAACGACGACGACCTACGACGACGAAACGGTGCTCAGCCGAAGATGAAGATGGAGATGGAGATTAAGATGAAGACAAAGACGAAGACGAAGAAGCAGAGGCATTACATATAATTGATTCACCTAACAATGTGACTCGTTTGGAAGACTATCAATAGATTATGTCCTTTCATGGGTAAAATTCGTTTATCCCAATTGTCCAGGGACTCCTTTTGAGGGTGATTGGTGGTCTTAAAAGACGTGTTGGGCTAAAATACCTAAACTCTTTAGCATACATGTTCATATGACCAAACAGCGCAGAGGAGTGAGGAGATGTTGTGTTCAGGACAGAGAGTAAATAAGGACGAGCAGAGAATATTTGCTGTTAAGTCAAATGGAAAACGTAAGGGGCCATTGAGTTTACATACCTATATACACAATATGATTATGTAAGTACATATATGCATGTGTATGCATTGTATACAAAATATTTTCTAGATTAAAGATATGATCGTACAGAATGTGGTTTGCCAATTTATGTGCTTTTAAATGAGACTTAATAATTTAACGAGGATGTGAGAGATGTAGACAAGATTTATTTGATACGGTCGGGAGAATACATGGATATTAAGATTAGAAAATAAGGTAAATCGTAGTAATTACTTAACATTGAAGGTAAACCGTTTGAACCTGATATTTTAGATTTTTGCCGTTGTAAAAATTGTTTCTTTAGGATTCTTTTAAATTGATTTAAATATTCCTTGAATATTTTGTTTGACTCTAAGTAAAATACTTATACTATTACTTACATAAATTTAATGTATATTAAAATAAAGGTTTTTTTTACTTTGGAATATTTTGTTGACTTAACTTAATTCTCTTTTTAATTTGTACCCCAATATCAGCTGCAATAGCTAAGATTACATTATTTAGAATAAATACACATTCCTCGTAAAACACAGACCAACTTTAAATTTGACTGTTTTTTCAAAAGCCCTTGCAAAAAACAATATGTTATGTGGTGATGTGAAAATGAGAATTAATTTATTTAAAAAAACTTACTATTAATAGTCTTAAAGTAAGTAATTTTTGGGTTTTCAAATTGTCAAACTTTCCGGAAAAATTGTCTTTATACAAAGAAGCGGTACTGTTGGAAAGCGGAGAATTCCAACATCAGAATAGTGAAATTTCAGCATCCTAGGTGGAAGGGTTACAGAGATAGGCGCCGTCAAAAAATGGGAAAATATGGCAATTTTGGACTGTCTAGGACTTCGTTTAGCCGAGATAAAAACGCAAAGTTTGCCCCATCTAGGACGCGTATTTTAGGAGATATTCGCATTTGAAGTTTGGGTTCGATTTTGCTTGATAAATTTTTGTAAAATGGTAAAGGTGGGCATACCGTTGGAAAGAGGAGGTTTCGACGATCACATTAGTGAAATTTCAGCCTTCGAGGTGGTCGGGTCGCCGAGATATGCGTCGTCAAAAAACCAAAAGTTTGACCCATCTAGGACGCGTATTTTAGGAGATATTCGCATTTGAAGTTTGGGTTTGATTTTGCTTGATTAATTTTTGTAAAATGGTAAAGGTGGGCATACCGTTGGAAAGAGGAGGTTTCCAAGATCACATTAGTGAAATTTCAGCCTTCGAGGTGGTCGGGTCGCCGAGATACGCGTCGTCAAAAAACGCAAAGTTTGACCCATCTAGGACGCGTATTTTAGGAGATATTCGCATTTGAAGTTTGGGTTCGATTCTGCTTTATAAATAATTGTAAAATGGTAAAGGTGGGCATACCGTTGGAAAGAGGAGGTTTCGACGATCACATTAGTGAAATTTCAGCCTTGGAGGTGGTCGGGTCGCCGAGATACGCGTTGTCAAAAAACGCAAACTTTGACCCATCCAGGACTTGTATTTTAGGAGATATTCGCATTTGAAGTTTGGGTTCGATTTTGCTTGATAAATTTTTGTAAAATGGTAAAGGTGGGCATACCGTTGGAAAGAGGAGGTTTCGACGATCACATTAGTGAAATTTCAGCCTTCGAGGTGGTCGGGTCGCCGAGATACGCGTCGTCAAAAAACGCAAAATTTGACCCATCTAGGACTTGTATTTTAGGAGATATTCGCATTTGAAGTTTGGGTTCGATTTTGCTTGATTAATTTTTGTAAAATGGTAAAGGTGGGCATACCGTTGGAAAGAGGAGGTTTCGACGATCACATTAGTGAAATTTCAGCCTTCGAGGTGGTCGGGTCGCCGAGATACGCGTCGTCAAAAAACTCAAAGTTTGACCCATCTAGGACGCGTATTTTAGGAGATATTCGCATTTGAAGTTTGGGTTCGATTTTGCTTGATTAATTTTTGTAAAATGGTAAAGGTGGGCACATATTTGAAAAGAGGAGGTTTCGACGATCACATTAGTGAAATTTCAGCCTTGGAGGTGGTCGGGTCGCCGAGATATGCGTCGTCAAAAAACCAAAAGTTTGACCCATCTAGGACTTGTATTTTAGGAGATATTCGCATTTGAAGTTTGGGTTCGATTTTGCTTGATAGATTTTTGTAAAATGGTAAAGGTGGGCATACCGTTGGAAAGAGGAGGTTTCGACGATCACATTAGTGAAATTTCAGCCTTGGAGGTGGTCGGGTCGCCGAGATATGCGTCGTCAAAAAACCAAAAGTTTGACCCATCTAGGACGCGTATTTTAGGAGATATTCGCATTTGAAGTTTGGGTTCGATTTTGCTTGATAGATTTTTGTAAAATGGTAAAGGTGGGCATACCGTTGAGGAGGTTTCGACGATCACATTAGTGAAATTTCAGCCTTCGAGGTGGTCGGGTCACCGAGATACGCGACGTCAAAAAACGCAAACTTTGACCCATCCAGGACTTGTATTTTAGGAAATATTCGCATTTGAAGTTTGGGTTCGATTTTGCTTGATAAATTTTTGTAAAATGGTAAAGGTGGGCATACCGTTGGAAAGAGGAGGTTTCGACGATCACATTAGTGAAATTTCAGCCTTCGAGGTAATCGGGTCGCCGAGATATGCGTCATCAAAAAACCAAAAGTTTGACAAATCTAGAACTCGTATTTTAGGAGATATTCGCATTTGAAGTTTGGGTTCGATTTTGCTTGATAGATTTTTGTAAAATGGTAAAGGTGGGCATACCGTTGAGGAGGTTTCGACGATCACATTAGTGAAATTTCAGCCTTCGAGGTGGTCGGGTCGCTGAGATACGCGTCGTCAAAAAACTCAAAGTTTGACCCATCTAGGACTTCTATTTTAGGAGATATTCGCATTTGAAGTTTGGGTTCGATTTTGCTTGATAAATTTTTGTAAAATGGTAAAGGTGGGCACATCTTTGAAAAGAGGAGGTTTCGACGATCACATTAGTGAAATTTCAGCCTTCGAGGTGGTCGGGTCACCGAGATACGCGTCGTCAAAAAACGAAAAATTTGACCCATCTAGGACTTGTATTTTAGGAGACATTCGCATTTGAAGTTTGGGTTCGATTTTGCTTGATTAATTTTTGTAAAATGGTAAAGGTGGGCATACCGTTGGAAAGAGGAGGTTTCCACGATCACATTAGTGAAATTTCAGCCTTCGAGGTGGTCGGGTCGCTGAGATACGCGTCGTCAAAAAACTCAAAGTTTGACCCATCTAGGACTTCTATTTTAGGAGATATTCGCATTTGAAGTTTGGGTTCGATTTTGCTTGATAAATTTTTGTAAAATGGTAAAGGTGGGCATACCGTTGGAAAGAGGAGGTTTCCACGATCACATTAGTGACATTTCAGCCTTCGAGGTGGTCGGGTTGCCGAGATATGCGTCATCAAAAAACCAAAAGTTTGACCCATCTAGGACGCGTATTTTAGGAGATATTCGCATTTGAAGTTTGGGTTCGATTTTGCTTGATTAATTTTTGTAAAATGGTAAAGGTGGGCACATCTTTGAAAAGAGGAGGTTTCGACGATCACATTAGTGAAATTTCAGCCTTCGAGGTGGTCGGGTCACCGAGATACGCGTCGTCAAAAAACGAAAAATTTGACCCATCTAGGACTTGTATTTTAGGAGACATTCGCATTTGAAGTTTGGGTTCGATTTTGCTTGATTAATTTTTGTAAAATGGTAAAGGTGGGCATACCGTTGGAAAGAGGAGGTTTCCACGATCACATTAGTGAAATTTCAGCCTTCGAGGTGGTCGGGTCGCCGAGATATGAGTCGTCAAAAAACCAAAAGTTTGACCCATCTAGGACTTCTATTTTAGGAGATATTCGCATTTGAAGTTTGGGTTCGATTTTGCTTGATAAATTTTTGTAAAATGGTAAAGGTGGGCATACCGTTGGAAAGAGGAGGTTTCCACGATCACATTAGTGAAATTTCAGCCTTCGAGGTGGTCGGGTCGCTGAGATACGCGTCGTCAAAAAACTCAAAGTTTGACCCATCTAGGACTTCTATTTTAGGAGATATTCGCATTTGAAGTTTGGGTTCGATTTTGCTTGATAAATTTTTGTAAAATGGTAAAGGTGGGCATACCGTTGGAAAGAGGAGGTTTCCACGATCACATTAGTGACATTTCAGCCTTCGAGGTGGTCGGGTTGCCGAGATATGCGTCATCAAAAAACCAAAAGTTTGACCCATCTAGGACGCGTATTTTAGGAGATATTCGCATTTGAAGTTTGGGTTCGATTTTGCTTGATTAATTTTTGTAAAATGGTAAAGGTGGGCACATCTTTGGAAAGAGGAGGTTTCGACGATCACATTAGTGAAATTTCAGCCTTCGAGGTGGTCGGGTCGCCGAGATATGCGTCGTCAAAAAACCAAAAGTTTGACCCATCTAGGACGCGTATTTTAGGAGATATTCGCATTTGAAGTTTGGGTTCGATTTTGCTTGATAAACTTTTGTAAAATGGTAAAGGTGGGCATAACGTTGGAAAGAGGAGGTTTCGACGATCACATTAGTGAAATTTCAGCCTTCAAAGTGGTCGGGTCGACGAGATATGCGTCGTCAAAAAACCAAAAGTTTGACCCATCTAGGACGCGTATTTTAGGAGATATTCGCAATTGAAGTTTGGGTTCGATTTTGCTTGATAAATTTTTGTAAAATGGTAAAGGTGGGCATACCGTTGGAAAGAGGAGGTTTCGACGATCACATTAGTGAAATTTCAGCCTTCAAGGTGGTCGGGTCGACGAGATATGCGTCGTCAAAAAACCAAAAGTTTGACCCATCTAGGACGCGTATTTTAGGAGATATTCGCATTTGAATTTTGGGTTCGATTTTGCTTGATAAATTTTTGTAAAATGGTAAAGGTGGGCTTACCGTTGGAAAGAAGAGGTTTCCACGATCACATTAGTGAAATTTCAGCCTTCGAGGTAGTCGGGTCGCCGAGATATGCGTCGTCAAAAAACCAAAAGTTTGACCCATCTAGGACGCGTATTTTAGGAGATATTCGCATTTGAAGTTTGGGTTCGATTTTGCTTGATAAACTTTTGTAAAATGGTAAAGGTGGGCATAACGTTGGAAAGAGGAGGTTTCGACGATCACATTAGTGAAATTTCAGCCTTCAAGGTGGTCGGGTCGCCGAGATACGCGTCGTCAAAAAACCAAAAGTTTGACCCATCTAGGACGCGTATTTTAGGAGATATTCGCATTTGAATTTTGGGTTCGATTTTGCTTGATAAATTTTTGTAAAATGGTAAAGGTGGGCTTACCGTTGGAAAGAAGAGGTTTCCACGATCACATTAGTGAAATTTCAGCCTTCGAGGTAGTCGGGTCGCCGAGATATGCGTCGTCAAAAAACCAAAAGTTTGACCCATCTAGGACTTGTATTTTAGGAGATATTCGCATTTGAAGTTTGGGTTCGATTTTGCTTGATAAATTTTTGTAAAATGGTAAAGGTGGGCATACCGTTGGAAAGAGGAGGTTTCGACGATCACATTAGTGAAATTTCAGCCTTCAAGGTGGTCGGGTCGACGAGATATGCGTCGTCAAAAAACCAAAAGTTTGACCCATCTAGGACGCGTATTTTAGGAGATATTCGCATTTGAATTTTGGGTTCGATTTTGCTTGATAAATTTTTGTAAAATGGTAAAGGTGGGCTTACCGTTGGAAAGAAGAGGTTTCCACGATCACATTAGTGAAATTTCAGCCTTCGAGGTAGTCGGGTCGCCGAGATATGCGTCGTCAAAAAACCAAAAGTTTGACCCATCTAGGACTTGTATTTTAGGAGATATTCGCATTTGAAGTTTGGGTTCGATTTTGCTTGATAAATTTTTGTAAAATGGTAAAGGTGGGCATACCGTTGGAAAGAGGAGGTTTCGACGATCACATTAGTGAAATTTCAGCCTTCAAGGTGGTCGGGTCGACGAGATATGCGTCGTCAAAAAACCAAAAGTTTGACCCATCTAGGACGCGTATTTTAGGAGATATTCGCATTTGAATTTTGGGTTCGATTTTGCTTGATAAATTTTTGTAAAATGGTAAAGGTGGGCTTACCGTTGGAAAGAAGAGGTTTCCACGATCACATTAGTGAAATTTCAGCCTTCGAGGTAGTCGGGTCGCCGAGATATGCGTCGTCAAAAAACCAAAAGTTTGACCCATCTAGGACGCGTATTTTAGGAGATATTCGCATTTGAAGTTTGGGTTCGATTTTGCTTGATAAACTTTTGTAAAATGGTAAAGGTGGGCATAACGTTGGAAAGAGGAGGTTTCGACGATCACATTAGTGAAATTTCAGCCTTCAAGGTGGTCGGGTCGCCGAGATACGCGTCGTCAAAAAACCAAAAGTTTGACCCATCTAGGACGCGTATTTTAGGAGATATTCGCATTTGAATTTTGGGTTCGATTTTGCTTGATAAATTTTTGTAAAATGGTAAAGGTGGGCTTACCGTTGGAAAGAAGAGGTTTCCACGATCACATTAGTGAAATTTCAGCCTTCGAGGTAGTCGGGTCGCCGAGATATGCGTCGTCAAAAAACCAAAAGTTTGACCCATCTAGGACTTGTATTTTAGGAGATATTCGCATTTGAAGTTTGGGTTCGATTTTGCTTGATAAATTTTTGTAAAATGGTAAAGGTGGGCATACCGTTGGAAAGAGGAGGTTTCGACGATCACATTAGTGAAATTTCAGCCTTCAAGGTGGTCGGGTCGACGAGATATGCGTCGTCAAAAAACCAAAAGTTTGACCCATCTAGGACGCGTATTTTAGGAGATATTCGCATTTGAATTTTGGGTTCGATTTTGCTTGATAAATTTTTGTAAAATGGTAAAGGTGGGCTTACCGTTGGAAAGAAGAGGTTTCCACGATCACATTAGTGAAATTTCAGCCTTCGAGGTAGTCGGGTCGCCGAGATATGCGTCGTCAAAAAACCAAAAGTTTGACCCATCTAGGACGCGTATTTTAGGAGATATTCGCATTTGAAGTTTGGGTTCGATTTTGCTTGATAAATTTTTGTAAAATGGTAAAGGTGGGCATACCGTTGGAAAGAGGAGGTTTCGACGATCACATTAGTGAAATTTCAGCCTTCAAGGTGGTCGGGTCGACGAGATATGCGTCGTCAAAAAACCAAAAGTTTGACCCATCTAGGACGCGTATTTTAGGAGATATTCGCATTTGAATTTTGGGTTCGATTTTGCTTGATAAATTTTTGTAAAATGGTAAAGGTGGGCTTACCGTTGGAAAGAAGAGGTTTCCACGATCACATTAGTGAAATTTCAGCCTTCGAGGTGGTCGGGTCGCCTTCGAAGTGGTCGGGTGGCCGAGATATGCGTCGTCAAAAAACCAAAAGTTTGACCCATCTAGGACTTGTATTTTAGGAGATATTCGCATTTGAAGTTTGGGTTCGATTTTGCTTGATAAATTTTTGTAAAATGGTAAAGGTGGGCATACCGTTGGAAAGAGGAGGTTTCGACGATCACATTAGTGAAATTTCAGCCTTCAAGGTGGTCGGGTCGCCGAGATACGCGTCGTCAAAAAACTCAAAGTTTGACCCATCTAGGACTTGTATTTTAGGACATATTCGCAGTTGAAGTTTGGGTTCGATTTTGCTTGATAAATTTTTGTAAAATGGTAAAGGTGGGCATACCGTTGGAAAGAGGAGGTTTCGACGATCACATTAGTGAAATTTCAGCCTTCAAGGTGGTCGGATCGACGAGATATGCGTCGTCAAAAAACCAAAAGTTTGACCCATCTAGGACGCGTATTTTAGGAGATATTCGCATTTGAATTTTGGGTTCGATTTTGCTTGATAAATTTTTGTAAAATGGTAAAGGTGGGCTTACCGTTGGAAAGAAGAGGTTTCCACGATCACATTAGTGAAATTTCAGCCTTCGAGGTAGTCGGGTCGCCGAGATATGCGTCGTCAAAAAACCAAAAGTTTGACCCATCTAGGACTTGTATTTTAGGAGATATTCGCATTTGAAGTTTGGGTTCGATTTTGCTTGATAAATTTTTGTAAAATGGTAAAGGTGGGCATACCGTTGGAAAGAGGAGGTTTCGACGATCACATTAGTGAAATTTCAGCCTTCAAGGTGGTCGGGTCGCCGAGATACGCGTCGTCAAAAAACTCAAAGTTTGACCCATCTAGGACTTGTATTTTAGGACATATTCGCAGTTGAAGTTTGGGTTCGATTTTGCTTGATAAATTTTTGTAAAATGGTAAAGGTGGGCATACCGTTGGAAAGAGGAGGTTTCGACGATCACATTAGTGAAATTTCAGCCTTCAAGGTGGTCGGATCGACGAGATATGCGTCGTCAAAAAACCAAAAGTTTGACCCATCTAGGACGCGTATTTTAGGAGATATTCGCATTTGAATTTTGGGTTCGATTTTGCTTGATAAATTTTTGTAAAATGGTAAAGGTGGGCTTACCGTTGGAAAGAAGAGGTTTCCACGATCACATTAGTGAAATTTCAGCCTTCGAGGTAGTCGGGTCGCCGAGATATGCGTCGTCAAAAAACCAAAAGTTTGACCCATCTAGGACTTGTATTTTAGGAGATATTCGCATTTGAAGTTTGGGTTCGATTTTGCTTGATAAATTTTTGTAAAATGGTAAAGGTGGGCATACCGTTGGAAAGAGGAGGTTTCGACGATCACATTAGTGAAATTTCAGCCTTCAAGGTGGTCGGGTCGCCGAGATACGCGTCGTCAAAAAACTCAAAGTTTGACCCATCTAGGACTTGTATTTTAGGACATATTCGCATTTGAAGTTTGGGTTCGATTTTGCTTGATTAATTTTTGTAAAATGGTAAAGGTGGGCACATCTTTGGAAAGAGGAGGTTTCGACGATCACATTAGTGAAATTTCAGCCTTCGAGGTGGTCGGGTCGCCTTCGAAGTGGTCGGGTGGCCGAGATATGCGTCGTCAAAAAACAAAAAGTTTGACCCATCTAGGACTTGTATTTTAGGAGATATTCGCATTTGAAGTTTGGGTTCGATTTTGCTTGATAAATTTTTGTAAAATGGTAAAGGTGGGCTTACCGTTGGAAAGAAGAGGTTTCCACGATCACATTAGTGAAATTTCAGCCTTGGAGGTAGTCGGGTCGCCGAGATATGCGTCGTCAAAAAACCAAAAGTTTGACCCATCTAGGACGCGTATTTTAGGAGATATTCGCATTTGAATTTTGGGTTCGATTTTGCTTGATAAATTTTTGTAAAATGGTAAAGGTGGGCTTACCGTTGGAAAGAAGAGGTTTCCACGATCACATTAGTGAAATTTCAGCCTTCGAGGTAGTCGGGTCGCCGAGATATGCGTCGTCAAAAAACCAAAAGTTTGACCCATCTAGGACTTGTATTTTAGGAGATATTCGCATTTGAAGTTTGGGTTCGATTTTGCTTGATAAATTTTTGTAAAATGGTAAAGGTGGGCTTACCGTTGGAAAGAAGAGGTTTCCACGATCACATTAGTGAAATTTCAGCCTTCGAGGTGGTCGGGTCGCCTTCGAAGTGGTCGGGTGGCCGAGATATGCGTCGTCAAAAAACAAAAAGTTTGACCCATCTAGGACTTGTATTTTAGGAGATATTCGCATTTGAAGTTTGGGTTCGATTTTGCTTGATTAATTTTTGTAAAATGGTAAAGGTGGGCACATCTTTGGAAAGAGGAGGTTTCGACGATCACATTAGTGAAATTTCAGCCTTCGAGGTGGTCGGGTCGCCGAGATATGCGTCGTCAAAAAACCAAAAGTTTGACCCATCTAGGACGCGTATTTTAGGAGATATTCGCATTTGAATTTTGGGTTCGATTTTGCTTGATAAATTTTTGTAAAATGGTAAAGGTGGGCTTACCGTTGGAAAGAAGAGGTTTCCACGATCACATTAGTGAAATTTCAGCCTTCGAGGTGGTCGGGTCGCCGAGATACGCGTCGTCAAAAAACCAAAAGTTTGACCCATCTAGGACGCGTATTTTAGGAGATATTCGCATTTGAAGTTTGGGTTCGATTTTGCTTGATAAACTTTTGTAAAATGGTAAAGGTGGGCATAACGTTGGAAAGAGGAGGTTTCGACGATCACATTAGTGAAATTTCAGCCTTCAAGGTGGTCGGGTCGCCGAGATACGCGTCGTCAAAAAACCAAAAGTTTGACCCATCTAGGACGCGTATTTTAGGAGATATTCGCATTTGAATTTTGGGTTCGATTTTGCTTGATAAATTTTTGTAAAATGGTAAAGGTGGGCTTACCGTTGGAAAGAAGAGGTTTCCACGATCACATTAGTGAAATTTCAGCCTTCGAGGTAGTCGGGTCGCCGAGATATGCGTCGTCAAAAAACCAAAAGTTTGACCCATCTAGGACTTGTATTTTAGGAGATATTCGCATTTGAAGTTTGGGTTCGATTTTGCTTGATAAATTTTTGTAAAATGGTAAAGGTGGGCATACCGTTGGAAAGAGGAGGTTTCGACGATCACATTAGTGAAATTTCAGCCTTCGAGGTGGTCGGGTCGACGAGATATGCGTCGTCAAAAAACCAAAAGTTTGACCCATCTAGGACGCGTATTTTAGGAGATATTCGCATTTGAATTTTGGGTTCGATTTTGCTTGATAAATTTTTGTAAAATGGTAAAGGTGGGCTTACCGTTGGAAAGAAGAGGTTTCCACGATCACATTAGTGAAATTTCAGCCTTCGAGGTGGTCGGGTCGCCTTCGAAGTGGTCGGGTGGCCGAGATATGCGTCGTCAAAAAATCAAAAGTTTGACCCATCTAGGACTTGTATTTTAGGAGATATTCGCATTTGAAGTTTGGGTTCGATTTTGCTTGATAAATTTTTGTAAAATGGTAAAGGTGGGCATACCGTTGGAAAGAGGAGGTTTCGACGATCACATAAGGGAAATTTCAGCCTTCAAGGTGGTCGGGTCGCCGAGATACGCGTCGTCAAAAAACTCAAAGTTTGACCCATCTAGGACTTGTATTTTAGGACATATTCGCAGTTGAAGTTTGGGTTCGATTTTGCTTGATAAATTTTTGTAAAATGGTAAAGGTGGGCATACCGTTGGAAAGAGGAGGTTTCGACGATCACATTAGTGAAATTTCAGCCTTCGAGGTAGTCGGGTCGCCGAGATATGCGTCGTCAAAAAACCAAAAGTTTGACCCATCTAGGACGCGTATTTTAGGAGATATTCGCATTTGAAGTTTGGGTTCGATTTTGCTTGATAAATTTTTGTAAAATGGTAAAGGTGGGCTTACCGTTGGAAAGAAGAGGTTTCCACGATCACATTAGTGAAATTTCAGCCTTCGAGGTGGTCGGGTCGCCTTCGAAGTGGTCGGGTGGCCGAGATATGCGTCGTCAAAAAACAAAAAGTTTGACCCATCTAGGACTTGTATTTTAGGAGATATTCGCATTTGAAGTTTGGGTTCGATTTTGCTTGATTAATTTTTGTAAAATGGTAAAGGTGGGCACATCTTTGGAAAGAGGAGGTTTCGACGATCACATTAGTGAAATTTCAGCCTTCGAGGTGGTCGGGTCGCCGAGATATGCGTCGTCAAAAAACCAAAAGTTTGACCCATCTAGGACGCGTATTTTAGGAGATATTCGCATTTGAATTTTGGGTTCGATTTTGCTTGATAAATTTTTGTAAAATGGTAAAGGTGGGCTTACCGTTGGAAAGAAGAGGTTTCCACGATCACATTAGTGAAATTTCAGCCTTCGAGGTGGTCGGGTCGCCGAGATACGCGTCGTCAAAAAACCAAAAGTTTGACCCATCTAGGACGCGTATTTTAGGAGATATTCGCATTTGAAGTTTGGGTTCGATTTTGCTTGATAAACTTTTGTAAAATGGTAAAGGTGGGCATAACGTTGGAAAGAGGAGGTTTCGACGATCACATTAGTGAAATTTCAGCCTTCAAGGTGGTCGGGTCGCCGAGATACGCGTCGTCAAAAAACCAAAAGTTTGACCCATCTAGGACGCGTATTTTAGGAGATATTCGCATTTGAATTTTGGGTTCGATTTTGCTTGATAAATTTTTGTAAAATGGTAAAGGTGGGCTTACCGTTGGAAAGAAGAGGTTTCCACGATCACATTAGTGAAATTTCAGCCTTCGAGGTAGTCGGGTCGCCGAGATATGCGTCGTCAAAAAACCAAAAGTTTGACCCATCTAGGACTTGTATTTTAGGAGATATTCGCATTTGAAGTTTGGGTTCGATTTTGCTTGATAAATTTTTGTAAAATGGTAAAGGTGGGCATACCGTTGGAAAGAGGAGGTTTCGACGATCACATTAGTGAAATTTCAGCCTTCGAGGTGGTCGGGTCGACGAGATATGCGTCGTCAAAAAACCAAAAGTTTGACCCATCTAGGACGCGTATTTTAGGAGATATTCGCATTTGAATTTTGGGTTCGATTTTGCTTGATAAATTTTTGTAAAATGGTAAAGGTGGGCTTACCGTTGGAAAGAAGAGGTTTCCACGATCACATTAGTGAAATTTCAGCCTTCGAGGTGGTCGGGTCGCCTTCGAAGTGGTCGGGTGGCCGAGATATGCGTCGTCAAAAAATCAAAAGTTTGACCCATCTAGGACTTGTATTTTAGGAGATATTCGCATTTGAAGTTTGGGTTCGATTTTGCTTGATAAATTTTTGTAAAATGGTAAAGGTGGGCATACCGTTGGAAAGAGGAGGTTTCGACGATCACATAAGGGAAATTTCAGCCTTCAAGGTGGTCGGGTCGCCGAGATACGCGTCGTCAAAAAACTCAAAGTTTGACCCATCTAGGACTTGTATTTTAGGACATATTCGCAGTTGAAGTTTGGGTTCGATTTTGCTTGATAAATTTTTGTAAAATGGTAAAGGTGGGCATACCGTTGGAAAGAGGAGGTTTCGACGATCACATTAGTGAAATTTCAGCCTTCGAGGTAGTCGGGTCGCCGAGATATGCGTCGTCAAAAAACCAAAAGTTTGACCCATCTAGGACGCGTATTTTAGGAGATATTCGCATTTGAAGTTTGGGTTCGATTTTGCTTGATAAATTTTTGTAAAATGGTAAAGGTGGGCATACCGTTGGAAAGAGGAGGTTTCGACGATCACATTAGTGAAATTTCAGCCTTCAAGGTGGTCGGGTCGCCGAGATACGCGTCGTCAAAAAACCAAAAGTTTGACCCATCTAGGACGCGTATTTTAGGAGATATTCGCATTTGAATTTTGGGTTCGATTTTGCTTGATAAATTTTTGTAAAATGGTAAAGGTGGGCTTACCGTTGGAAAGAAGAGGTTTCCACGATCACATTAGTGAAATTTCAGCCTTCGAGGTAGTCGGGTCGCCGAGATATGCGTCGTCAAAAAACCAAAAGTTTGACCCATCTAGGACGCGTATTTTAGGAGATATTCGCATTTGAAGTTTGGGTTCGATTTAACTTGATAAATTTTTGTAAAATGGTAAAGGTGGGCATACCGTTGGAAAGAGGAGGTTTCGACGATCACATTAGTGAAATTTCAGCCTTCAAGGTGGTCGGGTCGACGAGATATGCGTCGTCAAAAAACCAAAAGTTTGACCCATCTAGGACGCGTATTTTAGGAGATATTCGCATTTGAATTTTGGGTTCGATTTTGCTTGATAAATTTTTGTAAAATGGTAAAGGTGGGCTTACCGTTGGAAAGAAGAGGTTTCCACGATCACATTAGTGAAATTTCAGCCTTCGAGGTGGTCGGGTCGCCTTCGAAGTGGTCGGGTGGCCGAGATATGCGTCGTCAAAAAACCAAAAGTTTGACCCATCTAGGACGCGTATTTTAGGAGATATTCGCATTTGAATTTTGGGTTCGATTTTGCTTGATAAATTTTTGTAAAATGGTAAAGGTGGGCTTACCGTTGGAAAGAAGAGGTTTCCACGATCACATTAGTGAAATTTCAGCCTTCGAGGTGGTCGGGTCGCCTTCGAAGTGGTCGGGTGGCCGAGATATGCGTCGTCAAAAAACAAAAAGTTTGACCCATCTAGGACTTGTATTTTAGGAGATATTCGCATTTGAAGTTTGGGTTCGATTTTGCTTGATAAATTTTTGTAAAATGGTAAAGGTGGGCACATCTTTGGAAAGAGGAGGTTTCGACGATCACATTAGTGAAATTTCAGCCTTCGAGGTGGTCGGGTCGCCGAGATATGCGTCGTCAAAAAACCAAAAGTTTGACCCATCTAGGACGCGTATTTTAGGAGATATTCGCATTTGAAGTTTGGGTTCGATTTTGCTTGATAAACTTTTGTAAAATGGTAAAGGTGGGCATAACGTTGGAAAGAGGAGGTTTCGACGATCACATTAGTGAAATTTCAGCCTTCAAGGTGGTCGGGTCGCCGAGATACGCGTCGTCAAAAAACCAAAAGTTTGACCCATCTAGGACGCGTATTTTAGGAGATATTCGCATTTGAATTTTGGGTTCGATTTTGCTTGATAAATTTTTGTAAAATGGTAAAGGTGGGCTTACCGTTGGAAAGAAGAGGTTTCCACGATCACATTAGTGAAATTTCAGCCTTCGAGGTAGTCGGGTCGCCGAGATATGCGTCGTCAAAAAACCAAAAGTTTGACCCATCTAGGACTTGTATTTTAGGAGATATTCGCATTTGAAGTTTGGGTTCGATTTTGCTTGATTAATTTTTGTAAAATGGTAAAGGTGGGCATACCGTTGGAAAGAGGAGGTTTCGACGATCACATTAGTGAAATTTCAGCCTTCAAGGTGGTCGGATCGACGAGATATGCGTCGTCAAAAAACCAAAAGTTTGACCCATCTAGGACGCGTATTTTAGGAGATATTCGCATTTGAATTTTGGGTTCGATTTTGCTTGATAAATTTTTGTAAAATGGTAAAGGTGGGCTTACCGTTGGAAAGAAGAGGTTTCCCACGATCACATTAGTGAAATTTCAGCCTTCGAGGTAGTCGGGTCGCCGAGATATGCGTCGTCAAAAAACCAAAAGTTTGACCCATCTAGGACTTGTATTTTAGGAGATATTCGCATTTGAAGTTTGGGTTCGATTTTGCTTGATTAATTTTTGTAAAATGGTAAAGGTGGGCACATCTTTGGAAAGAGGAGGTTTCCACGATCACATAAGTGAAATTTCAGCCTTCGAGAAGGTCGGGTCGCCTTCGAAGTGGTCGGGTGGCCGAGATATGCGTCGTCAAAAAACCAAAAGTTTGACCCATCTAGGACGCGTATTTTAGGAGATATTCGCATTTGAATTTTGGGTTCGATTTTGCTTGATAAATTTTTGTAAAATGGTAAAGGTGGGCTTACCGTTGGAAAGAAGAGGTTTCCACGATCACATTAGTGAAATTTCAGCCTTCGAGGTGGTCGGGTCGCCTTCGAAGTGGTCGGGTGGCCGAGATATGCGTCGTCAAAAAACCAAAAGTTTGACCCATCTAGGACTTGTATTTTAGGAGATATTCGCATTTGAAGTTTGGGTTCGATTTTGCTTGATAAATTTTTGTAAAATGGTAAAGGTGGGCATACCGTTGGAAAGAGGAGGTTTCGACGATCACATTAGTGAAATTTCAGCCTTCGAGGTGGTCGGGTCGCCTTCGAAGTGGTCGGGTGGCCGAGATATGCGTCGTCAAAAAACCAAAAGTTTGACCCATCTAGGACTTGTATTTTAGGAGATATTCGCATTTGAAGTTTGGGTTCGATTTTGCTTGATTAATTTTTGTAAAATGGTAAAGGTGGGCACATCTGTGGAAAGAGGAGGTTTCGACGATCACATTAGTTAAATTTCAGCCTTCGAGGTGGTCGGGTCGCCGAGATATGCGTCGTCAAAAACCCAAAAGTTTGACCCATCTAGGACGCGTATTTTAGGAGATATTCGCATTTGAATTTTGGGTTCGATTTTGCTTGATAAATTTTTGTAAAATGGTAAAGGTGGGCTTACCGTTGGAAAGAAGAGGTTTCCACGATCACATTAGTGAAATTTCAGCCTTCGAGGTGGTCGGGTCGCCTTCGAAGTGGTCGGGTGGCCGAGATATGCGTCGTCAAAAAACCAAAAGTTTGACCCATCTAGGACTTGTATTTTAGGAGATATTCGCATTTGAAGTTTGGGTTCGATTTTGCTTGATAAATTTTTGTAAAATGGTAAAGGTGGGCATACCGTTGGAAAGAGGAGGTTTCGACGATCACATTAGTGAAATTTCAGCCTTGGAGGTAGTCGGGTCGCAGAGATACGCGTCGTCAAAAAACTCAAAGTTTGACCCATCTAGGACTTGTATTTTAGGAGATATTCGCATTTGAAGTTTGGGTTCGATTCTGCTTGATAAATTTTTGTAAAATGGTAAAGGTGGGCATACCGTTGGAAAGAGGAGGTTTCGACGATCACATTAGTGAAATTTCAGCCTTGGAGGTAGTCGGGTCGCCGAGATACGCGTCGTCAAAAAACGCAAAGTTTGACCCATCTAGGACTTATATTTAAGGAGATATTCGCATTTGAAGTTTGGGTTCGATTTTGCTTGATTAATTTTTGTAAAATGGTAAAGGTGGGCACATCTGTGGAAAGAGGAGGTTTCGACGATCACATTAGTGAAATTTCAGCCTTCGAGGTGGTCGGGTCGCCGAGATATGCGTCGTCAGAAACCCAAAAGTTTGACCCATCTAGGACTTGTATTTTAGGAGATATTCGCATTTGAAGTTTGGGTTCGATTTTGCTTGATTAATTTTTGTAAAATGGTAAAGGTGGGCACATCTGTGGAAAGAGGAGGTTTCGACGATCACATTAGTGAAATTTCAGCCTTCGAGGTGGTCGGGTCGCCGAGATATGCGTCGTCAAAAACCCAAAAGTTTGACCCATCTAGGACGCGTATTTTAGGAGATATTCGCATTTGAAGTTTGGGTTCGATTTTGCTTGATAAATTTTTGTAAAATGGTAAAGGTGGGCATACCGTTGGAAAGAGGAGGTTTCGACGATCACATTAGTGAAATTTCAGCCTTCAAGGTGGTCGGGTCGCCGAGATACGCGTCGTCAAAAAACTCAAAGTTTGACCCATCTAGGACTTGTATTTTAGGAGATATTCGCATTTGAAGTTTGGGTTCGATTCTGCTTGATAAATTTTTGTAAAATGGTAAAGGTGGGCATACCGTTGGAAAGAGGAGGTTTCGACGATCACATTAGTGAAATTTCAGCCTTCAAGGTAGTCGGGTCGCCGAGATACGCGTCGTCAAAAAACTCAAAGTTTGACCCATCTAGGACGCGTATTTTAGGAGATATTCGCATTTGAAGTTTGGGTTCGATTTAACTTGATAAATTTTTGTAAAATGGTAAAGGTGGGCATACCGTTGGAAAGAGGAGGTTTCGACGATCACATTAGTGAAATTTCAGCCTTCAAGGTGGTCGGATCGACGAGATATGCGTCGTCAAAAAACCAAAAGTTTGACCCATCTAGGACGCGTATTTTAGGAGATATTCGCATTTGAAGTTTGGGTTCGATTTAGCTTGATTAATTTTTGTAAAATGGTAAAAGTGGGCATACAGTTGGAAAGAGGAGGTTTCCACGATCACATTAGTGAAATTTCAGCCTTCAAGGTGGTCGGGTCGCCGAGATACGCGTCGTCAAAAATGCAAAGTTTGACCCATCTAGGACGCGTATTTTAGGAGATATTCGCATTTGAAGTTTGGGTTCGATTTAGCTTGATTAATTTTTGTAAAATGGTAAAAGTGGGCATACAGTTGGAAAGAGGAGGTTTCCACGATCACATTAGTGAAATTTCAGCCTTCAAGGTGGTCGGGTCGCCGAGATACGCGTCGTCAAAAATGCAAAGTTTGACCCATCTAGGACTTGTATTTAAGGAGATATTCGCATTTGAAGTTTGGGTTCGATTTTGCTTGATAAATTTTTGTAAAATGGTAAAGGTGGGCACATCTTTGAAAAGAGGAGGTTTCGACGATCACATTAGTGAAATTTCAGCCTTCGAGGTGGTCGGGTCACCGAGATACGCGTCGTCAAAAAACTCAAAGTTTGACCCATCTAGGACTTGTATTTTAGGAGATATTCGCATTTGAAGTTTGGGTTCGATTTTGCTTGATTAATTTTTGTAAAATGGTAAAGGTGGGCATACCGTTGGAAAGAGGAGGTTTCGACGATCACATTAGTGACATTTCAGCCTTCGATGTGGTCGGGTTGCCGAGATATGAGTTGTCAAAAAACGCAAAGTTTGACCCATCTAGGACTTGTATTTTAGGAGATATTCGCATTTGAAGTTTGGGTTCGATTTTGCTTGATAAATTTTTGTAAAATGGTAAAGGTGGGCATACCGTTGGAAAGAGGAGGTTTCGACGATCACATTAGTGACATTTCAGCCTTCGATGTGGTCCGGTTGCCGAGATATGCGTTGTCAAAAAACGCAAAGTTTGACCCATCTAGGACTTGTATTTTAGGAGATATTCGCATTTGAAGTTTGGGTTCGATTTTGCTTGATTAATTTTTGTAAAATGGTAAAGGTGGGCATACCGTTGGAAAGAGGAGGTTTCGACGATCACATTAGTGACATTTCAGCCTTCGATGTGGTCGGGTTGCCGAGATATGAGTTGTCAAAAAACGCAAAGTTTGACCCATCTAGGACTTGTATTTTAGGAGATATTCGCATTTGAAGTTTGGGTTCGATTTTGCTTGATTAATTTTTGTAAAATGGTAAAGGTGGACATACCGTTGGAAAGAGGAGGTTTCGACGATCACATTAGTGACATTTCAGCCTTCGATGTGGTCCGGTTGCCGAGATATGCGTTGTCAAAAAACGCAAAGTTTGACCCATCTAGGACTTGTATTTTAGGAGATATTCGCATTTGAAGTTTGGGTTCGATTTTGCTTGATTAATTTTTGTAAAATGGTAAAGGTGGGCATACCGTTGGAAAGAGGAGGTTTCCACGATCACATTAGTGAAATTTCAGCCTTCGAGGTAGTCGGGTCGCCGAGATATGCGTCGTCAAAAAACCAAAAGTTTGACCCATCTAGGACTTCTATTTTAGGAGATATTCGCATTTGAAGTTTGGGTTCGATTTTGCTTGATAAATTTTTGTAAAATGGTAAAGGTGGGCATACCGTTGGAAAGAGGAGGTTTCCACGATCACATTAGTGAAATTTCAGCCTTCGAGGTGGTCGGGTCGCCGAGATACGCGTCGTCAAAAAACTCAAAGTTTGACCCATCTAGGACTTCTATTTTAGGAGATATTCGCATTTGAAGTTTGGGTTCGATTTTGCTTGATAAATTTTTGTAAAATGGTAAAGGTGGGCATACCGTTGGAAAGAGGAGGTTTCCACGATCACATTAGTGAAATTTCAGCCTTCGAGGTGGTCGGGTCGCCGAGATACGCGTCGTCAAAAAACTCAAAGTTTGACCCATATAGGACTTGTATTTTAGGAGATATTCGCATTTGAAGTTTGGGTTCGATTTTGCTTGATTAATTTTTGTTAAATGGTAAAGGTGGGCTTACCGTTGGAAAGAAGAGGTTTCCACGATCACATTAGTTAAATTTCAGCCTTCGAGGTGGTCGGGTCGCCGAGATACGCGTCGTCAAAAAACTCAAAGTTTGACCCATCTAGGACTTGTATTTTAGGAGATATTTACATCTGAAGTTTGGGTTCGATTTTGCTTGATTAATTTTTGTAAAATGGTAAAAGTGGGCATACCGTTGGAAAGAGGAGGTTTCCACGATCACATTAGTGAAATTTCAGCCTTCGAGGTAGTCGGGTCGCCGAGATATGCGTCGTCAAAAAACCAAAAGTTTGACCCATCTAGGACGCGTATTTTAGGAGATATTCGCATTTGAAGTTTGGGTTCGATTTAGCTTGATTAATTTTTGTAAAATGGTAAAGGTGGGCATACCGTTGGAAAGAGGAGGTTTCCACGATCACATTAGTGAAATTTCAGCCTTCGAGGTGGTCGGGTCGCCGAGATATGCGTCGTCAAAAAACCAAAAGTTTGACCCATCTAGGACGCGTATTTTAGGAGATATTCGCATTTGAAGTTTGGAATCGATTTTGCTTGATTAATTTTTGTAAAATGGTAAAGGTGGGCACATCTTTGGAAAGAGGAGGTTTCCACGATCACATTAGTGAAATTTCAGCCTTCGAGGTAGTCGGGTCGCCGAGATATGCGTCGTCAAAAAACCAAAAGTTTGACCCATCTAGGACGCGTATTTTAGGAGATATTCGCATTTGAAGTTTGGGTTCGATTTTGCTTGATTAATTTTTGTAAAATGGTAAAGGTGGGCATACCGTTGGAAAGAGGAGGTTTCCACGATCACATTAGTGAAATTTCAGCCTTCGAGGTAGTCGGGTCGCCGAGATATGCGTCGTCAAAAAACCAAAAGTTTGACCCATCTAGGACGCGTATTTTAGGAGATATTCGCATTTGAAGTTTGGGTTCGATTTTGCTTGATTAATTTTTGTAAAATGGTAAAGGTGGGCATACCGTTGGAAAGAGGAGGTTTCCACGATCACATTAGTGAAATTTCAGCCTTCGAGGTAGTCGGGTCGCCGAGATACGCGTCGTCAAAAAACTCAAAGTTTGACCCATCTAGGACTTCTATTTTAGGAGATATTCGCATTTGAAGTTTGGGTTCGATTTAGCTTGATTAATTTTTGTAAAATGGTAAAGGTGGGCATACCGTTGGAAAGAGGAGGTTTCCACGATCACATTAGTGAAATTTCAGCCTTCGAGGTAGTCGGGTCGCCGAGATATGCGTCGTCAAAAAACCAAAAGTTTGACCCATCTAGGACGCGTATTTTAGGAGATATTCGCATTTGAAGTTTGGGTTCGATTTTGCTTGATTAATTTTTGTAAAATGGTAAAGGTGGGCATACCGTTGGAAAGAGGAGGTTTCCACGATCACATTAGTGAAATTTCAGCCTTCGAGGTAGTCGGGTCGCCGAGATACGCGTCGTCAAAAAACTCAAAGTTTGACCCATCTAGGACTTCTATTTTAGGAGATATTCGCATTTGAAGTTTGGGTTCGATTTAGCTTGATTAATTTTTGTAAAATGGTAAAGGTGGGCATACCGTTGGAAAGAGGAGGTTTCCACGATCACATTAGTGAAATTTCAGCCTTCGAGGTGGTCGGGTCGCCGAGATATGCGTCGTCAAAAAACCAAAAGTTTGACCCATCTAGGACGCGTATTTTAGGAGATATTCGCATTTGAAGTTTGGGTTCGATTTTGCTTGATTAATTTTTGTAAAATGGTAAGGGTGGGCACATCTGTGGAAAGAGGAGGTTTCCACGATCACATTAGTTAAATTTCAGCCCTCGAGGTGGCCGGGTTGCCGAGATATGCGTCGTCAAAAAACCAAAAGTTTGACCCATCTAGGACGCGTATTTTAGGAGATATTCGCATTTGAAGTTTGGGTTCGATTTTGCTTGATTAATTTTTGTAAAATGGTAAAGGTGGGCACATCTTTGGAAAGAGGAGGTTTCCACGATCACATTAGTTAAATTTCAGCCTTCGAGGTGGTCGGGTCGCCGAGATATGCGTCGTCAAAAAACCAAAAGTTTGACCCATCTAGGACGCGTATTTTAGGAGATATTCGCATTTGAAGTTTTGGTTCGATTTTGCTTGATAAATTTTTGTAAAATGGTAAAGGTGGGCATACCGTTGGAAAGAAGAGGTTTCCACGATCACATTAGTTAAATTTCAGCCTTCGAGGTGGTCGGGTCGCCGAGATATGCGTCGTCAAAAAACCAAAAGTTTGACCCATCTAGGACGCGTATTTTAGGAGATATTCGCATTTGAAGTTTGGGTTCGATTTTGCTTGATTAATTTTTGTAAAATCGTAAAAGTGGGCATACCGTTGGAAAGAGGAGGTTTCCACGATCACATTAGTGAAATTTCAGCCTTCGAGGTAGTCGGGTCGTCGAGATATGCGTCGTCAAAAAACCAAAAGTTTGACCCATCTAGGACGCGTATTTTAGGAGATATTCGCATTTGAAGTTTGGGTTCGATTTTGCTTGATTAATTTTTGTAAAATGGTAAAGGTGGGCATACCGTTGGAAAGAGGATGTTTCCACGATCACATTAGTGAAATTTCAGCCTTCGAGGTAGTCGGGTCGCCGAGATATGCGTCGTCAAAAAACCAAAAGTTTGACCCATCTAGGACTTGTATTTTAGGAGATATTCGCATTTGAAGTTTGGGTTCGATTTTGCTTGATTAATTTTTGTAAAATGGTAAAGGTGGGCATACCGTTGGAAAGAGGAGGTTTCCACGATCACATTAGTGAAATTTCAGCCTTCGAAGTAGTCTGGTCGCCGAGATATGCGTCGTCAAAAAACCAAAAGTTTGACCCATCTAGGACTTGTATTTTAGGAGATATTCGCATTTGAAGTTTGGGTTCGATTTTGCTTGATTAATTTTTGTAAAATGGTAAAGGTGGGCATACCGTTAGAAAGAGGAGGTTTCCACGATCACATTAGTGAAATTTCAGCCTTCGAGGTAGTCTGGTCGCCGAGATATGCGTCGTCAAAAAACCAAAAGTTTGATCCATCTAGGACGCGTATTTTAGGAGATATTCGCATTTGAAGTTTGGGTTCGATTTTGCTTGATTAATTTTTGTAAAATGGTAAAGGTGGGCATACCGTTGGAAAGAGGAGGTTTCCACGATCACATTAGTGAAATTTCAGCCTTCGAGGTAGTCGGGTCGCCGAGATATGCGTCGTCAAAAAACCAAAAGTTTGACCCATCTAGGACGCGTATTTTAGGAGATATTCGCATTTGAAGTTTGGGTTCGATTTTGCTTGATTAATTTTTGTAAAATGGTAAGGGTGGGCACATCTTTGGAAAGAGGAGGTTTCCACGATCACATTAGTTAAATTTCAGCCTTCGAGGTGGCCGGGTCGCCGAGATATGCGTCGTCAAAAAACCAAAAGTTTGACCCATCTAGGACGCGTATTTTAGGAGATATTCGCATTTGAAGTTTGGGTTCGATTTTGCTTTATAAACTTTTGTTAAATGGTAAAGGTGGGCATAACGTTGGAAAGAGGAGGTTTCCACGATCACATTAGTGAAATTTCAGCCTTCGAGGTAGTCTGGTTACCGAGATATGCGTCGTCAAAAAACCAAAAGTTTGACCCATCTAGGACGCGTATTTTAGGAGATATTCGCATTTGAAGTTTGGGTTCGATTTTGCTTGATTAATTTTTGTAAAATGGTAAAGGTGGGCACATCTTTGGAAAGAGGAGGTTTCCACGATCACATTAGTTAAATTTCAGCCTTCGAGGTGGTCGGGTCGCCGAGATATGCGTCGTCAAAAAACCAAAAGTTTGACCCATCTAGGACGCGTATTTTAGGAGATATTCGCATTTGAAGTTTGGGTTCGATTTTGCTTGATTAATTTTTGTAAAATGGTAAAGGTGGGCATACCGTTAGAAAGAGGAGGTTTCCACGATCACATTAGTGAAATTTCAGCCTTCGAGGTAGTCTGGTCGCCGAGATATGCGTCGTCAAAAAACCAAAAGTTTGATCCATCTAGGACGCGTATTTTAGGAGATATTCGCATTTGAAGTTTGGGTTCGATTTTGCTTGATTAATTTTTGTAAAATGGTAAAGGTGGGCATACCGTTGGAAAGAGGAGGTTTCCACGATCACATTAGTGAAATTTCAGCCTTCGAGGTAGTCGGGTCGCCGAGATATGCGTCGTCAAAAAACCAAAAGTTTGACCCATCTAGGACGCGTATTTTAGGAGATATTCGCATTTGAAGTTTGGGTTCGATTTTGCTTGATTAATTTTTGTAAAATGGTAAGGGTGGGCACATCTTTGGAAAGAGGAGGTTTCCACGATCACATTAGTTAAATTTCAGCCTTCGAGGTGGCCGGGTCGCCGAGATATGCGTCGTCAAAAAACCAAAAGTTTGACCCATCTAGGACGCGTATTTTAGGAGATATTCGCATTTGAAGTTTGGGTTCGATTTTGCTTTATAAACTTTTGTTAAATGGTAAAGGTGGGCATAACGTTGGAAAGAGGAGGTTTCCACGATCACATTAGTGAAATTTCAGCCTTCGAGGTAGTCTGGTTACCGAGATATGCGTCGTCAAAAAACCAAAAGTTTGACCCATCTAGGACGCGTATTTTAGGAGATATTCGCATTTGAAGTTTGGGTTCGATTTTGCTTGATTAATTTTTGTAAAATGGTAAAGGTGGGCACATCTTTGGAAAGAGGAGGTTTCCACGATCACATTAGTTAAATTTCAGCCTTCGAGGTGGTCGGGTCGCCGAGATATGCGTCGTCAAAAAACCAAAAGTTTGACCCATCTAGGACGCGTATTTTAGGAGATATTCGCATTTGAAGTTTGGGTTCGATTTTGCTTGATAAATTTTTGTAAAATGGTAAAGGTGGGCATACCGTTGGAAAGAGGAGGTTTCGACGATCACATTAGTGAAATTTCAGCCTTCGAGGTAATCGGGTCGCCGAGATATGCGTCATCAAAAAACCAAAAGTTTGACAAATCTAGAACTCGTATTTTAGGAGATATTCGCATTTGAAGTTTGGGTTCGATTTTGCTTGATTAATTTTTGTAAAATGGTAAAGGTGGGCATACCGTTGGAAAGAGGAGGTTTCCACTATCACATTAGTGAAAATTCAGCCTTCGAGGTGGTCGGGTCGCCGAGATATGCGTCGTCAAAAAACCAAAAGTTTGACCCATCTAGGACGCGTATTTTAGGAGATATTCGCACTTGAAGTTTGGGTTCGATTTTACTTGATTAATTTTTGTAAAATGGTAAAGGTGGGCACATCTTTAGAAAGAGGAGGTTTCCACGATCACATTAGTTAAATTTCAGCCTTCGAGGTGGTCGGGTCGCCGAGATATGCGTCGTCAAAAAACCAAAAGCTTGACCCATCTAGGACGCGTATTTTAGGAGATATTCGCATTTGAAGTTTGGGTTCGATTTTGCTTGATTAATTTTTGTAAAATGGTAAAGGTGGGCACATCTTTGGAAAGAGGAGGTTTCCACGATCACATTAGTGAAATTTCAGCCTTCGAGGTAGTCGGGTCGCCGAGATATGCGTCGTCAAAAAACCAAAAGTTTGACCCATCTAGGACGCGTATTTTAGGAGATATTCGCATTTGAAGTTTGGGTTCGATTTTGCTTGATTAATTTTTGTAAAATGGTAAAGGTGGGCACATCTTTGGAAAGAGGAGGTTTCCACGATCACATTAGTTAAATTTCAGCCTTCGAGGTGGTCGGGTCGCCGAGATATGCGTCGTCAAAAAACCAAAAGTTTGACCCATCTAGGACGCGTATTTTAGGAGATATTCGCATTTGAAGTTTGGGTTCGATTTTGCTTGATTAATTTTTGTAAGGTAAAGGTGGGCACATCTTTGGAAAGAGGAGGTTTCCACGATCACATTAGTGAAATTTCAGCCTTCGAGGTGGTCGGGTCGCCGAGATATGCGTCGTCAAAAAACCAAAAGTTTGACCCATCTAGGACGCGTATTTTAGGAGATATTCGCATTTGAAGTTTGGGTTCGATTTTGCTTGATTAATTTTTGTAAAATGGTAAAGGTGGGCACATCTTTGGAAAGAGGAGGTTTCCACGATCACATTAGTGAAATTTCAGCCTTCGAGGTGGTCGGGTCGCCGAGATATGCGTCGTCAAAAAACCAAAAGTTTGACCCATCTAGGACGCGTATTTTAGGAGATATTCGCATTTGAAGTTTGGGTTCGATTTTGCTTGATTAATTTTTGTAAAATGGTAAAGGTGGGCACATCTTTGGAAAGAGGAGGTTTCCACGATCACATTAGTGAAAATTCAGTCTTCGAGGTAGTCGGGTCGCCGAGATATGCGTCGTCAAAAAACCAAAAGTTTGACCCATCTAGGACGCGTATTTTAGGAGATATTCGCATTTGAAGTTTGGGTTCGATTTTGCTTGATTAATTTTTGTAAAATGGTAAAGGTGGGCATACCGTTGGAAAGAGGAGGTTTCCACGATCACATTAGTGAAATTTCAGCCTTCGAGGTGGTCGGGTCGCCGAGATATGCGTCGTCAAAAAACCAAAAGTTTGACCCATCTAGGACGCGTATTTTAGGAGATATTCGCATTTGAAGTTTGGGTTCGATTTTGCTTGATTAATTTTTGTAAAATGGTAAAGGTGGGCACATCTTTGGAAAGAGGAGGTTTCCACGATCACATTAGTGAAAATTCAGTCTTCGAGGTAGTCGGGTCGCCGAGATATGCGTCGTCAAAAAACCAAAAGTTTGACCCATCTAGGACGCGTATTTTAGGAGATATTCGCATTTGAAGTTTGGGTTCGATTTTGCTTGATTAATTTTTGTAAAATGGTAAAGGTCGGCACATCTTTGGAAAGAGGAGGTTTCCACTATCACATTAGTGAAATTTCAGCCTTCGAGGTAGTCGGGTCGCCGAGATATGCGTCGTCAAAAAACCAAAAGTTTGACCCATCTAGGACGCGTATTTTAGGAGATATTCGCATTTGAAGTTTGGGTTCGATTTTGCTTGATTAATTTTTGTAAAATGGTAAAGGTGGGCATACCGTTGGAAAGAGGAGGTTTCCACGATCACATTAGTGAAATTTCAGCCTTCGAAGTAGTCGGGTCGCCGAGATATGCGTCGTCAAAAAACCAAAAGTTTGACCCATCTAGGACGCGTATTTTAGGAGATATTCGCATTTGAAGTTTGGGTTCGATTTTGCTTGATTAATTTTTGTAAAATGGTAAAGGTGGGCATACCGTTGGAAAGAGGAGGTTTCCACGATCACATTAGTGAAATTTCAGCCTTCGAAGTAGTCGGATCGCCGAGATATGCGTCGTCAAAAAACCAAAAGTTTGACCCATCTAGGACGCGTATTTTAGGAGATATTCGCATTTGAAATTTGGGTTCGATTTTGCTTGATTAATTTTTGTAAAATGGTGAAGGTGGGCACATCTTTGGAAAGAGGAGGTTTCCACGATCACATTAGTTAAATTTCAGCCTTCGAGGTGGTCGGGTCGCCGAGATATGCGTCGTCAAAAAACCAAAAGTTTGACCCATCTAGGACGCGTATTTTAGGAGATATTCGCATTTGAAGTTTGGGTTCGATTTTGCTTGATTAATTTTTGTAAGGTAAAGGTGGGCACATCTTTGGAAAGAGGAGGTTTCCACGATCACATTAGTGAAATTTCAGCCTTCGAGGTGGTCGGGTCGCCGAGATATGCGTCGTCAAAAAACCAAAAGTTTGACCCATCTAGGACGCGTATTTTAGGAGATATTCGCATTTGAAGTTTGGGTTCGATTTTGCTTGATTAATTTTTGTAAAATGGTAAAGGTGGGCATACCGTTGGAAAGAGGAGGTTTCCACGATCACATTAGTGAAATTTCAGCCTTCGAGGTAGTCGGGTCGCCGAGATATGCGTCGTCAAAAAACCAAAAGTTTGACCCATCTAGGACGCGTATTTTAGGAGATATTCGCATTTGAAGTTTGGGTTCGATTTTGCTTGATTAATTTTTGTAAAATGGTAAAGGTGGGCACATCTTTGGAAAGAGGAGGTTTCCACGATCACATTAGTTAAATTTCAGCCTTCGAGGTGGTCGGGTCGCCGAGATATGCGTCGTCAAAAAACCAAAAGTTTGACCCATCTATGACGCGTATTTTAGGAGATATTCGCATTTGAAGTTTGGGTTCGATTTTGCTTGATTAATTTTTGTAAAATGGTAAAGGTGGGCACATTTTTGGAAAGAGGAGGTTTCCACGATCACATTAGTTAAATTTCAGCCTTCGAGGTGGTCGGGTCGCCGAGATATGCGTCGTCAAAAAACCAAAAGTTTGACCCATCTAGGACGCGTATTTTAGGAGATATTCGCATTTGAAGTTTGGGTTCGATTTTGCTTGATTAATTTTTGTAAAATGGTAAAGGTGGGCACATCTTTGGAAAGAGGAGGTTTCCACGATCACATTAAAGAAATTTAAGCCTTCGAGGTAGTCGGGTCGCCGAGATATGCGTCGTCAAAAAACCAAAAGTTTGACCCATCTAGGACGCGTATTTTAGGAGATATTCGCATTTGAAGTTTGGGTTCGATTTTGCTTGATTAATTTTTGTAAAATGGTAAAGGTGGGCACATCTTTGGAAAGAGGAGGTTTCCACGATCACATTAGTGAAATTTCAGCCTTCGAGGTGGTCTGGTCGCCGAGATATGCGTCGTCAAAAAACCAAAAGTTTGACCCATCTAGGACGCGTATTTTAGGAGATATTCGCATTTGAAGTTTGGGTTCGATTTTGCTTGATTAATTTTTGTAAAATGGTAAAGGTGGGCATACCGTTGGAAAGAGGAGGTTTCCACGATCACATTAGTGAAATTTCAGCCTTCGAGGTAGTCGGGTCGCCGAGATATGCGTCGTCAAAAAACCAAAAGTTTGACCCATCTAGGACGCGTATTTTAGGAGATATTCGCATTTGAAGTTTGGGTTCGATTTTGCTTGATTAATTTTTATAAAATGGTAAAGGTGGGCACATCTTTGGAAAGAGGAGGTTTCCACGATCACATTAGTGAAATTTCAGCCTTCGAGGTAGTCGGGTCGCCGAGATATGCGTCGTCAAAAAACCAAAAGTTTGACCCATCTAGGACGCGTATTTTAGGAGATATTCGCATTTGAAGTTTGGGTTCGATTTTGCTTGATTAATTTTTGTAAAATGGTAAAGGTGGGCACATCTTTGGAAAGAGGAGGTTTCCACGATCACATTAGTTAAATTTCAGCCTTCGAGGTGGTCGGGTCGCCGAGATATGCGTCGTCAAAAAACCAAAAGTTTGACCCATCTAGGACGCGTATTTTAGGAGATATTCGCATTTGAAGTTTGGGTTCGATTTTGCTTGATTAATTTTTGTAAAATGGTAAAGGTGGGCACATCTTTGGAAAGAGGAGGTTTCCACGATCACATTAAAGAAATTTAAGCCTTCGAGGTAGTCGGGTCGCCGAGATATGCGTCGTCAAAAAACCAAAAGTTTGACCCATCTAGGACGCGTATTTTAGGAGATATTCGCATTTGAAGTTTGGGTTCGATTTTGCTTGATTAATTTTTATAAAATGGTAAAGGTGGGCACATCTTTGGAAAGAGGAGGTTTCCACGATCACATTAGTGAAATTTCAGCCTTCGAGGTGGTCGGGTCGCCGAGATATGCGTCGTCAAAAAACCAAAAGTTTGACCCATCTAGGACGCGTATTTTAGGAGATATTCGCATTTGAAGTTTGGGTTCGATTTTGCTTGATTAATTTTTGTAAAATGGTAAAGGTGGGAATACCGTTGGAAAGAGGAGGTTTCCACGATCACATTAGTGAAATGTCAGCCTTCGAGGTGGTCGGGTCGCCGAGATATGCGTCGTCAAAAAACCAAAAGTTTGACCCATCTAGGACGCGTATTTTAGGAGATATTCGCATTTGATGTTTGGGTTCGATTTTGCTTGATTAATTTTTGTAAAATGGTAAAGGTGGGCATACCGTTGGAAAGAGGAGGTTTCCACGATCACATTAGTGAAATTTCAGCCTTCGAGGTGGTCGGGTCGCCGAGATATGCGTCGTCAAAAAACCAAAAGTTTGACCCATCTAGGACGCGTATTTTAGGAGATATTCGCATTTGAAGTTTGGGTTCGATTTTGCTTGATTAATTTTTGTAAAATGGTAAAGGTGGGCACATCTTTGGAAAGAGGAGGTTTCCACGATCACATTAGCGAAATTTCAGCCTTCGAGGTAGTCGGCTCGCCGAGATATGCGTCGTCAAAAAACCAAAAGTTTGACCCATCTAGGACGCGTATTTTAGGAGATATTCGCATTTGAAGTTTGGGTTCGATTATGCTTGATTAATTTTTGTAAAATGGTAAAGGTGGGCATACCGTTGGAAAGATGAGGTTTCCACGATCACATTAGTGAAATTTCAGCCTTCGAGGTAGTCGGGTCGCCGGGATATGCGTCGTCAAAAAACCAAAAGTTTGACCCATCTAGGACGCGTATTTTAGGAGATATTCGCATTTGAAGTTTGGGTTCGATTTTGCTTGATTAATTTTTGTAAAATGGTAAAGGTGGGCACATCTTTGGAAAGAGGAGGTTTCCACGATCACATTAGTTAAATTTCAGCCTTCGAGGTGGTCGGGTCGCCGAGATATGCGTCGTCAAAAAACCAAAAGTTTGACCCATCTAGGACGCGTATTTTAGGAGATATTCGCATTTGAAGTTTGGGTTCGATTTTGCTTGATTAATTTTTGTAAAATGGTAAAGGTGGGCATACCGTTGGAAAGAGGAGGTTTCCACGATCACATTAGTGAAATTTCAGCCTTCGAGGTAGTCAGGTCGCCGAGATATGAGTAGTCAAAAAACCAAAAGTTTGACCCATCTAGGACGCGTATTTTAGGAGATATTCGCATTTGAAGTTTGGGTTCGATTTTGCTTGATTAATTTTTGTAAAATGGTAAAGGTGGGCATACCGTTGGAAAGAGGAGGTTTCCACGATCACATTAGTGAAATTTCAGCCTTCGAGGTGGTCGGGTCGCCGAGATATGCGTCGTCAAAAAACCAAAAGTTTGACCCATCTAGGACGCGTATTTTAGGAGATATTCGCATTTGAAGTTTGGGTTCGATTTTGCTTGATTAATTTTTGTAAAATGGTAAAGGTGGGCATACCGTTGGAAAGAGGAGGTTTCCACGATCACATTAGTGAAATTTCAGCCTTCGAGGTGGTCGGGTCGCCGAGATATGCGTCGTCAAAAAACCAAAAGTTTGACCCATCTAGGACGCGTATTTTAGGAGATATTCGCATTTGAAGTTTGGGTTCGATTTTGCTTGATTAATTTTTGTAAAATGGTAAAGGTGGGCATACCGTTGGAAAGAGGAGGTTTCCACGATAACATTAGTGAAATTTCAGCCTTCGAGGTGGTCGGGTCGCCGAGATATGCGTCGTCAAAAAACCAAAAGTTTGACCCATCTAGGACGCGTATTTTAGGAGATATTCGCATTTGAAGTTTGGGTTCGATTTTGCTTGATTAATTTTTGTAAAATGGTAAAGGTGGGCATACCGTTGGAAAGAGGAGGTTTCCACGATCACATTAGTGAAATTTAAGCCTTCGAGGTGGTCGGGTCGCCGAAATATGCGTCGTCAAAAAACCAAAAGTTTGACCCATCTAGGACGCGTATTTTAGGAGATATTCGCATTTGAAGTTTGGGTTCGATTTTGCTTGATTAATTTTTGTAAAATGGTAAAGGTGGGCACATCTTTGGAAAGAGGAGGTTTCCACGATCACATTAGTTAAATTTCAGCCTTCGAGGTGGTCGGGTCGCCGAGATATGCGTCGTCAAAAAACCAAAAGTTTGACCCATCTAGGACGCGTATTTTAGGAGATATTCGCATTTGAAGTTTGGGTTCGATTTTGCTTGATTAATTTTTGTAAAATGGTAAAGGTGGGCATACCGTTGAAAGAGGAGGTTTCCACGATCACATTAGTGAAATTTCAGCCTTCGAGGTAGTCAGGTCGCCGAGATATGAGTAGTCAAAAAACCAAAAGTTTGACCCATCTAGGACGCGTATTTTAGGAGATATTCGCATTTGAAGTTTGGGTTCGATTTTGCTTGATTAATTTTTGTAAAATGGTAAAGGTGGGCATACCGTTGGAAAGAGGAGGTTTCCACGATCACATTAGTGAAATTTCAGCCTTCGAGGTGGTCGGGTCGCCGAGATATGCGTCGTCAAAAAACCAAAAGTTTGACCCATCTAGGACGCGTATTTTAGGAGATATTCGCATTTGAAGTTTGGGTTCGATTTTGCTTGATTAATTTTTGTAAAATGGTAAAGGTGGGCATACCGTTGGAAAGAGGAGGTTTCCACGATCACATTAGTGAAATTTCAGCCTTCGAGGTGGTCGGGTCGCCGAGATATGCGTCGTCAAAAAACCAAAAGTTTGACCCATCTAGGACGCGTATTTTAGGAGATATTCGCATTTGATGTTTGGGTTCGATTTTGCTTGATTAATTTTTGTAAAATGGTAAAGGTGGGCATACCGTTGGAAAGAGGAGGTTTCCACGATCACATTAGTGAAATTTCAGCCTTCGAGGTGGTCGGGTCGCCGAGATATGCGTCGTCAAAAAACCAAAAGTTTGACCCATCTAGGACGCGTATTTTAGGAGATATTCGCATTTGAAGTTTGGGTTCGATTTTGCTTGATTAATTTTTGTAAAATGGTAAAGGTGGGCACATCTTTGGAAAGAGGAGGTTTCCACGATCACATTAGCGAAATTTCAGCCTTCGAGGTAGTCGGCTCGCCGAGATATGCGTCGTCAAAAAACCAAAAGTTTGACCCATCTAGGACGCGTATTTTAGGAGATATTCGCATTTGAAGTTTGGGTTCGATTTTGCTTGATTAATTTTTGTAAAATGGTAAAGGTGGGCATACCGTTGGAAAGATGAGGTTTCCACGATCACATTAGTGAAATTTCAGCCTTCGAGGTAGTCGGGTCGCCGGGATATGCGTCGTCAAAAAACCAAAAGTTTGACCCATCTAGGACGCGTATTTTAGGAGATATTCGCATTTGAAGTTTGGGTTCGATTTTGCTTGATTAATTTTTGTAAAATGGTAAAGGTGGGCACATCTTTGGAAAGAGGAGGTTTCCACGATCACATTAGTTAAATTTCAGCCTTCGAGGTGGTCGGGTCGCCGAGATATGCGTCGTCAAAAAACCAAAAGTTTGACCCATCTAGGACGCGTATTTTAGGAGATATTCGCATTTGAAGTTTGGGTTCGATTTTGCTTGATTAATTTTTGTAAAATGGTAAAGGTGGGCATACCGTTGGAAAGAGGAGGTTTCCACGATCACATTAGTGAAATTTCAGCCTTCGAGGTGGTCGGGTCGCCGAGATATGCGTCGTCAAAAAACCAAAAGTTTGACCCATCTAGGACGCGTATTTTAGGAGATATTCGCATTTGAAGTTTGGGTTCGATTTTGCTTGATTAATTTTTGTAAAATGGTAAAGGTGGGCATACCGTTGGAAAGAGGAGGTTTCCACGATCACATTAGTGAAATTTCAGCCTTCGAGGTGGTCGGGTCGCCGAGATATGCGTCGTCAAAAAACCAAAAGTTTGACCCATCTAGGACGCGTATTTTAGGAGATATTCGCATTTGAAGTTTGGGTTCGATTTTGCTTGATTAATTTTTGTAAAATGGTAAAGGTGGGCATACCGTTGGAAAGAGGAGGTTTCCACGATAACATTAGTGAAATTTCAGCCTTCGAGGTGGTCGGGTAGCCGAGATATGCGTCGTCAAAAAACCAAAAGTTTGACCCATCTAGGACGCGTATTTTAGGAGATATTCGCATTTGAAGTTTGGGTTCGATTTTGCTTGATTAATTTTTGTAAAATGGTAAAGGTGGGCATACCGTTGGAAAGAGGAGGTTTCCACGATCACATTAGTGAAATTTAAGCCTTCGAGGTGGTCGGGTCGCCGAAATATGCGTCGTCAAAAAACCAAAAGTTTGACCCATCTAGGACGCGTATTTTAGGAGATATTCGCATTTGAAGTTTGGGTTCGATTTTGCTTGATTAATTTTTGTAAAATGGTAAAGGTGGGCACATCTTTGGAAAGAGGAGGTTTCCACGATCACATTAGTTAAATTTCAGCCTTCGAGGTGGTCGGGTCGCCGAGATATGCGTCGTCAAAAAACCAAAAGTTTGACCCATCTAGGACGCGTATTTTAGGAGATATTCGCATTTGAAGTTTGGGTTCGATTTTGCTTGATTAATTTTTGTAAAATGGTAAAGGTGGGCACATCTTTGGAAAGAGGAGGTTTCCACGATCACATTAGTTAAATTTCAGCCTTCGAGGTGGTCGGGTCACCGAGATATGCGTCGTCAAAAAACCAAAAGTTTGACCCATCTAGGACGCGTATTTTAGGAGATATTCGCATTTGAAGTTGGGGTTCGATTTTGCTTGATTAATTTTTGTAAAATGGTAAAGGTGGGCATACCGTTGGAAAGAGGAGGTTTCCACGATCACATTAGTGAAATTTCAGCCTTCGAGGTAGTCGGGTCGCCGAGATATGCGTCGTCAAAAAACCAAAAGTTTGACCCATCTAGGACGCGTATTTTAGGAGATATTCGCATTTGAAGTTTGGGTTCGATTTTGCTTGATTAATTTTTGTAAAATGGTAAAGGTGGGCATACCGTTGGAAAGAGGAGGTTTCCACGATCACATTAGTGAAATTTCAGCCTTCGAGGTAGTCGGGTCGCCGAGATATGCGTCTTCAAAAAACCAAAAGTTTGACCCATCTAGGACGTGTATTTTAGGAGATATTCGCATTTGAAGTTTGGGTTCGATTTTGCTTGATTAATTTTTGTAAAATGGTAAAGGTGGGCATACCGTTGGAAAGAGGAGGTTTCCACGATCACATTAGTGAAATTTCAGCCTTCGAGGTGGTCGGGTCGCCGAGATATGCGTCGTCAAAAAACCAAAAGTTTGACCCATCTAGGACGCGTATTTTAGGAGATATTCGCATTTGAAGTTTGGGTTCGATTTTGCTTGATTAATTTTTGTAAAATGGTAAAGGTGGGCACATCTTTGGAAAGAGGAGGTTTCCACGATCACATTAGTTAAATTTCAGCCTTCGAGGTGGTCGGGTCGCCGAGATATGCGTCGTCAAAAAACCAAAAGTTTGACCCATCTAGGACGCGTATTTTAGGAGATATTCGCATTTGAAGTTTGGGTTCGATTTTGCTTGATTAATTTTTGTAAAATGGTAAAGGTGGGCATACCGTTGGAAAGAGGAGGTTTCCACGATCACATTAGTGAAATTTCAGCCTTCGAGGTAGTCGGGTCGCCGAGATATGCGTCTTCAAAAAACCAAAAGTTTGACCCATCTAGGACGCGTATTTTAGGAGATATTCGCATTTGAAGTTTGGGTTCGATTTTGCTTGATTAATTTTTGTAAAATGGTAAAGGTGGGCACATCTTTTGAAAGAGGAGGTTTCCACGATCACATTAGTGAAATTTCAGCCTTCGAGGTAGTCGGGTCGCCGAGATATGCGTCGTCAAAAAACCAAAAGTTTGACCCATCTAGGACGCGTATTTTAGGAGATATTCGCATTTGAAGTTTGGGTTCGATTTTGCTTGATTAATTTTTGTAAAATGGTAAAGGTGGGCACATCTTTGGAAAGAGGAGGTTTCCACGATCACATTAGTGAAATTTCAGCCTTCGAGGTAGTCGGGTCGCCGAGATATGCGTCGTCAAAAAACCAAAAGTTTGACCCATCTAGGACGCGTATTTTAGGAGATATTCGCATTTGAAGTTTGGGTTCGATTTTGCTTGATTAATTTTGTAAAATGGTAAAGGTGGGCACATCTTTGGAAAGAGGAGGTTTCCACGATCACATTAGTGAAATTTCAGCCTTCGAGGTAGTCGGGTCGCCGAGATATGCGTCGTCAAAAAACCGAAAGTTTGACCCATCTAGGACGCGTATTTTAGGAGATATTCGCATTTGAAGTTTGGGTTCGATTTTGCTTGATTAATTTTTGTAAAATGGTAAAGGTGGGCATACCGTTGGAAAGAGGAGGTTTCCACGATCACATTAGTAAAATTTCAGCCTTCGAGGTGGTCGGGTCGCCGAGATATGCGTCGTCAAAAAACCAAAAGTTTGACCCATCTAGGACGCGTATTTTAGGAGATATTCGCATTTGAAGTTTGGGTTCGATTTTGCTTGATTAATTTTTGTAAAATGGTAAAGGTGGGCATACCGTTGGAAAGAGGAGGTTTCCACGATCACATTAGTGAAATTTCAGCCTTCTAGGTGGTCGGGTCGCCGATATATGCGTCGTCAAAAATCCAAAAGTTTGACCCATCTAGGACGCGTATTTTAGGAGATATTCGCATTTGAAGTTTGGGTTCGATTTTGCTTGATTAATTTTTGTAAAATGGTAAAGGTGGGCATACCGTTGGAAAGAGGAGGTTTCCACGATCACATTAGTGAAATTTCAGCCTTCGAGGTAGTCGGGTCGCCGAGATATGCGTCGTCAAAAAACCAAAAGTTTGACCCATCTAGGACGCGTATTTTAGGAGATATTTGCATTTGAAGTTTGGGTTCGATTTTGCTTGATTAATTTTTGTAAAATGGTAAAGGTGGGCACATCTTTGGAAAGAGGAGGTTTCCACGATCACATTAGTGAAATTTCAGCCTTCGAGGTAGTCGGGTCGCCGAGATATGCGTCGTCAAAAAACCAAAAGTTTGACCCATCTAGGACGCGTATTTTAGGAGATATTCGCATTTGAAGTTTGGGTTCGATTTTGCTTGATTAATTTTTGTAAAATGGTAAAGGTGGGCACATCTTTGGAAAGAGGAGGTTTCCACGATCACATTAGTGAAATTTCAGCCTTCGAGGTAGTCGGGTCGCCGAGATATGCTTCGTCAAAAAACCAAAAGTTTGACCCATCTAGGACGCGTATTTTAGGAGATATTCGCATTTGAAGTTTGGGTTCGATTTTGCTTGATTAATTTTGTAAAATGGTAAAGGTGGGCACATCTTTGGAAAGAGGAGGTTTCCACGATCACATTAGTGAAATTTCAGCCTTCGAGGTGGTCGGGTCGCCGAGATATGCGTCGTCAAAAAACCAAAAGTTTGACCCATCTAGGACGCGTATTTTAGGAGATATTCGCATTTGAAGTTTGGGTTCGATTTTGCTTGATTAATTTTTGTAAAATGGTAAAGGTGGGCATACCGTTGGAAAGAGGAGGTTTCCACGATCACATTAGTGAAATTTCAGCCTTCGAGGTAGTCGGGTCGCCGAGATATGCGTCGTCAAAAAACCAAAAGTTTGACCCATCTAGGACGCGTATTTTAGGAGATATTCGCATTTGAAGTTTGGGTTCGATTTTGCTTGATTAATTTTTGTAAAATGGTAAAGGTGGGCACATCTTTGGAAAGAGGAGGTTTCCACGATCACATTAGTTAAATTTCAGCCTTCGAGGTGGTCGGGTCGCCGAGATATGCGTCGTCAAAAAACCAAAAGTTTGACCCATCTAGGACGCGTATTTTAGGAGATATTCGCATTTGAAGTTTGGGTTCGATTTTGCTTGATTAATTTTTGTAAAATGGTAAAGGTGGGCATACCGTTGGAAAGAGGAGGTTTCCACGATCACATTAGTGAAATTTCAGCCTTCTAGGTGGTCGGGTCGCCGAGATATGCGTCGTCAAAAAACCAAAAGTTTGACCCATCTAGGACGCGTATTTTAGGAGATATTTGCATTTGAAGTTTGGGTTCGATTTTGCTTGATTAATTTTTGTAAAATGGTAAAGGTGGGCACATCTTTGGAAAGAGGAGGTTTCCACGATCACATTAGTGAAAATTCAGTCTTCGAGGTAGTCGGGTCGCCGAGATATGCGTCGTCAAAAAACCAAAAGTTTGACCTATCTAGGACGCGTATTTTAGGAGATATTCGCATTTGAAGTTTGGGTTCGATTTTGCTTGATTAATTTTTGTAAAATGGTAAAGGTGGGCACATCTTTGATAAGAGGAGGTTTCCACGATCACATTAGTGAAAATTCAGTCTTCGAGGTAGTCGGGTCGCCGAGATATGCGTCGTCAAAAAACCAAAAGTTTGACCCATCTAGGACGCGTATTTTAGGAGATATTCGCATTTGAAGTTTGGGTTCGATTTTGCTTGATTAATTTTTGTAAAATGGTAAAGGTGGGCACATCTTTGGAAAGAGGAAGTTTCCACGATCACATTAGTGAAATTTCAGCCTTCGAGGTAGTCGGGTCGCCGAGATATGCGTCGTCAAAAAACCAAAAGTTTGACCCATCTAGGACGCGTATTTTAGGAGATATTCGCATTTGAAGTTTGGGTTCGATTTTGCTTGATTAATTTTTGTAAAATGGTAAAGGTGGGCACATCTTTGATAAGAGGAGGTTTCCACGATCACATTAGTTAAATTTCAGCCTTCGAGGTGGTCGGGTCGCCGAGATATGCGTCGTCAAAAAACCAAAAGTTTGATCCATCTAGGACGCGTATTTTAGGAGATATTCGCATTTGAAGTTTGGGTTCGATTTTGCTTGATTAATTTTTGTAAAATGGTAAGGGTGGGCATACCGTTGGAAAGAGGAGGTTTCCACGATCACATTAGTGAAATTTCAGCCTTCTAGGTGGTCGGGTCGCCGATATATGCGTCGTCAAAAAACCAAAAGTTTGACCCATCTAGGACGCGTATTTTAGGAGATATTCGCATTTGAAGTTTGGGTTCGATTTTGCTTGATTAATTTTTGTAAAATGGTAAAGGTGGGCACATCTTTGGAAAGAGGAGGTTTCCACGATCACATTAGTGAAATTTCAGCCTTCGAGGTGGTCGGGTCGCCGAGATATGCGTCGTCAAAAAACCAAAAGTTTGACCCATCTAGGACGCGTATTTTAGGAGATATTCGCATTTGAAGTTTGGGTTCGATTTTGCTTGATTAATTTTTGTAAAATGGTAAAGGTGGGCATACCGTTGGAAAGAGGAGGTTTTCACGATCACATTAGTGAAATTTCAGCCTTCGAGGTAGTCGGGTCGCCGAGATATGCGTCGTCAAAAAACCAAAAGTTTGACCCATCTAGGACGCGTATTTTAGGAGATATTCGAATTTGAAGTTTGGGTTCGATTTTGAGATATTCGCATTTGAAGTTTGGGTTCGATTTTGCTTGATTAATTTTTGTAAAATGGTAAAGGTGGGCACATCTTTGGAAAGAGGAGGTTTCCACGATCACATTAGTGAAATTTCAGCCTTCGAGGTAGTCGGGTCGCCGAGATATGCGTCGTCAAAAAACCAAAAGTTTGACCCATCTAGGACGCGTATTTTAGGAGATATTCGCATTTGAAGTTTGGGTTCGATTTTGCTTGATTAATTTTTGTAAAATGGTAAAGGTGGGCATACCGTTGGAAAGAGGAGGTTTCCACGATCACATTAGTGAAATTTCAGCCTTCGAGGTAGTCGGGTCGCCGAGATATGCGTCGTCAAAAAACCAAAAGTTTGACCCATCTAGGACGCGTATTTTAGGAGATATTCGCATTTGAAGTTTGGGTTCGATTTTGCTTGATTAATTTTTGTAAAATGGTAAAGGTGGGCACATCTTTGGAAAGAGGAGGTTTCCACGATCACATTAGTTAAATTTCAGCCTTCGAGGTGGTCGGGTCGCCGAGATATGCGTCGTCAAAAAACCAAAAGTTTGACCCATCTAGGACGCGTATTTTAGGAGATATTCGCATTTGAAGTTTGGGTTCGATTTTGCTTGATTAATTTTTGTAAAATGGTAAAGGTGGGCATACCGTTGGAAAGAGGAGGTTTCCACGATCACATTAGTGAAATTTCAGCCTTCTAGGTGGTCGGGTCGCCGAGATATGCGTCGTCAAAAAACCAAAAGTTTGACCCATCTAGGACGCGTATTTTAGGAGATATTTGCATTTGAAGTTTGGGTTCGATTTTGCTTGATTAATTTTTGTAAAATGGTAAAGGTGGGCACATCTTTGGAAAGAGGAGGTTTCCACGATCACATTAGTGAAAATTCAGTCTTCGAGGTAGTCGGGTCGCCGAGATATGCGTCGTCAAAAAACCAAAAGTTTGACCTATCTAGGACGCGTATTTTAGGAGATATTCGCATTTGAAGTTTGGGTTCGATTTTGCTTGATTAATTTTTGTAAAATGGTAAAGGTGGGCACATCTTTGATAAGAGGAGGTTTCCACGATCACATTAGTGAAAATTCAGTCTTCGAGGTAGTCGGGTCGCCGAGATATGCGTCGTCAAAAAACCAAAAGTTTGACCCATCTAGGACGCGTATTTTAGGAGATATTCGCATTTGAAGTTTGGGTTCGATTTTGCTTGATTAATTTTTGTAAAATGGTAAAGGTGGGCACATCTTTGGAAAGAGGAAGTTTCCACGATCACATTAGTGAAATTTCAGCCTTCGAGGTAGTCGGGTCGCCGAGATATGCGTCGTCAAAAAACCAAAAGTTTGACCCATCTAGGACGCGTATTTTAGGAGATATTCGCATTTGAAGTTTGGGTTCGATTTTGCTTGATTAATTTTTGTAAAATGGTAAAGGTGGGCACATCTTTGATAAGAGGAGGTTTCCACGATCACATTAGTTAAATTTCAGCCTTCGAGGTGGTCGGGTCGCCGAGATATGCGTCGTCAAAAAACCAAAAGTTTGATCCATCTAGGACGCGTATTTTAGGAGATATTCGCATTTGAAGTTTGGGTTCGATTTTGCTTGATTAATTTTTGTAAAATGGTAAGGGTGGGCATACCGTTGGAAAGAGGAGGTTTCCACGATCACATTAGTGAAATTTCAGCCTTCTAGGTGGTCGGGTCGCCGATATATGCGTCGTCAAAAAACCAAAAGTTTGACCCATCTAGGACGCGTATTTTAGGAGATATTCGCATTTGAAGTTTGGGTTCGATTTTGCTTGATTAATTTTTGTAAAATGGTAAAGGTGGGCACATCTTTGGAAAGAGGAGGTTTCCACGATCACATTAGTTAAATTTCAGCCTTCGAGGTGGTCGGGTCGCCGAGATATGCGTCGTCAAAAAACCAAAAGTTTGACCCATCTAGGACGCGTATTTTAGGAGATATTCGCATTTGAAGTTTGGGTTCGATTTTGCTTGATTAATTTTTGTAAAATGGTAAAGGTGGGCACATCTTTGGAAAGAGGAGGTTTCCACGATCACATTAGTGAAATTTCAGCCTTCGAGGTGGTCGGGTCGCCGAGATATGCGTCGTCAAAAAACCAAAAGTTTGACCCATCTAGGACGCGTATTTTAGGAGATATTCGCATTTGAAGTTTGGGTTCGATTTTGCTTGATTAATTTTTGTAAAATGGTAAAGGTGGGCATACCGTTGGAAAGAGGAGGTTTTCACGATCACATTAGTGAAATTTCAGCCTTCGAGGTAGTCGGGTCGCCGAGATATGCGTCGTCAAAAAACCAAAAGTTTGACCCATCTAGGACGCGTATTTTAGGAGATATTCGAATTTGAAGTTTGGGTTCGATTTTGAGATATTCGCATTTGAAGTTTGGGTTCGATTTTGCTTGATTAATTTTTGTAAAATGGTAAAGGTGGGCACATCTTTGGAAAGAGGAGGTTTCCACGATCACATTAGTGAAATTTCAGCCTTCGAGGTAGTCGGGTCGCCGAGATATGCGTCGTCAAAAAACCAAAAGTTTGACCCATCTAGGACGCGTATTTTAGGAGATATTCGCATTTGAAGTTTGGGTTCGATTTTGCTTGATTAATTTTTGTAAAATGGTAAAGGTGGGCATACCGTTGGAAAGAGGAGGTTTCCACGATCACATTAGTTAAATTTCAGCCTTCGAGGTGGTCGGGTCGCCGAGATATGCGTCGTCAAAAAACCAAAAGTTTAACCCATCTAGGACGCGTATTTTAGGAGATATTCGCATTTGAAGTTTGGGTTCGATTTTGCTTGATTAATTTTTGTAAAATGGTAAAGGTGGGCATACCGTTGGAAAGAGGAGGTTTCCACGATCACATTAGTGAAATTTCAGCCTTCGAGGTAGTCGGGTCGCCGAGATATGCGTCGTCAAAAAACCAAAAGTTTGACCCATCTAGGTCGCGTATTTTAGGAGATATTCGCATTTGAAGTTTGGGTTCGATTTTGCTTGATTAATTTTTGTAAAATGGTAAAGGTGGGCATACCGTTGGAAAGAGGAGGTTTCCACGATCATTAGTTAAATTTCAGCCTTCGAGGTGGTCGGGTCGCCGAGATATGCGTCGTCAAAAAACCAAAAGTTTGACCTATCTAGGACGCGTATTTTAGGAGATATTCGCATTTGAAGTTTGGGTTCGATTTTGCTTGATTAATTTTTGTAAAATGGTAAAGGTGGGCACATCTTTGATAAGAGGAGGTTTCCACGATCACATTAGTTAAATTTCAGCCTTCGAGGTGGTCGGGTCGCCGAGATATGCGTCGTCAAAAAACCAAAAGTTTGATCCATCTAGGACGCGTATTTTAGGAGATATTCGCATTTGAAGTTTGGGTTCGATTTTGCTTGATTAATTTTTGTAAAATGGTAAAGGTGGGCACATCTTTGGAAAGAGGAGGTTTCCACGATCACATTAGTTAAATTTCAGCCTTCGAGGTAGTCGGGTCGCCGAGATATGCGTCGTCAAAAAACCAAAAGTTTGACCCATCTAGGACGCGTATTTTAGGAGATATTCGCATTTGAAGTTTGGGTTCGATTTTGCTTGATTAATTTTTGTAAAATGGTAAAGGTGGGCATACCGTTGGAAAGAGGAGGTTTTCACGATCACATTAGTGAAATTTCAGCCTTCGAGGTGGTCGGGTCGCCGAGATATGCGTCGTCAAAAAACCAAAAGTTTGACCCATCTAGGACGCGTATTTTAGGAGATATTCGCATTTGAAGTTTGGGTTCGATTTTGCTTGATTAATTTTTGTAAAATGGTAAAGGTGGGCACATCTTTGGAAAGAGGAGGTTTCCACGATCACATTAGTGAAATTTCAGCCTTCGAGGTGGTCGGGTCGCCGAGATATGCGTCGTCAAAAAACCAAAAGTTTGACCCGTCTAGGACGCGTATTTTAGGAGATATTCGCATTTGAAGTTTGGGTTCGATTTTGCTTGATTAATTTTTGTAAAATGGTAAAGGTGGGCACATCTTTGGAAAGAGGAGGTTTCCACGATCACATTAGTGAAATTTCAGCCTTCGAGGTAGTCGGGTCGCCGAGATATGCGTCGTCAAAAAACCAAAAGTTTGACCCATCTAGGACGCGTATTTTAGGAGATATTCGCATTTGAAGTTTGGGTTCGATTTTGCTTGATTAATTTTTGTAAAATGGTAAAGGTGGGCATACCGTTGGAAAGAGGAGGTTTCCACGATCACATTAGTTAAATTTCAGCCTTCGAGGTGGTCGGGTCGCCGAGATATGCGTCGTCAAAAAACCAAAAGTTTGACCCATCTAGGACGCGTATTTTAGGAGATATTCGCATTTGAAGTTTGGGTTCGATTTTGCTTGATTAATTTTTGTAAAATGGTAAAGGTGGGCATACCGTTGGAAAGAGGAGGTTTCCACGATCACATTAGTGAAATTTCAGCCTTCGAGGTAGTCGGGTCGCCGAGATATGCGTCGTCAAAAAACCAAAAGTTTGACCCATCTAGGACGCGTATTTTAGGAGATATTCGCATTTGAAGTTTGGGTTCGATTTTGCTTGATTAATTTTTGTAAAATGGTAAAGGTGGGCATACCGTTGGAAAGAGGAGGTTTCCACGATCATTAGTTAAATTTCAGCCTTCGAGGTGGTCGGGTCGCCGAGATATGCGTCGTCAAAAAACCAAAAGTTTGACCTATCTAGGACGCGTATTTTAGGAGATATTCGCATTTGAAGTTTGGGTTCGATTTTGCTTGATTAATTTTTGTAAAATGGTAAAGGTGGGCACATCTTTGATAAGAGGAGGTTTCCACGATCACATTAGTTAAATTTCAGCCTTCGAGGTGGTCGGGTCGCCGAGATATGCGTCGTCAAAAAACCAAAAGTTTGATCCATCTAGGACGCGTATTTTAGGAGATATTCGCATTTGAAGTTTGGGTTCGATTTTGCTTGATTAATTTTTGTAAAATGGTAAAGGTGTGCATACCGTTGGAAAGAGGAGGTTTCCACGATCACATTAGTTAAATTTCAGCCTTCGAGGTGGTCGGGTCGCCGAGATATGCGTCGTCAAAAAACCAAAAGTTTGACCCATCTAGGACGCGTATTTTAGGAGATATTCGCATTTGAAGTTTGGGTTCGATTTAGCTTGATTAATTTTTGTAAAATGGTAAAGGTGGGCATACCGTTGGAAAGAGGAGGTTTCCACGATCACATTAGTGAAATTTCAGCCTTCGAGGTGGTCGGGTCGCCGAGATATGCGTCGTCAAAAAACCAAAAGTTTGACCCATCTAGGACGCGTATTTTAGGAGATATTCGCATTTGAAGTTTGGGTTCGATTTTGCTTGATTAATTTTTGTAAAATGGTAAAGGTGGGCACATCTTTGGAAAGAGGAGGTTTCCACGATCACATTAGTTAAATTTCAGCCTTCGAGGTGGTCGGGTCGCCGAGATATGCGTCGTCAAAAAACCAAAAGTTTGACCCATCTAGGACGCGTATTTTAGGAGATATTCGCATTTGAAGTTTGGGTTCGATTTTGCTTGATTAATTTTTGTAAAATGGTAAAGGTGGGCATACCGTTGGAAAGAGGAGGTTTCCACGATCACATTAGTGAAATTTCAGCCTTCGAGGTAGTCGGGTCGCCGAGATATGCGTCGTCAAAAAACCAAAAGTTTGACCCATCTAGGACGCGTATTTTAGGAGATATTCGCATTTGAAGTTTGGGTTCGATTTTGCTTGATTAATTTTTGTAAAATGGTAAAGGTGGGCACATCTTTGATAAGAGGAGGTTTCCACGATCACATTAGTTAAATTTCAGCCTTCGAGGTGGTCGGGTCGCCGAGATATGCGTCGTCAAAAAACCAAAAGTTTGATCCATCTAGGACGCGTATTTTAGGAGATATTCGCATTTGAAGTTTGGGTTCGATTTTGCTTGATTAATTTTTGTAAAATGGTAAGGGTGGGCATACCGTTGGAAAGAGGAGGTTTCCACGATCACATTAGTGAAAATTCAGTCTTCGAGGTAGTCGGGTCGCCGAGATATGCGTCGTCAAAAAACCAAAAGTTTGACCCATCTAGGACGCGTATTTTAGGAGATATTCGCATTTGAAGTTTGGGTTCGATTTTGCTTGATTAATTTTTGTAAAATGGTAAAGGTGGGCACATCTTTGATAAGAGGAGGTTTCCACGATCACATTAGTTAAATTTCAGCCTTCGAGGTGGTCGGGTCGCCGAGATATGCGTCGTCAAAAAACCAAAAGTTTGATCCATCTAGGACGCGTATTTTAGGAGATATTCGCATTTGAAGTTTGGGTTCGATTTTGCTTGATTAATTTTTGTAAAATGGTAAGGGTGGGCATACCGTTGGAAAGAGGAGGTTTCCACGATCACATTAGTGAAATTTCAGCCTTCTAGGTGGTCGGGTCGCCGATATATGCGTCGTCAAAAAACCAAAAGTTTGACCCATCTAGGACGCGTATTTTAGGAGATATTCGCATTTGAAGTTTGGGTTCGATTTTGCTTGATTAATTTTTGTAAAATGGTAAAGGTGGGCACATCTTTGGAAAGAGGAGGTTTCCACGATCACATTAGTTAAATTTCAGCCTTCGAGGTGGTCGGGTCGCCGAGATATGCGTCGTCAAAAAACCAAAAGTTTGACCCATCTAGGACGCGTATTTTAGGAGATATTCGCATTTGAAGTTTGGGTTCGATTTTGCTTGATTAATTTTTGTAAAATGGTAAAGGTGGGCATACCGTTGGAAAGAGGAGGTTTTCACGATCACATTAGTGAAATTTCAGCCTTCGAGGTAGTCGGGTCGCCGAGATATGCGTCGTCAAAAAACCAAAAGTTTGACCCATCTAGGACGCGTATTTTAGGAGATATTCGCATTTGAAGTTTGGGTTCGATTTTGCTTGATTAATTTTTGTAAAATGGTAAAGGTGGGCACATCTTTGGAAAGAGGAGGTTTCCACGATCACATTAGTTAAATTTCAGCCTTCGAGGTGGTCGGGTCGCCGAGATATGCGTCGTCAAAAAACCAAAAGTTTGACCCATCTAGGACGCGTATTTTAGGAGATATTCGCATTTGAAGTTTGGGTTCGATTTTGCTTGATTAATTTTTGTAAAATGGTAAAGGTGGGCACATCTTTGGAAAGAGGAGGTTTCCACGATCACATTAGTGAAATTTCAGCCTTCGAGGTAGTCGGGTCGCCGAGATATGCGTCGTCAAAAAACCAAAAGTTTGACCCATCTAGGACGCGTATTTTAGGAGATATTCGCATTTGAAGTTTGGGTTCGATTTTGCTTGATTAATTTTTGTAAAATGGTAAAGGTGGGCACATCTTTGGAAAGAGGAGGTTTCCACGATCACATTAGTTAAATTTCAGCCTTCGAGGTGGTCGGGTCGCCGAGATATGAGTCGTCAAAAAACCAAAAGTTTGACCCATCTAGGACGCGTATTTTAGGAGATATTCGCATTTGAAGTTTGGGTTCGATTTTGCTTGATTAATTTTTGTAAAATGGTAAAGGTGGGCATACCGTTGGAAAGAGGAGGTTTTCACGATCACATTAGTGAAATTTCAGCCTTCGAGGTAGTCGGGTCGCCGAGATATGCGTCGTCAAAAAACCAAAAGTTTGACCCATCTAGGACGCGTATTTTAGGAGATATTCGCATTTGAAGTTTGGGTTCGATTTTGCTTGATTAATTTTTGTAAAATGGTATAGGTGGGCACATCTTTGGAAAGAGGAGGTTTCCACGATCACATAAGTGAAATTTCAGCGTTCGAGGTGGTCGGGTCGCCGAGATATGCGTCGTCAAAAAACCAAAAGTTTGACCCATCTAGGACGCGTATTTTAGGAGATATTCGCATTTGAAGTTTGGGTTCGATTTTGCTTGATTAATTTTTGTAAAATGGTATAGGTGGGCACATCTTTGGAAAGAGGAGGTTTCCACGATCACATTAGTTAAATTTCAGCGTTCGAGGTGGTCGGGTCGCCGAGATATGCGTCGTCAAAAAACCAAAAGTTTGACCCATCTAGGACGCGTATTTTAGGAGATATTCGCATTTGAAGTTTGGGTTCGATTTTGCTTGATTAATTTTTGTAAAATGGTAAAGGTGGGCACATCTTTGGAAAGAGGAGGTTTCCACGATCACATTAGTTAAATTTCAGCCTTCGAGGTGGTCGGGTCGCCGAGATATGCGTCGTCAAAAAACCAAAAGTTTGACCCGTCTAGGACGCGTATTTTAGGAGATATTCGCATTTGAAGTTTGGGTTCGATTTTGCTTGATTAATTTTTGTAAAATGGTAAAGGTGGGCACATCTTTGGAAAGAGGAGGTTTCCACGATCACATTAGTGAAATTTCAGCCTTCGAGGTAGTCGGGTCGCCGAGATATGCGTCGTCAAAAAACCAAAAGTTTGACCCATCTAGGACGCGTATTTTAGGAGATATTCGCATTTGAAGTTTGGGTTCGATTTTGCTTGATTAATTTTTGTAAAATGGTAAAGGTGGGCACATCTTTGGAAAGAGGAGGTTTCCACGATCACATTAGTGAAATTTCAGCCTTCGAGGTGGTCGGGTCGCCGAGATATGCGTCGTCAAAAAACCAAAAGTTTGACCCATCTAGGACGCGTATTTTAGGAGATATTCGCATTTGAAGTTTGGGTTCGATTTTGCTTGATTAATTTTTGTAAAATGGTATAGGTGGGCACATCTTTGGAAAGAGGAGGTTTCCACGATCACATAAGTGAAATTTCAGCGTTCGAGGTGGTCGGGTCGCCGAGATATGCGTCGTCAAAAAACCAAAAGTTTGACCCATCTAGGACGCGTATTTTAGGAGATATTCGCATTTGAAGTTTGGGTTCGATTTTGCTTGATTAATTTTTGTAAAATGGTATAGGTGGGCACATCTTTGGAAAGAGGAGGTTTCCACGATCACATTAGTTAAATTTCAGCGTTCGAGGTGGTCGGGTCGCCGAGATATGCGTCGTCAAAAAACCAAAAGTTTGACCCATCTAGGACGCGTATTTTAGGAGATATTCGCATTTGAAGTTTGGGTTCGATTTTGCTTGATTAATTTTTGTAAAATGGTAAAGGTGGGCACATCTTTGGAAAGAGGAGGTTTCCACGATCACATTAGTTAAATTTCAGCCTTCGAGGTGGTCTGGTCGCCGAGATATGCGTCGTCAAAAAACCAAAAGTTTGACCCGTCTAGGACGCGTATTTTAGGAGATATTCGCATTTGAAGTTTGGGTTCGATTTTGCTTGATTAATTTTTGTAAAATGGTAAAGGTGGGCACATCTTTGATAAGAGGAGGTTTCCACGATCACATTAGTTAAATTTCAGCCTTCGAGGTGGTCGGGTCGCCGAGATATGCGTCGTCAAAAAACCAAAAGTTTGACCCATCTAGGACGCGTATTTTAGGAGATATTCGCATTTGAAGTTTGGGTTCGATTTTGCTTGATTAATTTTTGTAAAATGGTAAAGGTGGGCACATCTTTGGAAAGAGGAGGTTTCCACGATCACATTAGTGAAATTTCAGCCTTCGAGGTAGTCGGGTCGCCGAGATATGCGTCGTCAAAAAACCAAAAGTTTGACCCATCTAGGACGCGTATTTTAGGAGATATTCGCATTTGAAGTTTGGGTTCGATTTTGCTTGATTAATTTTTGTAAAATGGTAAAGGTGGGCATACCGTTGGAAAGAGGAGGTTTCCACGATCACATTAGTTAAATTTCAGCCTTCGAGGTGGTCGGGTCGCCGAGATATGCGTCGTCAAAAAACCAAAAGTTTGACCCATCTAGGACGCGTATTTTAGGAGATATTCGCATTTGAAGTTTGGGTTCGATTTTGCTTGATTAATTTTTGTAAAATGGTAAAGGTGGGCATACCGTTGGAAAGAGGAGGTTTCCACGATCACATTAGTGAAATTTCAGCCTTCGAGGTAGTCGGGTCGCCGAGATATGCGTCGTCAAAAAACCAAAAGTTTGACCCATCTAGGACGCGTATTTTAGGAGATATTCGCATTTGAAGTTTGGGTTCGATTTTGCTTGATTAATTTTTGTAAAATGGTAAGGGTGGGCATACCGTTGGAAAGAGGAGGTTTCCACGATCACATTAGTTAAATTTCAGCCTTCGAGGTGGTCGGGTCGCCGAGATATGCGTCGTCAAAAAACCAAAAGTTTGACCCATCTAGGACGCGTATTTTAGGAGATATTCGCATTTGAAGTTTGGGTTCGATTTTGCTTGATTAATTTTTGTAAAATGGTAAAGGTGGGCATACCGTTGGAAAGAGGAGGTTTCCACGATCACATTAGTTAAATTTCAGCCTTCGAGGTGGTCGGGTCGCCGAGATATGCGTCGTCAAAAAACCAAAAGTTTGACCCATCTAGGACGCGTATTTTAGGAGATATTCGCATTTGAAGTTTGGGTTCGATTTTGCTTGATTAATTTTTGTAAAATGGTAAAGGTGGGCACATCTTTGGAAAGAGGAGTGAAATTTCAGCCTTCGAGGTAGTCGGGTCGCCGAGATATGCGTCGTCAAAAAACCAAAAGTTTGACCCATCTAGGACGCGTATTTTAGGAGATATTCGCATTTGAAGTTTGGGTTCGATTTTGCTTGATTAATTTTTGTAAAATGGTAAAGGTGGGCATACCGTTGGAAAGAGGAGGTTTCCACGATCACATTAGTTAAATTTCAGCCTTCGAGGTGGTCGGGTCGCCGAGATATGCGTCGTCAAAAAACCAAAAGTTTGACCCATCTAGGACGCGTATTTTAGGAGATATTCGCATTTGAAGTTTGGGTTTGATTTTGCTTGATTAATTTTTGTAAAATGGTAAAGGTGGGCATACCGTTGGAAAGAGGAGGTTTTCACGATCACATTACTGAAATTTCAGCCTTCGAGGTAGTCGGGTCGCCGAGATAAGCGTCGTCAAAAAACCAAAAGTTTGACCCATCTAGGACGCGTATTTTAGGAGATATTCGCATTTGAAGTTTGGGTTCGATTTTGCTTGATTAATTTTTGTAAAATGGTAAAGGTGGGCATACCGTTGGAAAGAGGAGGTTTCCACGATCACATTAGTTAAATTTCAGCCTTCGAGGTGGTCGGGTCGCCGAGATATGCGTCGTCAAAAAACCAAAAGTTTGACCCATCTAGGACGCGTATTTTAGGAGATATTCGCATTTGAAGTTTGGGTTCGATTTTGCTTGATTAATTTTTGTAAAATGGTAAAGGTGGGCATACCGTTGGAAAGAGGAGGTTTCCACGATCACATTAGTTAAATTTCAGCCTTCGAGGTGGTCGGGTCGCCGAGATATGCGTCGTCAAAAAACCAAAAGTTTGACCCATCTAGGACGCGTATTTTAGGAGATATTCGCATTTGAAGTTTGGGTTCGATTTTGCTTGATTAATTTTTGTAAAATGGTAAAGGTGGGCACATCTTTGGAAAGAGGAGGTTTCCACGATCACATTAGTGAAATTTCAGCCGTCGAGGTAGTCGGGTCGCCGAAATATGCGTCGTCAAAAAACCAAAAGTTTGACCCATCTAGGACGCGTATTTTAGGAGATATTCGCATTTGAAGTTTGGGTTCGATTTTGCTTGATTAATTTTTGTAAAATGGTAAAGGTGGGCATACCGTTGGAAAGAGGAGGTTTTCACGATCACATTAGTGAAATTTCAGCCTTCGAGGTAGTCGGGTCGCCGAGATATGCGTCGTCAAAAAACCAAAAGTTTGACCCATCTAGGACGCGTATTTTAGGAGATATTCGCATTTGAAGTTTGGGTTCGATTTTGCTTGATTAATTTTTGTAAAATGGTAAAGGTGGGCATACCGTTGGAAAGAGGAGGTTTCCACGATCACATTAGTGAAATTTCAGCCTTCTAGGTGGTCGGGTCGCCGATATATGCGTCGTCAAAAAACCAAAAGTTTGACCCATCTAGGACGCGTATTTTAGGAGATATTCGCATTTGAAGTTTGGGTTCGATTTTGCTTGATTAATTTTTGTAAAATGGTAAAGGTGGGCACATCTTTGGAAAGAGGAGGTTTCCACGATCACATTAGTTAAATTTCAGCCTTCGAGGTGGTCGGGTCGCCGAGATATGCGTCGTCAAAAAACCAAAAGTTTGACCCATCTAGGACGCGTATTTTAGGAGATATTCGCATTTGAAGTTTGGGTTCGATTTTGCTTGATTAATTTTTGTAAAATGGTAAAGGTGGGCACATCTTTGGAAAGAGGAGGTTTCCACGATCACATTAGTTAAATTTCAGCCTTCGAGGTGGTCGGGTCGCCGAGATATGCGTCGTCAAAAAACCAAAAGTTTGACCCATCTAGGACGCGTATTTTAGGAGATATTCGCATTTGAAGTTTGGGTTCGATTTTGCTTGATTAATTTTTGTAAAATGGTAAAGGTGGGCATACCGTTGGAAAGAGGAGGTTTTCACGATCACATTAGTGAAATTTCAGCCTTCGAGGTAGTCGGGTCGCCGAGATATGCGTCGTCAAAAAACCAAAAGTTTGACCCATCTAGGACGCGTATTTTAGGAGATATTCGCATTTGAAGTTTGGGTTCGATTTTGCTTGATTAATTTTTGTAAAATGGTAAAGGTGGGCACATCTTTGGAAAGAGGAGGTTTCCACGATCACATTAGTTAAATTTCAGCCTTCGAGGTAGTCGGGTCGCCGAGATATGCGTCGTCAAAAAACCAAAAGTTTGACCCATCTAGGACGCGTATTTTAGGAGATATTCGCATTTGAAGTTTGGGTTCGATTTTGCTTGATTAATTTTTGTAAAATGGTAAAGGTGGGCATACCGTTGGAAAGAGGAGGTTTTCACGATCACATTAGTGAAATTTCAGCCTTCGAGGTAGTCGGGTCGCCGAGATATGCGTCGTCAAAAAACCAAAAGTTTGACCCATCTAGGACGCGTATTTTAGGAGATATTCGCATTTGAAGTTTGGGTTCGATTTTGCTTGATTAATTTTTGTAAAATGGTAAAGGTGGGCACATCTTTGGAAAGAGGAGGTTTCCACGATCACATTAGTTAAATTTCAGCCTTCGAGGTAGTCGGGTCGCCGAGATATGCGTCGTCAAAAAACCAAAAGTTTGACCCATCTAGGACGCGTATTTTAGGAGATATTCGCATTTGAAGTTTGGGTTCGATTTTGCTTGATTAATTTTTGTAAAATGGTAAAGGTGGGCATACCGTTGGAAAGAGGAGGTTTTCACGATCACATTAGTGAAATTTCAGCCTTCGAGGTAGTCGGGTCGCCGAGATATGCGTCGTCAAAAAGCCAAAAGTTTGACCCATCTAGGACGCGTATTTTAGGAGATATTCGCATTTGAAGTTTGGGTTCGATTTTGCTTGATTAATTTTTGTAAAATGGTAAAGGTGGGCATACCGTTGGAAAGAGGAGGTTTCCACGATCACATTAGTGAAATTTCAGCCTTCTAGGTGGTCGGGTCGCCGATATATGCGTCGTCAAAAAACCAAAAGTTTGACCCATCTAGGACGCGTATTTTAGGAGATATTCGCATTTGAAGTTTGGGTTCGATTTTGCTTGATTAATTTTTGTAAAATGGTAAAGGTGGGCACATCTTTGGAAAGAGGAGGTTTCCACGATCACATTAGTTAAATTTCAGCCTTCGAGGTGGTCGGGTCGCCGAGATATGCGTCGTCAAAAAACCAAAAGTTTGACCCATCTAGGACGCGTATTTTAGGAGATATTCGCATTTGAAGTTTGGGTTCGATTTTGCTTGATTAATTTTTGTAAAATGGTAAAGGTGGGCACATCTTTGGAAAGAGGAGGTTTCCACGATCACATTAGTTAAATTTCAGCCTTCGAGGTGGTCGGGTCGCCGAGATATGCGTCGTCAAAAAACCAAAAGTTTGACCCATCTAGGACGCGTATTTTAGGAGATATTCGCATTTGAAGTTTGGGTTCGATTTTGCTTGATTAATTTTTGTAAAATGGTAAAGGTGGGCATACCGTTGGAAAGAGGAGGTTTCCACGATCACATTAGTGAAATTTCAGCCTTCGAGGTGGTCGGGTCGCCGAGATATGCGTCGTCAAAAAACCAAAAGTTTGACCCATCTAGGACGCGTATTTTAGGAGATATTCGCATTTGAAGTTTGGGTTTGATTTTGCTTGATTAATTTTTGTAAAATGGTAAAGGTGGGCACATCTTTGGAAAGAGGAGGTTTCCACGATCACATTAGTGAAATTTCAGCCTTCGAGGTAGTCGGGTCGCCGAGATATGCGTCGTCAAAAAACCAAAAGTTTGACCCATCTAGGACGCGTATTTTAGGAGATATTCGCATTTGAAGTTTGGGTTCGATTTTGCTTGATTAATTTTTGTAAAATGGTAAAGGTGGGCACATCTTTGGAAAGAGGAGGTTTCCACGATCACATTAGTTAAATTTCAGCCTTCGAGGTGGTCGGGTCGCCGAGATATGCGTCGTCAAAAAACCAAAAGTTTGACCCATCTAGGACGCGTATTTTAGGAGATATTCGCATTTGAAGTTTGGGTTCGATTTTGCTTGATTAATTTTTGTAAAATGGTAAAGGTGGGCACATCTTTGGAAAGAGGAGGTTTCCACGATCACATTAGTTAAATTTCAGCCTTCGAGGTGGTCGGGTCGCCGAGATATGCGTCGTCAAAAAACCAAAAGTTTGACCCATCTAGGACGCGTATTTTAGGAGATATTCGCATTTGAAGTTTGGGTTCGATTTTGCTTGATTAATTTTTGTAAAATGGTAAAGGTGGGCACATCTTTGGAAAGAGGAGGTTTCCACGATCACATTAGTGAAATTTCAGCCTTCGAGGTAGTCGGGTCGCCGAGATATGCGTCGTCAAAAAACCAAAAGTTTGACCCATCTAGGACGCGTATTTTAGGAGATATTCGCATTTGAAGTTTGGGTTCGATTTTGCTTGATTAATTTTTGTAAAATGGTAAAGGTGGGCACATCTTTGGAAAGAGGAGGTTTCCACGATCACATTAGTGAAATTTCAGCCTTCGAGGTAGTCGGGTCGCCGAGATATGCGTCGTCAAAAAACCAAAAGTTTGACCCATCTAGGACGCGTATTTTAGGAGATATTCGCATTTGAAGTTTGGGTTCGATTTTGCTTGATTAATTTTTGTAAAATGGTAAAGGTGGGCACATCTTTGGAAAGAGGAGGTTTCCACGATCACATTAGTTAAATTTCAGCCTTCGAGGTGATCGGGTCGCCGAGATATGCGTCGTCAAAAAACCAAAAGTTTGACCCATCTAGGACGCGTATTTTAGGAGATATTCGCATTTGAAGTTTGGGTTCGATTTTGCTTGATTAATTTTTGTAAAATGGTAAAGGTGGGCACATCTTTGGAAAGAGGAGGTTTCCACGATCACATTAGTGAAATTTCAGCCTTCGAGGTAGTCGGGTCGCCGAGATATGCGTCGTCAAAAAGCCAAAAGTTTGACCCATCTAGGACGCGTATTTTAGGAGATATTCGCATTTGAAGTTTGGGTTCGATTTTGCTTGATTAATTTTTGTAAAATGGTAAAGGTGGGCATACCGTTGGAAAGAGGAGGTTTCCACGATCACATTAGTTAAATTTCAGCCTTCGAGGTGGTCGGGTCGCCGAGATATGCGTCGTCAAAAAACCAAAAGTTTGACCCATCTAGGACGCGTATTTTAGGAGATATTCGCATTTGAAGTTTGGGTTCGATTTTGCTTGATTAATTTTTGTAAAATGGTAAAGGTGGGCACATCTTTGGAAAGAGGAGGTTTCCACGATCACATTAGTTAAATTTCAGCCTTCGAGGTAGTCGGGTCGCCGAGATATGCGTCGTCAAAAAACCAAAAGTTTGACCCATCTAGGACGCGTATTTTAGGAGATATTCGCATTTGAAGTTTGGGTTCGATTTTGCTTGATTAATTTTTGTAAAATGGTAAAGGTGGGCATACCGTTGAAAAGAGGAGGTTTTCACGATCACATTAGTGAAATTTCAGCCTTCGAGGTAGTCGGGTCGCCGAGATATGCGTCGTCAAAAAACCAAAAGTTTGACCCATCTAGGACGCGTATTTTAGGAGATATTCGCATTTGAAGTTTGGGTTCGATTTTGCTTGATTAATTTTTGTAAAATGGTAAAGGTGGGCACATCTTTGGAAAGAGGAGGTTTCCACGATCACATTAGTTAAATTTCAGCCTTCGAGGTAGTCGGGTCGCCGAGATATGCGTCGTCAAAAAACCAAAAGTTTGACCCATCTAGGACGCGTATTTTAGGAGATATTCGCATTTGAAGTTTGGGTTCGATTTTGCTTGATTAATTTTTGTAAAATGGTAAAGGTGGGCACATCTTTGGGAAGATTAGGTTTCCACGATCACATTAGTTAAATTTCAGCCTTCGAGGTAGTCGGGTCGCCGAGATATGCGTCGTCAAAAAACCAAAAGTTTGACCCATCTAGGACGCGTATTTTAGGAGATATTCGCATTTGAAGTTTGGGTTCGATTTTGCTTGATTAATTTTTGTAAAATGGTAAAGGTGGGCATACCGTTGGAAAGAGGAGGTTTCCACGATCACATTAGTGAAATTTCAGCCTTCGAGGTGGTCGGGTCGCCGAGATATGCGTCGTCAAAAAACCAAAAGTTTGACCCATCTAGGACGCGTATTTTAGGAGATATTCGCATTTGAAGTTTGGGTTCGATTTTGCTTGATTAATTTTTGTAAAATGGTAAAGGTGGGCATACCGTTGGAAAGAGGAGGTTTCCACGATCACATTAGTTAAATTTCAGCCTTCGAGGTGGTCGGGTCGCCGAGATATGCGTAGTCAAAAACGCAAAGTTTGACCCATCTAGGACGCGTATTTTAGGAGATATTCGCATTTGAAGTTTGGGTTCGATTTTGCTTGATTAATTTTTGTAAAATGGTAAAGGTGGGCATACCGTTGGAAAGAGGAGGTTTCCACGATCACATTAGTGAAATTTCAGCCTTCGAGGTAGTCGGGTCGCCGAGATATGCGTCGTCAAAAAACCAAAAGTTTGACCCATCTAGGACGCGTATTTTAGGAGATATTCGCATTTGAAGTTTGGGTTCGATTTTGCTTGATTAATTTTTGTAAAATGGTAAAGGTGGGCACATCTTTGGAAAGAGGAGGTTTCCACGATCACATTAGTTAAATTTCAGCCTTCGAGGTGGTCGGGTCGCCGAGATATGCGTCGTCAAAAAATTAAAAGTTTGACCCATCTAGGACGCGTATTTTAGGAGATATTCGCATTTGAAGTTTGGGTTCGATTTTGCTTGATTAATTTTTGTAAAATGGTAAAGGTGGGCACATCTTTGGAA